>CM059199.1:24671082-25271082 GCA_030323885.1 Branchipolynoe longqiensis
ACATCACACTGCCACACTACACCATACTGCACCACACACACCACATCACACCGCCACTCTACACCATACTGTACCACAGCACACCACATCACACCGACACACTACACCATACTGCACCACAGCACACCACATCACACCGCCACACTACACCATACTGCACCACAGCACAACACATCACACTGCCACACTACACCATACTGCACCACAGCACACCATATCACAATGCCACACTACACCATACTGCACCACATCACACCACATCACAATTCACACTGCCACACTACACCATACTGCACCACATCACACCACATCACACCGCCACACTACACCATACTGCACCACAGCACACCACATCACACCGCCACTCTACACCATACTGTACCACAGCACACCACATCACACCGACACACTACACCATACTGCACCACAGCACACCACATCACACTGCCACACTACACCATACTGCACCACAGCACACCACATCACACCGCCACACTACACCATACTGCACCACAGCACACCACATCACACCGCCACACTACACCATACTGCACCACATCACACCACATCACACTGCCACACTACACCATACTGCACCACAGCACACCACATCACACCGCCACACTACACCATACTGCACCACAGCACACCACATCACACTGCCACACTACACCATACTGCACCACAGCACACCACATCACACTGCCACACTACACCATACTGCACCACATCACACCACATCACACCGCCACACTACACCATACTGCACCACAGCACACCACATCACACTGCCACACTACACCATACTGCACCACAGCACACCACATCACACCGCCACACTACACCATACTGCACCACAGCACACCACATCACACCGCCACCTACACCATACTGCACCACATCACACCACATCACACGCACACTACACCATACTGCACCACAGCACACCACATCACACTGCACACTACACCATACTGCACCACAACACAACACATCACACCGCCACACTACACCATACTGCACCACATCACACCACATCACACCGACACACTACACCATACTGCACCACAGCACACCACATCACACTGCCACACTACACCATACTGCACCACATCACACCACATCACACCGACACACTACACCATACTGCACCACAGCACACCACATCACACCGCCACACTACACCATACTGCACCACATCACACCACATCACACTGCCACACTACACCATACTGCACCACATCACACCACATCACACTGCCACACTACACCATACTGCACCACAGCACACCACATCACACCGCCACACTACACCATACTGTACCACAACACAACACATCACACCGACACACTACACCATACTGCACCACAACACACCACATCACACCGCCACACTACACCATACTGCACCACATCACACCACATCAACCGCCACACTACACCATACTGTACCACAGCATACCACATCACACCGACACACTACACCACACTGCACCACATCACACCACAGCACACCACCACACTACACCATACTGCACCACATCATACCACATCACACCGCCACACTACACCATACTGCACCACAGCACACCACATCACACTGCCACTCTACACCATACTGTACCACAGCACACCACATCACACCGACACACTACACCATACTGCACCACAGCACACCACATCACACTGCCACACTACACCATACTGCACCACAGCACACCACATCACACCGACACACTACACCATACTGCACCACAACACAACACATCACACCGCCACACTACACCATACTGCACCACATCACACCACATCACACCGACACACTACACCTACTGCCCAGCCACATCACACCACACCATACTGCACCACATCAACACATCAACTGCACCACAGCACACCACATCACACTGCCACACTACACCATACTGCACCACATCATACCACATCACACCGCCACACTACACCATACTGCACCACATCACACCACATCACACTGCCACTCTACACCATACTGCACCACAGCACAGCACATCACACCGCCACACTACACCATACTGTTCCACAACACACCACATCACACCGCCACTCTACACCACACTGCACCACAACACACCACATCACAATGCCACTCTACACCATACTGCACCACATCACACCACATCAACCACCACACTACACCATACTGTACCACAGCATACCACATTACACCGACACACTACACCACACTGCACCACATCACACCACAGTACACCACCACACTACACCATACTGCACCACATCACACCACAGCACACCGCCACACTACACCATACTGCACCACAGCACACCACATCACACCGCCACACTACACCATACTGCACCACATCACACCACAGCACACTGCCACACTACACCACACTGCACCACAGCACACCACATCACACCGCACCTCATCCCGCACCTCACACCGCGCCTCATCCTGCTAATATCTCACCATAACACAACCACCAGATCACATCCCGCCACACTATACCACACTGCAGCATGTCCACCAATCCCACCATGTCAAATCCCATCCCATCACACCCGACCCTACCACATCCAGACTTACACACTCGCACATACCCATGCACACAATGCACACTTTCATGCACACCTTCACACACACGTAAGCACATGCCGTTCACGTACGTACCCAGATATGGTCACCTCCCCACATCCCCACATATATGCTCCCACATCCCTCCCCCTCCCCTCCACACACTGGCAACCCGTTCCGTGCAGCCGTGAAACACCCTCTGCCGGTCAGACTGCGACTACTGCAGCCGGGCACCCAGCAGCCCCTAACGGTGGGAACTGGTACCAGCCCGACGCTCAACCTGGTCCCGTATGCACGTGTGTGCGCATATCTGAGTGATGGTGGGTAAGGTCCTTCATGTGTGTGTGTGTATCCGTGAGTGCGTGAAGGGGTAATGGAGGTGTGTGCGTCGGGTGGCGGTGGAGTGGGGGGGGGGGTCGTTCAAAGCAGAACCAGCCAAACGCTGACGTCTGGTAAAGTGGTCACTACACGAAGGTCATGAGCAGCACGAACAGAACGAGCACCAGCAGCACCCCGAGCACCAGCAGCAGCACTAGGACCACCAGCAATAACAGGACCACGGGAAAGTACCAGGACCATCACAATAACAGGACCACCAGCAGTATCAGGACCAGGAACAGTACCAGAACCAGAACCAGCAAAAATAACAGGACCACCAGTGATAACAGGACTACCAGCAATAAACCGACCACCAACAATAACAGGTTCACCAGCAGTATCACGACCAGCAACAATATCAGGACCACCAGCAATAGCACGACCACCAACAATAACAGGATCACCAGCAGTATCACGACCAGCAACAGTATCAGGACCACCAGCAATAGCACGACCACCAACAATAACAGGATCAGCAGCAGTATCAGCCCAGCAACAGTATCAGGACCACCAGCAATAGCACGACCACCCACAAAAACAGGATCACCAGCAGTATCACGACCAGCAACTGGATCAGGACCACCAGCAATAACATGCCCACTGGAAACTACCAGGACCTCCGCAATGCCAATACCACCACCGATACCAGGACCACAAGCGGGATCAGGACCAGCAACAGTATCAGGACCACCAACAATAACAGGACCACCAACAGTACTAGCTCCAAAATAGCAACAGCACCACCTGAGAACCATCAACTCCACCATCATCACCAGCACCAGAAGCACATACTGCGTCACCACACACACCCACGCCACCACCCCACAAGCATACCTCACTGACCCACCTCCCACACCACCAGCCTACCTCACTGACCCACCTCCCACACAACACACTCCCACACCAGCACACCACCAGCCTAACTCACGCACCCACCTCCCACACCACACACTCCCACACCACACACTCCCACACCACCACACCACCAGCCTACCTCACTCACCCACCACCCACACCACACTCCCACACCACCACACCACCAGCCTACCTCACTCACCCACCTCCAACCACACCATCCCACACCACCACACCACAAGCCTACCTCCACTCACCCACTCCCACACCACTCCCACACCACCACACCACCAGCCTACCTCACTCACCACCTCCACACAACACTCCCACACCACCACACCACCAGCCTTCATCACTCACCACCTCCGACACCACCACACCCGACACCACCACACCACCAGCCTAACTCACTCACGCACCTCCACACCAACACTCCACACACCACACCACCAGCCTACCTCACTACCCACTCCCACACCACACCACTCCCACCCCACCACCCACAGCTAACTCATGACTAACCTCCAACACCACACACTCCCACACACCACCCACCAGCCTAACTCACTGACAACTCCAACACCACACACCCACCACACCACCACACCAGCCTACCTCAATGACCCACCTGCGACACCACACACTCCCACACCCACCACAACCACCAGCTATCATGACCCACCTCCAACCACACACTCCCACACCACCACACCACCAGCCTACCTCACTCACCCACCACCGACACCACACACTCCCACACCACCACACCACCACACCACCAGCCTACCTCACTCACGCACCTCCCACACCACACACTCCCACACCACCACACCACCAGCCTACCTCACTCACCCACCTCCGACACCACACACTCCCACATCACCACACCACCAGCCTAACTCACGCACCCACCTCCGACACCACACACTCCCACATCACCACACCACCAGCCTAACTCACGCACCCACCTCCGACACCACACACTCCCACATCACCACACCACCAGCCTAACTCACTCACCCACCTCCCACACCACACACTCCCACATCACCAAACCACCAGCCTAACTCACGCACCCACCTCCCACACCACACACTCCCACACCACCACACCACCAGCCTAACTCACTCACCCACCTCCCACACCACACACTCCCACACCACCACACCACCAGCCTACCTCATTCACCCACCTCCCACACCACACACTCCCACACCACCACACCACCAGCCTAACTCACTCACGCACCTCCCACTCCACACACTCCCACACCACCAGCCCAACTCACTGACCCACCTCCCACACCACACACTCCCACACCACCACACCACCAGCCTACCTCACTGACCCACCTGCGACACCACACACTCCCACACCACCACACCACCAGCCTACCTCACTCACCCACCTCCCACACCACACACTCCCACACCACCACACCACCAGCCTACCACAAACCACACCCCAAGCTGCCCTTCTTTTTGTGACTGACTGGAGAGCTCATTGTTGCCTGCAGTTGTCAAGGCGGGCGTTGCGGGCAGGTGGTTGTCATGGTTATGTGACGGTGACTGGCGACTGCCCTAGCCGGCGCCACCATCGCGATCGGCAGGTTCTAGTTCAATCCGCCAGGGGGCCTCGAGGTCCCCTTCCGCCTTGGCCTTGGCCTTGGTCTGGCCCATCACTGTCCGCCCGTCCAGCACCGTAGCCACTTATCAGTGCCCGCTCGTCTTGATTTTTTTTTTTCCTCTTATGTTCTTGTTACTGTTTATTCTAATTGATCGGTAGGGCGGGTTTGCCCAACCATTTGCCTATATAGATATATAATAAAAGGTGGATCATATTTGTTGATCTAATAAATGATCGTATCGGCCAGTTTACCATTTTTGCTTATCCTTACATGGTCATATCAGTGCGGGTTCAGACGTGTGACAGCACACACTGATGGTAACTTTATAGTGCTACCCCACTGGGTGATCAGGCCGCCAGCATCATGACCCGATTTCCCACTCGGGCGCATTATCCTGAACACTGAGCTAAGCAGTCCTTGCCCTATTCTAGAAATGCTGAGTGCCAGGCTAGTATCAATTTTCTACATCATTGGTTTCACTTAGTCGGGGTTCGAACTCCCGACCTTCCGCACTGGAAGCCTGCACTTTACAGATTAGGCTACGTTCGGTGCAAGCGCATGCTAAAACATTTAAAACACATGATTGTATATATATTTTTTTGGTCCATTAGTTGTTTAAGCAGGGGAAATTTCAGTCATAGACGACTGGTCTTCCTCATTCCACTGCTGGTCGATAGAAAGCCTGAGCCTACACTTTTACCGACCCAAGGGATTTTGAACCTCCCACACCACATAGACATGGTATGAGAGCAACCGGCCTTTGATGATGATGTAAGTTATACACAGCGGTGGAAATCCAAATTGGCAGAGCTGGGGGCACAGGGAATCGAACTGCCAACCCTCAGATTAGGAGTCTGACCTAGAAAGAAGTCAGACACTCTAACCACTCCGCCACAGAGAACGCCACCATATATATAATAAATCTTCCGTTAGTAGGGGTAAGAGTATATGACATAGGAGAGTATATATAACGAGATGAAAAGACATACAAACAAGTAGTGCGATATGAGTTGGAGGAACAACTTCCGAGCGAGTGGATGTCAAGCCCCGCGCAGGAGGCGAACGGTGCATGCCGGGACCCCCACCCACCCAACCACCCACTCACCCATGTGGGGGGGGGGGGGCACTCCAGCTCTTATTACATGCGATAACGGTCGTATCACTATCCATATGCATATGCATACATAATATATTCAAAGGATCGATATCACCCAGGCGTTGGTATATATACCTAATATTTGAAAGAGGTAATTATAAGTCTGCGTAACCTAATTAAAGCACTGATCTTTTAATTTTATATACAGAGGCATTATTTAAAAAATCGAAAGACACAATTTTGCATATATGTAGTCATGCAAGTTCACATTCATGATCAAATCGAAAAGATACAATTGTACACATATGTGTCATGCAATCAAAACACAAGATCTGCCATGCATACATGCTGTCCACAACGAGATGCCATGCGATGAGCACCATGCTACAATAGCCCACTCACTCACATTATCATGTGACTTATATAAAAGATTCACCCCATACTTGCAGTAGGGGTGAAAACCAACCCATTAGAAAAACTGGCAAAAAATATTTACATGCTAGGTAAATGAAATGAGCATATCAATTCTTAATTTCAGAAGCAAAATATATTCCTCACATATATCTTAATATTTACCCGCTACTTTTGATTTGAAAAATATAATAAAACATGTAGTTTAACAGACTTTAAAGGTGAATTTGATGGCATTCTATCATCGCCATCTTGTCTTCTTTGCATTCTCTCTCATTTCACCAACTCTGTGTCGATATAAGTAGCCATTTGATACAGGAAGCAGGGATTCCACTTCCTGTTCCATACTAAAGCAGTTTTCGCTGGTATTTAGACTACGTTGTCATTCACCCTGGTGCAAGTATGGGGTGAATCTTTTTATCTACATGTCACTCTGCCAGCCTGCCCCCACGGAAAGCAGACGATCTACCGCTAGGCCACTCTTTTTTGGTCGAGCCAAATGAATTCCGCTATGGCCAGCTTTGTGTGCAACAACCTGCCGGTGATCTTACTGACCTCACTGACCTCAGTGACCTCAGTGACCTCCGAGACCCAGCACCTTGATGATGAGCTTAAAGTTGCATGGTCCGATGAAATATAATTTTGTCAAAATTAAAGCAACTACTTACATTTGATCCTATATATCCAACTTAGATACTGGTGTAATAGCTAATGATTTGGGACAGCATATACAGAATAACCAGTGGATTTATAAGCTCACCCCTTAGGACACTCACTTTGAAACACCCATTATGCTGGGACGCCATTAACCAACTAGGCCAATCTCGTGACCTCATTAGCCTCCCCCCAACCAAGTAGGCCTACTGTGCAGGGTCATAGAGGGGAAGGGGATATGATGTGGATGTGTGTGTATGTGTCTGTGTGTTTCCTGACCTGATGACACAGAGACAGACATACACACAGACAGACACACACAGACAGACATACACACAGACAGACACCCATAGATAGGCACATACAGACAGACATGCACACACATACACAGAAACACACAGACATGCACACACCCAACATACACAGACACACATACACCCAACCTGACTTTGCGGAGAGAGAGAGCCACACACACACAGACACCCACAGACAGACATACACACATACATACACGCACAGACATACACGCACAGACATACACACACAGATATACACACATAGATATACACAGACACACACATACATACACACATACATATACACAGACACATACATACCTTAGCCGCGGATACGGCCCTAACACCGATTGGTGCATACGGCCCCTGGTGCTTGGCATCACTAGAATAGGGTAAGGAGTGGTTAGCGCCTTATCAGGATAATGCAACTGCATGTTCTGCCCGTGGCCTGGTCTCCTAGTGGGGCAGCACTATAAAGTTGTCACAAGTGCACACTGTCACTAGTCGGTACCCACCCTGATATGACCTTAGTTGTTGCCAGAACGTAAAACAACAAACCACATCAAGCAACATCTGTCATAATTCCTGTAACAATTCATTGCGCTGTAGCCAGTTTGATTAGTCTCCACTTTGTCCTTATATATAAATCGACCAAGGTAAGGGAACACAGCTGAAAGGAATTGCTACAACAGACCATAGCTCGAGATACTTAAGTTGCCCAACCTGGTCAGGGTGTTGCAGAGTGGATCTCAAACACTACTTTTCTGCCGTCCAGGCAGGCATCCTTGCCTCGGTTCGCAGTGATTGTAATACCCGCTCAGCCCTCCCCTTGTCTATGCCCCCTGACCAACCCGGGACCCCACGCCTTAATAGAGGTTGCGTATTGATTATGCATCACAGCTGACCTTGGGGGTGATCCTTCATATTGCATTCACCAAGGTCACGGCGTCTCCGTCGTCTTGATTTTCTGGTATGACTATAATTCTTTTTTGTGTTTATGCTTTTTGCTTGGTACTTGTTTCTTCTTATTTCTCAGTTTTCTTTTCATTGGCACTATGAAAAATCAGACATTAGACACATGCATTGACAATTGATGTCTTTCTATGGAAACACATTCAATCTAAATATGGTG
Organism: Branchipolynoe longqiensis; assembly: GCA_030323885.1. Taxonomy (NCBI): domain Eukaryota; kingdom Metazoa; phylum Annelida; class Polychaeta; order Phyllodocida; family Polynoidae; genus Branchipolynoe; species Branchipolynoe longqiensis. The sequence goes on from CM059199.1 coordinate 24,680,110, forward strand.
TCATAGTAGTGTCATATAGACGAACTTAGGAAAATGAATGTCGGCCAACAATGCCGTGGTGCTCTGACAGGTGGTGAATGGGTCAACCAGCACCACACTAAAGCACTGTGACTGGGTTAATGTCCTGTTTCAGTCAGTCTCCATACATCTTGCGTCCGGTTTCGCTATGTGCTTTTTTTCGCACTGATGATGACATCGTTTAGTCACTAAATACAGCACAGTGGATCCAGTTATGGTATATTGGCACTACACCAATGAACCGCATTGAATTGCCCTTCTGGTGTGTTTATGCTCTTTGGTGGACATCGCTGATCGTTGAGGCATACCTGCATCCGGTGGCACGGGAAACACCAGTGAGTTGAGCTTGGGTTCGGTCATGTTGGTGTCACGTGATCACTCGGCTGCAATGGGCAGTGACAGCGCACTGCCATTTGTCTAAGGAGGGTGGTCGCTTTGGCTTCAAATGCTTCACTGGCATTGTGGAAGTAGCCGAAGTGCTCCATTCATACATCACCCAAATTGTGGCCTTAGTGCGGGACGCTGGTCGGCTGGTTACCGCCCGAATAAACCAGCACAAAAAGCACCCTTTGATCACTCGTCAGTGATTCACTGTTACTGCCACAGTGTCTTGGGCACACTCACCCATACATTACTGCTCACACATGAAGCAGTTATTGCTCGATATGGATTTTGATGCCCAGTGGCCTCCATGATGAATACTTACAGAGTTGAGCTGAGATCCGATCAGATTAAAACCACAAATTAGGGCGATAAAGCGTGCATTACAAATTCAAGCTCTGACAGCTCGTTCAATGGGAACAGCAGAAACTGTGATTTCACCGTATTTTAATTCCTGATATTTCAAAATACAAAACAATTGACGCAGATTGAATAAGCAAATATCAGTTTGATCAGACTGCACAGGTATCTCAGTGAATGTCACATGGGCGATGACATTGGCAAATATCAGTTTTATCAGACTGCACAGGTATCTCAGTGAATGTCACATGGGAGACTACATTGGCAAATATCAGTTTTATCAGACTGCACAGGTATCTCAGTGAATGTCACATGGGAGACTACATTGGCAAATATCAGTTTTATCAGACTGCACAGGTATCTCAGTGAATGTCACATGGGAGACTACATTGGCAAATATCAGTTTTATCAGACTGCACAGGTATCTCAGTGAATGTCACATGGGAGACTACATTGGCAAATATCAGTTTGATCAGACTGCACAGGTATCTCAGTGAATGTCACATGGGAGACTACATTGGCAAATATCAGTTTTATCAGACTGCACAGGTATCTCAGTGAATGTCACATGGGAGACTACATTGGCAAATATCAGTTTGATCAGACTGCACAGGTATCTCAGTGAATGTCACATGGGAGACTACATTGGTAAATATCAGTTTTATCAGACTGCACAGGTATCTCAGTGAATGTCACATGGGAGACTATATTGGCAAATATCAGTTTGATCAGACTGCACAGGTATCTCAGTGAATGTCACATGGGAGACTACATTGGCAAATATCAGTTTTATCAGACTGCACAGGTATCTCAGTGAATGTCACATGGGAGACTATATTGGCAAATATCAGTTTTATCAGACTGCACAGGTATCTCAGTGAATGTCACATGGGAGACTACATTGGCAAATATCAGTTTTATCAGACTGCACAGGTATCTCAGTGAATGTCACATGGGAGACTACATTGGCAAATATCAGTTTTATCAGACTGCACAGGTATCTCAGTGAATGTCACATGGGAGACTATATTGGCAAATATCAGTTTGATCAGACTGCACAGGTATCTCAGTGAATGTCACATGGGAGACTACATTGGCAAATATCAGTGTTATCAGACTGCACAGGTATCTCAGTGAATGTCACATGGGAGACTACATTGGCAAATATCAGTTTTATCAGACTGCACAGGTATCTCAGTGAATGTCACATGGGAGATTACATTGGCAAATATCAGTTTTATCAGACTGCACAGGTATCGCAGTGAATGTCACATGGGAGACTACATTGGCAAATATCAGTTTGATCAGACTGCACAGGTATCTCAGTGAATGTCACATGGGGGACTACATTGGCAACAGCATTCACATATTTCACCAAGTGCAATATTTCAGTCCATTTCTACACACCTTGAATCACTGGAATACATTCAAGAATACCGACAGGATCTAGCACTTGCTTATGTGGAAAGTCGTGAGATCAATTCCCGCTGCAAATTATTGTCCATGCTTGCACTTAGAATATTTCCATAGTTAGTAAATTATCATATAGGTTACTCCGAACAAAAGTAAAGTATATTCTAATAGATAACCTCATATACTGCATTAAAGTTTGATACTCTGATGATGCAAATAAATAAACAGAAAACTAATGCACTGACCCATTTCTATTACATGCTAATCCAACTTAAATAATGCACCATTTATTAAACATTTATTGTCCATAGAATCAATGTTGAGTTAATTTAAAGTTGTTTGGACCGATGGTTTTGCGTTTTTGCCATTTTTGATATAAATATATTAGATTGATCGAACTTACTTTAGTTTGAAATAACTTTTATTATAATGGTTAACTTTGGAGATATTTGAAGTGAATGCATGAACAGATAATTTTGGAGAGCATGACCAAATTCTGGCCTAATAGGTTTCAGCAGTAACAGGTGTTTAAATATGCAAGAACCTCAAAACCATTGGGCATTGCAACCTAAATCTAGCAACGGTTTATTGCACTTGGCTTTCAACTGTTGTGCACACGTTATGTTACATGTTTGCACTTCAAATATTTTAAAAGTTAATCAAATTTGCAGAAAGTTAATGTGAGTAGGTTATAATTGACAATAGAATATACTTAACTAAAATATAGAATAAAACTAAAACCTAAGGGTGGCGCAACTTGCATCGTTCTCTGGGCAGCGGGCACGTATTTCCGGTTCCGGTGTAGTAGCACAGCGGCAGGTCGCATGTCCTGGTGGCGCTGCGCATGCGCGCCAGCACTTAAGCGGCTCCCTGTAATCTGTGTAATCTCTATAATCTGTGTAATTACTGTGATACACCCAAGGGCAGAGTGCTGGTCACACTGAGCTGCTCAGGACAGGGGACCGCACGTAAAGAGCAGCTCGGTCAACACAGCATCAGCAACCACCGCGCCACTGCAGCACATTCAAATTGCTTTTATCTACGTCTAAATATTTTATTCTGTAAATGGTACTTTATTTTCAGCGCTGGGTACTGTTCTTCCCGCCATACAATGTTGCTGGTATTTATAACATGGTTAGTATTAAGATAAGTAAATGCAAACTCTGAGTAAATGCAAAATATATGTGCACGATTGCATATACAATGGCCACATCGGTTGGGGTAGCTTCTTGGAGACACTATACACGGCCTAGTAATCGGTTATCTCATGTGTAGTGGGGATGGGAAGGGAGTAAGTAGGCAGCACAGTACTGGGGCACGGCGGCATGGGGTCAATATGGAAGGTGAAGGGCCCTTAAGCTAAGATTCCTTACACGCGATATGCGGCATGCGGTATGCGAATGCGAATGCGGCAAAAAATCGAAACGCCTTGAAGTCAATGGGCTACAACCCTTACACGCGGTATGCGAATGCGAATGTGACAACTCGATCGGTCCCTGTAGCGATCGGTGCAGCATGTGGCATGCGGTATGCGAATAGAAACGTCAGTCGCACTTGCCCATTAGTTTTAGACGAGGAGAGGCGACTGAGCATTACGGAACGGTCACACACCAGGGTGCATAGGGGAAACATATGGTAGTGGTGGTGGTGGGGTTACGGGTTCGCATACCGCCTAGAAGGAATCCTCCCATTCGCATACCGCATACCGCATACCGCATGCCGCATACCACGTGTAAGGAATCTTAGATTTAGGCCAGCGAGGCAAAGGGGCGGCTGGGAGGGGGGGGGGGTCGTGGGGAGGGCCTCTTATACAGGGCTAAGGGTCTGTCCAGCTAGGTGTACACTGAGCCTTTAACACAACACACAAAGTTACTCGTGGGTCAACATCTTTATTCGTACGAATAATGTTCTCTTTTCTGACCACCCCGTGATGTGGCTCAAACCATAACAAGTTTACCAATATTGGATTTAGTGAATCTAATAGAGACTGACTTGGGGCAGTTCGAGCACATTGCGGGTAATGATGCTGTCACAAGGTTCATATACTCTCTCGGATAGCACAGACAACAGCAACATTGACAAGGCTGAAACCAGTATGTTTGACAAGAGTACTTCTCTCAGCTCTGAGATACGACTGATACACTTCCTTGTCACCTCCATCTTCCTGTGTGCCTGTGAATCAGGGATCCTCACAGCAGAACTCCAAACAAGAATACATGCAAATGAGGCGCTGCCCATCCTGCTGTGGCCGGGGGTGTTGCCGGGAAGAGACACACGTGACACACAGTGATACATTTCACCTTCTGACACTGGAAGTGAGCTACACAACGAGTTACGCAGTGTAAGCAGACATTGACACTTAAGGGCCGTTTACACATGGGCTTTAAGTCGCCTCAACTAGTTCGCTTTATCTAATCCATGTCGAGAAGCGGTCTAGTTGAGTCGAATCAGCCCTAATTCACCTCAACGGCGCGTTCAGACACCGATTTTGAGTTGACTTAGATGAGGCGAACTAGTTGAGGTGACTTAAGCCATGTTCACACCCACAACTTTAGGCCGAACTAGATAAGGCGAACTAGATGAGGCGAACTAGTGGTGTGTCCACACACGGAGCGGTTTAAGGCAGAAATCGATATCTGCGCATGAGCAAGTCCATACTAACCAGCACCAGTTTCGGTTAGTCGACGTCGCCACGAGAGAGTGTGGGTTCGACCTAGATATGTATGGACTGAATCGTATTGTTTTGGAACGGTCAAAACTTCTGCTGGGCAGTGAAACCCTAAAAATAAATGATGAACAAAATATCTGTGCACCTCTAGCTGGTTCATAGACCAAATTATATTATATAGTGTGACGTGCTTAATCCGCTTCAAGTAAACCGCTACCGTCCACACAAGCAAGGTGGGCCAACTTAAGCTAGTTCGGTTTATCTGGACTACCTCGCGATGTGGTTTACTTAAAGCGAACTAGATGAGGCGAATCAGCCCTAATCCGCCTCAGCGTCGCGTCCACACGGCGAATATGAGCCGAACTAGACAAGGCGAACTAGTTGAGGTGACTTAACGGCCGTGTGTGAACACGGCTTTAAGGCCTGTGTTTGAACGGGGCTTTAGACCTGTTTTCTTTAGACGTCCTGTGGCAAGGTGCATAAGGTGCAGACCGGTGTGGGAGGTGCTGGTCATCGGTTGGCAGTGGCTCAGTGTCAGGTAGTTGGTGGGTTGTGGGCAGTCAAACTCAGATTGGGGAGGGCTGGGTCACCAAGGTCAAGGTTAACTGCTCGACCTTGACCTACATTTGGCGTGAGACAGGTGCAGGAGCGTCCGTCTCCCCTGCTGGGCACCCCGGCTGGTCTGTCCGGGAGGCTGTGTTCTAAGCCAGTGTGGCGTGCTCAGCCGTGTCCCGTGCTCAGCCGTGTACCTATACTCAAACTCAAGGCATTGTCAATGGTCGTAAGTCACTAACCTTATAAATTTAATATAATGTTTTTGGTAAAGATGTTTTCTATATGTGTACCAAGCGATTTGTTTCTCGGTGGTGTGGTTTTAGAGATATTTCACTTTTCCTGGATTTTCTGTATGAAGATTGCTCACCACCATTGACAATGCCTAGAGTTTGACAGTACGCGCAGTGCAAAACATTAGTTTTAATCAAAATTAATAGAAATCAAGAACTCTAACCTTATAAATTTAATATAATCTTTTTGGTGAAGATGTTTTCTATATGTGTACCAAGCGATTTGTTAATAGGTGGTGTGGTTTTAGAGATATTTCACTTGTTCTGTATTTTCTGTATGAAAATTACTCACGACCATTGACAATGCCTTGAGTTTGAGTCTATGTACACGGCTGAGCACGGGACACGGCTGAGCACGCCACACCGGTGTGGGAGGTGCTGGTCGTCGGTTGGCAGTGGGTCAGTGTCAGGTAGTTGGTGGGTTGTGGGCAGTCAGACTCAGATTGGGGAGGGCTGGGTTACCAAGGTCAAGGTTAACTGCTCGACCTTGACCTACATTTGGCGTGAGACAGGTGCAGGATCGTCCGTCTCCCCTGCTGGGCACCCCGGCTGGTCTGTCCGGGAGGCTGTGTTCTAAGCCGGTCAATAATGACCGTGATTTGCGGTTACAGAGGGAGTGCACGTGACATCATCACTCAGCGGTTAGCCATCTTGGATTACACTTAAGACCACCTATGGTGCCCCCTGTCTTATACCAAGAACACTACAGCCACCACTGGGCCTACCTATATAGTCAGGGCCACCGAAGTATGTGGCGCCACCTAGTGGGTACTGCTTGAACCTTTCTAATTCTTTGAAATAGCATTCAAAGTGTCAAAATACTGCACTTTTGCAATGATGTGAGGCTACATGATTAAAAAAATACTTCCGCTCCATCAAAAAACCGTTTTCCACCAACTTTCAAGACCAAACTGCTCAAAACAGTGACAAATAAACCAACAAATCGGTAAATAAACACAATGTAAGCACTTCCAAGCCTTTCATATGTAATCCAATATGGCCACCGGAAGTTGTCTCGTGACGTCATTACAACCCCTCTACAGAGAACGGGTTATTTCTATATGTGCGCTATTCGGCTCCTTCAAGCAGCCATCTCTGTGACCCGCATCACCTGTGGACAACTTTGATGCTAGATGTTCCACTCTCACTCAGACTGGGCCGAAAAATTGGTACAGTTGACACCAGGAATTTCTCACCACCCATACCACCATGCTGATCCCCCTAATCGCCATCAAACCCACATCGGTTCCTGACCGGACAGTTGTATTTGTATGTTTAATTCTGCTTTAATTATTATTATTTTTGTGTGTGATGAATTTATTCACCCTGCTCATAACGGATAAGTGTGTTAATACTTGTTTTCACCGCTGGGCAGCACCAGTCCAATTTGGTTCAAATCTTTGGAATTTAGTTTTAATTTAAGTTCTATTATGTTATTATCACAGCATGCATCTATATACTGGGGAATATTACACATCACACAGGAGCTCATATAATAATAATGGTTTTGATGACATATGTAAGTTTTGGCTTATGGCATAAACTTCACTGTCTGTGTGCATGGCTAGCGCTAAGCAAAATCAGTGGGTAGCCATGCGGTGCTAGAACCAAAGCATGACCTATCTGATTCTTGACAATCAATATGATAAAATATGCCGAATCATAATTTGTATTCATGGAAACAACCTATTCCCTAGGAGTTATTTAGAACCAAACCATGGTCTGATGGTCTTGTGGTAAATCTGTGGCTATTTGTGTCATTCGGCCCTAATGTGATGACTGTCCTCAGTGATAATACAGGCTAGGACATATTACAGACTTGGAAAGTAGTGCAAACCCTACTGCCACTGAAACTAAAGGCCCTGTCACACTACGACGTAACGATGTCAGCGTAGGCACAACCTGAAAATAATTATAATACATCAAACTTCTCGGCGTAGCATGCAAATTTGGGCAGAAGTTCAATGTGGATGCAGCGTAGTTGACGAGAACGTAACGTCGGTAAAGCGTAGTGCTAGCGTGGTTCAACGAGAGAGGACAACATAATTACATTGATGGTACGTTATTAACGTTATTCGATCGCCAGAACTATGTTGCTTTACGTTACCTTACATTACTTACGTCATGAAATGGTGGCAAAACAGTAAACGTATGTTGGATGTCCGTTAGGCGTCCGTTATCCCGACGATTTCACTAGGTTGAAGGACTTTGAGTATGCCTTATAAGAGAATGTAAAACACACCCTTTCCCTCCCTGCGTGATGTCTCAGAACTACCATAAATAGCTATGGGGTATTCAGAGTCTAATGTTGTTGGGCAAACCAGTCCCCACCTACTGAGTTTGAGCTGATCCGAAATAATCCTTGTGTTATCCTAGCAATGCCGAGTGCCAGCCATGTTAGTTACAAGTATCAATTTTCTAAAATCAGGTTCCATGCTGCGTGACTGGGGCTGGTTCCAGGCTGGGTGACTGGGTCTGGTTCCTGGCTGGGTGACTGGGGCTGGTTGCCGGCTGGATGACTGGGGCTAGTTCCAGGCTGGGTGATTGGGTCTGGTTCCTGGCTGGGTGACTGGGGCTGGTTTCCGGCTGGGTGACTGCGGCTGGTTGCCGGCTGGGTGACTGGGACTGGTTCCAGGCTCGGTGATAGGGGCTGGTTGCCGGCTGGGTGATTGGGGCTGGTTCCAGGCTGGGTGACTGGTGCTGTTTCCAGGCTGGGTGACTGGGGCTGGTTCCAGGCTGGGTGACTGGGGCTGGTTCCAGGCTGAGGGACTGGGGTTGGTTCCAGGCTGGGTGATGGGTTGGTTCCAGGCTGGGTGACTGGGGCTGGTTCCAGGCTGGATGACTGGGGCTGGTTCCCAGCTGGATGACTGGGGCTGTTTCCTGGCTGGGTTCCTGGGGCTGGTTGCCGGCTGGGTGACTGGGCTGGTTGCCGGCTGGGTGACTGGGGCTGGTTGGTGACTGGGGCTGGTTCCAGGTTGGGTGATAGGGGCTGGTTGCCGGCTGGGTGATTGGGGCTGTTACCCGGCTGGGTGACTGGGGCTGGTTCCCAGCTGGGTGACTGGGGCTGGTTCCAGGTTGGGTGATAGGGGCTGGTTGCCGGCTGGGTGATTGGGGCTGTTACCCGGCTGGGTGACTGGGGCTGGTTCGAGGCTGGGTGACTGGGGCTGGTTGCCAGCTGGGTGACTGGGGCTGGTTGCCAGCTGGCTGACTGGGGCTGGTTCCAGGCTGGCTGACTGGGGCTGGTTCCAGGCTGGGTGACTGGGTGTGATTCCAGGCTGGATGACTGAGGCTGGTTCTCGGCCGGCCGTATGTTGTTTCCCATTCCCAATAGCTGGTTCCGGTTCGCTGCCCGGTCACGCCTGAATGAGTTTCAGCAATAAATGAGCACCCAATATTCCCGAGAAAAAGAAAACACGATAAGCAAAAAGGGAAGAAAACATCCAAATGCAAAGTCTGGAAGACACAATGCATATATCGACTCCTCCGACATCCCCTTCCGCTTGAGGCACTCTTCCACCTCATTGAAGACACTAGGTATTGACTAGGCTGGTCAGTTCTATAATATAAACTCGGGTGGTCAATTCCGTTCTTGGTCAACTGCTCTTCAACACTATATGCATAACCGGCATCATTCGCATATCACAAGAACAAATGCCAATTTTGTTAATGTTATATGTACCTTTCTTCTCTAATAAGATGATTCATTTGAATGTAGTCTTTTCCCAGCATCATGATACCGTTCTTCCAGCCATGAATAAGTGACAAGAGTCCACCCTCTCATGCCACATGATATGGTGTATACCTAGGAGCTCTATGGGACATAAAAGATGCAATACATCCTACGAACAGCAGTAACAAAACCGCCACCCTGTTTAAAAAACACACAACGATTTTCTCTTGATATTAGTACATAGTTGGTCACATTGTTGGTTGACTTCTTTTGTTTCATTTAACTGTCCAATGACATGACATCTGTAATGTCAGGACAGCGTAACGCTGGGTGCAAAGTTGACCTTTGTTAAAAGATAACACTGCACACAAGGAACTGCAAAATGCGAACAGTAGTCACTCTTTTTGTATCGGCGAGAATTCCATTTTCTCAGCTTGGTGTTGCTAGGGGTGCCATTGAGTCACACTGTAAATTTTGTTGTTGAAGATTTATACTGCCTATCATGGATAAGCCTGAATAGGCTTGTTTTCACCATTATACAGTTTGTCGATAGAAAGCCCAAGCCTACACTTTTACCGACCCAAGGGATTTTTAACCTCCCACACCACATAGACATGGTATGAGAGCAACTGGCCTTTGATGTCGCTGTAAGTTATACACAGCGGTGGAAATCCAAATTGGCAGAGATGGGGGCATGGGGAATCGAACCACCAACCTTCAGATTAGGAGTCCGACCTAGAAAAAAGTCAGACACTCTAACCCCTCCGCCACAGAGAACACATCTGTATGGGGTTTCTGGCAGTTATTCAATGAACCATAGGCACATAGGTTCAGCATTTGCTTGTTCCTGAACAGAGCCTACGCACTAGGGAACAGTTTGTAGTAGGGGTGGTGGGTGGAAAAAAGCAGTGGAGAAAATGTGTGTGCACGTTGCCAGCTCACAAAGAAGTGATGAGAATGGGGGCTGGCTGGCTTATACCTGGAATGAAAGGTGCAAAGCCTTGCAAACCATTTGGGTCGATGGGTGTTGCCGTCCACCCGAGAGAGTCCAACACGCGGCAGCACGAAGGGAGGCTTGTTGTTCCCTCCGGATCAAATGTAATTGAACAAACGCGATACAGTTGTATATATAGTGGCATTTATTCTTACTAGTTTAGCTTGTTACATTAAGATTCAAGGTGGAAATGATAATAAGTTCGAGGATTTCAGGCACTTAACCCTATCAATCTATGTCATTAGTTGGGTGGGTGGGACGGCAAATCTACAGGAAAGGTAGCACGTCCGATTGGTTGAAAAGCTAAGCTCGAAGTGTCTAGACTTTGTAACTGTGTCATAGGCTTTGCTCTGAATTTACAGTAGGTGGCGCGTCGATAGCGGCCAAATCGTAGTTCACAAGAAGTATGTAGGTGGCGCCAAAGGTCACATTTTAAATCTACTGTGCAGTTTCATTAACTGCGTAGTATTAAGTTCAAGGAATTTACAGTAGGTGGCGGGTCAATCGACGACCATTGAGTTAGTTCAGAACCAAGAATATAGGTGGCGCCAAAAGTCGTTCAGGTCAATGGGAAATACACAGTCTCGCGATATCAATTACCCATGTTGCGCACATCATGGACAATGGTAGCATTGCGACCAATCAGATTATTTCGAGTTTCAGCCATATAATGTAGATAACTACATTAGCTAGATGATTATACTCTGGGTTATTGTGAGACCTGAGTAGGGGGAAGGCGGCCAGCAGGTTGGAGAGATTCCCTCGTTTGAAGGTCGCTGGTTCTCGTCTCTTGGGTACCTTACGAAGATTTGGTTGTATATATAGGAGTAAAGAGGAGCCTGGCATATCTAGTTGGTAATATATAGTTTCCAACCTAAACTAGTCTGTATTCTTTCAGGTGATTTGACATAATTAATAGCCTCTTTTGACATATGGAAACCATGCTAGAACTGCGTGTGTCACGACCAGATGTGCCGGGATCTACTATGTTCCTATATACAGGTAACCAGCGGCCTTCAGACCAGCTAAACTCTCCAACACAAAACAAGTATTCAGATGAATAAAATATTTTATAAAAAAAAAACATGCTTAGTAGAGTGAAGGTCATGGCCGAGGTAACAAAACGGGTCACGTGGGTGAGCTGGCTCTCCTGGGAGGACGGCGCTGATTGGACAGGTGGATTGGTAGGCCGCACGTGTCCTGCACAGCGCCTCAAACATGGCCAACAGTATAGGCACATTTTATTCCAAGTATCTGCATATCGTGTTATTATCGCGATGATATCTATTATCGGGATATTACCATGTTATCATGTCAAATCACCCTCATTATTACTGTCATGTGATATTAGTAACATGTTATTATCGAGTGATATTACTGTCATCATTACCCTCATGATTACTCACATGTTATCACAATGTTTCATCATGTTATTATCATGCTATTTCTATATAATTATGTTATTACGTGTCATAATCTCGTGGTATTATTTAGTTTTCATCATTTTCATCATCCAACCAGAACCAATACAGAAAACTGAGATGGCACTGAAGCAGTCCGATATGAGTTTTACTGAACTCGGCATGTCTCTGAACATACCAGTGGGTGCTGCCATAAACATTATGTTACTAGTCTCATTTAGGTATGTAATATCGAAACACAAACTATCAAGTACCATAATATTGTAGTGGTCTGCACTGACCTCTCAGGCAAGTAACCACATAGACAGGTAGGCGTGGGGAGTGTATTGATATCAGGGAGCCTAGGTGGTGTAATGGTTAGCACACTGGCCCGGAATGCAAAGAGATGTGGGTTCGAGTCCCGCTCTAGGTGCAGTATTTCCCATTTTCATCACCCCCACGACACTGGTTGCCGTGATCAGGATCCTGTACAAGCTTTGCGCTGTATGGTTGTTGAACCTACCCTGTGTATGTATATGTTAGTGCATTGCCTGTATGTATGTAATTGTAAGCATTACAAGACTTACAATTCCAGGGGGACGAGTGTAGTGGTCTGCACTGACCTCTCAGGCAAGTAACCACATAGACAGGTAGGCGTGGGGAGTGTATTGATATCAGGGAGCCTAGGTGGTGTAATGGTTAGCACACTGGCCCGGAATGCAAAGAGATGTGGGTTCGAGTCCCGCTCTAGGTGCAGTATTTCCCATTTTCATCACCCCCACGACAATATTAATAACTGGACGGCTCTATCGCCAGTTTCCGGTGCAGAAGGTTGTGGGTTCTATTCCAGACGGAGTCAACCCAAAGCCTTATAAACTTGGAACGTGTATCTACGTTGTTGGCGCTGTGTTACTAGGACTAGTAGGAGAGCAATGGCTGGTTGGTTGTGACTTTACATACAATACTGTCATTGAGTAAGACAGCGGGTTGTGATGCCGGTGGAATGGTCGCCCCAGTGGGCAGCACTAAAATGCCGTTACCTGTTCGCACCTGTCCTGATATGCTACTAAGGCGCCAACTCCCAACAAACCAAATCAGATGGATAATTGAATTCGGCGACAGCGCCATTGGGGTTGCGATACTTGTGTGTCTACCCTAGGGAAGACATTTAAAAAAAGGTCCTACGCATTCAAGTTTTAAGTGCTTTTGGTGATTTGAGTTTCGGGTTGGTTCTGGAAAGTGCCGCCGGGTGGCGGCTATGCTGGGGCTGATAAGAGTGTGGGTCTACAAGGAAGGGGGAGTAAATCCATGGGCCGGTGTGGCGTGCTCAGATGTGTCCTGTGCTCAGCCATGTACATAGACGCAAACTGAAGGCATTGTCAATGGTCGTGAGTAATTTTCATACAGAAAATACAGAACAAGTGAAATATCTCTAAAACCACACCACCTATTAACAAATCGCTTGGTACACATATAGAAAACATCTTCACCAAAAGATTATATTAAATTTATAAGGTTAGGGTTCTTGATTTATATTAATTTTGATTAAAACTAATGTTTTGCACTGCGCGTACCGTTAAACTCAAGGCATTGTCAATGGTGGTGAGCAATCTTCATACAGAAAATCCAGGAAAAGTGAAATATCTCTAAAACCACACCACCTAGAAACAAATCGCTTGGTACACATATAGAAAACATCTTTACCAAAAACATTATATTAAATTTATAAGGTTAGTGACTTACAACCATTGACATTGCCTTGAGTTTGAGTATAGGTACACGGCTGAGCACGGTACACGGCTGAGCACGCCACACCGGAAGTGAGTCTGTTAGTGTCACGTGACCCACGTTAGAAGCACTGCCTCGCTGAGCTCAGTCACATGCAGACTCTCCAGCACGGCAGCTTTTAATAGAGCAATATCCTCCCACCAGCGCGATACATCACGCACGTGTCACAGCCGTTTAATTGAAGTACTGCTCCTCCCGACGACGCTTCCCACCATGACTGGGGAGTGCTGGTTGAAAAGTAAGGATGTCGACACTATCACACTGACCCGACCAAAAGTAGAAATCATAGTCAAGTAACCAGCTTACCTCCCCCTGCGCACAGCCAGACAAACTGCATAATGTTACATGACTGCGCTATTTAACAACCACATTCTACCCACCTCAGGGCAAAGCCCAGCAACCAGCAAACAACTCCATAAAGCCCTGGTCACATAGCCGTTAGTGGACGTAGTTGAACGTAGGTGAACGTAGTGGAGGCTAACGTGGGTCAAACGTGGTGTAAGTTTGTTAAAAGCCCTGTCACATTACGATGCATCATGCAAGCGTCTGCCGACATAGGTGATTTTGCGCCAGTAGATCGATATGCGTTACTCAAACATTATTATGCATTCGTACATGTTCGTTGATGTAAGTCGATATACGGTGATATATGGCGGTCACGAAGGTTTTGCGCATGCACAAAACTTTCAATGTTCGGCAATGTGTGGCTTTTATGTAGGCCATACATTATGTATATGTTAGGCATATGTCGATGTACGTTAGACATACGTTAGACATACGTTAGACAAACGTTCACCATGTAGCACTATGTTGAACTACGTCAGTCAGATGGAGAGCCAGGGTAAAAGGACACTCTGCATATTGACAACATATTGACAATGTACATCTAACGTACATCTAATGTACGTTTTGTGTTTCTCCACTGTGTCTTGACGTATGTATTGTATAAGGCATAGTTCTGCCGATCGAATTACGTATATAACACTCACCGGCATTCTGTGAGCGTACCATGAGCGTAATACAAGCGTTTTTCGCTGGGAGGCACATTAGCCATACATTGGCCATACGCTCTGCTATGTTGCGTATATGGTATGGAAAGAGAACGGAAACGCCAGTATATGCCCAACTTTGCCCCCCGCGTCAAAAGGTTTGATGCATCTCAATGTTTGGAAGTGATTTTAGCCATTGGCCACACCCTGGCTTGATGCATTGTAATGTGACATAGCCATAAACTACGTTGAAATACGTTAAGGTATGGCACCTTTTGCCATCGAATGATATGGATAAATATGTTATGGGAAGGATGCTGGTGCGTTCAACTATGTTCAACTACATTCAACTACTTTCAACTATGTTAGCCTCCACTACGTTCAACTACCTTCAACTAGTCCACTAAAGGTTGTGACCACGGCATGCGCAACATGGAATGGCCATGGTTTTGTGCGGGTCAAAGTACGCTAGAGTACCCTAGAGTACATTAAGAGGTACGTTCTACATTGTTCTACTACACTTTAAATTCAGCCTCTAACATACCGCTCTATTGATCATGTCCAAAAATTAAATCGGAGATCACGGCTCACCCACATTATTACCAAGTTAACATCAAGGACAAGTATGGATGCCGGTATGTTCAACTACGTTCAACTACTTTCAACTACGTTAGCCTCCACTACGTTCACCTATGTCCACTAACGGCTATGTGACCAGGGCTTACCACACTCTCATTTACCACCTACCAGCAACGATGCCCTACAGCATTGCTAACATGCATCAGCATCTACTAACTGATGGGTTGCACACTTGTTATCATGTATCCTCTCCCAACCCAATAAGTAGCACATTATCAGTGAAAATGCAAACTGCACAATAGGTTATCCCAGAATGTTCAGGGGCCATATGCACCAATCGGAGTTAGGGCCTTAACCGCGGTTTGGCTAGCTCCACACGGCTAACGGTGGAAAATCTGTATGCATCAATCGGTGCCAGCGCTAACCGCGGACCGTAGCCTAGGCTAAGCTAAACCATTATCAAATCGGGTTTAACTGCTAGCCGGGGCAGTTAGTGTGCGTGTGTGGATCTCAATCTATTCAATGCGATCATATTTGACAGAATTAAATACGCAATAAGTGAAATTTTATCAATTTAACCCTAAATCCGAAGCGAAATTCACGCCACCGCTACATCGGCGGAGATATTAATATTTTCGAATCGACGAATGTAAAGTAAACAAATCGCCGCCGCCGCAGCGACGTCGATATCCATACTGTCCAATGTCAACTAAAAATGGCCGCCGCCGCCGAATCGACGGTAATATATTAGGCCCAAATCTATTCAATGCTGTCATATTTAACAGAATGACATACGCAATAAGTGAAATCTTATCAATTTAACCCTAAATTCGAACCGATATTAATGCTGCCGCCGCATTGGCGGCGTTATTCATATCGTCGACTGGAGGGAATTCCCAAATCTATAAATAAACTCATGCATATCAGGAGAGTGACATGGGAATAGAACATGATGGAAATAATTTGAGAATGGTCTGCGAACAGCACAAACATAAAATCTTGGAATAACCTCAAGAAAGAAGCTGAGAAGATGAATCACTTTTCGCTGCTTACCGCCACTCTTTGCAGGTGGAGTTCCCACGGGTCCCCGTGCCTAGCAAACCTCGCATAAGCAATACAAACACTGAACATAATTAAACTGGCCTGGTCCCTCAACCTACGTCAACGGTGTTGCAGTTTGAGCGTCCTGCCAGTTTGAGCGCCCTGCCAGTGGTTGTATACATTTTTTGTCAAATAGATTTAAAAGCTTTCATTGGATCGATTAAAAATATCTTAATGCGCAATTGAAGAGGAAGATCTGAAGTATTTAATGTAACCTAAGAGCAATTTACTCTGAAAGTATTAAAACAGAGATAATAGTGAAAGTTGGGATATTCCGAGTGTCAGTGCCAGTGTTAGCCTTACCAGATCATGGCCTCAAAAACTATTTTCGCAAAATAAATTCAAGAACTTCCAATTGGCTATTACAAAAAAGCTGAATGTGAAATTGTAGAGAAAGATCTGAACTATTTAATAGAAACAAGAGAAATTTGCTTTCAAAGCATCACAAATTACTGTGATAGTTAGGGTGGTTTTAATGTTGTCTCTATCCGCGCATGCGCAGAAGCAACAGAAGGGCGCTCAAACTGGCAGGGCGCTCAAACTGCGACACCGGCCGACAGTCCTTTGCACCTCGATGGGTTGAAGAGGGGGGGACGGGGAAGGGGTGGTAGGGGGGGGGGGGTCACTGGATTCTAGCGTGTGTCGCGTAAAACCGTTCTCAGACACCCCCACCCTGACCCCACTTCAACCTACCTCCACAACAACGAGTCGTGGATTCCAGGCCACCCCCCGACCTCGCCCCGCCCCGCCCCGCCCCGCCCCGCCCCGCCCCGCCCCGCCCCGCCCCGCCCCGCCCCGCCCCGCCCCGCCCCGCCCCGCCCCGCCCCGCCCCGCCCACCCGCCCCGCCCCGCCCCGCCCCGCTCCGCACCGTCCCACCCCCTCCCCCCCCCCCCCCCCCCCCCCCCCCCCCCCGGCTCAATCAGCACGCCGAGGGATCCGGCACTGTCAAATGAATGCGGACCAATTATTGGCCACACGAAGCAACCGAAACGAGGCTCATTCACGTGAACGAACGGAAATAAAAAAAACGGCAACCGGCGCGCTAACTGCCAGAGGTGGACAATAAGTGCACCGCAGCGCCGCTCAGCGTAGCTTCCACCCTGGTGACGGAACGTCATAGAACGCATTTTCATAATTGCCCTACGAAGGATGAAGAAGACAGTGTGTTGTCACAATCAAGTTGTCACAATCAAGTAGTTACACCCGCATCAGTCTCAAAGGACAGAGCTGCTAGACAACTAAAGGGCGCATTCCTTACACGCGGTATGCGGTATGCGGCATGGGAATACGGCAAAAAATCGAAAAGCATCTAAATCAATGGGGGTGATTCCTTACACACGGTATGCGGCATGTGGCATGTGAATACTGAATCGGTCCATGTAGCGATCGGTGCGGCATGCGAATGCGAATGCTGCTGCGTTTGCCATAGAGAACAGTGGTGAGGAAACCTGACACTGTGTGTGGGTGTGGGTGAAAGGACCCATCCCGTAAGCACGCCGCATGCCGCATGCCACATGCCGCATGCCACATGCTGCATACCGCGTGTAAGGAATGCATGCTTTAGACGACTAGAAAACGTGTCAGAAGACTGGCTTATGGCTATAAGTTGAAAACATCCAATGGCTGCCATCTTTTTTTGTTCAATCCACTCAAGTTCATCAACTATATTCCAAAATAGAAGAACCCTGCATGCTGCCACCAGCACTTCCACATCTGGTTGATAGTTGATTCTTACTGAGGCAGCTTTTACTCAGATTTAGGCAAGGTTGACCTTCACCCTTACTCTATATAGTCTAATATCTACGTACAAGGGTGCATTTAAGTTCGATACTATTTCGGTGGTGGCTGCCGGTGCCTTCGGTTGGTTCCGATAAACGACAATTAGAGCATGACCAAATCACTGCAAGTGACTCACCAGTTTCAGTCACAGCGAATGCATTCTGCCCCCGGGACCAGTCACTCCCCGAGGATCTGGTGGCCAGACAGCTGTTCCTGTGGACGCCCAGCCCGCAGGAACACTGGCCACCTTCCCGCCCCCCCCCCCCCCCCCCCCCCCCCCCCCCCCCCCCCCCCCCCCCCCCCCCCCCCCCCCCCGCCTTCCGACCATTCCCACGAGCCCCCGCTCACCAGCCCCCCACCCTTGTAGCTCACTCGTCTATAACTCCCTCATTTTCTAGCCCTCCCTTGCAGCACCCTCCCTGCAGCGCCCTCCCTGAAGCGCCCTCCCTGCAGCACCCTCCCTGCAGCACCCTCTCTGTAGCGCCCTCCCTGCAACGCCCCCTCTACCTCAGGGGACCACTCCGATTCTGTGGACTGTCAGCAGTTCACCGTTCAATCAAGTTGGAAGTGACAGTTTCATGGGGAGACCGTGTTCACACATGGGTACAAGATAACCCACCACCCGAGCAGGAGCTCCCCCATGAACATCCACAGCAGGGAGCTGCCGCACCCGATCACACCCGGCTGCACCAAGCTGCACTGAGCTGCACCATGCTGCACCAAGCTGCATCAAGCCGCACCATGCTGCACCGAGCTGCACCAAGCTGCACCAATCTACACCATACTGCACCAAGCTGCACCAAACTGCACCGAGCTGCATCATGCTGCACCAAACTGCATCATGCTACCCCCATGTGGCGCCAAGCTGCACCAAGCAGCACCATGCTGCATCGTGCTGCACCATACTGCACCAAGCTGCACCGAGCTACACCGAACTGCACCAAGCTGCACCATGCTGAACCAAGCTGTACCGAGCTGCACCAAGCTGCACCAAGCTGCACCAAGCTGCACCATGCTGAACCAAACCACACCATCCTGCACCATGCTGCACCATGGTGCACCATGCTGCATCGTACTGCACCATGATGGAACAAGCTTCACCATGCTGCACCAAGCTGCACCAATCTGCACTGAGCTGCACCATGATGCACCAAGCTGCACCGAGCTGCACCATGCTGCACCATGCTGCACCATGCTGCACCAATATGCACCGAGGCTGCACCAAGCGGCACCAAGCTGCACCAAGCCGCACCATGCTGCACCAAGCCACACCATGCTGCACAAAGCCGCACCATGCTGCACCCTGCTGCACTATGCTGCACCAAGCTGTACCAAACCGCACCATGCTGCACCATGCTGCACCATGCTGCAACGTGCTGCACCACGCTGCACCATGCTGTACCAAACTATGCCAACCTATGTACCACGACGTGCTCTATATCATAGCTTTGCATGAAGTCTCTATTTCTATAATCTCGTATGTGGCGGGAGAGTGCTAGCGACAGAGCACAGTGCTCTCTGCGTGCTAGCTGTCGACGGATGGGTGAGTGGAGAAAAGAGAATGAAATAGCGAAATAGATATAATATTCTTATGGATTTATTTGAATAATAAAACAAAAATCACTAAGAATTATGAGAACTAGAATTTAGACTAGTTATATGCAATGGGGGAATGGAATGGAAGAGGGGCAATGGAAGTGGGGTGAATGGAAGGAGGAATGGAAGGGGGAATGGGCGGAATGGAAGAGGGGAGAGTGGAAGAAGTGGAAGAAGGGGGAATGGAAGGGGGAATGGAAGGGGGAATCGAAGAGGGGGAATGCAATGGGGGAATGCAAGAAGGGGAATGCAATAGGGGGAATGGAAGACGGGGAATGGAAGAGGGGGAATGGAAAAGGGAGGAATGGAAGAGGAGGGAATGGAAGAGGGGGAATGGAAAGGGGGAATGGGAGGGGGGAATGGAAGAGGGGGAATGGAAGCGGGGTGAATGGAAGATGGAGGTATGGAAGAGGAGAGAATGGATGAGGGGGAATGGAAGAGGAGGGAATGGGAGAGGGGGAATGGAAGAGGAGAGAATGGGGGAATGGAAGAGGGGGAATGGGGGAATGGAAGAGGGGGAAGGGGGAAATGGAAGAGGGGGAAATGTGGAGAATGGAAGAAGGGGAAATGTGGAGAATGGAAGAGGGGAATGGAAGACTTGGACACCGAACGGATGGCTGGTATCACACATATACCATATAAATTATAAGATACGACTGATCGCTCACGTATACCGTTTCTCGAATGGCCCAATTCATTTTTCAAATCTTATAAGATTCCAGTCTTAAGCCCTAAAACTGAGTTTTATACGCAAATCGGAAGGCTCAGGTGTGTTAGGGGGGTCACACACCTAAAGACTGAAACCGACAAAAAACAGAACTTTAGTCACAAAACGGGCGTTTTACGTTTTATACGGGAGGTGTGTACCAGGCTTTATGATATTTGGTTGCAAACAGAATTCATAGAAAACTAAGTATTTCTCAGAGTGAAGTACACACATACTGAAAATGATATTTGATCTAATTTAAAATATTTGCTAGAATAATTTCACTACTTAATTCCCTTAAGCCCCAGTCACACCTTACCGGATTGAGCAACGGACATAAACAGGACAAAGAATTATTGTGGTAACTGGCCACGAGGGCCAGCCGCTACTAGGTGTCGCCTCAGTAGAGCTTTAGTCATTCTTGGATTCGTTATCGTAGAGAGCAGACGTCTCCCTGGGGGAGGGTGCAGGCCTGGGCTCTATACTACAGGGGAGTGCTGAGCCTGACTCACCACTGTGTGTGCTATGTAGCTTTGATAACACTGTTATTAAAGTTAGATAGCACACATAGAGGGGAGGAGGGTGCACTTAGGTATATGCTCATGCATATACTCACACTTAGGAACCATGGATAGGAGGATTACAGGATATAACATAGGAACCATGGATACAGCCACCCACAGGTGAGGCTTGCTGTCTATGGAGCACTCAAATAGTTACTGTGAGTAACTCCACCCATGGGTGAGGTCTGATGGCTGAGTGCTCTAATAAGTTACTGTGAGTAACCCCACCCATGGGCTTAGGGAGGAGCTCCCACCAGCTGGCGCAAAGCGAGCTGTGGAGGGTTACGGCCAGCCTAGGGACGGCCCAGCTGGGACTCCCCGGACCTCCGTCGGGCGACAGCGGGCGCACGACCAGTAAATATACACCTGAGAGGGTGTCCCGCTGAGCCAAAGCCTGAGGGCTCTGGTCAAACTTGACCGAGACGGGCTTGCCCGTTAACTACCCTGGCTGGAGAGCCGGAGGATCCATTGGATCTCCCCACGTGGTGGGAGGAGGAGACTTGTCTACATCTTTTTAAATTTTATTTGACTGATATTCCCGAGTTGGTATGGGCTAACCCGCCCAACCAAACACACACCCATGGGTGAGGCCTGATGGCTGAGCGCTCCAATAGTTACTTTGAGTAACTCCACCCACGGGTGAGGCCTTGATGGCTGAGCACCCTATTAGTTACTGTGAGTAACTCCACCCACGGGTGAGGTCTTGATGGCTGAGCGCGCTATTACTTACTGTGAGTAAGTCCACCCACGGGTGAGGTCTTGATGGCTGAGCGCGCTATTACTTACTGTGAGTAACTCCACCCACGGGTGAGGTCTTGATGGCTGAGCGCGCTATTACTTACTGTGAGTAAGTCCACCCACGGGTGAGGCCTTGATGGCTGAGCACCCTATTAGTTACTGTGAGTAACTCCACCCACGGGTGAGGTCTTGATGGCTGAGCGCGCTATTACTTACTGTGAGTAAGTCCACCCACGGGTGAGGTCTTGATGGCTGAGCGCGCTATTACTTACTGTGAGTAACTCCACCCACGGGTGAGGTATTGATGGCTGAGCACGCTATTACTTACTGTGAGTAACTCCACCCACGGGTGAGGTCTTGATGGCTGAGCACGCTATTACTTACTTTGAGTAACTCCACCCATGGGTGAGGCCTTGATAGCTGAGCACTCTAATAGTTACTGTGAGTAACCCGATTGATGGCTACTGAGTGACACAGTATGTAACTCCACCTGCACGATAATTGCAGAATTGGATACCCCTGGAACCTGTTGTGTTAAGAGGAGAGGAGAGGGGGGGGGGGAGCATGCAGGCTATGTGTATGGTCTCAACCAGGATACAGAAGATCTAACCAGCTTCACTTAAATCCCTAGATTCTGACATTCAGTCAAGTAATTAGGAAAGTAGGTAATTAGCTGATAGAAGAAGTTCCTTCCCTTCATACAGGGACCATGTGTAAGCCAGCAGCACAGCTCAACACTGTGCACACAGTGCCCTCTGCACAGCTAAGTGAGAATGCAGCTCATATTACTCATGACAGCAAGCAGCACACCAGGCAATGAGCAGCTCAACATATGAGCAGCCTATAACACTGAGCAGCACACAGTTGTCAGCAGCTCAGCATAGAGCAGCTCAGGGCCCCAAACAGCTCAGTGAGCCACCCAGGCCCCAGGCCAATGAACAGCTCAGAACAGTGAGATCAATGAGAAGGGCGAGCTCAGAACCGTGAACAGCTCAGCAAAAGTAAGTTGCACTTAACCTTGAGCAGCGAGCAGTTCAAATGAGTAGAAAATAGTTTATAATTGTGAGCAGCTAAAGCACAGGAAGGAGTTGAATACTCATATTGCCATACATTTCCAGGACCCCAAATAAAAGATTCTGCTATTAACATGCATTAGAATAGAGATTATTATGGTAAAAAAGGCCAGGAGGGGCCAGCGGCTACTAGATGTCACCTCGGTAGAACTTTCATAATTTTTTGTAGTATTTTGGTCTCAGTCACGCAGTTGTTTATCGGGTGGGTTATTCGTATAACAGGGTGGGCCGCTGGCCCCTCGTGGCCTTTCTTACCATAATAATGTCTATTCTGCTGCATGTTAATAGAAGAATCTTTTATTATTGTGGTAATTGGCCACGGGGGCCAGCCGCTGCTTTGTATTGCCACTGCGTGCCTGTGACCATTTCATTTGTTGGTAATAAACGTTTCTTAACCATGTGCTTCTGGTTTAGGGTTTTTTATTTTCCAACAACAGCTTTCTCCCTCACACTCACAGGTGTTTTCCTCTACATTTCCCTTCAGTTACTGCCGTCTGACCTGCGGGGGCGGGGGAGGCCTCTCCGCCTCCGGTGGTGGCGGCAGTGACTGTCCCTGTGTCCAGTTAATGGAGTAGCCCGCCCACCGATCCCTAATCTCGGCCTCCAGCTCGAGTTTCCTGGCCTCCAGTCTTTCCAGTTCTGCAATTGGTGAAGGCACATAGTTGGGCCCTCTCCACTGATCCCCGCAGGCTGGGTCTGGTGGCGGTCCAGGTCAGCCACCACCATTCACAGTCCTCTATAGAGTTCCCCCAACGATGGGGGTGTGTAGGTTGGTGAGGTAGCGGAAAGCACTAGTCTTTTGGTGCTTCCGTTACTAGTGACCACCATACTTGGTGACGGTGGTGGTTTCCCTACCTCCCCACGTTCGTCTCTGGTCAGCATGCCGGCTCTCGACCCTTCCTTGGAACCGACCTCCATATCGACCTCCGAGCCTCTGTCGGATTCGTGTGGCAGCGGTACTTAGAGCGTGCCCGGGGGGAACGTGAGCCTCTGTTGTTCAGCCACCTCGATGAATCCCGCGAGTAGGCTTACCGGCTGGGGGGGCTTCAGTGCCGTCCCCATTAGAATCGCTCGGCGAAGGGGTGCGCGAGATGTAGTGAGCCATGGTGTGAACAGAGTGGCTGCTGCTCAGTGCCCAGTTATGTAAGGGCACTCTGGGCAAGTTAACTGCTCTGCGGTTTACGGGCCAGTTATAGGCCACATACCCATTAGCTGTCCAAGCGGGTCCCCCCCCCACCACCGACCTCGGGTCATGGGTACGCGCTGCTCCGAGAACTCGGTTGTCCGAGTGACCCCGGGTCAAGCCTCCCGTCTGTGGCCATGCGGCTGCCGCAGTGGGTGGGTGTTGCGGGTGGGGTGGGTGTCTGTGTGGTTGGGCGGGTTAGCCCAAACCGCCTTGGAAACTCAGTAAAATAAATAAAAAAGAGGTAGACAAGTCTCCTCCTCCCACTGTGTGGGGAGATCCAATGGATCCTCCGGCTCTGCAGCCAGGGTAGTTAACGGGCAAACCCGTCTCGGTCAAGTCAGACCAGAGCCCTCAGGCCTTGCCTCAGCGGGACACCCTCTCGGGTGTATACTTACCGGTCGTGCGCCCGCTGGTGCCTGATGGAGGTCCGGGCGGTCCTGGCCGGCCCGTCCCGGCCGTGCCTTCCCTCAGCCGGCCAAAACCCTCCCCCGGCTCGCTTCCCACCAGGTGGCGGGAGCTCCTCCCCATGACGTCGTGCTCTCCCGACGGTTTATCTAAAAGTGACGAAAGCTCTCCCGAGGCGACATCTAGTAGCAGCTGGCCCTCATGGCCAATTACCACAATAATAACTTAAGAGCAGTGCAGGGCATAATCCTGGCAAATACGCACTGGGTCATCCAGGATACCTGACACCCCAAACTAATTAATGGGGGGTCAGGGGATGTGACCCAGACAGACTGCACCTTGGTGACCCCCACTCACCCACAGTATAGAACAGGTGGGACCTATCAACTAATCACCATCCACCCCCCACTTCAGACTCAGTGGTACTAACACTTAGACTATGTTCTGTTTTACTAATGTTCAACTGCTATACTAAGGTCACATGATGTTGACAATGAATAGCAATGTGATACAAACTTTAAATAGTCAGCTGTTATACTAAAATAAGATAATTGTTAAATAGAAAACTAATTCCCAAGCCTCTGACAATGGCTACACATGATTATATACTGACACATTCCAACTAATTACCTATATTCCAACTTACTTATGTAAGGTGGTAGCAAACCATTGCCGACAGGTGTCACCAAATTCCAGTTCATGTCCAGCCATGACCATATTTTAATTACTATCATACTAGATCACGAATAATGATCTATGCATGCAGAAATAGCCCAGTGAGATGCAATCTGATGACTGTACACAAATTCAGAACTGTGCCAAGCACTATCATCCAGCCCCTACAAGAAAAACATAAATTTAAACTTAGCCCTATAAGTATAACCCTAGAAGCTAACCACACTCTATCTAACAGAATAAACAAACCATTCTACTAACACTCACTCCATCTCAAAATGTTAACTCCAACAACATGATAGTTTTGCAATTCACAACATAGTAGGCATACAAACCTATGAAGGGAAACTATGCACCTAACCACTCCGTAATGTAAAGGTCTAATCAATACACATGTATGTATCAAGTGCGTAGGAATACAACATATAACTGCTATTTTTGTATGTGAATTGTCAAACTATACCATATGTAAATCTTTGAATGTTTGATATTGTTTTTTCAGCTGATTTGGGCTAGCTGCATATATTGTAAATAACTGTATTGTCACATGGCTGGAAGACCAGTGCCACGGCGCTGACAAAAGACTTTATTCAATGAATAAACTATATTCACAAAAAAAACAAAAAACACCCACCAAAATGTAATAGGGGGTAGTGATGACGACCCATATCTAGCCTGAAGAAAGGCCCAGTAATGGCTGGGATGTCAGCACAGCTATACATTAACATGCACCCAGTAAATAGAATACATAGGCCTAGCCAGCCACAGGATGCCTCATGAAGTTGCAGACAGGAAGATTGAATACCACATCAACACTGGATTACCCCTATGCCAACCAAGTGCTTATATACATATTCATTGGGATATAGTCATAAATGTGGTGCTTCTGACTTTCCCTATGCACTCTTACAACTTAGGACAGGCACAGCAAAATATGCTAAATCTAAGCCAAATGCATAACCAGACCAGTCACAAACCCTATATGCGACAGGTAACTACTGGACCAGATACATGATCAAAGACTACGCTACAGAAGCTAAGCTATCACCATCACAATACACTTTACAGTGAATTAACCAGAAAATCAGAAGGAAAGTCTATAGTCGGGAAGATACAAATTTTGTAGAAGGAAAAAATTAATAAGGGGAGGCAGACCAGGAAACCACATTTAACTGGAACTGTAAACACTACAGGTGTGAGCGAAAGAAGAGAATATTGAATATTACTAACCATAGAATTACCACACATTAATGATGGCAGGATATACAAAAGCTTTTGCTGTATCAGGGAATACAACTAGCCCAAAAGTATGCAGGGCTGGTAGGTTAGATGCTAAACATGGATGACAAAACTTGAAAATCAGACACACAGGTGAAGCCCTACTATAATTCTTACATGACTCAGGGGGGAACTACGCCATATCAATCATAACCCATATCAATCATAGCCCATATCAAGATGGATGCCAACTTGGCAAAGAGGGCATCTAGGCTGACCTCATACCGTTGCCCCAATGAAATACAATACTGCCAATGCTATGCCAGTATACTTGACACAGTCACTTCATTCTGACATTGAGCCAGTTAGCGATGCCCTATCCTAGGGATGCTGAGTACCAGGCAAAATAACCGGTATCACTATGGAATCTCCTTGCCTTGACTGAAACAACATCCAAAGCCGCAATTTTCATGGGTACCCTTCCCACTAAGCCAGCTATCCAACTACATGAAGACTATTAGATAGATATATGTATTGGCCTTACACACTTCAAAATGAAAGGAGTCAACTGGAGGGGTCACGAATGTAGAGTAATGATCCCAAATCAGTGACACCAATATCAGGGGTGAAATAACACAGAGAAATACCACTGGCAGAGTAGATGACAGTTAGCTCAATGCAATAGCTCTGTGCACCCCAAATGACCCTCATAATTATGCTCATAGTGAGACATCCTTCGGAGCATCCATCACAGATAATCTGTAACTGCCATTTTTCTAATTGATTGAAGAGCTATGCTGGGAATGTGACTAGAAGAATAGCAAGACATATCCAGTCAACAAATTGATCTGCTGCCAATTTCCAGATCTACTTAGTTTACTTAAAGAACAATATATTGGAAGATATTTGTATAGCATCTCAGGATGTGATCGGATTGAGAAATATAAATTTTGCGCCCTCTAGCTAGAAAATAGCCATTGCCCACAGTAAGTATAACATATGCAACAGGAGTAACCAAAGGAAACTGAGGATAGTTGAGATTGCATTTAAAAGAGCACACAGACAAGTAAATGCCACAGTAGGAATCTGTATGTTGGAAAGAAGCGCAGTGTATGAATCTTAACAGACAGCATAAACAAGCCACTAACATTAAAACTTCCGGAATAGCCAACCCTATATCTTATTTAGATAAATACAAAGAGCTAACAATGAATCAATCTCACAATGACGATCATCGGCAAGGTGTATATGGACACATATACATACAAAGCAAGCTATATAATCCTGAAGGAGGCAACATCAGTCATACTTACAAATATGAGAAGCTCACACAGCTAAACCTCACAGCAATCACTCATCGGCCAGTGGCAAACAACAATGACTGAGGCATCAAATGTAACCAACATACAGCATTAAAAATGTCTTATACACAAATACCCACAGACCAGAATGGGGGTCACAAAGAGGTGTCTAGCAAGATAAAGTAGACAGAGACTGACAGTCTGGGTGGAAAATTTGCCTAAGTAAGGAAAATCATTGAACCAAGGAAAATTAAATCAGTCACATGCCAATACAGTCATACATGAGATAGATCGATCTGGAAGGCACAGGTCGGGCAGGTGAGGGAACACTCCAACAGTTCCACAACAGACCGACCAACATGCCCAGCAAAGTAACCAACCTGATACACATGATCTGGGAGCAGGGACACTAAAAAGACTCAATAGATATATATATAGTTACATGTGTCAAGTAACCACTCAGGAGGCACACATGCCACCATAGAGGACATGAGATTCACAGTGGAAATACAAATTGCCAATGAAACAATAAGCACCAATAAGGGAGTGCTACCTTTACTTGGCAGTATGGTCTGGGGAAGGGACATTCCAAAGGTTCTATAACTTACTGGTAAAAGACATTGCGAGAATAACTGACCTGATCCCAAGTATATGGGAGCAAGGCTGAGAAACCAACTACCATTAGGGTAAACACGCTGGGGTAGGACCCATAGTGCAACCAAGGTAGTCATGAAAGGACAGATGGAGATGAACACACCTGCGAGTGTGAATAAGCAAGACAAGTGAAATGAAAAACTCTAAGCCAAATGCATCTGGTTAAGACTTGTTTCTATTTTACAAAACAAATGATCACTAGCACGCAGTAGCAATACAAAGGAGTGCCTGGCCCTCTGGCCACTTACCACAATAATAAAAGATTCTGCTATTAACATGCAGCAGAATAGAGATTATTATGGTAATAAGGGCCATGAGGGGCCAGCGGCCCACCCTCTTATATGTATAACCCACCCAATAAACAACTGGATGACAGTGATCAAATACTACAAAAATTACGAAAGCTCTACCAAGGCGATACCTAGTAGCTGCTGGCCCCTCGTGGCCCTTGTTACCATAATAATCTCTATTCTGCTGCATGTTAATAGCAGAATCTTTTATTGCCTAGTCCGGTGGTGTTCGGTATCAAAATGGACCGAAATGTGTCGAACTGTTGCAACGGCCGCTGGACAAAATGGACGCTAAACGGACAAGGACGAATAACCACCGGACGAGAACCGGACGAGAACCGAATGTCAAACGGATGGACCAAACACCAAACAGACATGCACTAGACTGATCACGGACATGCCGAAAACATCTGACTGAATTCCCGCAACACCATCAATGGAGACTGCAGGAAGGAAGCAAACCAGAGACGTAACGGATATGAACCAGACAAAACGGACTAAGCAGACTTAAAATGGACACCAACTGAACACGTCAGTCCGGTGGTGTCTGGTACAAGTTTTGTGCATGTTCAAAACTTCCCACCATACACAACGGACACCACCAGACACATAACAGACACACCGGATGCCAACCGTATATAAATGGTACATTGCCTATTTCACCGGACAGTGTCCAGTTTCTGTCCGGTTCCTCAATCCGGTGAGGTGTGACTGGGCCTTCAACAATAAATTACATGTTAAAAAATAATTCTCATGTTTCGGTTGATAATTAGTTGCTGATAGGTTGGTATTATTCGGTTTAAGGATTCAATGTCACTTTAATAATACATGTATAATTTACGAGTATTATTTCTCTATTAGTCACTAAATATTACTAGTATTATCAATATCATAATATTATTAGTAATAACTAGTATAAATCTTTACCCACTGTTTCAGTAGCGACGCCAACGGCAATTGCTTGAACCACAACATCGTAATGTCCCCCATCGTACTTAACCTTGTCACCTGGGGGTGCAGGGTGACCTAGACTTGTCATGTGACACTTTTGAATGCCCTATTTAGAATGTGTGAAAATGAGGTCACGTCACTAGCCAGCTCTACATGCGGGTATTCAGTTGGGAGTTCCCTGTCATCATTAATAAATGAGTCGGTCCGGGTACTCAATGCGGAAATCAGAAGTAAAGTTGCATAGTCTGATGGTTTTGAGTTTCTGCCATTTTCCTGAGATAAATATATTAGGTTGATCATAATAATGCACCTTACTTTAGTGCAAAGTCATTTAATATTAAATGGCTAACTTTTGAGATATTTGAAGCGCAAGCATGCAAGATTAATTTTTGCAAGCACGCCAAAACTGTGACTCCACAGCCTTTTGCAGTAACCAATTTGATTAAATTGCTTCAGTATTCCCTTCTATGTGGTGCCAAATGTTTAATAAGTGCACCAGTATCTAAGTTAGAAATGAAGAATCAAATTCAGATAATCGTTTTGGTTTAGAAAATTTGATATTTTCACTGGACTATGCAGCTTTAATTAAACTGTTGAACCCGGCTCAACAAGAATTGTTTCTCTCACTGATGGCATTGACCAATTAGATTGCAGATAATGATAGAGTATTAGCAGGGGTGAGGATTCGGATTAAACCAGGGCTTAATCCACTTGACCTAATTCCTACTGCAGCCACTGTCAGTGATCGACGATGCAGACTGAGCCTCTGGTTCAGCGGTAAGGACTCTTATTGATACAGTTATCTAACGGAAGCTCAGGCCTGCTGTTGCCAATAGGACTGGCCGACCGATCAATACTGCTCGTGTATGACTGTTTGATATAGGTCAGCCACAAGTAGTTGGCAGGACTATTTGTATTCGATACCTAACATCTAATACATGACTATAGCCGTGTTCACGCACACAACTTTAGGCCGAACTAGATAAGGCGAACTAGACGAGGCGAACTAGTGTCATGTCCACACACGGAGCGGTTTAAGCCGGAAATCGATATCTGCGCATGAGCAAGTCCATACTAACCAGCACCAGTTTCGGTTAGTCGACATCGCCACGAGAGAGTGTGGGTTCGACCTAGATATGTATGGACTGAATCGTATTGGTTTGGAATGGTCAAAACTTCTGCTGGGCAGTGAAAACCTTAAAATAAATCATGAACAAAATATCTGTGCACAGCTAGCGGTTTCATAGACCAAATTTACCGGAAAGTCAACAAACTCAGGTCTCGACTGTGACGTCCTTAATCCGCCTCAACCAATTCGCTTGCATCTACACATGCAAGATAGGCTGACTCAAGTTAGATCGCTTCATATAACCTACCTCGCGACGCGGTTTTCTTGAAGCGAATTAGTTGAGGCGAATCAGCCCTAATCCGCCTTAGGGTCCTGTCCACACGGCGAATGTGAGCCGAACTAGACAAGGCAAATTAGTTGAGGCGACTTAACTCCCGTGTGTGAACACGGCTTATATAGCACAGCAACCTCCTCACTTCAACAAAACTGATGTCAGCCTGGTCCCCTGTCACTGACACAGGTGTTGGTAAGTTATATAAGTTAGAATATACTGTAACGTTACCCTTCACATCACCTAAGGTCACCAGAGCGGACAGTGAAGTACTTGCAGCCATGTGGGAGGTTCACGCATTCCATCTCCAGCCAGGTCACACCAAAAGTCTTACCAAATTTGTACTTGTCACTATCTTCCCTTACACTCTGCACTACTAGGATAGTGCAAGAAGCAGGGACCAATTTCTGCTGTTGAAATTTCCCCTGCTTATTCATCACAGTTAAAAGAAAGATACACATATTTTAAAGTTTGTGTGTTGTTGTTTTACGTCCTAGCAACATCTAAGGACATATCAGGACGGGTACCGACTTGTGACAGTGGGCACTCATGGCAACTTTATAGTGCTGCCCCACTGGAAGAACAGGCTGCCAGTACCATGACCTGATATCCTACTCAGTCACATTATCCTGACACTGAGCCAACCAGTCCTTGCCCTATCCTAATAATGCAGAGCACCAGCCTAGGAAGCTACAAGTATCAATTTTTAAGTCATTGGTTTGTCTCGACCAGGATTCGAACCCACGACCCCACGATCTACCAACACGGGAGACGGATGCTCTAACTCATTCAGCCACCCCGTCTGGTCTCATATTTTAAAGCAAATATATATTATAGAATTTGTGTTATTCTGGTACCTAGTTTATTCATTTGAAGGACTGTTAATCACTACCAAGGCAATGGCTTCCTGGTAAACATCGGTCATTTACACAAATTGATTAACCTTGTCGTTGGAAGGTGCAGTTGTCTGAAGATGGAGAGTAACTCAGAAACACCTCAGGATCATGAGACGACCTAGACTTCACGTTTTGCAATATGCTCTCAGATCGATTCGGACATCAAACCCCATTGTGATAAATAACGGCATGGAATTAGTCGGTGCCGAGTTGGTTTAGCCATGATCATTGGGCCCAGGGTCGAGCCGCCTGGGGTCAGCCCACGACTATTAAGCCTGTCGGCCTGGTCAGAGTAGCGCATCGTGGTCACTATTTCACCCTGTCAGCCCAGACACAGTCGTGCATCACGGTCACTATTTCACCATGTCGGCCCGGTCAGAGTCACGCATCGTGGTCACTATTTCACCCTGTCAGCCCAGGCAGAGTCGCGTATCGTGGTCACTATTTCACCCTGTCAGCCCGGGCAGAGTTGCGCATCATGGCCACTATTTCAGCCTGTCGGCCCAGGCAGAGTCGCTCATCGTGGCCACTATTTCACCCTGTCGACCCGGGCAGAGTCGCGCATCTTGGTCACTATTTCACCCTGCCAGCCCAGGCACAGTCGCGCATCGTGGCCACCATTTCACCCTGTTTGCCCAAGCAGAGGCGCGCATCGTGGCCACTATTTCAACATGTCGGCCCGGTCAGAGTCGTGCATCGTGGTCACTATTTCAGCATGTCGGCCCGGTCAGAGTCGTGCATCGTGGCCACTATTTCAGCCTGTCGGCCCGGGCAGAGTCGCGCATCGTGGCCACTATTTTAGTGTGCACCAAACAAAGTGCTGCTGTGGGTCCTGGATAGCATGACCACATTACAGTGAACCAACATACAAATACCTTCAGGCCAGGCTTTGGGCAGCTGCAATAGGACATGTCTGTGTGCTGTCTGCATGTGGTGCCTGCGTGTGCTGCCTGGGCCGCGTTCAGGGTTTGTCTCGGAGGCGACGTCTCGGCGATGCTTTTTGGCTTATTTGCGTTTGGGGTGCGTCTCGGTGACATCTCGGCGATGCCTCCCTTTTCAATCAGGAGACAAAAAGCGCCTCGAAAATGGCCGCCATGTCCAGTGGTTTCATCCAATCACAGCACAGCTTTTCCATTGCAAATGGCCGCCGCCTATGGGGGTGGCCATTTTCGAGACAACAAACTGCCTTTGCCGTTCAGACTAGCGTGACGTCAGGCCCGTCGCCGAGGAGCCTCCGAGACGGAGCCTGAACGCGGCCCTGGTTCAAGGTTGACACGGATGTGCATGCTCCTGGTGCTCCCTCGTTATGACATATAACCTAGTCAGACTTCAGTAATCGGCGCACGGCAGCCCGCCCTGGCACCTCCCTCAGTCACGTGCCTGCTCCCCGCAGAACCAACCAGCCTATAAACGGGACGATCCACCCGATCAATGACTTTTATTTAGACCCAGAGCCAGTATGTTGTTGGTTTTTAGAGTTTTATGTCCTAGCAACATCTCAGGTCATATCAGGATGGGTAGCGACTCGTGACAGTGCACACTCATGGCGACTTTATAGTGTTGCCCCACTAGGAGACCAGGCGCCAGCACCATGACCTGATATCCAACGCAGTCACATTATCCTGACACTGAGCCAATCAGTCCTCCCATATCCTAATAATACCAAGCGTCTGACTAGGAAGCGACAAGTATCAAATTTAAAGTAATTGGTTCGAATCCCATGATCTACCAAAACGGGAGACGGGCGCTCAACTCATTCTGCCAGCCCGTCTGGTCCCCTGCGTCACGATTCACTACCTCGGTATGTCGGGCGCCGACTGCGATGGTCCGGTTGCCACCATGGAAGGTCTGGCCTGACACTAATACTATGGCGCCATTATGTGTATAATTCAGATATGCATGAATTTGTTCTACTGTTTCCCATTCGGTTTCATTAAGCGTGCATTCCTTACACGCGGTATGCGAATGCGAATGTGAATGCGGCAAAAAATCGAAAAGCATCTAAATCAATTGGGGTGATTTCTTACACGTGGTATGCGGTATGCGGCATGCAGCATGCGAATACTGAATCGGTCCATGTAGCGATCGGTGCGGCATGCGAATGCGAATGCTGCTACATTTGCCATAGAGAACAGTGGTGAGGAAACCTGACACTGTGTGTGGGTGTGGGTGTAGGTGAAAGGACCCATCCCGTAAGCACGCCGCATGCTGCATGCCGCATACCGTGTGTAAGGAATCCTAGCTTTATCCTTACCATATCCCATTAATGCAGATTGGCAGGCAATCTTGTGACGGGTATTATTTTGTGAGTCTTTGGTTTGAGTCGGCTGGAGATTGCACCCACAACCTGCCACATGGGAAGTTTTATAATATAAATGGCATCATTATATTCACAGATGCTAAGGTTCGAGCCAGGTAATGTTCTGCTGCAGCACACTAAAGCTGAGATTCCTTCTACGCGGTATGCGGCATGTGGCATGCGGCACACGACTGGCTATATTTAAAAAATAAAAATAAACAAGTATACTCCATACTGCACTGTATATGGCCTAATATGGCATGTATATCTATGTAACTCTTGGTACGTCACATGGAGGTTCTTACCTTTATAATTACCAAATTATAGATAAGTATTCATATTTTTGTGCCTCTGGTAGCATTTTTACCAACCCGAACCCCCACCACCACCACTACCATATGTTTCCCCTCAGCACCCTTGTGCATGACGGCAAGCGTCCCCCACCACAACCACTACCAGATGTTTCCCCTCAGCACCCCTGTGTGAGACCGTTCCGTAATGCTCAGTCGCCTCTCCTAGTGTTAAACTAATGGACACATCAGACTCAGGTTTCTATTCACACCCTGCGTGCCGCATACCGCATGCCGCACCGATCGCTACAGGGACCGATCGAGTTGTCGCATTCGCATTCGCATTCGCATACCGCGTGTAAGGGTTGTAGCCCATTGACTTCAAGGCATTTATATTTTTTGCCGCATTCGCATACCGCATGCCACATAGCGCGTGTAAGGAATCTTAGCTTAAGGCCGTATGTTAATGTGTTGCATGATGTTGCTAACTTTATAAGTTCAGTGACTGAGGAGTTCTCTTCACTACACGCCTCCATCCTGAATCCTGATACGACATGCGCATTATTCACCTACTATTCACTCGTCCTGATATGACCTTAGATGTTGGCAGGACGTAAAACTCCCGCAACCTGTTATTCACTGTCCATACTAACCACTCACACAGAGGCAATGCCAAGGCGTCGATTGCTGTGATATTGGTTTCGATAGGAATTAGGTCAGTTGGGCTAAGTCCTGATAGCACGGCTTAAAGTGCGTCGTCATGCCGGTTATTTTTATAACATTTTATCTGATTGGTCCTGATGATCAAGTTTCGGGAACAAGGCTTTAATAAATTTCAACAACACAAATTCTAACATTCTCAATAATCCTGATATTTCAACCAGAGAATGTGGTCGGAATGAAAATTGAATTGTTCCACGCAGACAGGTCACGTGACCATGTTTAAAAGGACTGGGGCGGCCTGTGTCGAGGCTTCACGCTTCCCAGTCAAGGACATTATTATTATTTTTTTTTTGTGACAAGTTTTTTATTCTGCCCATAACGTATAAGCTCCCGTGAGGGTGCTCGTTTTCAACGCTGGACAGCTGTGGTACTGGATTGGTCTGGTCCCGCACTCAGGAGTCTTTACCTGATCTTGCTCGGGCCATCCTTTGCGGTTTTGGGTGTTAGTAGTTTCTATATTAGTTTTTTTTAAATTTTCAAGTTTTTTCCTAACCTGTATATGATAACTTAGCCTACTATGTACATCTACGCAGATGACATACAGGCCTGTGGGAGAGGATCCCATCCCATTGTGGTTTGTTACAGCATCCTTTCACCCATGCCCTGTCCTTAGATTGTACACCAGTGTGCCAGAACTCCCCTGGACCCTTCAGGACTGCGACTAGGTGGGATGGCTGTGTTGTATGGTTAGCCATTTCCTATTTCAGGGTGATTCGGATGCATGACCGTGGCCTGCCTGGTTCTGCTTTGGTTTGTGCCAGTACACATACCCAGACGGACTGTGCCCTATGGTGATAGTCATTTCGAATTCCTTAGTACTTAGTAGGGCTAGTTTCCGTATTTATAATATCTACCATCTTTTCTGGCCGGTCTTTTGCTTTTTGTGCCAGAACACAGCAAGCAGTGACTGCGCCCAAGATCAGGTGAGATATTGTTTCTTCAGTAGGTGGTTGTGTATTATGTTTTCTTTAAGGACCTTTTATAGTGGTCCATGCTTTTGATTGCCCGTTGTTGTGTGGGTTGATTATTCCAGGCATGTGCCACCATGCCAAATACACTTCTCTCATAAATTTTGGTGTTATTTATTGCTGTCAGTAGCAACTCTATGGCTGGGGGTGTTTCAGTTTAATTATCTAAGCTGTAGTGATATATACTTTGACGGAGAGGGGCGTGATCAGTTTACACATGGTCATGGTCAGTGAGTCCAGCAGAGGTACATCAGCTTTTACCGTCTTGCACCGTCCATCTCCGGCCACGTTCCATTCTACAGCAGTCCACCACCGGTCACGGCCCACTGCACACCGCCCATTGACCCCCTCTCCACACTTTTGTCAATCCAACATTTGTTTTTGTTTTGTTGATATTACATTAGATGATTAAGCAGGGGACAATTTCAAATGATCTTCCTCATTTCATTGCTCCTTGCCCTATCATAGTAGTGTTGAGTGCCATCTAGAGCCGTGTTCACACGGGCAAAATCTAAAGCGATTCAGCCAAGGCGAATTATATAAATCGATTTAGAGGCCGGTTCACACGGGCAGTACTTGGGCCAGAAATCGATATCAGCGCATGAGCAAGTCGATACTAACCAGCGCCACTTTCGGTTCGTCGACGTCGCCATGAGAGAGTGTGGGTCGACCTAGATATGTATGGACTGAATCGTATTGGTTTGGAACGGTCAAAACTTCTGCTGGGCAGTGAAACCCTAAAAATATATGATGACAAAAATATCTGTGCACCTCTAGCAGGTTCATAGACCAAATTATATAATATGCGATTTTGATCGACCGGTACATCAACAAACTAAGGTCTCGACTGCGCATGCGTGTGACGTCCTTAATCCGCCTCAGTGCGTCCACACGGGCAAAATAAATCGGTTCACAGAAATCGACTCACGTAATTGACCTCCACAAGTGGTTTACATTATCCGCCTCACAGGAATCGATTCAGCCCTAATTCGACTCAGACGCCCGTTCACACGCAAAATGTAACCCGAACTAGGCAAGTAGATTTCTATGAATCGATTTACATTGCCCGTGTGAACACGGCTTATGTAATGACATGTGTAGACAATTAAGTCATTGCATTGACTGAGTGAAGGATTGAACTCATGACGTGCCACGCGGAAAGCGAGCGCACAACCCAATGGCCCATTCTGTCTCGTAATGGTGCTCCCTGTTCTACATCCATGCTAAGCGGAGGTGTGGCTATGCAGGGGATCGTGGGGTCAATCGTCGGCCGAGTCAAACCGATAACTTACCAAATCGATACTTGCCACTACTCAGCCTGGCGCTGGGCATTAGTACTAATAGTAGGATATTGAAAGGACTGGTTGGCTCAATATTTGAATAATGCGACTGATCAAGATATCGGGTAATGGAGCCAAAAGCAAGATATCCCAGTGGGGCAACACTATGAAGCCACCATGATTCTGTAGTGTCTGTCACGTGTCCTGTCATAATGTGTGCTAGCACTTCTTGAGACCTCTCGAGACCGAACCTAACTGGATTCATATAATATCCCAGTAGAATTTCAGAATCGACATTTCCTGTTGTACATTCACAGCATAAGCTACCCACAACATTAGTGCACGGTGCAGAGTGGATTGGTGGTGGAAATGTCCTATACAACATTTTCTAGAGTGCAAGCCGCACAATCAACTTGTACCCCCAACATTAGTTCTTCTTCTGCTGTAAAGGCCCTGTCACATTACGGCGTATGGTGGGAGCGTATTGAAAACCTATGTAAAAGCTGCGCGTGCCGGCCTATCATGACCTTTGGTGACCTCTCGGGTGGTTTTGAGCGTATGTGGAACCTATGAGGAGCGTACGAGGAGCGTATGAGGAGCATATGAGAGCGTACTGTGAAATCTTTTGACGGTTTTGATTGGCATATGGAACCTATGCGTAGCGTATGCGTAGCGTATGCATAGCGTATGCATAGCGTATGAGTAGCATATGAGTCAAGATCGATGTCGAGACCTATGGCATATGCTTGGAATACGCTATGCATACACTGTGCATATGCTGTGCATATGCTAGGAGTACGCTCCCATACGTAACTCTTAGGTTATGCGTATGCTACATACACTAGAGATATGCCGGTGACGCAAGTTGAGCATATGCATAACCTACGCCGGCACACCCCTAGCATATGAGGAGCATACACCGGCATACGAGGAGTGTACACCGGCGTATGAGTAGCGTATGAACCATACGCTCCCATAGGTCAAGATTTTTTGAGCATGCACAAACAAATTTGGACGGACGGACGGGAGAAAGCGTATGGCGGCGTACAATGGCATATGCCGGCATAGGCTGGCACATGACGGCCTATGTGTAGCATATGCATAGCATATGCATAGCGTATGGCAGCATATGGTGGTGTATGCCAACGTATATGACGTAATGCACCTACGCCGCCGTACGCTCCCGCAAAAAACCCTAATGTGACAGCCCCTTTAGATGGTGGTTTGATGGTGTAAACCCACTCTTGTGAAGCTTCCATATTTAAGTAAGTAGATAATAATAGACAACACATTGTTGTACAAGGTTTCATTTGACCCCGTTGGTAGGTCGGCTGTGACGGAATGCCCGCTCTCACTGCCTTGTCACGCCTCGCCGTGCCCACCTCGCGCCTTCCTGTGGTTTGCCCGGGCTGTGTGGGCGGCAACTGATAAGCCAATCAATAGATAGCAGCAGGCCCCCAAGGCAGGCTTTTTCCTTTAGCTGGTATCCGACAGATTTTGCTTAGGCGACCAGCGCATCTGCGTAATGGTGTGTGGCGTGGGAGCGACGTGTGGACAGTGGAGGCGGGCAGGATTAATTGTAATGGTGGAGGGCGGGGTGGATGGGGGTGAGGAAACAGTTTGTAGGAGTTGTTCGGCGATGTTACTGTACATATTATATATATCATATAGTTTTGTTTGTTTGTTGTTGTTTTATGTCCTAGCCACATCTAAGGTCATATCAGGACGGGTACCGACTTGTGACAGTGCGCACTCATGGCGACTTTATAGTCCTGCCATACTGGAAGACCAGGCTGCCAGCACCATGACCTGATATCCCACTCAGTCACATTATCCTGAGACTGAGCCAACCAGTCCTTGCCCTATCCTAATATGCCGAGCGCCAGGCTAGGAAGCAACAAGTATCAATGTTTAAGTCATTGGTTTGACTCGAGCAGGGTTCGAACCCACGATCTACCAACACGGGAGACGGACGCTCTAACTCATTCGGCCATCCCGTCTGGTCAATATATCATATAGTATAAATATACTATATATAGTATACATAGTATTGTATGCCTACTGTATAGAGGCACTAGCACCATCAAGCGGCCACCAGAGAGTGCCACCAGAGGGTGCCACCAGAGGGTGCAACCAGAGGGTGCAACCAGAGGGTGCCTTCCGAGCGTATACCACCTCTATGCCATCAGAGTATGGGTCACCAGGCTGCCACAAGAGGGCGCAACCAGAGGGGGCCATCTACGGAAAATACCACCTCTCTGCCACCAGAGTATGCGTCACAAGCCTGCCACCAGAGGGTGCCATTACCAGGCTGACACCAGGGGGCGCTGCTACCAGTCTGCCACCTGAAGGCGCCACCATAGGATGCCACTAGAGTAAGCCACCAGAAGGCCCAGTACCAGGCTGCCTCCAGAAAGCACCGTCACGTGGCTGCCGCCAGAGGGTGCCTCCAGAGTATGCCGCCATCAGATGTGGCCACTAGAGGGTGCCGCCTTCATTATAAATCACTGCAGCTATGCTCATTCAGAGTGGCCCGCAGGCATGGGGACCAGTGTAGACGGTGCCCGGGGATCTCTCCTGTCTACGGAGATTGTAGAACAGTGGTTCTACAATCTCTGTGCAGAGGCATCCAGTTTAGGCCATCTGAAGGAACTATCTTAAGGGGCTGTCACATTATGACGCATCACGCCAATGTACGCTGACGTATGTGATTTTTGGCTGCTACATCGGGATACATCATTATGCGTTACATATGCGTTAGGCGCTCGTTGGTATACGTCAATCTGCGTCATCGTTCGTCAAGATACGGCGTTGTGCATCAGGGGTTCGACATAGTTTTGTGCATGCACAAAACTTTTGATGTATGGCAACGTTCGACAACGTGTCGATGTATGTTAGACGTACGTTAGACAAATGTTGTTCACTACATTGCACTACTTTGACCTACGTTAAAGGCAGTGGGAACGTACAGTCCGCGTACTGACAACATATGGATAACATAGTCTAATGTAGACTAACGTACATCTAATGTACGTCTAATGTACGTTTAGCGTTTCTCCACCATGTCTTGATGTATGTAACATATGAGGCATAGTTCTGGTGATCGAATAATGTATATAATGTTCACCGGCGTTCTGCAAACGTACTATGAGCGTAATTCAAGTGTTAGCCATATGCTATGTATCCGTCCAACTTTGCCCCCTGTGCCGCAAAGTTCGAGCCTTCCCAACGTAAAAAAGAGATTTTACGCGTTGGCCACGTGCTTGCAAGATGCGTCGTAATGTGACAGGGCCTTAAGCGCATTATAAAGTCCATGGCTCGGATCTGTGGTTGTGTAGGCAGGCTATGGTGAAATCAATACAGGCAAAAAGAGAAAGGAAGAGTATAAAGAGTGAAAGAAGAGAGAGAGCCAAGCCCTCAGGTTTATTCTTTATGTGGTACATGGATCCAGTATAGTATATCACCTGACCACATTATCCCAATGAGAATCAAGCATATACAGCTCTACCAATGAGAATCAAGCATTTCCGGTCCCCATGGTTACAGTGGTCTGCCCACCACCACCAAGCGGAGTGGCTCCCTTGGTCACCACCTGCCCTGAGCTGAGTGTGTGGTGATCCATGACTAGCAGAGGGGGGAATGGGTAGTGGGTAGAGCTCTGAGTGCCCCTTACACGTTATCTTACTAGCACCACAATGTCTATTTATCAATGAGTCAAGTACCACCAGCAACTACATAAACATCTATGCGCCTGGCCCTATATACCTTTTTCACAAATAGAACATTTGCATTCCCCCACCAATGCATCATTATCGGAATATTTTACAACGTACTCCGCCCCTCCACTTTTTACCACCTGCCCTAGCAGCGAGGAAAGAAGTTGACATCACTACATTGTACTCATTTTACCATATCGTATCCATTAACCAGTAATGAATAATAACTTAAATCTAACGTTTTTAATGGATAAGGTTTCTGACTTCGATTAAAAATAATAAAATTTTATTTATTTTTTATTTTTATAATCACCATTTTAAATCAGTTATGAAGAATATATTGCATTTTTGATATCTAATATGATGTTAGAAGAAGCATATGAACAATTTGCAATCATTTTTAGTCTAATCTGACCTTTTTCAAACTTTGTGACAGTTTAGAGGTCCTTGTGACACTCTAGAGGTACGTTTCCGTCTCAAAGCATCGACATTACATTAGTACAAATCGGATTTGGAGTTACTACCATTTAGTCTCGCATCGATACGCTTGGCCAGCTCATTTTGTCTTTCCGGCTATCAAAACTTGAAGAAACGCAAAGACGTCGATGGTAGATGTGTGCTTGCTCGACAGGTCTTCAGAGTTAACATTGCGGATCTCAGCTCTATGAGAAAACAAGGCTTAAGCGGTTTGAATCGATGACCTAGTTTCACGGACTATTTTCTTGCAAAACCAACCAAATTCTCCGATTTAACCAAAAATAAATTGTTTTGAGTGAAAATAAAGGCAGAAATAGAATCAAAATGTCTTTTTGTACCACATGTACAAGCATCAAACATCAGATATCAGTTTTAACATGATTAACACGAATGACAGAAAGCCATATACCCACAGCATTAACTTAGCATCAAAAGGTAAACAAAGCAATGACAGTGGTTTGCTTTGAACTTTGAAATTACAATGGCCGCATCTATATTATTAAATAATTATAGATTTCTAGCTTTTACCTCAAGTTTTACATATGCTGTCACGGTATCCTACAGTCCTTCAGCAGTTGCCATTGATTTTGAATGTTAATTGTCTCTATCGGCGAAATGTCGATTATTTCATTCATTTAAATATATGCCAGTGTTCTCCTCCAAACCACTGCATTCGGGTTGCGATATTGATGATATCGATCCAGTCTTGAAGAGTCGCTATCGATCCCAGCATCAATTAACTATGTATGCCAGTGTTCTCCTCTGAACTACTGCATTCATATTGCAATATTGATGATATCGATCCAGTCTAGAAGAGTTGCTATCGATCCCAGCATCAATTCGCAGAAAGTTACCTTTCTTCGCATTACATATATCTGAATTTTATTTAATAAAGTATTTTGAATAATATATTTCCTCAAGTATTTTTCAAGCTTCAAATCTATCACTATAGATTATCTAACAATATGCATTTTCCAGCTCAAAGAACATTAATTCGATTCATAGATCAGTTTCAATAATGCCAATGACAGCATAAGTTAATGATTTGTATGATAATAAATGGTAATATTCAACATTTTAGGTCCATGAATTTTCAAGTGAACCAACCTTTTCATGAATAATGACAATATTATAAATTGTTATGTTCATGAATTTTCAAATGAACCACGTTTTCATGACATTTGTATGTCCATGAATTTTCACGTGAACCACATTTCCATGCATAAATGGTAATATTCGACACATTTTTATGTCCATGAATTTTCAAATGAACCACATTTTCATGACAAAAATGATAATATCCAACCTCTTTATTTCTATAAGTTTTCAAGCGAAACAACCTTCTCATGAACAAATGATAATATTCAACATTTTATGTTCCTGAATTTTCAAATGAACCAAATTTCATGACACACGTCTATGTCTATGAATTTTCAAGTGAACCACATTTCTATGACAGAATGATAATATTCAACATCTTATATGTTCATGAATCTTCAAATGAAAAATATTATTTTATAGGATTTCTTGGCCAGATCCAAATAAATTTTAGTTTTGTTAGTAATCTAGTCATAATTTACTGTATAGTACTACCAGTACACAGTTTTGTAATGTAATATAGGTTTGTAAAGCCCACATAGCTTTGTATTGTTTAAGAAAAATTATATGATATATTAAAAAAAAATTGCTTATGATCTCAAAAAGTTTATATCATCTCACTTTTTAGTTGAGCTGTTCCACACAGTCTCGCTCTTGTAAAGTGAAATAAATATGTCAAAAATAGGAAATCATCACACATAATCAATTCTCTAGCCCCGACTGTTCTTCTCAGTTCACTTCCGAAAAGTGATTAAGTATGTGTATCAACAAATATAATCATCATTTCTGGCCCAACTGTTCCACACAGCTTGCTTCCGAAAAGTGAATATGTATCTAACAAAAAATATAGGAGATCATATAAAGAAATTTGCATATCATTTCATCTCATAGCTGAGCTGTTCCACACAGTCTCACTCTTGTAAAGTGAAATCAATATATCCAAGAAATAGGAAATCCCTCCTGTCCCTTTTCAACCACCTCCTCTTCCTCCTGTCCTTCTTCCACCCACTTCCTCCTGTCCCTTCTCAACCACCCTCCCCTTCCTCCTCTCCTTCCACCCACTTCCTCCTGTCCCTCATCAACCACCCTCCTCTTCCTCCTGTCCTTTCACCCACTTCCTCCTGTCCCTCATCAACCACCCTCATCTTCCCTCTGTCCCTTCTCAACCACCCTCCTCTTCCTCAGGTCCTACTTCCACCCACTTCCTCCTGTCCCTCATCAACCACCCTCCTCTTCCTCAGGTCCTTCCACCCACTTCCTCCTGTCCCTCATCAACCACCCTCACCTTCCCCCTGTCCTTCCACCCACTTCCTCCTGTCCCTTATCAACCACCCTCCTCTTCCTCCTGTCCTTCCACCCACTTCCTCCTGTCCCTCATCAACCACCCTCACCTTCCCCCTGTCCCTTCTCAACCACCCTCCTCTTCCTCAGGTCCTACTTCCACCCACTTCCTCCTGTCCCTCATCAACCACCCTCCTCTTCCTCCTGTCCTTCCACCCACTTCCTCCTGTCCCTCATCAACCACCCTCACCTTCCCCCTGTCCCTTCTCAACCACCCTCCTCTTCCTCAGGTCCTACTTCCACCC
Organism: Branchipolynoe longqiensis; assembly: GCA_030323885.1. NCBI lineage: Eukaryota > Metazoa > Annelida > Polychaeta > Phyllodocida > Polynoidae > Branchipolynoe > Branchipolynoe longqiensis. The sequence goes on from CM059199.1 coordinate 24,724,185, forward strand.
ACTTCCTCCTGTCCCTCATCAACCACCCTCCTCTTCCTCCTCTCCTTCCACCCACTTCCTCCTGTCCCTCATCAACCACCCTCACCTTCCCCCTGTCCCTTCTCAACTACCCTCCTCTTCCTCAGGTCCTATTTCTTCTCATCCTCCCGTCCTTCTTCCACCCACTTCCTCCTGTCCCTTCTCCACCTTCCACCCTCAGTTACTTTCTCCTCATCCCCTCGTTCCTTTCCGGTCTCCTTCCCCTCGCTCCTCCCACCCCATTCACCCCTCCTTCTACCCTCCGTTCTCCCATTCCCTCTCCTTCCCACCTCCTCCTGTACCAGCCCCCTATCCCTAGGACACCATTGTACCAGGCTGTAGTGAGACGTGCTTGGCATGACACTATTACGTCCACATTTCTAAAACTATCACTATCCAATTTGGTTCAGACACAATCACATCAAAATGGTCCTACACAATGGAAACACAGTTCCATAACAAGTTTCGAAGTAATTCATATCAGGCACAATGAACCAATAACAGGTCTGTACTTTCCCGCATCTTGGCAGACAGGGCTTCATGGATGGGTCGACTGCCTTCAACAACAGGTCTCGGCCCTCGTCCATTTTGAATCATCCAGCCCGTCGATACCTACAATTTTGAGGCTGAAATCTTCGGTAGTCAAACATATATCTTTTTGCTAAGCATTTATTTTTCTTCAGTACACTGGTCCTTGTTTTCCGGCGTTAATAATATAATTAGCCGACTTAAACAGTAATTCCTCATGAAGTAACATTAACATTACGTGGTTGGAATGTAAAATCGAGGAGGTGCGAGTAAAGCGCGCATTCCTTACATGCAGTATGCTGCGGCATGTGGTATGCGAATGGCATGATTCCTTACACGCGGCATGCGGCATGCGGCACACGAATGGCTAAATTTAACAAATAAAAATAAACAAGTATACTCAATACTACACTGTATATGACCTAATATGGCATTTATATCTATGTACCTCTTGGTACGTCACATGGAGGTTCCTACCTTTATAATTACCAAATTATAGATAAGTATTCATATTTTTGTGGCTATGGTAGCATTTTTACCAACCCGAACCCCACCACCACCACTACCATATGTTTCCCCTCTGCACCCTAGTGTGTGACCGTTCCGTAATGCTCAGTCGCCTCTCCTCATCTAAAACTAATGGACAAGTGCGACTGACATTTCTATTCGCATACCGCATGCCGCACCGATCGTTACATGGACCGATCGAGTTGTTGCATTCGCATTCGCATTCGCATACCACGTGTAAGGAATGTAGCCCATACGCTTCAAGGCGTTTCGATTTTTTGTCGCATTCGCATTCGCATACTGCATGCCACATGCCACATGCCACATGTAAGGAATGTACCCTTTAGGGTTGGTGAAGCAGGACTTTCTCCTTACGGTTTGGACTCTCAGCCCGGCTAATTAAGGTAATTAGTCACTAATTAGAGAAGGGGATTATTGAGAAAAGAAAAAATTAGATGATAGAATCTGCGTTATTCAGTTAAGGTGGCTAAATACTGATTAAGATAGTCAGTTTTGTACTCTGATGAATGCTAACTAGCAAATCTTTGCCAATATTTCACATAAACTACACATCTGTTAGGTGGCTAGTAGAAGATGCATTTTGTCGGAATGTTGATTTATATCGGGTTTCAGGCGCCAGGAGTGGGTGTTGTTGAGGTTCTTGGAACTCAAAGCACTATGAGAAAGCAAACAACACAGTGAGCCTACTTTTGAGAAAAACTGAATTTAAATAACCCGCAACCGCTATATTGACCAGATAACCATTGTTTGTGTGATATCATAAGGCAGTATCCAATGGATATGGGTTATTCTATAAAACTGGGCACCACATATTTGGTTTCCACATTACGATGTTGATAATTTGTTCTTTCTTTTCTTGATTGCAAGTGAAATAATTATTGTATCCTCTGTGTATTAAGTATGTTAGCAGTAGTACATTCATTGAAGGTATCCCAAGAAAGAAATTAAAAGTTTACTTATATGAGTTTGTGCGAATGTGAAAAAGTGAAAATTTACACATTTACACTATGCATGTAGCCAAACCTTTTTCAACTTATTTTTCAACTTTTTTCTTGTAAGTCATAACATTATCTGCTTAACAGTAATCAATAAAATCTTGTTTGACTATGTAGTATGTGTTAAAATGAGATTCTGGGTGTGTCTTTGATTTTCATGTTACACGAGTGATATTAATGTATTGCTCAATTTGTATAAGATCTAATTCAAAAAGTGACATTCATATTTTTCAACTCCGACATATGCACAACATGCAAACCTTCATAGGACATTGGATTAGACTATTATTTGGAAGGTTTTTTGCTATTATTTCAATCCTTTTGGTTTTCACTTTTGGTTTCCATGTCACACTTTCATGCCCAGTTTTAGAGAATGACCCATATATGTGTCCCCTTGAAAGTATAACGTTCACATTATATAATCAGTAGAAAACTCAATTGTCAAAAGTTTGACCCCCGCCGGCAATTTCCCATGAATGGTCATACATTAGGGTGATAACCCGAGTACCTCCCCAGCTTTCAAACTTTATATATTGTTATCAGTAGAAATTGTAACTTCAATGTATTTGAATGAATAAACAGCCATACCAAAATACAAAGAAATAACAAATATCTCAGACTGGCAGATCCGATGGGAGTGTGTCCCCGTGAATATGGCATATGCTGCCGACACGGCGTAAAGCAACCACCAATCAATCAATCAATCAATCAATCAATCCGATGGGAGTGTTGTCGGTCTGGGCGGGTCAACTGGCATTGTAATGGATACACCACCTATAAAGTGCCCTGAGCATTAACTAGACATTCGTTTAAACGGTTTAGTTTAAATACTCCCAGCTCCCATGCATACATGTTAATAAATACTTACTTTTTTTTTTATATATCAAGATGTTAGTAAGGATTCAACCATGTCCCATATGTCATGTTAGAAATGGCTGACTGTACAATTTATTTTTTGTACAAAAACACTTCATAACTAAAAGGACCAAAGTTGCACACGGTATAGTTTATTTCCTTTCTTTCTTACATCAAATCTGAACATGAATACGAAATGTACAGTACAACCCCGTTAAACCAAGCTCAGTTAAACTAAACGATCGGTTAATCCAAACTTTTTTCGGCGGCCCTGCAAAATACTATTATTTTTCATATAAAAACGTCGGTTAAACCAAAATCGGTTAATCCAAACTATCGGTTGATCCAAAGAAAATTGTCGGACCTCAGGCCACTTCCGGTATGGTTAAACCAAAATTTCATGTAGTTATAAGGTCATCTGAAACCCCACCGAATTTTGTATATGATAAATGGTAGTATTTTGAAGGAACCCTAGAAATTTGTCTGGATTACCTGATCGTTTGGTTTAACCGAGCTTGGTCTAGCAGGGTTATACTGTATGTACATAAAAACAATAATCAAAGTGTCCAGATACATTGTATATTACATGTTCAATATACTCTTACTCAAAGTCAAAGTCAAAGCCAAAGCTCGGTTAAACCAATGATCGGTTAATCCAAACAAATTTATAGGGTCCCTTCAAGTTTGGTTTAATGGGGTTACACTGAATAAGGAAAAAAATGAGTAGGAAGTTTTTTTATTGATGTTTTAAAATCCCATCCCATGCTGACCAGTTTTCAGGAGAGTGACCCATATAGCCATTCCGTATAATATACATGATTTGAGAAAAGGGTGTGCTAACTTCTTAGTAAGTTTACCCCAACACTCTCTCTAAATCTGATCCCTAGTCCTACCCTCTGCCACCCTATCTCTAAAGCCGTGTTCACACCCACAACTTTAGGCCGAACTAGATAAGGTGAACTAGAGGAGGCGAACTAGTGTCGTGTCCACACACGGAGCGGTTTAAGGCGGAAATCGATATCTGCGCATGAGCAAGTCCATACTAACCAGCGCCAGTTTCGGTTAGTCGATGTCGCCATGAGAGAGTGTGGGTTCGACCTAGATATGTATGGACTGAATCGTATTGGTTTGGAACGGTCAAAACTTCTGCTGGGCAGTGAAACCCTAAAAATAAATGATGAAAAAAATATCTGTGCACAGCTAGCAGTTTCATAGAGCAAATTTACCGGAAAGTCAACAAACTCAGGTCTCGACTGTGACGTCCTTAATCTGCCATATCTAAACCGCTACTGTCCACACACGCAATATGGGCCGACTTAAGCTAGTTTGGTTCATATAAGGTACCTCACGACGTGGTTTACATGAGGCGAACTAGTTGAGGCGAATCAGCCCTAATCCGCCTTAGCGTCGCGTCCACACAGCGAATGTGAGGCGAACTATAGGAGGCGAACTAGTTGAGGCGACTTAATGCCCATGTGTGAACACGGCTATAGTCTCTGCATCATCAGTCTTTCAACAGGTTCCTTCTAAGCAATGAAACACTGACACTTCTGAATCAAGTACTAATAATAACTTACCCTTTTAGCGTAACACAGAGCTACCCACAATAAAGAGTCATTATAGAATGGGGTCTTTACAGTAGGCTTCAGCAGTGGCAGATTCTATTGAGTTGACTTCGTGAACAAATGTTCATCTAAGTTGGATATCCGGTGTGGCGTGCTCAGCCGTGTAGTTGGACTCAAACTCAAGGCATTGTCAATGGTCGTGAGTAATCTTCATACAGAAAATACAGAACAAGTGAAATATCTCTAAAACCACACCACCTATTAACAAATCGCTTGGTACACATATAGAAAACATCTTCACCAAAAAGATTATATTAAATTTATAAGGTTAGGGTTTTTGATTTCTATTAATTTTGATTAAAACTAATGTTTTGCACTGCGCGTACCATCAAACTCAAGGCATTGTCAATGGTGGTGAGCAATCTTCATACAGAAAATACAGAACAAGTGAAATATCTCTAAAACCACACCACCTATTAACAAATCGCTTGGTACACATATAGAAAACATCTTCACCAAAAAGATTATATTAAATTTATACGGTTAGGGTTCTTGATTTCTATTAATTTTGATTAAAACTAATGTTTTGCACTGCGCGTACCGTCAAACTCAAGGCATTGTCAATGGTGGTGAGCAATCTTCTTACAGAAAATCCAGGAAAAGTGAAATATCTCTAAAACCACACCACCTAGAAACAAATCGCTTGGTACACATATAGAAAACATCTTCACCAAAAAGATTATATTAAATTTATAAGGTTAGGGTTCTTGCTTTCTATTAATTTTGCTTAAAACTAATGTTTTGCACTGCGCGTACCATCAGATTCAAGGCATTGTCAATGGTGGTGATCAATCTTCATACAGAAAGTCCAGGAAAAGTGAAATATCTCTAAAACCACACCACCTAGAAACAAATCGCTTGGTACACATATAGAAAACATCTTTACCAAAAACAGTATATTAAATTTATAAGGTTAGTGACTCACGACCATTGACAATGCCTTGAGTTTGAGTCTAACGACATGGCTGAGCACGGGTCATGGCTGAGCACGCCACACCGGGATCAAATCTAGATAAGCGCTTTTGTTTTGTAAATGTGACGCTTTCATCAGACTGTTCGGCTGTAGTACTGCCTGAATGCTCGTTGATATGTTCTCATGGGGGAAAGTGACTTATTGGGTTGGTGAAGTCTAGTCTCATGTAGATGTTAATATGACACTGATGGTGTAAGGCAACTTACTGCAACATATATGATAATGTAGTTATCAGTTTGCTTATACGTGCCACATAGTGCTATATGCTTAGTCGAAGGTGCGATTTCTGGTTCCCACCCACTGGTTTCTGAAGAGGAACTAAAGCCACAACCCGGTGTGGCTTCACAGCGGAGGTGGAGGAACTGTCAGGTTCTCACCCCAAATGCGTCCAGTGTACTTCACCTCACTCTAGCATGGCCACGGGCATTCCCTACTTACAATGTTGGTATTCCCGAACTGGCGCATTCCACGCCCGCCGTGTTCCCGCTGATGGATCCCCCCACTAACCCTCGTTCTCATCTCTGCCGCCAGGTGACGCCGCAACCAACATGCCGCCACCCACCTACAATCCGGTCTGGCTCGACGAGTTCGGGCCCGACAACAGCGCTTCTCCGCGTCGCCGCCAGGCGGCGCCTGCGGACCACGCGACACCGCACGTGCTCGTGCAGCAGCCAGGGGGCGCCACTGGCTTCCACCGCCAGGCGGCGCTGGGACCGGGAGACCAGAGCGAGGCCAAGGTGCCGCTGCTGGCGGCCAGCTCCCTGGCGCCGGGGTCGGCTCATGGCCTGGCATACCAGTCGACATACGCGCAGGCGCACCCGCTGCTGAACCGTGGCTCGATGGTGGAGTGCAGGTACCAGTCGACGCAGGACAGCGGATATGAGCAGTCGCAGGACGAGTGCGTGTTTCCCGCACCACATGACATCGATTACGGCGATCCACTACAGGAGGAACCCTACCCCGCATCTCCGCAACCACACCAGCAGCAGCAGCACCACCACCAACAGCAGCAGCAGCAGCACCCACAGCCCGGCGATGACCCGCCCCCGCCGGAAGTGGCGTTCGAGACGTCGCTGGACCTGGCGTACGAGGAGGAGATGGCGCGGCTGGGCCGGCCCGGGGAAGGCGACGACGGCTACCCGGAGTCATGCGCCAGCAGCAGCGGGGTGAACGCAGCGGACCACAGGTCGCAGTGCGACCATGCCAAGGACAAGTGTGCCTACATGAATGCTTCGCCGTTTGGCGACTTCCTGCCGACCGGTGGTGAGGTCAGCTCGGGGTGTGAGGGTGGGGGTTCGCTGGTGGAGGTGGCTGGGCTGGGTACCGGAAACGTGCTGAACGGTGACTTGCACCAGAACAACTGTGCTAGTTCCCCACTGCGGCAGGTGCATGGCCGCTATTCGACGTCGTTGTCGTCTGCTCACAGCCTCGGGGGCCCGCCCAGCGCCACCTCGCCACGCCGGCACCAGCAACAGCAACAACAACAATATCACCACAACGGGACCCTCCCGCCCGCTACCTACAACTCAAACTGCGATATGCCGCCTCAGTCGGAGTCCCCGGCCACCCTGGCGCTGCAGCCTTTGATTGGTGCGACGGGCGGCCACCAGGGGCGCCCCAATGGCAACAACGGCAACACCAGCGGCAATAACAGCGGTAGCACCAACAACACCGGCGGGTCGTCGCGCAACATCGCGCGCCTCACGCTGGACGGACTGGAGCTGGAGATCCAGGTGGCGCCACAGAACTGCTACTCAGGCTTCGCGCCCGAGACCATCCTGCGCGCCAGCAAGGCCCGCCAGAGGGCGCCGGCACCCACGTCGTGCGCCGTGATGCACCCGGAGGAGGTCGGCGAGATCATCCTCTCCGACGTCTCACACGACGGCGCCATCTCGGCGGAGGTGGGGCTCCTTTTGTATGATCACCTTTTTTTGGCGGTAGGGGGTGGGGGGGATGGTGGGGGGGGGAGTAACTATCTTTGTTTATTTGCTAGAAGAGTTCATTCTTCAGTCCCCAAAGCACTGGTCTCGAGCCCAAAGTGGTAACAAGTTATTTACACTAAGTTGTTGATGATGAATGACGGCACTGTGATGGCGTGTCAGAATGGGGAAAGTGTGGCAAGGATTGCACTGTATGCTTTAGTCTTATTTGCTTTAAACGACCGCATGTAACTGTTTGTTTTATATACTCTACAAGGGTAGCAATGATGTGACAGCTGTCAATTTATTTATCCTGTACAGTAGGTGATATAGCAGTACCGATCTATGAATACTGGCAGCTGGCAGTTATTTATGCTGTAGTTATTTATCCTGTACAGGGTGTAATGTATGTGTGTTTCAGTTGTTCCTGTACAGGGTGTAATGTATGTGTGTTTCAGTTGTTCCTGTACAGGGTGTAATGTATGTGTGTTTCAGTTATCATGTACAGGGTGTAATGTATGTGTGTTTCAGTTGTTCCTGTACAGGGTGTAATGTATGTGTGTTTCAGTTGTTCCTGTACAGGGTGTAATGTATGTGTGTTTCAGTTATCATGTACAGGGTGTAATGTATGTGTGTTTCAGTTATCATGTACAGGGTGTAATGTATGTGTGCTTCAGTTGTTCCTGTACAGGGTGTAATGTATGTGTACAGGGTGTAATGTATGTGTGTTTCAGTTGTTCCTGTACAGGGTGTAATGTATGTGTCTTTCAGTTGTTCCTGTACAGGGTGTAATGTATGTGTGTTTCAGTTATCATGTACAGGGTGTAATGTATGTGTGTTTCAGTTGTTCCTGTACAGGGTGTAATGTATGTGTGTTTCAGTTATCATCTACAGGGTGTAATGTATGTGTGTTTCAGTTGTTCCTGTACAGGGTGTAATGTATGTGTGTTTCAGTTGTTCCTGTACAGGGTGTAATGTATGTGTACAGGGTGTAATGTATGTGTGTTTCAGTTATCATCTACAGGGTGTAATGTATGTGTGTTTCAGTTGTTCCTGTACAGGGTGTAATGTATGTGTGTTTCAGTTATCATCTACAGGGTGTAATGTATGTGTGTTTCAGTTGTTCCTGTACAGGGTGTAATGTATGTGTACAGGGTGTAATGTATCTGTGTTTCAGTTATCCTGTACAGGGTGTAATGTATGTGTGTTTCAGTCCGAAAGCCCGTTATTCCAACATCCGTTGTGCTGTTATCCGAACTATAATAGTACCTAGATATGAATTATGACAGCTGTCAGTTATTTATTCTCTACAGTAGGCAATATAGCAGTACCGATGTATGAATAGTGACAGGTGTCAATTATTGATCCTGTACAGTATGCAATATAGCAGTACCGATGTATGAATAGTGACAAGTGTCAATTATTGATCCTGTACAGTAGGCAATATAGCAGTACCGATGTATGAATAGTGACAGGTGTCAATTATTGATCCTGTACAGTAGGCAATATAGCAGTACCGATGTATGAATAGTGCCAGGTGTCAATTATTGATCCTGTACAGTAGGCAATATAGCAGTACCGATGTATGAATAGTGACAGGTGTCAAGTCTGTGTCCTCTACAGGAGGTGGTATAACTACCTAGGTATGATTAATGAGAGCTGTCAATTATTTATCCTGCACATTAGGTATGATTAGTGACAACTCTCATGTCTCTGTACAAGTGGTAGTCTGTTCTGACTGATCCAACCACCTCCCCCTTACTCCCGCTGCTCCGTGCCTCTTACAGCCGGGATCGAGCCGCAGCCCGGCGCGCCTCTGCTGGCACTGCAGTCTGCGTGCTGCCGCCCTGGTGGCACACATCGGCTTCTTCGTGTGCGTCGGTATCCTGGGCGTGCAGATCCCCATCAAGAAGCGCTACGACGTGCACATCTTCATCCTACGCCACGACCAGAACGCGCAGCGCGAGCTGCCCAAGCCGTACGACGAGGCGGCGCTGGTGGCCGCCTGCGTCATGCTCTTCCTGTGCTACCTGGTGGCACTCGGAGAGAGCTACACGGCCGACACCGAGGTCTTTGTGAACCACACCATGAGCAGGGAGGCGCTGCAAAGCTACACGCGCGAGCTGCGCGCGCAGGTGCCGACAGTCGGCTGGGATGTCGTCTGTTACCACATGGAGACGCGCCAGGTGACTCGCACCACACGCGACCGGTGGGGCAACGAGGTCAGTCATTCAAGGAGGCCGTCTGGCGAATCAATTTAGAGCATTTAAATTTGTTAATGTTGATTAGTCAAAACATATATGCTACTTATATTTGTTTGGTAGATACACAAATATTGCAGTTAAATTTGTTGGTTAGACAAGGATATTTAAATCATTTATTTACTTTAAATTCCCTAATCAATTGACAATATTCACAACGCATGCATCTGGCAGTGACGACGAACACTCCGGTTGTGGGACCGTTGCCACTGCGCATACAAAAGCTATGGAAATTACTAACTTTCAAATGCACATATGTCAGTGAAATTCTGGGGTATTTTGAAAATTCCAAAAGTATATTGCTTTTGGGTCATTGGAGCTTCCAAGAAAAATAAAAGTTTCATGTTTGGACCCTTTGGAAAATTTTAGGAGGGTACCAAACTAGTCAGTCATTATTAATACACAATATTCACAACGCATGCGACATCTGATGGCGATGACAAACACAACGGTTGCGGGACCATGACCACGCCGCATGGGTGGTAATATCCTCTATTGGTTACAAAAAGGACTAGACTATAGCCGTGTTCACACAGGGAAAATGTAAAGCGATTTAGACAAGGCAAATCATATGAATCGATTTAGACGCCCATTCACACGGGCAGTACTTGGGCCGGAAATCGATATCAGCGCATGAGCAAGTCGATACTAACCAGCGCCAGTTTCGGTTAGTCGACGTCGCCACGAGAGAGTGTGGGTTCGACCTAGATATGTATGGACTGAATCATATTGGTTTGGAAGGGTCAAAACTTCTGCTGGGCAGTGAAACCCTAAAAATAAATGATGAACAAAATATCTGTGCACAGCTAGCAGTTTCAAAGACTAAATTATATAATATGCGCTTTTGATCGACCGGAAAGTCAACAAACTAAGGTCTCGACTGCGCATGCGTGTGAGGTCCTTAATCCGCCTAATTGCGTTCACACGGGCAAAATAAATCGGTTCACGGAAATTGATTCACTTACACTACCTCGACAAGTGGTTTACAGAATCCGCATCACAGGAATCGATTCAGCCCTAATCTGACTCAGACACCCGTTCACATGCGAAATGTAACCCGAACTATACAAGTCAATTTCTACGAATCGATTTACATTGCCCGTGTGAACACGGCTTAAATTCAGTTGACTAATATAAGCTATTATTTTAGTTCCGAGTAACTTCATGGTAATTGGCTAACTTCTTATATGTGCATTGCACGGGTGCACAATCATTTGGACATAGACGCCAATTAAAGCCTTGTGTAATATGCCATTCGTATGGCCATGCTGATGCCAATACATTTGAACTGTTTTAATGAGGGCACCCTTAAATAATTGAGGAACGAGCACACTATTATCTAAGTTAGATATATATGGTTAAATGCTTTTTTTCCTTTTGAAAATATTATTTCATCTGATTATGCTACTGTCGTGGGGGTGATGAAAATAGGAAATATTGTGCCTAGAGTGGGACTCGAACCCACATCTCTTTGCATTCCGGGCCAGTGTGCTAACCATTACACCACCTAGGCTCCCTGATATCAACACACTACCCACGCCTACCTGTCTATGCGGCTCCTTGTCTGAGAGGTCAGTGCAGAACACTACACTACTGTAAGCGAAGAAAGCTTAATTAAAATAATTGTTGGCAAATATTTAAATTAAAACATATTTTTAACAGAAAAATATTTAAATTAAAGACAACAAAACGCTTCGTCAGCCCTGGGTCTTTTAGTTTAACCTGCAACTAGTTTCTTCTGCCACTTTAAAGAATTAGCAGATTATTCCATTTGATAGCCAAAACTGTTTTATGAACATAAAACCAACCACGGTTAGAATATCTAGGCACCATCTGCTCCCCTAGATGTTATCAAACTGTGTCATCAGTCGTTTAATGTACTTTAGTGCTATAACATTTAACTTGATGCCTTGCTTGTGTAAATTACACACATATATACACACAAACACACACACATATATATATATATATATTATATATATCAATACCTGGCTGTAATGGCCAACTCTGCATCCAGACCAATATTGTTCTGACATAGCAGGTGTCCTGGAGGGGGGGGGGGAGGGGACAATCAAACGAAACAAGAATAGCTAGTGCATTGAAACAATGGCAGGGGTTCGGAATCAGAGGAGTCAGTGAAGACTGATGTACCTGCAACATAAACCGGTAGAAAGCCAGGTTCTGACCCCAGAGGGCCTCCCTACTAGCCCCGGGTTGAGAAAAGAAGTATTCAGTTGAATGAATTCTTAGTAACAAAAACCAACCTTGCAGCATTTCTTTGAGAAATATAGTTCTAAGTCATGATAAGCTGGGCCTAGATTTGTAACCGTCAACAGATTACGGGTGCATTTGTGTGGGGCGAGTGTACGACAGACGGTGGGGGCATGCAGCTTTACGTCATGAGTGTAGCGGATGTTCCTATGTAACAAGGATTTCACTTCCGGCAGACGACAAGCACGACGGACGAGGAGATCAAGATCATGACGCACCGAGAGACGCTCAGGTTTCCCTTCCGGGTCGTCAAGGACATCTCGGGGGACATGAACCTCAAGGGCACCGCTATCACCAAGGTCAGAGAGCCTCGTCTGGGGGCAGGATGGTAGCGATGGGGTTATGGCAAGGGTGGGTGGGGTTAGTCGGAGGCGGTCTGGAAGTATATGGATTAACACAAAGTATAGTAAAAGTTGGATTTTGGACTGTTTGCAATCTACAAACAGTTACAAGCCATAAACAAGAAGCCAGAAAACCAAAATTATTATTCAACCAAAATTCAAAAGATTTGAAAACAAGACTGTTAACACACTTATCCAGTATGAGTAGGGTAAATAAATTAATTTAAAAAAAGAGTATTTGTAGGAGGTGGAAGGGGGTAGGAAGTGTGTGGAGGACGGAGGCAAATGGACAGAACAGGCTTCAGTAGAGACGGGTTAAACTAACTTAAGGCCCTGTCACATTACGGCATATGGTGGGAGCATATTGAAAACCTACATCGAAAATGGGGAAAAACTGCGCGGGACGACGTATCGTGACCTTTGGTGACCTCTCGGGTGTTTTTGAGTGTATGCGTAACCTATGAGGAGCATACGAGGAGCATATGAGAGCGTACTGTGACATTTTTTTAACGTTTTGAGTGGCATGTGGAGCGTATGAGGAGCGTATGAGGAGCATATGTGAAGCGTATGCGAGACCTATGTTATCTCTCCTCGGTCCGCCACTTGGTGGCTCCTGGGTATATAGTGCATCGCCTTTATATACCGAGACCATAGGTCGGGCATACGCAGCCATACGCTACTCATACGCTTTGCATACGCTACGAATACGCTCCCATACGCAACTCATAGGTTCTGCGTATGCTTCATACACCAGAGATACACCCGTGACGCAAGTTGAGCATATGAGTAGCATATGCCGGCATACCCCTAGCATATGCTGGCGTACCCCTAGCGTACGAGGAGTGTATGCCGGCGTATGAGAAGCATATGAGTAGCGTATGAACCATACGCTCCCATAGGTCGAGATTTTTTTAGCATGCACAAAAAAAATTGGACGGACGGACGGGAGAAAGTGTATGGCGGCGTACAACGGCATAAGCCGGCATAGGCCGGCACATGATGGCCTATGCGTAGTGTATGCATAGCGTATGGCAGCATATGGCGGCGTATCGCGACGTATATGACGTAACGCGCCTACGCCGCCATACACTCCCGCAAAAAAACCTAATGTGACAGCCCCTTTAGTAATCCAACTATGCAACGTTAAGTACGCCAGCATCTATCTTCTAAACTGGATATGTAGATTCAAATATAAGCAAGCGTTTCATGTTTTAACAATGTAATGCTTTCATCAGAGTATGCAGTTCTGTAACCCTGCCACTCTGCGACTTCAGATCGAGTTCCATCAGATGTATGGCTTCCTCGACATGATGACAGCGCAGAAATTCACACAGATCAAGGAGAAGCTCAAGGAGCGAAACCGCTACCGCGATGAGAAAATGGAATTCAAGGAGGTAAGCTTCTAACGCGCACATGCACCAGCTGTCTGACAGTGAGCAATAATAGCCCTATTCAAGGGAACACACCCAACTAATGGTGCAGTCACACTGCGACGCTTCTCGCCGGCGACCCGTCAGCGTTCAAAATACAATTTTAAGCGTCGAGAAACATTAAAGATAGTGGAAATATGGTGAAATTGGACGTTGGCACAGCGTGTGAGTAGCGTGTTATTAGCACGCGGCCAACGTGGTGGTACCGTATATTGGCGCATTCTCTCTGTGTCTGTGTGTGTGTCTGTGTGTGTGTCTCTGTATGTGTCTCTGTCTGTGTCTCTGTCTGTGTCTCTATCTCTGTCTCTGTATGTGTCTCTGTATGTGTCTCTGTCTGTGTCTCTGTGTCTGTCTGTGTCTGTGTCTGTGTGTGTGTCTGTGCCTCTGAGACAGACACAGACACACATAGACACACACACAGATACACAAAGACACACACACAGACACAAATACACACACATACACACACAGACACAGAGACACAGAAACAAACATAGAGACACATACAGAGACACATACAGAGACACAGACAGAGACAGAGACACAGACAGAGACACAGACAGAGACACATACAGAGACACAGACAGAGACAGAGACAGAGACACAGACACACAGAGACACACACACACAGACACAGACAGAGACACACACAGAGACACAGATACACACACATAGAGACACAGAGACACACACAGAGACACACACAGAGCAACGCGCGACCAACGTTCCTCCCGCGCGCGCGGCGTCTGCCTAGCGTTCCCATAACGTCCTTCCGGCGCATCCAACGGAGCTCGACGACCGCCTAACGTCCTCCTAACGTCCTAGCCGTAACTTTCCGCGCGTTGTCGATCGCTGTTTTTTTTTGACATGCTTAAAACCTTGGGCGACCGGCAACGCGTGCCGACGTTGTCCGCCGACCATCAACGTCAAAGATAGTGTACCGAAATGTACCGACACCCCCATAACACGCCCCCAGCGCGTCCCGACATTTCACTTATTATCGCCCCAAAACACCACACGTCGCCGTGTCGCCGGCAAGAAACGTCGTAGTGTGACTGCACCATTAGACTGACATCAACTGAAAACTAACGGGGATGTCTGAACCGCGACACCATTCAATGTAGCATAAAGCCGGGCTTAAAGGCCGGTGCTCAGATATAAGACTGCCATGGGTTTATTCAGTTGGATGCACCACTAGAGATTGGTTGGTTTGTTGTTGGAGTTTTATATCCTGACAACATCTAGGGTCATATCCGAACGGCTAATGACTTGTGACAGTGCGCACTCATGGCACCTTTATAGTGCTGCTCCCGTCCAGATATGACTTTAGATCTTGATAGGACGTAGAACAACCAATAACAACAACTATAGTGCTGCTCACTGGGAGACCGGGATGTCAGCACCATGACCTGCTATCCCACTCAGTCAAATTATCCTGGCACTGAGCCAACCAGTCCTTGCCCTATCCTAATAATGCCAAACGCCTGGCTAGGAAATGACAAGTATACATTTTTAAGTCATTGGTTTGACTTGACCAGGGTTCGAACCAGTGTGTTAGAATCCCCCGATCTAACAAAACGGGAGACGGACGCTCAACTCATTCGGCCATCCTATCCTGTCTGGTCGCACCACTGTAAATAATAGAATCATATGAGCAGATTGGTGAAACTCACCTTCTTTACGACGATTAAACTTGATTAGGTTGTATTTTGGTGGCCATTGCTTGTGCTTTGGTTGGTTCCAGCATTCTAGATTATTCATACTCCCTCACCACCCTAACACAGGTATCAGTTCATTTAAGCATATCGCATACTCCCAATTGCATTTAAAACAAGCGAATGAACCATCCACAAACCTCTCTTTCGATCATAAGGTCTCTTATGCCTAGGACACACCTACCGTTTGTGCGCACCCACCTACCATATACGATCTAAAACTGCCCGATTCGCGCACAAAAATCGCTAGGTGTGCGATCCCCGCGCACACCTAGCGATTGCGATTCGTGACTAAAAACTCAGTTCCTTTTAGCTGGTTTAAAATCACGGGCCGATTACGATTGCGATTCGCGATTCGAAAAATGAATCGGCCCGTTTTCAGTTTTAAGCGGGTTGGGTCGAGTCGCGAGTTTTAGTGCGCGAATCATATACGGTAGGTGTAATGTATGTGTGGACACCGTGAGTTCTAGTAATGTAACTGACTTTATTAAGAAGCTTCCTCATGACGTCATACATTGTCACGGATCGGGCGTTGTGTGTTCGGTAACTTACAATACATCACTTCTTCCCCTGTTCACTATAACTTTCAAACAAATATTGATTATTTATTACTACCGTATATGGAAGTCGGAAATTGCTACAAGTCTTGACTTACCTCTATGCATTGACATTCTTTTATTTCTGACTTATCCCAAACGTAAACACGCATCACATAATTCCTTAACTTATCGCCTTCCTCTACACTTAAATGTAAGATACATTCAAACAACGTTGCTACGTCAATTTATACATATAATTATAGAAAGTAAGGTGTGTTGCTACGGCTAAATAATCAGATGATAATGCCGTATCATTAACGTGAAGGCACAATCTGATCGCCATATGCTGCTGCTTCATAGTCCGGGCATTTTGTGTACCTTCTTTGTTTGACATACAGAAGTTCGACGCGTTAAGTATTGTTTACGTTGCGTACGTAGTTAGGCACGGCCCTTAGTTTTCCGGCGTAAAAGACCGTATTTCTAAATACAAACATTACATGAAGGAACGTATGTAAATACAAACATACTATGCCAGGTTACCAACATAGGTAAGTGAGTGTAATGCATCAGCAGGCATACGTAATACAAATATGCTTAATTAATCAATACATCTGTTACGGCAAAGGCCGTAACGAATCGGTATGGCGTACTGATTTCCGACCATAACGTGTTTTAACTTTTATTGGCGATTTTGTTATATGTACTTTGTCATTATTAGTGGATGGCTCGTATCTTATAGTCCTGTTTTTGTAGTATATAGCAGGACATTTGGTAATGAACCTTCTGTTAGTCTTATAACATTGTTATTTTATTTATTACAATTGTAACTTCTCTTATTGCCTCATATTAGTACCCTCAATGTACCTCTCTGCCAGTCCCCATTGTGGTTCTTGTACGGACGTTATCACCAGTATTTCAAAAAACCGTTTGACTGCTATTGTATGTTTGTCAAACATGTTCTTTCTGTATTCTTTGATTCTGGTGCATTTGGTTAAGTTTTAGAAGGCTGTACCTTCGCTTTGAGCTCGGTATCTAGTACAGGGAATCCTGCTTCTTCAATTTCCGTGACATCATTAATTGTGCCGGAGGACCACACCAACCCAGTCTTTAATGTCGTGTTGCGGTAATTTACGCATGCTACTTGCTACATCTCTACGTTCTCGTTATGCATTTTTTTAATCATCCTTTTAAACGGTTTGAAACATTGCGTTCCACCTGTCCGTTCTCTGTGCATGCATTGGGCTTGAGTAAATTGTTGTGAGCCATACAGTGATGCAAATTTTTGAAATTCGAGGCGTGTTAAATGCCGGACCATATCGACACTATATATTTCGGTATACCAAATCGGGCCAAAATGTTTGTTTTAGGCCTCAATCATCTGTCGTAGTAGATGGGTATCTAAAATTGTATGAAATCTGGAAATTTAGAGTAATAATCTACAAATAAGGACCATAATTCTTACCATCGACATGAAACAAATCTATTCCAAATTTTTAGTGATTGGATATCTATTATGTCGTGATTTTATCAAAGGCTCTTTTGGTGGCATGTTTCTGAAGTCTTGAATATAATACATTCTGGAAATTTTGTCTTCTAATTGGGGTTACTGAATCAATGGCCAAAAAATATTATCTCGAGGCCAGTTGTTTACACTTAACCACCCCTTAAGTGCGACTCGTGTAATTTGGCTAGGCATATCGGTTTGCAGACTCTTGGGGCTTATCATTTGACTACTTTCAGTAGTCTAGTACGCAGTACACCAGTTATTTCATCGTCTAAGTGTATACGGTGTTAGACATCATTAGGGATATTATTCGCTTGGTCTTTGGCCATCCTGCAAACAATGCCATAGTTTTTATTTTGGTGTGCGTATGATCTACCTTGCGTGGCCTCTATTAATTGTTGCACCAATCATGCAATGTCTATCAGCACCTACCGAAAATGTCCGGTCATATCAAGTCCTCAGGGGCTATACTTGATGTCTTCGCTCTGATAATGTATCTGCAACATATAATGTGAGCCCTTGTGTACGTTACTTCTAAATTTATAGTTTTTGCATCGCATGCGCATACGCTGCATTCTTGCCGAAAGTTCATGTATTGGTTTTAGATATTTGCAAACACCAAGGCGTTTATGCGTCTGTGTTCACGCTGATTTCAGTGCCATAAATGAACGTATGAAACTTTTTACAGCAAACAGATGGCTAATAATTCTTTCTCAATCACAGCATAATTTATATGTGTTTGATCTAATGTTTAGTTGCCTTGACACAGGCAAATTTATCTTGAAACAAAAGTAGTAGCGCCACTAGACCATACTTTGACTGCCATCAACCTGGAGGTACATCCCGAGCTCACATGTGCGAAATACCGAGCTCACGGTGGGAACACAAAGAATACCGAGAATACCGAGCTCACAATGAGAATAACGAGCTCACAGTGAGAATACCGAGCTCAGGGTGAGAATACCGAGCTCACAATGAGAATACGGAACTCACAGTGAGAATACCGAGCTCAGAATGAAAATACCGAGCTCACAATGAGAATACGAAACTCACAGTGAGAATATCGAGCTCAGAATGAAAATACCGAGCTCACAATGAAAATACCGAGCTCACAATGAGAATAACGAGCTCACAGTGAGAATATCGAGCTCAGGGTGAGAATACCGAGCTCACAATGAGAATAACGAGCTCAGAATGAAAATACCGAGCTCACAATGAAAATACCGAGGTCACAATGAGAATACCGAGCTCACAATGAGAATACCGAGCTCACAATGAGAACACGCAGAATACCAAGAATACCGAACTCACGGTCATCAATCTAAACATAATTAATACGCCAGTCACACTATGCTTGCGACCAGTTGCGACCACTTTGCGACATAACAAACGGGTGGTGTAAAAGTGGTCACCAGTGGTCGCAAAGTGGTCCTCAGTGGTCATAAAGAGGATGCAGCTGCTCTACCAAAAACCTCCTTACGACCAAAGTGTGTATCTAGTAGAAGCCAAGTACAAACCACCGTTGCCACAATAACTAGGTCATGCTGGGTGGGACCAGTCAGTTCAACCATTCAACAACCCTCACCAACCCAACAAAAAGATTCAGAACATGAGTATCTATATAGCCGTGTTTACACGGGCAATTGTGAAGCGAATTAGGCAAATCGATTTATATGAAGCGATGTAGTGGCGTGTTTACACGGAGCGAGTTTGAAAGTGTTTCGGCGCCCGGAACCTGCAAGCCTTAGTGTTCCGCCTGTCAGCTGGCGAGCACTGCTATGTGTTCTGTTTACACTCGGGCGATTCGACGGCGATCTAGCTGCTACATTAATCTCGCTTGGAATTTAAGGTTAATTTAATTATAAATTCATTATTTGATATGTAAATTCCTGTTAATTATGATCACGATTCATATAGATTTCGGCCTAATCAGTCACCTAACACTGCCGGGGCACCAGCGATAGTTACAGCTGAGCTTGTAGCCGGCGAGCACTGCTACTTTACACTATCGCCGCCCGGGAACCAGCTGAATCGCTTCACATAAACCACCTCTCGACCAGGTATTTTTAAAGCGAATCATATCAAGCGAATCAGCCCTCATCCGCTTCAGTGGTGCATTTACACGGCGAATGTGAGGCGAACTAGGCAAGGCGATTTATATGAAGCGATTTAACTCTCCCGTGTAAACACGGCTTAAGATCAATTCTTGGTCGATATTTTGGTTTTGCAAATCTCATGCCATGCTACTTTAACTCTATCATCTCCACTCTCCCCCCACAGATCTTCGCGATGGACAACCTGAAGGCGCACGTGACTGTGTTTGGAGAGTACGGCTGTTTGAGGCAGCTGATGAGGCCCAAGATTTTCTGCTTCTTCTCCTGCTTCCTCTTCTCCTGGCCTTTCAGGCTCATCCTGAAGCTCACCACGAAGAAGCGCAAGTACACCGTCATCAAGGTGATGGGGCTGTAGCTCCGTGCTGGGTCTCACTCGGTTTACAAAGCTTATATATTGTGGGTGGAGTGGGGTAGTTTATATAGACCTTAGTCATCACACAGCATCCAAAACGAGGCTCCTGCAGTCTTGGTTCGTTTGTTCACACCACTGGGCACGACATAATAATGTGCACAAGGTGGTTAGGTGGGATCAATATTTGTTGCATATCGGAACCAACAAGCACACATATAATAACCAACATGGACATTTCGCCACGGTTCATAGCCAGAACGAGGCTGTTTCGTAGTTCCCCGGTGTCTCACTTGTTTAAAGCTGCCTAATCCAATGAACTCATCACATTTTCGGAAACAAAACACTTTCCTGGATTTTGATCTTATGTATCCAACTGAGATACTGGTGAACTTATTAAACATTTAATGGTGTATAGAAGGGGTACTAAGTCCGTAATATAGAACCTCTTAATACTGAAGCTTATGGGGTTGGAAATTTGATGTGCATGAATAAATTCCTTTTTCATGTTGTCACATGAATTATCTCTAATGTTAGCCATTTATAATAAAGTTACTTTAAACTAACCTAAGTGATCAACCTAATATGGCTATCAAAACATATGGCAGAAACACAAATCCATCGGAGTATGCAGCTTTAATTAAGATTTGCTTTGGAAGAAAACCCAATCATCGACTTGCTTATTACAGCACTTTGAGTTGTCACAAAACATGATGCATTGTTATTGAAAGACATGATTTGAAATATGTATCGGCATATGTAATAGAACAAGTGGGTAGACGCAGTGACTTCAGATGGGTCAAAGCTGAAGGCTGAGCCCCACGTTAAATCATCATGTAATAGAACGAGTGGGTAGACACAGTGACTTCAGATGGGTCAAAGCTGAAGGCTGAGCCCCATGTTAAATCATGTAATAGAACGAGTGGGTAGACACAGTGACTTCAGATGGGTCAAAGCTGAAGGCTGAGCCCCACGTTAAATCATCATGTAATAGAATGAGTGGGTAGACACAGTGACTTCAGATGGGTCAAAGCTGAAGGCTGTGCCCCATGTTAAATCATGTAATAGAACGAGTGGGTAGACACAGTGACTTCAGATGGGTCAAAGCTGAAGGCTGAGCCCCACGTTAAATCATCATGTAATAGAATGAGTGGGTAGACACAGTGACTGCAGATGGGTCAAAGCTGAAGGCTGAGCCCATGTTAAATCATCATGTAATAGAACGAGTGGGTAGACACAGTGACTTCAGATGGGTCAAAGCTGAAGGCTGAGCCCCATGTTAAATCATGTAATAGAACGAGTGGGTAGACACAGTGACTTCAGATGGGTCAAAGCTGAAGACTGAGCCCCACGTTAAATCATCATGTAATAGAATGAGTGGGTAGACACAGTGACTTCAGACGGGTCAAAGCTGAAGGCTGAGCCCATGTTAAATCATCATGTAATAGAACGAGTGGGTAGACACAGTGACTTCAGATGGGTCAAAGTTGAAGGCTGAGCCCCTTGTTAAATCATGTAATAGAACGAGTGGGTAGGCACAGTGACTTCAGATGGGTCAAAGCTGAAGACTGAGCCCCACGTTAAATCATCATGTAATAGAACGAGTGGGTAGACACCGTGACTTCAGACGGGTCAAAGCTGAAGGCTGAGCCCCATGTTAAATCATGTAATAGAACGAGTGGGTAGACACAGTGACTTCAGATGGGTCAAAGCTGAAGGCTGAGCCCATGTTAAATCATCATGTAATAGAATGAGTGGGTAGACACCGTGACTTCAGACGGGTCAAAGCTGAAGGCTGAGCCCATGTTAAATCATGTAATAGAACGAGTAGGTAGACACAGTGACTTCAGACGGGTCAAAGCTGAAGGCTGAGCCCATGTTAAATCATCATGTAATAGAACGAGTGGGTAGACACAGTGACTTCAGATGGGTCAAAGCTGAAGGCTGAGCCCCACGTTAAATCATCATGTAATAGAATGAGTGGGTAGACACAGTGACTTCAGACGGGTCAAAGCTGAAGGCTGAGCCCATGTTAAATCATCATGTAATAGAACGAGTGGGTAGACACAGTGACTTCAGATGGGTCAAAGCTGAAGACTGAGCCCCACGTTAAATCATCATGTAATAGAACGAGTGGGTAGACACAGTGACTTCAGATGGGTCAAAGCTGAAGACTGAGCCCCACGTTAAATCATCATGTAATAGAACGAGTGGGTAGACACAGTGACTTCAGATGGGTCAAAGCTGAAGGCTGAGCCCCACGTTAAATCATCATGTAATAAAACGAGTGGGTAGACACAGTGACTTCAGATGGGTCAAAGCTGAAGGCTGAGACCTACGTTAAATCATCATGTAATAGAACGAGTGGGTAGACACAGTGACTTCAGATGGGTCAAAGCTGAAGACTGACACCCACGTTAAATCATCCCACCTACCCTTAGCTACTATCACACATTCTCACGTCATGCAGAAATCATGCCTTTTGATAACATTATGATTATGTATGCCTACACAGGTGTAAAATGATGTCTCAAATCAGATGTATTTTGTCATTTTATTATTTAGGCAGAGCAGAGAATACCCCAATATGTGAATAAGACCTACCACACTTCTCGGTTTAGGGGCATTATTTACAAAACGAGAAAAGATGTGAGATCATAAATATCATGACTATATTTGTATGAATGATATTTATTGCTAGATAAGTTATCAAATTAGTCTCATTTGATGTTGAAGGAAGGTTAGCTTGCATCTTCCCCGTCGTCCACTAATTGCTGTACATGGTTTTGAAGGTTACAGCTGTCGTCAGTGAGCATCAATGTGAGTACATAAATGCATACATTATTACACCAGTCAGGTTTGGGAGCTCTCCTTGTTCAACCTGCGGTGCCTGCACTGTGCCGTTTGAAGCAGGTCTCTTGAACCTGGGCCACTTTTATCTAAGAACCAAGTCGAGCAGAACGGATAGTACAATGAATGGTGGCAGGTTTTCTGTACACCCAAATGAATATATACTTATGGTATCCCAGATATATAAAATACACACAAGTATATGATGCATGATACATAAGTAATTATGATGCAAGAGACCTGTCTGAGACACTTGCATTGAGTGGAGTTGAGGTGGGGTATAATTACTGAGATGCGATGGAGTTTTGTTTATAAAATGTCTTTAAATAATCCTTTACTGTCCAGTTGATTAGTCTGATCTACACAATATGCATTACTAAATAGCTTTACTACATAGTTCCAAAACTAAATATTTTATTTTATTAAGATATTTAGATATATTTTGTATTGCTTTCTGGCGACATATTCCAATCGGAAAACCAGCTATAAGTTGATATGCTATGCTGTGCATTATTGCTGAATAAATCAGCCTAGTCAGGGAATATGGCTCAATTGAGAAACCTTTACCAGCAGGTCTCGAACGAGGTCAGCTCCCCAACCTGCTAAATAGTGATTGTAATAATGTACATTAAATACCGACTAAATCAAACAAACATCACGTTCATTAATAACATGGATGGTACCTTTAATCACAGTTTAACGTGTTATGAATTACAGTTTAACATGTTATGATGAACATTAATGATGTTATTCACTGTGTTATTCATCGGGAGCTGAAGCAATTCGCAGGTGAGGATCCTGGTTACAGCTTCGAGGTAGGATTCTGTATTAACTACAACCAATGTGTGTGACCGACCAGCCTTTGACCTGTGCTGCGTCCGTCACGTGACGCGCTGGTTCCGGTGCGACCCGCAGTGTGGTGCTGTTCCCTCCAGGCAGCACCTGTGCTGCGGCCGTCATGTGACGCGCTGGTTCCGCTGCGACAGTGGTGTGCGGCTGTTACAACTGAGGTGGTGTGAGTCGGTGGTGGATGCGCGTTCCACACGAACATGGCCATGCACGCCATACATGACAGTGGAGCTTGCAATTGGAAACTTGCTCACCAGCACCACGGCATTCAGGACCTGTACGTCCACACTGAGAGAGCACTTGCATATATTTGGACGCCAGAGATTTGTGAGCCAAGCCTCTACTTGCACATGTTCGATTCCATTGGTGTTTTCAGCTTGACCTACTTTACAGATGTAGTTTCGCTGTGTAGATTGCTACAAAGGGGGGCAGGCGGAAACAGCCAAAAACACTCGAACAACTTGGAACTTAAGGTGATGACTTCATTGTGCTGATCAATGCTTGATTTGTTTTAACTGCTCATGCAATATATGTATAGTATTTGGGATTGAAGAGTGTAAACTTCGGCGATACCTGCCAGTATTTGTTGTTACAATGTGGAATTAATGTGTTTATCGGTGTGTAAAAATATATTTATATATATGTCTCCTATGTAGATATCTGTATAGAGATCTATCTATATATATATCACTATATGGTGTTATATATTACTATTAAGTGGAATTAATGTATATGTTGATGTGTGTAAATAAATAAATTTATATAGCTATCTCTATTAATCTCTATAGATATCTATATATATATCTATAAAGATATCTGTACATAGATAAAATATAGATATCTATATAGCCTCATTTCTTAATAATATATAATCTTATTTTCTCTCCAGGAAGAATAATTGCATTATTGTCAGCCAATGATTTTATCAACTGCAAATTGTACTTTCATTAAGCGTCAAGTTGTAGTTCTTATTTAAAAGGTTTAACCAAAGATGTGACATTACAAACGGTTCAAAGTCACTGCATAAACAAATAGCTTTGATCTCTGATGTCACAACAGAAAGTTCTATAAGTTGTATTGTTTTAAGATATTATTCATGCCTAACGAAAACGAGGCTTGTGTATCCTTCGCTTGTTTGTTTCTACCACAATGTCATGATATATATATATGTGATGTACAATGCATTATGTGAGTATAAATGCAAGGGTAACATGTACATCGTATATTTCCTCATGCGCATTGGTGGAATGCCCCCCCCCCCCTCCCAGCTGTCGGGTAATTGCCGGGCGGGCGCCCCCTCGCGTCACACACACACACATATATATATATATATATATATATATATATGAACTGGTGAATGCCTCCGAGGTGGTTGGTGGAACAGGAGTACTGGAACCAACAAGTGCACAGTTAAATGACAAATGAAATAGAACTTAATTTAAATAACATAGTTTTAGCAACTTCATCACATTGAGGCTGGTTATTCGTCATTGCATGACACAATGTTAAAACTAAGTCAGTATGGCCGTAATCGATTAACACGACCCGAGCGACTCGGGTTACCCGAGTCGTCAGAATCTCAAATCGAACACCGCGAGTGGAGTCGAGAAATACACGTGCCATGTGCAAAACGACCCGACCCGAATAACCCACCTCTTGGCTGGGGTTTACTAGGAGCGATGACATCACATCTGTGCTGGTACCTGTAAGATAGCAACTACTCCTACAGGTCCGACGTGTTGTTTTAATACTTTTTTCTTAATAACCCAGATTGTCAGCTTCTACAATCATGAAGTACTTTAAATCCTATTTTGCTGTACATATATCAGTTAGTGAACACAAATATTAAGGTTTAGATTAAGCCACCATTTTATCCACCCCGAGCGTATTCGTTTATTTAACCCGAGTCTGTAGGATGTGCGCATAAGCCAAAAAGTGGCTTGGGTCACCCGAGTTGATTAATCGATTACGCCCTATAGTATCTTAGTGCCACGTTTCAACACCAGGCGTGTAACGCTCTGTAAAACAGCGCGAACCAACCGATTGTCACACTGGTGTCATCAGTCTTCAGTGGCCTCATGAATCTCGCTTCCAATTTGTTCACGTGAAGGTTTTCTCCCCAATTCTTATCTGTTGTTGGGAATTTCATCGCCAATCATTGTGATTTCATTAAAACCTAGTAACACAATTACATCTATTATCTCAGGCTCTGTAAGCCTTACTTTTGAAACGATCAGGTGAATTGTGCAATTGGCGAATACCACTACAAAAGCAGGGGAGCTAATTAAACTCGCATAAATCGTTGGTTTTAAGTGTTTGCCATATTTATAATTTTTTTTTATTAACTTCATTGTTAGCCGCTTTACTTTAGTAACCTTTATTAAACATGGATAAGTTGGGAGGTATGTGAAGTGCAAACTCGTTCATCTGGGGCCATATGCAGGAGTCGGTGTTACCGAGCCAAAACGCGTTAGACTGGATTTCTGGTTTAGCGCCGAAAAGTCGGTATGCACGAGTCAGTGATAGGCCTAACACCACAAGCTTAAACTAGGTTAAGCTAAACAAGAAACATACGTGATTTAAGGTTGGTGTTAGGTATCGATTAGGCCCAAATCTATTCAATGGCATCATATTTAACAGAATTACATACGCAATAAGTGAAATTTCATGAAATTAACCCTAAATTCGAAGCAATATTAATGCTGCCGCCGCAACGACGGCAAGATTAATATTTATATTTTTGAATCGACGAACGAATGCAAGCAACCGCCGCCAGTATGGAAAGCGATTCGAAAATATAAATATTAATATCGCCGCCGTTGCGGCGGCAGCGTTAATATTGCTTTGAATTTAGGGTTAATTTCATCAGATTTCACTTATTGCGTATCTAATTCTGTTAAATATGATAGCATTTAATATATTTAAGCCTAATATATGGGTACAGATGCAGAGGGATTTCCCAAATCTATAAATAAATTCACGTTTA
The DNA here is from genome assembly GCA_030323885.1 of Branchipolynoe longqiensis. NCBI lineage: Eukaryota > Metazoa > Annelida > Polychaeta > Phyllodocida > Polynoidae > Branchipolynoe > Branchipolynoe longqiensis. The sequence continues at coordinate 24,750,835 of CM059199.1, forward strand.
GCTATAATGAAAGTGTTACATGCTCCTGCATACGACTTGACACAGTTCCCAACGTCGATGATAGCTAAACGGTAACAGGCTCTAACACCAAACCCCGCTAACACTGACTCCTGCATATGGCCCCTGGTGTACCAAACTGCTACACATAATACGTTTTGTTTACCCATTCGTGAGTAGAGCAACGTAGTGAGATAATTGCATCAGCAATCCTAGATAGACCAATGGTTAGGACGCTATCCCGGAACAGCAGACGTGTGGGCTCGAGTCCCGCTGTAGGCACAACGTTCCTTTCAATTGCTAAAACACCCCGACAACACTGGGTAGACACAGCATCGTGTTGACCCTTTGCTCTGTATGTACTGTAAGTTTGTGACCTGGACATTTCTAACCATATATAGGAGATTCCAACTTCAGGAGACTGCAATGAGTGCGCGGACTTCCCAGATGGCACGTACACGTAGGCAGGCCGTGGTTGTACCAGGTAGCCGCACAATTAAGGCCCTGTCAGATTACGGCGTATGGCGGGATCGTTTTGAAAACCTACGTAAAAGCTGCGCGTGCCGGCGGAACCTATGAGGAGTGTACGAGGAGCGTATGAGAGGGTACTGTGACATTTTTTGACAGTTTTGATTGGCATATGGAACCTATGCGTAGCGTATGCATAGCGTATGCATAGCGTATGCATAGCATATGAGCGTATGAGTAGCGTATGAGTCAAGATCGATGTCGAGACCTATGGCATACGCTTGTTGGAATACGCTGTGCATACGCTGTGCATATGCTAGGAGTATGCTCCCATACATAACTCATAGGTTATGTGTACGCTACATACGCTAGAGATACACCGGTGACGCAAGTTGAGCGTATGCGTAACCTATGCCGGTGCACCCCTAGCATATGAGGAGCGTACACTGGGGTACGAGGAGCGTACACAGGCGTATGAGTAGCGTATGAACCATATGCTCCCATAGGTCCAGCGTATGCATAGCGTATGGCGGTGTATGGCGACGTATATGACGTAACGCGCCTACACCGCCATATGCTCCCGCAAAAAACCCTAATGTGACAGCCCCTTTAGAATGCTAGTCCCCGACTGCCAACGGTGTCGTTTCGAGCCTCACTTTAGGTACAGTGTTCCTTTTATTTGCAAACCCACGCCCACAACATTAGCATCAAAATGAGGATTATTTACATGGTTCATGGCGGATAGTGTTGAGCCATCCTTGTGTACGTATTATAAGTGCGTAACCTGCGTATTTTGTAGCTGTATGTATGAGACTTACAATTCCAGGCAGATGAGTATTGAATTGCACTGACCTTCTAACGGTATAATGCCAGAAACGCAAGTAGGTTTGGGTAGATTGATTGCATCAGGGAGTCTCAGTAATAGAATGGCAGAAGTATGGGTTCGAGGACCACTCTAGGCCCAATGTTTCCTTCATTTGCAGAAACACCCCCCCCCCCCCCATTTACTCAATTTTTATCCTTCCACCTGCTCATCATCATCATCATCATCATCATGCTGTCGGCAGCAATGCAACAAAGACTGCTTTCATTACTTGACTGCCACTCTCCTCATGAAAGATGCCTGCAAAAGTCTTGAAGTGCTGCTGGCTTTTGCAAGTTACCAGCGGCACTCTCTTGGGGAGAAAATAGAGGTCTCACACCGGCAAGAACATGTCCAGACAGGCGCAAAACTATTTGTCCCTGCAGTGGTTGGTCGGGAGATGTTGGGAGTTCCATGCATCAACCGCCCTTGTTGCTGCCACAGTGACATGGGTTTTCTGTTCAGGGTTTGCTCCCTTAGCCTTCAGTTCTGTCAAGAACCTATACAACAAGGCAGTGGTTTACAACTCTGCAGGGCAGGGGCGTCAAACTCCCTGAGGTATTGCAATACCTGCAATACCTGCATACCCTGCTCATACATGCCATTAAACCCCTTCCTGTTTATAACTATCCACCAGCATTTGACTTGCACATCCAGAAATTTGTACGGGGGTGGGGGGTTAAGGGCTTTGCTATGTTCCCTGGAACAATCAGCCCTCTTCCATTGCAACTGTTTATGGCGGGGGGGGGGGGGGGAGGGGGTAACGGCTTTGCTATGTTGCCTGGGAGTCGGACAATCAGCCATCTTGCATTGCAACTGTTTACGTGGGGGGGGGGGGGGTTACGGCTTTGCTATGTTGCCTGAGAGTCGGACAATCAGCCATCTTGCATTGCAACTGTTTACGTGTGGGGGGGGGGGGGTTTACGGCTTTGCTATGTTGCCTGGGAGTCGGACAATCAGCCCTCTTCCATTGCAACTGTTTACGGGGGGGGGGGGGGGGGTAACAGCTTTGCTATGTTGCCTGGGAGTCGGACAATCAGCCATCTTCCATTGCAACTGTTTACGTGGGGGGGGGGGGCTGAGGAAGGGTTAATGGCTTTGCTATGTTGCCTGGGAGTCGGACAATCAGCCCTCTTCCATTGCAACTGTTTACGGGGGGGGGGGGGGGTAACAGCTTTGCTATGTTGCCTGGGAGTCGGACAATCAGCCATCTTCCATTGCTACTGTTTACGTGGGGGGGGGGGGGGCTGAGGAAGGGTTAATGGCTTTGCTATGTTGCCTGGGACCATCAGCGCTCTTCCATTGCAACTGTTTATGGGGGTGGGGGTGGGGAGGTTAACAGCTTTGCTCTGTTACCTGGAACAATCAGCACTGTTCCATTGCAACTGTTTGTTGACACATTAACAATTATTAACACAACATCAATGAACTATGACACTTCAATGTGGAAATAGCCGCTCCGCAGTCCGCGTTTATTAATAGCTATATATATCAGAATTGCATATCGTTTCCACAGCATTGCATTTAGTCAGCATCCATTTGATTTCTTCAGTTAGGAACAATATCACAAATGAAATAAACAGCGAAAGATAATACATCTACGTCGCAGTACATAATTGTTGGTGATGTCATAACTATGAACAGTGACACATTTAAAACCTTAGCAACCAGTAAACACACAATGACATACTTCTCAGAAGCAGTAGGATTCAGCATAAAATAAAAAACTCAAATCAGAATGCTAGTCCCCGACTGCCAACGGTGTCGTTTCGAGCCTCACTTTAGGTACAGTGTTCCTTTTATTTGCAAACCCACGCCCACAACATTAGCATCAAAATGAGGATTATTTACATGGTTCATGGCGGATAGTGTTGAGCCATCCTTGTGTACGTATTATAAGTGCGTAACCTGCGTATTTTGTAGCTGTATGTATGAGACTTACAATTCCAGGCAGATGAGTATTGAATTGCACTGACCTTCTAACGGTATAATGCCAGAAACGCAAGTAGGTTTGGGTAGATTGATTGCATCAGGGAGTCTCAGTAATAGAATGGCAGAAGTATGGGTTCGAGGAGCACTCTAGGCCCAATGTTTCCTTCATTTGCAGAAACACCCCCCCCCCCCCATTTACTCAATTTTTATCCTTCCACCTGCTCATCATCATCATCATCATCATGCTGTCGGCAGCAATGCAACAAAGACTGCTTTCATTACTTGACTGCCACTCTCCTCATGAAAGATGCCTGCAAAAGTCTTGAAGTGCTGCTGGCTTTTGCAAGTTACCAGCGGCACTCTCTTGGGGAGAAAATAGAGGTCTCACACCGGCAAGAACATGTCCAGACAGGCGCAAAACTATTTGTCCCTGCAGTGGTTGGTCGGGAGATGTTGGGAGTTCCATGCATCAACCGCCCTTGTTGCTGCCACAGTGACATGGGTTTTCTGTTCAGGGTTTGCTCCCTTAGCCTTCGGTTCTGTCAAGAACCTATACAACAAGGCAGTGGTTTACAACTCTGCAGGGCAGGGGCGTCAAACTCCCTGAGGTATTGCAATACCTGCAATACCTGCATACCCTGCTCATACATGCCATTAAACCCCTTCCTGTTTATAACTATCCACCAGCATTTGACTTGCACATCCAGAAATTTGTACGGGGGTGGGGGGTTAAGGGCTTTGCTATGTTCCCTCGAACAATCAGCCCTCTTCCATTGCAACTGTTTATGGCGGGGGGGGGGGGGGAGGGGGTGGTAACGGCTTTGCTATGTTGCCTGGGAGTCGGACAATCAGCCATCTTGCATTGCAACTGTTTACGTGGGGGGGGGGGGGGGGTTACGGCTTTGCTATGTTGCCTGAGAGTCGGACAATCAGCCATCTTGCATTGCAACTGTTTACGTGTGGGGGGGGGGGGGGTTTACGGCTTTGCTATGTTGCCTGGGAGTCGGACAATCAGCCCTCTTCCATTGCAACTGTTTACGGGGGGGGGGGGGGGGGGGGGGTAACAGCTTTGCTATGTTGCCTGGGAGTCGGACAATCAGCCATCTTCCATTGCAACTGTTACGTGGGGGGGGGGGGGGGGGGGCTGAGGAAGGGTTAATGGCTTTGCTATGTTGCCTGGGAGTCGGACAATCAGCCCTCTTCCATTGCAACTGTTTACGGGGGGGGGGGGGGGGTTAACAGCTTTGCTATGTTGCCTGGGAGTCGGACAATCAGCCATCTTCCATTGCTACTGTTTACGTGGGGGGGGGGGGGGGGCTGAGGAAGGTTAATGGCTTTGCTATGTTGCCTGGGACCATCAGCGCTCTTCCATTGCAACTGTTTATGGGGGTGGGGGTGGGGAGGTTAACAGCTTTGCTCTGTTACCTGGAACAATCAGCCCTGTTCCATTGCAACTGTTTGTTGACACATTAACAATTATTAACACAACATCAATGAACTATGACACTTCAATGTGGAAATAGCCGCTCCGCAGTCCGCGTTTATTAATAGCTATATATATCAGAATTGCATATCGTTTCCACAGCATTGCATTTAGTCAGCATCCATTTGATTTCTTCAGTTAGGAACAATATCACAAATGAAATAAACAGCGAAAGATAATACATCTACGTCGCAGTACATAATTGTTGGTGATGTCATAACTATGAACAGTGACACATTTAAAACCTTAGCAACCAGTAAACACACAATGACATACTTCTCAGAAGCAGTAGGATTCAGCATAAAATAAAAAACTCAAATCAGTAAAATACAAAAAAGAGCAAACAACCATTAGAATATATCTTAGTGCATAAATACTAACATGAACGTATAATAAATAAGTACCACCCCGCCTTACTTAGTGTGCAATGTCGATACATTGATCACGTGTGTTTTATTACAATAAATAGAAGTTGTAAGAAACTGAGTGGACCATGGCGCCATCTGTGTTTCAACCTAACGTTATATAACTGTTTCCTTTAATGCTGGTGCTGCCCTCTGGTGTTTGGGTTCAGAAGCTAACACATCGGCTCCGAGTTGACATCCAATACCAGCAGGGCACCGTGTCGATATATGCTAGTTGCAGTGAGAAATTGCAGTGTGGAACGTGACACTGGTTTAATGAATATTCATGATACCACATCTCTGTATATGAATTAGTAAATCTATGTACATGTTATTACAACGTATTACCACGCCTCATGCAGTGGTTCGATTGAAGATGGTGGCGCCACCTGATGGGAATATGCGACGACAGTAGGTCGAATGCTGCCCCTCGTGTGTTTATCTCGAGGAACTAACCATTTATAACCTTTGTTTGTTTCACGACCCCCCCCCCCCCCCCCCCCAGCACAACAGGTAGATATGGGTAATTGGGGGTAACCATATATAACCACACACACACGGCCACACATCCCGAGTGTAGACTTCCCTGCTGTCACCAAGGTTCGTGCTAAACCATCTTGAAGGTAGATCAGTAATGTCTAAGTTACCCCAGACTTATCTGGAAGTTGTAGTGCTACTTAGATTCTTTTGTGACCGGTTAAAGCTCTGTGACTGGGATATTGTCGCCGGGGTAGGGCACTGCCCAGGTGTACGTATTGGTCCCGTCTAGTCTGCCCACGTAAAGTCCATAGCGCGCCATCAACATCTCATCATGTAGCCCCTCCTCGAGCTCACCCTCCTCCATCTCTCCGTCGTCCTCCTCGTCTTCCCCTTCGTGCCATTCCGGCAGACCGCCCGGGGGGAGAGTGATCGTTCCGCCGCTGTACCCTGCGCTCTCCGCCCCGAGGCGCGGTGTCAGGACAGGGGGCGGGTGTGGGGGTGCAGGCGGGTCCCAGGGCGGCCCAAGGCCGGACGGCCGGCGGCGGTTGTTGCCCCTGATCTGAATGACGCCCCTGGGCGAGCCGCACCTGCCGTCCGCGAAGGACGAGGACGGCGACGAGGACGGCGAGGAGGCGCGGAGCATGTCCGGTTTGGTGAGGAGGAGGAAGGAGTGCTTTGGAGACAGTCCGGGCGGCGCACCAGGTTGCCGGGCCGGACTGTACGCTGCTGAGAGCTCCCGGACCAGGGCGGTTTCGTTGCCATGCTCCGCTTCCCTGACAACGACCGGCGTGTTGTCGACAACGACGGTACCGACCACCAGCTGACTCCCGCCTCCTTTGACACGAACTCCATCGTCGTGGAAAACGATAGTGTCCTTAAAACTCTCCCCGGCCCGTCTCCACTCGCCGAAGCCGGGTAGGGTTGTCGCGCTTAGTTCCTCATGCCGCCACTGCTGTTGCTCCTGGCGCTGCTGTCGAGGACGGGCGTCTTTCCTACCGAAAGTCACCAACTCTCCGCATCCGCCGTCACTGCGGCCGCCCGTGAGATCTCGCGACGGGTAGCTGTCCTCTACGTCCCCGCCGTACAAGTCGCCTTCCAGACTGACAAACGTCGAGGACGTACGTTTATTTTCGTTACCACTGACAAACTCCGCGTTCCCCGTCTCTGTAGCCGAGGTGGTGGCGCCGTCTGGTGTCTCGGTGCCGAAGTAGGAGGCCGGGTGGAGGCTGCGTGGGACGATGCCCGTTTCCCGCCGTCTCGAACTAGTAGTGTTGCCTAGCGACGTCTTCAGCGACATGGCGGGGTTCATCTGCTGCTTCCGCTTCTTGCCGCTATGGGACAAGGAGGGGGAGGAGGTGATGGTGACGGTGGAAGTGTTTGTGATGGTTGTGGAGGGTTCAGGATGGCCAGCTCTCGAACCCCTGGGGGGGAAACACACACAAACCAACGAAACTGTCTGGTCAGGTTTCGTTCATGTTTCCCCAGACACCGGGATGCAAATCTGCTTTAATATTATTTGTTATTATTATTCAATTCTGTCAGCTGCTTTCAGTTTCTCAGATACGCATAAAACTTTGAGGGGGCAATGTATCTGGGGTAGCCGGGTTGCTCGGGGTTTCCACTTTCAGGGTTGCTGACTGAGCCTGGTCTAACCGCGGCTTTTGTCTTCGACATCTTCCGTGAACGCCACCTAGCGGGATGGACATGAGCGATGGAGAGACGTGGTTAGATGGATTAATTATATTGCACTATTAAGTTGGAAGGTATTTAGTGAATTGGGGATGTGAATTTGGGTCAAATATTAGCGACTCGTGCTTTTGAACAAATCCCACGCGAAGAAAATATACTAAATGTGTGAATGTATGGTTGATATATATATATATATATATATATATATACATACATATATATATATGTTTGTGTATATATATATTTTAGATAAAACATATATATATATATATATATATATATATATATGCATATAATTCATATCCACCTAGGAATATGTATACATTACATATATATACATATATACACTATGCATATACATTGATTAATTATTGAATTACATGTTATATATATATATATATATATTACTATAAGAAATTTACTTTACCTGAAATCCAAACTTATGATTATGTATTTAATACAAAATACCGCTTTATGAGACCCAAATTCAGTGTTTTTGTATTTTATTTTCTACTATTATTGCTATTATTATGATTAATAAATGTAAGCCGTAATATAACAAATAGTTCTAAATCACATGCCATTCCCGAACAGTTATGGGCCGCCGTTTATCACCGAAACAATTTCGTCCTGGAATGAACCATCATTTCCTTATTTAATTACTACATGTAGCCTTCTTAATACATATTTAGTTAATAGCAGAGAGCGTGTATATAGATGAGCGGGACAACTCCCGCGAAAATCGGTAACATAGGCTACAGTGGCACTCCTGGCGGTTATTGTTGAACAAGCCTTGAGTTTGCCTGTCCGCGCAGTGCAAAACATTAGTTTTCTTAAAAAATTAATAGAAATCCAGAACCCTAACCTTATAAATTCAATATAATCTTTTTGGTAAACATGTTTTCTATATGTGTTCGAAGTGGCTTGTGTCTAGGTCGTGTAGTTTTAGAGATATTTGACATTTTCTGTATGAAGATTGCTCACCGCCATTGACAATGCATTGAGTTTGCCGTACGTGCAGTGCAAAACGTGTATTTTATTCCAAATTAATAGAAATGCAGAACACTAACCTTATCAATTTAATATAATCAATTCATTGAATATATTTTCTATATGTGTACCAAGCAATTTGCTTCTAGGTGGTGTGGTTTTATAGATATTTCACTTTTTCTGTAGGAAGATTGCACACGACCATTGAATTTGCCAGCTGTGTCATACACTGTTCAACAACCACCACTTGGAGCGCCACAGTCGGCAGCTGTTACATGGTCTAGTATGACAGTTGTCCCTCTCATCTATATACAAGCTCTCTGTTAATAGGCACGTCATTTTTTCCGTAAAGCACAAATTTGCTATATTACACGTACATATCATTTCTCTACATATTTCGCCATTTTAATGATAATATGCATTTGACATTGCATTGAAGCATTTCGTGTTAGTGGCACTGTTAGTCTTGTAGAAAATACATTTAGTCTTTTACACACATTTCGTCCCCTAAGCATTTCATCCGAACGGATCAAAGATTGTCGCAAAAGCAAACAGAAACCGAACATGTTGCAGATGTTCTCTTCACCCATTTTGCTCTACTGATTTTCCAGCTTCCCAAAACATGTCTAATTTGGCCAATATGGACAATGTATATATGTGATATATTACGCATTTTGAGAATATAACGGCGCGGAAGGGAACTTATTGTATACCATTGTTTATATATCCACCTTCTTGTACCTCCATGTGGCGCCACCACCGACTGTTTCCGTCTTTAATGGACGCGGGACCCGAGGATTTATATTAAAATTTGACGTCACTGATAAATTATATCTCCAATGAATAAAATAAATCCTAAAAATTGCTTACTGCAGTCACGAGGTGGCAGCACTAGTACGAAATACAATGTAATTAATTTCAACACAGAAACTCTGTTCTCTGTGGCTGAGTGGTTAGAGTGTCTGACTTTTTTTTTAGGTCAGACTCCTAATCTGAGGGTCGGCGGTTCGATTCCCCATGCCCCCAGCTCTGCCAATTTGGATTTCCACCACTGTGTATAACTTACAGCGTCATTAAAGGCCGGTTGCTCTCATACCATGTCTATGTGGTGTGGGAGGTTAAAAATCCCTTGGGTTGGTAAAAGTGTAGGCTCGGGCTCTCTATCGACCAGCAGTGGAATGAGGAAGAGCAGTCGTCTATGACTGAAATTTCCCCTGCTTAAACAACTAATGGACCAAAAAGAACAAAAACTCTATTTTGTGAGATTCTGATCATAAAGGGTGAAGCATGTATTAGAATGACGAAATATGTCGATTTGTAACTAAATGTCTAATACGACATAGTGGATTGAAAATATGTGTTGGAAATATGAAATGCATATTAGATCGACAAAATCAGTGACTTTGTCAGTAAACCGCGCCCATATGGGATGGTCACGTGACATGTGTGAACTCGGTCTGCTCATGCGTAGATATATCCCGAAACCAAGGTGCAACAGGTTTACTCCTAGTGCAAGAAACAGGAAATGCACCTTATCCACGTGAACAAAGCAAAGGGCAAGACTCGCATCGAAACCGAAAAACGCTGGTAACTGTCTGAGAACCGACACGCCCATTGCTGAGGTGTAACAATCCTAAATGGACATGCGCATTGCTAAAAGAAGACTCCCTCAGCACGGACATGATCATTGCTATGGGATATCTCCAAATGTATGATCATTCACATTGCTGAAGGTATATTCTTTAAACACAGATATGTGTATTTCTGCGAGGTATCTCAGTACAGACAAGCGCATTACTGAGAGGTATCTCAGTACAGACATGTGCATTACTGAGAGGCAACTCTGCCTGTACAAACGTGCACGTGTTGGTGAGGACAACTCTGTGAACATGTGCCAGTGTATCTCGTAACAATAACAGCAGCTGTCTCAAGATCCACATGCGCTTTGATGAGATGCAAAAATCAATAACCATTTGAAATATTAAATTTATATTTTGACAGAGAATGTCATTGCCATATATAATTAAATTAGTGTGAAAGTACTCAAGCATAATGCACGCATTAATATATTAAATATCAGATTCTCATACTTCAAAGGCTACCTAAATATTATTAGATCTATTTTTATTAGTTTATTTCATGATTAGTTATGTTAACTGCTTTCAGATGGTTTAATACTACAATTAAATGTGACTAAGTTGATATTTTTGAAGAAGGTCACTGAGTTAGGCTCGACATGAAGTGAGTCACCGACCACAGTGTGACGTATTAGATGCACTGGAGGAAACTCCTTTTCCCCCTGACCTTAAAGTTGCATAGGCCGATGGTTTTGAATTTCTGTATTTTTTTCTGAGATAAATATATTATTTCGATCACTAGTATCTACTTTACATTAGTTCAAAGTTACTTTCATTTTAAATGGTAAACTTTTGAGATATTTAGAATGCAAACATGGAAAATTAGTTTTGGCAAAATTGCCAAAACTCTGACACCATAGACTTCTGCAGTAACAGGTTCTGTTAAATTGACTCAGTATTACCTTCTACGCAGAAACAAATGCCTAATAAGTGCATCAGTATCTAAGTTAGATATGCAAAATTAAATCTAGATAATTGGTTTGGTTTTGAAAATTTGATATTTCATCGGACTATGCAGCTTTAAGACACCTGGATATTACAGCGCATTGAGTGAGGGAACATTGGCACTGTGCCAATGCACGTTTAGTACCGCGCCTGGTTTGTTTATGCACTTTGGCAGACATCACGTGATGCAATGCTCAGTTGTAGACTGGGCATCGAGCGATGCTCGCTCGTCGTGAAGTCTCCAAGTGGCAGTATTGGCGAGGATACATCGCGGTAGCTTGATACTAACTTAATGGAGCCAAGCCTCAAGGCTAATTGATTATCAGCCACGGATCGAGTAATATAGCGATATAGCGATATAGCGATTGGTAGACAGGAAGTGTGAACACTTATTTGTCTCTCATTTTTGCTTGAGTGCAAGTAATTAGCAACACAAGGAATAAATTAGTAGCATGTGGTGAATAAGTGATCAAATTTCCCTGGATCATACTCCACCCACTGTGGTATTTAGATTTTGCGTCAATTGTTTGTTTATTTAGTAGCATTAGCAACATAGTGAAATGAAAAAATGGTGATGTGTAACATTAGTTGAAATGCTAGAAGGCGTTGACATGTTAAAGCTTCGATTCCCGGCAAACCCCAGATACGAGACATTTTAAGACAGGGGATCGAGAGTTGACGAATCCAACACAAATACAAGCGACTACAACTAGGTCAAGTTCACATAAATGGCATTGCATAGGGTACATATTATGTTACACACAAAATAAATGTTACATAAAATGCGCATATTTTATAATATATGTTATATATAATGGATATATTATATATGCATTTGAACATATTATATCTATACATAATATATAAAATATATAATAATTATTACTTACATATAATATATTATATATCATTTAGATTATATCGATTATATATAATGACGCAATATATCATGTAGCATTTATATATTAAATACATTATGTTGCATACTTTGTATATAACACAGACATATGTTATATGTATTGAATATAATATTCTGGAGTCTGTAATACATATATTCAATAACATATATGTATTGTAAAGAATTGTTATGCATATAATATAAAGTATATATAATGCGTGATGTATATATGTTCTATCTATTACATATCCTAGATAGCAAATATATGTGTTATATATTACATATACTATATATTGCTACATCTATTATATAATGGTACAGAACAACACATAGCAGTTGTTCGAGAGCAAAAGATAGAAACTGGCAAATATTCAACAGTTGAGATATCTTAAGGCACTAGCGTTGTTTTAAGTAGAAACAAATGAAGTTATGAGATCTGAACTAAAATACAGCAAGAAAATAACAAAATTAATTACATAATTACAAGAATTAATTACATAATTACAAGAAAAAAAACAAAAAAAACAAAACATATTAAACTCTGGCAATACAAGCCATGCAACCATTGCTCTTATCCACTGCGTGGGTGCTTTTATGTGAGAATAAGAAAATTAAGCAGAATTAACTGAAATGGGGCATAAACGATGGCCATTCTACATATAGTAATGAACTTGTTAAGTACAAAAGGTTGACTTCACATTGATTTATTTGTATTGACCATATATTTATTGATACAACAAGTAATTCTCATAGCTACACCTCACCGTAGCAATAAAGCGTATATAAAATGTAATTGAGTAATTCTGAAACTGGGAGGAAACTGGTTCTAAGCCTAACTTGCTGGAAACTGCATGTGTAAAAATGTAATTGATATAATGACAGGTACATATATACGCATTAACTATTATTATCGAATGGTAATATTCACTTTCGCTACCATGGCTATATCTATCTATCTAAGAACCATTTATTTTTCGGTCATCATGCCTTTAACTTTATCCATGCAATATATCCTAATTCATGCTCCCAGTTTGAAGACGGTGTGGGCATTGTTGGTTCCAATAGGTAGCTCCCGAATCGGTTCCCAGCATTGTGTGTACAAACAGTATTACATAGGTGCCACAAAGGAAGCGTAAAATATATACGAGGTTCAAGTCCTTAGCCTCTTTTTTTCTTCATATGTCCATATTTCTGGAATGTGCAAAGTTGATTTATATTTGCAGACTAAGCTAACAGTGAGATTTATCCATCCAAACAAGTAAAAGGAGACACATCATTTAACTACAATGAAGATGAAGGTATTGCGTTCTCTTGAAGACAGAGTTGAGATATTTACAACGCCCTCAACACGTCACTTCTCAGTTGCATCGCGAGCTGCTCGACTGGTGGCTGGGGCTGGCTCCCCTGGGCGGATGGAGCGTAGCGCGCTAGTATAGCAATGCGCACGCTCCATGTGTAACTTGTTGGCAGTAAAGAAAAGGTTATAACCATGGCCATCACCTGAAAGTTGCGCACTGTAGGCTTTTAGTGAAGAATACAGCTGAAATTCAGCATTAAATACCAATACGAAGGCCCAGTGCAGTAACGTGTTTATTACCACCCCTACCATCCAACTTTTTTCTAGGTCAGACTCCTAATCTGAGGGTCGGCGGTTTGATTCCCCGTGTCCCCAGCTCTGCCAATTTGGATTTCCACCGCTGTGTATAACTTACAGCGTCATCAAAGGCCGGTTGCTCTCATACCATGTCTATGTGGTGTAGGAGGTTAAAAATCCCTTGGGTCGGTAAAAGTGTAGGCTCGGGCTTTCTATGACCAGCAGTGGAATGAGGATGACCAGTCGTCTATGACTGAAATTTCCCCTGCTTAAAGAACTAATGGAGCAAAAAAAAACCAGCGATAAGAAACCTGCTGGAACCAGCGATAAGGAATGCGCTGGAACCAGCGCTGAGCTGACGAGCTGGAAGTGACGCGCTGTTGGGCGGTGTGAGCAGGACTTACCGGAGCTTCAGTCGCCGCACGATGACCAGAATGCAGAGGACGCTGCAGATGAGGGCCAGGAGTGAGAGACTGACGGCCACCGCCAGGACTGGAACAGCAGAACAGAGATCCCACACGGGCGTCACACGCAACACGCCGCACGCCACAGCGCGGCCTAGTGGCACAGTGCCTTCTCTCAGCACGAACAAACCAAAGCTCGACACAAAGTCTGTACTTGGTGATAGGTCACCTGGCACTTTGCATAAAAAGGGAAAAGTGAGCATGGTTTGCATCAGGGTCTGGATAACGTGCTGAGAGATAACGCATCGTCAGGAATTCATTATAAAGTCTCACAGGAAAAGGCACTGTCACAAGTCAATTATTATCTGGAAATGAGTGCAAAGGTTGGTAGGAATAACTAACATCTGAAATCTGCATCCACTCACTTAGCAATATCTGAATCTAACAACATATTCTAGATCCTTTCCTCTAATTGTAGCTTAGCATTATCAATGCATATTATGCAATATTTGTGTCAGGTTGAGGCTTTAAAAAAACACACTTTTCTTTTGGGTTAAATCAAAGTGGTTATTATGTTGTGAATTATCACTGAAGCCACAATTATCACCAGCCACTCTATCTGTAGTCATATTCTAACCACTAACCAGCCATCAAAACAATGATGCTCACAATTGATACATTCACTACCTAGCCTGCAGCTCGGCATTATTAGTATGGGTCAAGGACTGGTTTGCTTAGTATCATGATAATATGACTAAGTGGTATATCGGGTCATGGTGCTGGTGGCATCATTTCCCAGTTGGACAGCACTATAAAAAGTTGCCATGAGAGCACTCTGTCACAAGTTGGTACCCATCCTGATATGACCTTAGAAGTTGCTAGGATGTACAACCCCAACAAACAATAAACCACCCCCTTCGCTACTCAAAACCGTAGTACTTCCAGAATCCCTGTAAGTTTCCAAGAACATTAATCTATCGTAATCCGATACTATTTAGTGTGTTCTGAACGTGAAAAGCTAATACACTCGGCCTTGAACACAAGCACTATTCATACTACATACCTTAGATGATGCCAAAACGTAAAACTCCAACAACATTACTATTCATAGCTACAAAATTGTTGAATAAATAATACAACAAAAACTTAGTAACGGAAACATTTGCGAGCCCTGCTTGAACCAGATGTCACTTTCCCCTGGTGAGCAGGTCTCCATGGTGACAGTACACACCTGTGGATGAATCATCAGGTCCGGTGCGCTCCAGGCTGGCAGGCAGGGTCGGCTCCATTGATGTGGACGAGGTTAAGTGTGAAGAAGCTTGGATCGAGGTGATGATGATGGACTTTGGGGATGACACGCTCGGAGAATACGAGGTGGGTGACCCCCCAGGAACAACCGCAATGGAGTCTGTTGAAGTGAGCGTGGAGCTTCTTAACAAAGACTTTGACTTTGTAGTTGAACGTGTTTGAGCTTGAATGTCTAAAGTGCTTGAGGTTGTTGAAGGTGATGAAGACAACTGTATTGAAAATGAAGATGATGAAGCTGTATATTTTGCTGGTGCCGACAACGTTGTTTGATTGGCTGGTGTTGCTGGGGTGGACACTGTTGATGTTGTTGGAGTGGTTGGTATTTCTCGTAGTGTTTCTGAGGTGGATAATGTTGATGTTGTTGGAGTGGCTGGTGTTACTCGTGGTGTTGTTGAGGTGGACAATGTTGATGTTGGAGTGGCTGGTGTTGCTCCTGGTGTTGTTGAGGTGGACAATGTTGATGTGGGAGTGGCTGGTGTTGCTCCTGGTGTTGTTGAGGTGGACAATGTTGATGTTGGAGTGGCTGGTGTTACTTGGGGTGTTGTTGAGGTGGACAATGTTGATGTTGGAGTGGCTGGTGTTGCTCCTGTTGTTGTTGAGGTGGACAAGGTTGATGTTGGAGTGGCTGGTGTTGCTCCTGGAGTTGCTGAGGTGGACGCTATTGATGGTACATCCACAGGTTTCACCACCGTCTTGCCAGATGACGATGGTGTGGCTGTTTGAGCTCCCGTTGGCTGTGCTTGTTGTGTCCCTGATGATGCTGATACCAATATCTTTGCTAACGTTGAAGGTGTTGCCATTCTTGTTGTGGATGCTGTCACCGTTGACCCTCTTGTAGTTGCTGTTGCTGGAATGTTTGTTGGCGATGTTGTGGATGGCAGTATTGACATTTGTTGTAATGTTGAACTTAACGAGGTGCTCTTATGTGATGTTGAGGAATTTGGATATGTTGGTGGTGTTGCTGATGTTAATGGTGTTGATGGTGTTGATGACTCTGATGACGTTGATGATGACATTGATGATACAAATGATGACGGGATTGATATTGCGGCTGAGGTTGTTGAAGCTACAGTGCTATTATATGCTACGGGTAATGTTGGTTTTGATATTGATGGTGTTGATTGTGCTGTTGATGTTGTATTCATTGCTGTGACCAATTCCGTTGGAGAGGTAGGTATTTCTGAAAAATAAACAAATAGCTTAGCAACATAAACCATCATTCACCATGAAATCCATCATAGCTACCATTTAGATGGGTATTTTATTTAACCTCAAAATATGGTAAGGTGTTTTTTGTTGACTTCCCCCTTGGGGATGATGTCACAGTTTGCACGTATACATATATGCATTATGTAACAATGCTTGAAGGATGTCCAGTGTAATACTATCGTTATTATAATATTATTTTTTTTAACAGGAAAATGATTTTGGTAAAGATCACTATTAGGAGCCGAAGATGGGAAACTCTTATCATTTACAGATAAGCATGGAGACACCAATATTATCAGACAATGGATAGGTAATGAAATGTCCCTCACTGCTGCTAAGCCTGTTCCTTAATCATGTGAGCAAATATTACAGTCAAGCAATAGGAGCATCTCTGGTTTTACGAGTAAAGCGTGCATTCCTTACATGCGGTATGCGGTATGCGAATGCGAATGCGAATGCGGCAAACAATCGAAAAGCATCTAAATCAATGGGGGTGATTCCTTACACGCGGTATGCGGCATGCGGCATGCGGCATGCGAATACTGAATCGGTCCATGTAGCAATCGGTGCGGCATGCGAATGCAAATGCTGCTGCGTTTGCCATAGAGAACAGTGGTGAGGAAACCTGACACTGTGTGTGGGTGTGGGTGTGGGTGAAAGGACCCATCCTGTAAGCATGCCGCACACCACATGCCGCATGCTGCATGCCGCATACCGCATGTAAGGAATCCTAGCTTTAGACATTATGAAATGTGTCTAGAAAACTCGAGTCTATTAAGCACAGTATTTAAAGAGCCTTTATTTGGGCTCTAGCCTAGGACAACCTAATACTTTTACGGTTTATCTAATGTATTATGTAGATATAAACAAATCACCGCTACTGTTATTCCTTGCTGTTTACTATCATACTGTTGTACTCAAGAAATGATTAATTATAATGCTGCTTTATTTAGCTCTAAAATGTTGATATTAAGGCGATGCATTTTAATACAACATTGCGTGAGCTGATCCATTTGTTGGCGCCATTATAGCTTTAAGATTTGCAAAGGTTGTCATCAAGTTGACAACACTCTTCTTATTTAAGCCAATGGCTTTAAGCTGGCTACTATTTGGTAGGTGTTTCTTCTGCTCTGGTTAGTTCTTCATACTTGTACTATGACTTCAAGAGATACTCACTTGCAGCACACATGTATGCCATGCTTTCCTCACATCCCCAGTTAGCCCAGAAGTAGCGGTTGGCTGCAAAGCGCTTTAGCATAGCACAGTCTGCAGAGGAGCGGCTTGGCTGAGACACCTCCCAAAAGGACACTGTCACCTCTTTACCTGTATAATGAAACACGTAATGACATAGCCACCTGCATTAGTGCATCCCGTAAGGACACCACCTGCATCAATTCAGGACACACCTGCATCAATGCATCTGCACAGCAGGGCCCCATCTGCATTAATGTACCTCCACATCAAGAAACCGTCTGAATTTATAGATATGACCTGTCCAATTTATATAATTATAAGCCTTATTTTCCTTACTAATGAAATTAGGCAAGGCCTGTCAAGATGATGGTGATTGCAGTAAGGGCAATATTCATAATGAAAAACTAGTGGCATCTATTCTGTCAGTCTTGTCAATCACGTTCACATTCACAATCACATTCACATTAGAATTTACACTGAAATGGTGAGATCGATGTCAAATGACCACAAAAACCATATCTGATGCGATTCTGAAGTGGTTAGACTTGTATCAACTGACAGTGAAATGTAATTCACTGTTGGTGTGCCACAATGAGTAAGGGTTTGGGTGACCTACTTACTGTTGTACCACAGTCAGTAGGGGTGATGGGGACCTACCTACTGATATACCACAGCCAGTAGGGGTGGGGTGACCTACTTACTGTTGTGTTACAGCCAGTAGGGGTTGGATTGACCTACTTACTGTTCTTAGCCAGTATGGGTTGGATTGACCCAGTTACTGTTGTACCACAGTCTGTAGGGGTGATGGTGACCTACTTACTGATATACCACAACCAGTAGGGGTGGGGCGACCTACTTACTGTTGTACCACAACCAGTAGGGGTTGGATTGACCTACTTACTGTTGTACCACAGTCAGTTGGGGTGGGGTGACCTACTTACCGTTGTACAACAGTCAGTAGGGGTGGGAATGACCTACTTACTGTTGTACCACAGCCAGTATGGGTGGGATTGACCTACTTACTGCTGTACCTCAGCCAGTATGGGTTGGATTGACCTACTTACCTTTTTGCCACAGCCAGTAATGGTGGGGTGACCTACTTACTGTTGTGCCACAGCAAGTCTGGGTGGGATTGACCTACTTACTGTTGTACCTCAGCCAGTAGGGATGGGGTGACCTAGTTACTGTTGTACCACAGCCAGTATGTGTGGGGTGACCGACTTACTGTTGTGCCACAGTAAGTAGAGAGGGGTGACCTACTTACTGATATACTAGAGCCAGTATGGGTGGAATGACCTACTTACTATTGTACTATAGCCAGTAAGTGTTGGGTGACCTACTTACTGATATACCACAGGCAGTAGGGGTGGAATTGACCTACTTACTGTTGTGCCACAGCCAGCGCTGGCGTGTCAGGCCGAGCCAATATCCGGCTGTGAAGGTGGTGTTCCATGTTGACATCCGCTGCAATGCACTCTGGGTGTCCTGGTCTTTGACCCTGAGAGAAAGTGAACACGTACAAATATGGCCGCTAACAGTTGCATAATCTCATGGCTTGGAGCTTCTGCCATAATTTAGATAAATATATTAGGTTGAAAGTTATATTGTACTCTACTTTAGTTGGAACGAACATGTGCTTTAAAGGGTTATCAGACCGGGCAGGACGCAGGGCATTGTGATGGAAGTCACCACACAGAATCCCTTTCCTACATAATTTTTCCATTTAATAATTTGCTATGCAACATAACAGCTATCTTGTATTACTAAATAAGCCACTAGGAGTTCCACATTCCAAAGCTATATTATACGACAATTCACTGGATACTGTGTGAGGTTGAATAAATCCGCCATCTTGGTTTTCATCGAATCCACGGTTAACAAATAGGAAAATATACTAAATTAATAACTAATAGAACAATGACAATTTATCAATTGAAATCACCATATATAGAGGCTTTACGTTCTTGCAACATTTAAGATCATATCAGGCTGGGTACCGACATGTGTCAGTGCATGATAACTTGTGCTGCCCCACTGGGAGACGAGGCTGCTAGCCCCATGACCTGATATCCCATTCAGTCACATTATCCTGATACAGAGCACACCAATCTTTGCCCTATCCTCTTAATACAGAATGCCAGGCTAGGTAGCAACAAGGATCAATTTAGTAAGTCATGGATTGGACACGGTTAGGGTTCGAACCCACGACCTCATCCACTAGAAGCTATGAAGCTAAGCCATCACAAATCAATAAATAAAATGAATCGCTACCTGAGTAACGTGGCACCCAGCTCCCGGCAGTGGTCATGTGCCCGGAAGTAGGTAAGCCGCTGGTTGCTGGCTAGCAGGCAGATGTCGTTAACAAAGATCACCTCATCGAAGAATACACGTCCGGTGTCGCACAGCTTGGAACCGACATCTGCACAATGATAAGGTGAAGGTGAACACGCACCCTGACTGGTTAACAAGCGGCTAACATTACCGAAACAACCATATATATTCACAAGTATACCCCGCTTAGCAGTACCGGCTTTAGTGCTGATTCGCTCTAGCACTCTTTTATTCACTTTATCTACTTATCTATTTTATTGAAACATTCTCTGTTATAAAAAATATTGTAACCTGAAATAATGTTACCTTACAAACAATGACAAATTCATACCTAGATAAAAGGTTCAAACCCGCAATGAAGTTTCCCGAGACACGATGAGGTTTTTCTACCTATAAAGAAGCACTTCTGCCCACAATGAGGTGTTCCTACCTGTAATGAAGTGCTTCTGCCCACAATGAAGTGCTCCTACCTATAAGTATAACAAAGTGCTTCTGCTCACAATGAGGTGTTCCTACCTGTAATGTAGCGGTTCTGGCCACAATGAGGGGTTCATACCGGTAACGAAGTGCTTCTGATAACAATGAGGTGTTCCTACCTGCAATGTATCGGTTCTGCCCACAATGAGGTGTTCATACCAGTAATGAAGCGCTTCTGCCCACAATGAGGTGTTCCTACCTGTAATGTATCGGTTCTGCCCACAATGAGGTGTTCATACCAGTGACAAAGTGCTTCTGATCACAATGAGGTGTTCCTACCTGTAATGTAGCAGTTCTGCCCACAATGAGGTGTTCCTACCTGTAATGTGTCGGTTCTGCCCACAATGAGGTGTTCATACCGGTAATGAAGCACTTCTGCCCACAATGAGGTGCTCCTACCTATAATGAAGTGCTTCTGCTCACAATGGGGTGTTCCTACCAGTAATGTAGCCGTTCTGGCCACAATGAGGGGTTCATGCTGGTAACGAAGTGCTTCTGATCACAATGAGGTGTTCCTACCTGTAATGTAACGGTTCTGCCCACAATGAGGTGTTCCTACCTGTAATGTAGCGGTTCTGCCCACAATGAGGTGTTTCTACCTGTAATGTAGTGGTTCTGCCCACAATGAGGTGTTCCTACACGTAATGTAGTGGTTCTGCCCACAATGAGGTGTTCCTACCTGTAATGTAGCGGATCTGCCCACAATGAGGTGTTTCTACCTGTAATGTAGTGGTTATGCCCACAATGAGGTGTTCCTACCTGTAATGTAGTGGTTCTGTCCACAATGAGGTGTTCCTACCTGTAATGTAGTGGTTCTGCCCACAATGAGGTGTTCCTACCTGTAATGTAGTGGTTCTGCCCACAATGAGGTGTTCCTACCTGTAATGTAGCGGTTCTGCCCACAATGAGGTGTTCCTACCTGTAATGTAGTTCTGCCTACAATGAGGTGTTCCTACCTGTAATGTAGCGGTTCTGCCACTGAGTTTCTGTGTAGCGTTCTGCCACAATGAGGTGTTCCTACCCGTAATGTAGCGGTTCTGCCCACAATGAGGTGTTCCTACCCGTAATGTAGTGGATCTGCCACAATGAGGTGTTCCTACCTGTAATGTAGGGTTCTGCCCATGGGTCTACATGTAGTGTTTCCACAATGGGGTTCCTACCTGTAATGTAGCGGTTCTGCCCACAATGAGGTGTTCCTACCTGTAACGTAGCGGTTCTGCCCACAATGAGGTGTTCCTACCCGTAATGTAGTGGTTCTGCCCACAATGAGGTGTTCCTACCTGTAATGTAGTGGTTCTGCCCACAATGAGGTGTTCCTACCCGTAATGTAGTGGATCTGCCCACAATGAGGTGTTCCTACCTGTAATGTAGCAGTTCTGCCCACAATGAGGTGTTCCTACCTGTAATGTAGCGGTTCTGCCCACAATGAGGTATTCCTACCTGTAATGTAGTGGTTCTGCCCACAATGAGGTGCTCCTACCTGCTTGGCAGATGAAGCCAGTGTCGAAGGCGCATTCCTTGTCCTCCCAGACGAAGCCGAGGTAGGTGATGGCCATGACGCAGTCCTTGTTGTCGGACACTGCGGGCCGCACGGGGTGGCCGGCCCGCCAGTGTTCATAGGACACAAGCACTGCGAGGAGAAAAGACACGCAAGTTACACCGCTCACCCTGCCAGGTACCGCCCGGTCGGGTCTGTATGAACCACTGAGATGCCTGATTGGTCCCATTCAGTAAGATAATGCGTCAAAAGTCATGGGTTCGATCCAACTTCGAGGCTAACCAAAGATTAGGAAATTGCAACTTCTCGGTACCCCACTTGTCACTGGGCATTGCCTGATGACCAAAATAAGGCAATGACCACGTGACACCAACGTGCACATGTGACTGAGCCAGATATTATATTATGCCCTCGGTGGTATGGTATTACAGTGGGGCAGCACTATAAAATAGCCGCCATATCGATGCACTGCTACGTCTTGGTGCCCTTAAAGTGCTGATTCATTTTTTTTATGAGCACGAGTCTCAGATTAACAAAACAGCACTAAAGCAGACATTGAGTTGGCAACGGACATTAGTTTGGAAACGGATTGTGATCCCAGCACCAAAGTTAAACTACATTAACAGTCACGGAATGGGTAACCGCCTGTGAAAAAAGTAAAAACTTTGCTTTATTTAACGATGTCTCTAGAGCACATTGGTTTTTATCATTGGCTATTGGACATCAAACATATCGTCATTCTGACATATTTCTTTGGAGAAAATCTGATTGTGCCACATAGGCCACTCTTTTCGATAAGCAACAAGGGGTCTTTTATATGCACTTTCCGACAGACAGGACATCACCGCTGTGAATAAAGGTACCATAGACATCCTGATACATGCTCATATTATAGCCTACCAAATCAATAGTATAGAAGACAGATAATAGAGCATTTCCACCACCAACCCACCCTTTGTCAGCAGTGCAAGAATTAATGTGGGTAGCAGCCCATGTGGAAAAGGTCTTATGGGGATTTCAACTCCCTACCTAGCCTCTGACACCAGACGGGGTGGCCGAATGAGTTAGAGCGTCCGTCTCCCATGCTGGTAGATCGTGGGGTCGTGGGTTCGAACCCTGGTCAAGTCAAACCAATGACTTAAAAATTGATACTTGTTGCTTCCTAGCCAGACGCTCGGCATTATTAGGATAGGGCAAGGACTGGTGTGCTCAGTGTCAGGATAATGTGACTGAGTGGGATATCAGGTCATGGTACCGGTGGCCTGGTTTCCCAGTGGGACAGCACTATAAAGTCGCTAGGAATGCGTACTGTCACAAATCGGTGCCCGTCCTGATATGACCTTAGATGTTGCTAGGACGTAAAACAACAACAAACAAACAAAACAAACCTAGCCTCTGATGGTAGTGGGAAGAACTAATGTCAATGGTCACAGTTCACTGCGCATGCCTCATGGAAATGGTTAATTAGGTCAACATGGCCGGTGTAACTACAACTTACCTTTGCCAGTGTCACTTGCCCAAAACCAGCTGTTTCGGACCATTCTCGCTGGAATCCAGATGTTGTTCAGCTGGTACCTGTGAGACGGGAAAATCAATCAAACTTATAAACCATGAATATATAATATACGTTGATTTCTAATGCTTAGACAATCCACAAACCTTACACTACGTGTGATTTCCTGATGTAGGTATGAACGTGTACATGTGCATGTGTAATATTTGTCCAAACGTAAACACATAGAAAAAAAAAACCACACTAAATGAATAATCTTCAAACCTAAAAAACTCCGAAGCAAAACAAACTAAAACTGGATTTGCTACAAACATAGGAACTTCATATTTTGCTGACATAAACAAACAAAATACATTTTTTTACAATTGAATATTCTATGAATATAAAGACTAAAAGTTGATTATATACATTTGACTGAAGATCTTGTGAAAATTAAAAGTCACATATACAAAACCACAATAAAAATGAAGAAAGGGTAATTACAAAAGAGCGAATTGAATGTCGCGAACACAATCTGACGGCCAGGCCCAAACCAGCTGCATTCCCGCCCTGCACTCACCTGCTCATTATGGCCACCAGGGCGGCGTGCGTGTCGCTGTCTGTCACGACGGCTGGTTCCCGGCCGGGCACAGCGCGGCAGGCGGAGACGGCCGAGCCCCAGTCTGCGCGGCCCGAACCCAGCACGAAGCAGTGTCCGCTTCCGGCCGCAGCCGCCAGGTGGAAGCACGCGTCGCCTGCAAAACAGCACAACCCAATTTGTTTACTCTCAATGGCGAATTTTGGCTGAAACAATGTGTTCGTGGGTTCGGTTAAAAATTCATTATTTGATTCAATATGAACATTTCTTAAGTGATGCCCATTGGAAATGATTGGGTTTTGGAATTGGAAAGAAGAAGAAAAGACGAGCGAAGAGGTGGAATGGAAGAAGAAAGTGAGATGAGGGAGGAGGAAGGAGAGGGAAAGGAGGAGGGGGGAGAGGTGAGAGGAGAGAGGAGGGAGGAGAGAAGGGGGGAGGAGGGAGGAAAAGAAAGGAGGGAGGAAGGACGAGGGAGGAAGGAGGAGAGAGGAGAGAGGGAGAAAGAGAGAGGAGGGAGGAGGGAGGAGGGATGAGGGATGAGAGAGGAAGGGGTAGGCGGAAGGAGAGGAGAGGGATAGAGCAGAAGGAGAAGGAAAGGAAAATGATAGAGGAGACTGTCTGGACTGTATATAGACGCCATCCCCCATGCCTCGGAAAGCCTCATCGAGCATTGCTGACAGGCATTGGTGATTTAAAACAAATATTCTAAGCTTTTGTCTTTTTTTCCCATTAAAGATGTGAGTTTATGTCTTGTGAGGTTTTGTCTTGTGAGGTCTTGTCTGCACAGCATGGTCTATCTATAGCAGTCAGATTGGACACATTCCATACACACGGTCTGAGCGCTGTCAACACGCCATGTTCCTGTCTCTACACAAAGATATCACCAGCAACAAACGCACTCAGCCCCAGGTAGTCTCAGCACCAGAGCACAGCCGCCAAGTAGCGCCTCCTTATACGGGCGTGTGTTGGCGTGCCTTGTATGTACCTTTACATAGCGGCACAAGGGTGCCCCACTTAATAAACAGGTCAGCCCCAAATGGCATTAACAACATTTTAGATCACTGGCATATACCATTCTTCTAAAGTAATACCCCTGTCACACTACGACGTAACGAGCCAACGTGAGCCTAACGTGATGATTTTTCGTCATTACGTTGCCGTACGTTGGGTTACATTATGATGACGTCATAATGACGTTAGAGTGACGTCGAGCTACGTCATGTTACGTTGTGTTACGTCGGCACGCGTCGAGGTTTTGAACCTGTTCAAAACTTTCAACGTATCTCGACGTGAAGCCGTTACGTCGGGATGACGTGACAATGACGTTAGGTAGACGTTTCGCGATCGTTATAGCAGCGTAAATGACGTTAGAGTCACGTTATGTCACATCAGACCGACGGCCGGGGTTGGAGCAACGTGTGGGCAGCGTTTTGCACGTTACGGTCACGTTACGGTCACGTTACGGTCACGTTACGGTCATGTTACGGTCACGGTTACGGTCACGGTTACGGTCACGTTACGGTCACGTTACGGTCACGTTACGGTCACGTTACGGTCACGTTACCGTGGCGTTACGGTCACGTTACGTCCACGTCGCACCCGTTACGGCGACGTTACGCTCACGTTACACTAACGCCCGGTCACGTCGCCAATTACCCCTCCCCCCTAACGTTGTCACGTTACAGCTAAGCTCACGACGTACACCGACGTTACTTTCACGTTACGCTCACGTCCACAATTTGCATATTACGCCCATAACGTCGACGTAATATAATTATTTTCACGTTCTGCCTACGCTGACGTAGTCACGTCGTAGTGTGACAGGGCCATTATGACATAACAGAGTTTGCATGCTTGTACTGCCCATATACACATTAGTGTCCCTCGTTATTAGAGATCACGGTGCTGGGTAATTAAATTTAGTGTTCTAACTCGAAGGACAGGGGAATCAACTTGGGATTTTCAGATGGCATGGAAGCTTTGTTTCAGCGATGAAATAACATGCGACCGAATAAAAAAAAACCATAAAACAGAATATATTTAAAAAAAATTTAAATTGTAATCTGAGGGGTACCTGTCTATACGGACATATAGGCCCATGTATAGAGGGGCGGGAGGAAATTGTGTGTGTATGGAGTGTGGGGGGTAGTGGGGGAGGGGGAAGTAAAAACAGGCGAATTAATATCAGCATTGAGCAATACTTTGGGGGCCAGGCATTCCCGGGACAAAACCCACATTGAAAATCTAGTTAAACTTACATAAACCGTTTAAATCAGAACTTTTTGTAATCCCAAATGCCTACCCTAGATTTGATCCACTTCTGAAACTATCTTATAAAATATAAGTACCCCTGTAACTCTAGTGCAGCAATATCCTTTGGAACTACCCCTGAATCTGCCACTAGAGCTACACTGTAATCACCCATGGAGCTACTCCTATTTTACTTTTGCAACTATTTAGGTAATTACCAATCCAACAAACACTCAGGCTATATCTGAACATTTCACCTACTCAATATGTTAAACCTCCATCGTGCCCTCTTAGTCTTAGAGGACGGGGGTTGGGCTCTTAGATGACCTTTTTCTCTCCACCCCCTCACATCTTTCCTGCCCATCCCACTGCTCCCCCCTGATATCTCCGATCACTAGCTACACACCAGAAACCAACTCCCAGGCGCACGGGATCGCTTTCGATGGTACTCATTCAGTGCTGCAGATTTGCAGCTTTCAGCGCAACAACACGACTGAAAACTCCTCAAAAACGAAACAACCTCCATCCTTCTTCAACAGCAATGCCCATACACGGACACACACGCACACACACGTGCACACACATGCATGAACACACATGCACACACACACACGCACACACACGGACACACATACATACACACATGCACACACACAAACACACACACACATGCACATGCACATACACACATGAACACACACAGACACACACAGACACACACGCACACACATGCATGAACACACATGCACACACACATGCACACACACAGACACACATACACACACATGCACACACACACATGCACACACACGCATGAACACACACGGACACGGACAAACACACACACATGCACACACAGACACACGCACATACACACACAGACACACACATGCACATATACATACACATACACACACATGCACACACACAGACACAGACACACACACGGACACACACGCACACACGCATGCATACACACGCACACACACGCACACACGCACAAACACGCACACACTGCGTTATGTGTCTGCATTTTGTTACTTATCGCCGTTAAAGAGCAGTTGTACTGTCTGATATACACAGTGGTGCACTGCTGTAAGTCAATATCAGAGTTCACTATGACGTCACGCGCCACCAACCCTGGTGGTCGCCATGGAGAGGTGCAGCTAGCAAGACCACCCGGCCGGGATCTGCGGTGCGGTGACGCTGGATCAAGTCTGGTCCAGTTGTGTTTTGTGGCGTATAACTTGTTAGGCAAGTATTATTTAGGATGGAGCCTTAGCTGCTATCGCCTCGATAGCAGCCAAGGCTCCACCCTAAATTGTCCTTAGCTGCTATCGCCTCGATAAACTTATCCGCATGTAGGCCTACACCTAGTCGGGCTCAGCCTAAGAATTATATAGTTATACCTAAATCATTTCGCCGGGCTATCCTCCCTAGCCATACTATCACGTTGAGGAGTTACTGGGAAACTACTTATGCCACCAGGGCCTAGAACCTATGGTTACCTATGTTTGGCTGTACTCAGTGCTACCTAAGATGCACTATCCTGACCATAAGTGCCTTGGGCACTAGCTCATTTGCATCTATCATGACAAACATTGCTTGGAGGGAGGTCATGTGTGACTGTGCCTCCCTTCCCACACCCTCAGTTATCTAGATTATTGACTCTAATACCAGGGTTCCCTCAACCAACTGATCTTTTGCCAGTGTGCCAGTAATATAAATGATATACATGATTTCCACCGCTCTCTATGCTGTATGGTCTGTGGGAAAAGGTTATATGAGGGATTTGCACCACCAACCTGCTCTCTGGTGGCAATTGGGAGAACTAATATTATGGATAGCAACTCACTGTGCATGCCCGGCGGAACAGTTCTATTGCGTACAATTAGCTATATAAAACATCCCGAA
This sequence comes from Branchipolynoe longqiensis, assembly GCA_030323885.1. NCBI lineage: Eukaryota > Metazoa > Annelida > Polychaeta > Phyllodocida > Polynoidae > Branchipolynoe > Branchipolynoe longqiensis. Next base: position 24,778,889 of record CM059199.1, read on the forward strand.
TAATCATTTGAAAGCTATGGGGCACTTATTCAGTTTTTCTTCTCTACACATAAATTCTCATCTCGGTAACTCTTTTGTTGTCACTTATTTGTTGTTGTTTCGTTTTCTTCTATTTTTTCAAATTTTCCTTTACATGGTTGTGTGTGGGGTGACAGTCCATTTACTTACCCCATTCCATTTTAACACATCTATTCAGCATTCTAGCTTGATAAATTGCCAAATGTTGTGGACTTCTCTTAAATGCAAGAACTACTTTAAATTAGACGGACTCGGTAGTAAATGGTTGGTATTGACCGAGTCCTTGTTGCATTCATTTGCATAGTTCGATGGTTTTGAATTTCTGTATTTTGTCTGAGATAAATATATTAGATCGATCACTAGTATCTACTTTACATTAGTTCAAAGTTACTTTTATTTTAAATGGTAAACTTTTGAGATATTTTGAGTGCAAACATGGAAAATTAGTTTTGGCAAGCTTTCCAAAACTCTGTGACACCATAGACTTCTGCAGTAGTAACGGGTTCTGTTAAATTGACTCAGTATTGCATTCTACGCAGAAATAAATGCTTAATAAGTGCATCAGTATCTAAGTTAGATATCTCAAATCAAATCTAGATAATTGGTTTGGTTTTGAAAATTTGATATTTCATCGGACTATGCAGCTTTAAGTGGCATTTCAATCGTTATCCTAACACTGAACCAACCAGCCCATGTCCTATCGTACCAATGTCGAATATCAAGCACTGCAGTGACATACCTGTATATCACTTTCGCTTAGTCTCTGGTTTAGTCAAGTCAGGTGATGTTAGGATGAAAAACTACATAGAACCAATCAATCAACCTGAGACGGGCGCGAGGCTCCTGTTTCACCCGTTCACCCGCCCTGCCTGAGTGGCGTTCACCAGACGGCCATTACTTCACTTCCGGTCGGAGCGTCCCGTGTGCAGCCAAGCACGTCTTTTTATGCTGTCGCTGAGTTGACTCTCAGGGCACCTCACTTTGCATACGGTCGGGTATTTACCACCCTTTAGCCTAGATAAAAGATTCACCCGGTACTTGTAGTACACGGGTGAAGACCAGCCTTATATAAATACGGGCGAAAATGGCGTTAGTATGGAACAAGAAGTAGAATGCCTGGCACCAGTGTCAAATGGTTACTTATATCAGAACAGAGTTGGTGAAATGGGAGAGAATGCAAAAAGACAAGATGGCGGCCGCAGAACGCCATCGATTTCACTTTTAAATCTTATTAAACTAGATATTATATTATATTTTTCAACTCAAAGGTAGCGGGCTATCAATAAGACATATGTAAAGAATAATTGTTGCTTCTTAGATTGTGAAATTAGGCTCTCAATTCATTAACCTGCATTTTCGACCGTTTTGATATAGGGTTGGTATTCACCTGTGTACTGCGTCTGCGAGTACCGGGTGAATCCTTTATCTACATTTAGCCCTGCATTCAGGTTACTGAGTCCGATGAAAGCATCACATAAGACTAAGTTATTTGCTGCCACATATCCACCTTCTGATGAAAGCATGACATAATACTAAGTTATTTGCTGCCACATATCCACCTTCTGATGAAAGGATCACATAAAACTAAGTTATTTGCTGCCACATATCCACCTTCTGATGAAAGCATCACATAAAACTAAGTTACTTGCCTAGATTTGCTGCCACATATCCACCTTCTGATGAAAGCATCACATAAAACTAAGTTATTTGCTGCCACATATCCACCTTCTGATGAAAGCATCACATAAGACTAAGTTATTTGCTGCCACATATTCACCTTCTGATGAAAGCATCACATAAAACTAAGTTACTTGCCTAGATTTGCTGCCACGTATCCACCTTCTGATGAAAGCATCACATAAAACTAAGTTATTTGCTGCCACATATCCACCTTGAAAGCATCACATACAACTAAGTTATTTGCCTAGATTTGCTGCCACATATCCACCTTCTGATGAAAGCATCACATACAACTAAGTTATTTGCCTAGATTTGCTGCCACATATCCACATTCTGATGAAAGCATCACATACAACTAAGTTATTTGCCTAGATTTGATGCCACATATCCACCTTCTGATGAAAGCATCACATAAGACTAAGTTTTTTGCCTAGATTTGCTGCCACATATCCACCTTCTGATGAAAGCATCACATAAAACATGTTGTAAACTAAGTTACTTTCCTAGATTTGCTGCCACATATCCAACTTAGATATTGGTGTACCCATTGACTATGTATTACAGCTGAGCGTTCTTGTACTGTGCTCGAAAACAGGTAAGCGCCACATATGTCCAGCATTTCGATGTGCACACCAACATTAATTTAGCATCTTTTTACTTCAAATATCTTCAACATTAACTCTTCGCAATACAAGTTATTTCAAACTAGAGTAAGTAGATCATAGCAATCAACCCAAAGGCCCTGTCACACTACGACGTTTCCCCCGACGCGCCGCCAACGCGCAAGATATTTGCTAGGGCTCGAGACACGTCCAACTTTTTGGCGTTTTGGGAGAAAATTCGACGGTTTGCAGCGTGCTAGTAGCGTGTTGGTGGCGCGTCCGTAACGCCCCCTCCAACGCGTCGCCGCGCATCGCTGTGCGTCGCCGCGCGCCGAAAGTTTTGTGCAAGCACAAAACAATCGGCGCGACCCGACGCGCGGCGACGCGCAGCGACGCGCGCCGACGTGTCCATTCACGCGTTGCTATCACTCAACGTGTACCGACGTGTACCGACGCGCCGTTAACGCGCCGGTAACGCGCGCGTAACGCGTGCCGACGCGTGCCGACGTTTCACCCAAAAAGGCAACACGTCGGCGCGCGTTGGTGAGAAACGTCGTAATGTGACAGCCCCATAAATAATGTGCCTGAAACTGAAAACTAATCGGATTCTACAACTTGACCACATTCACACACCGCCTCCAGTCGCACTCACCGCCCTCCTTCTCCCAACCAACCACTGTCACTTACTACCGGATTGGTAAGAGCCATGGCTTCCCCTACGGAAGATCGGAGGTGCAAAACCTAGCCGAGTCAAACCAATACTTATCAAATTGATATTTGTCATTACCTAGCCTGGAACTCATCACTAATAGCAACGAGCAAAAACCGATTAACTCAATATCAGGATAATGTGAGTTAGATATTGGGTCATGGTGTCAGCAGCCAGGTACTCTGTTGGGCAACATTATGAAGTCACCATGACTTAACAAGCCGGTACCCGTCCTGATATGACATTAGGTGCCAGAACGTAAAGGCGGTGTCACACTTTACCAGATTGAGGACATGGACAGACCCGGACAAAAATATTCTAATCTGGTGTGATTCGGACTTGAAATGTATCGATTATGTAATGGACGGTGATGGACGGTAACAGATGGTGACGGTCGGTAATGGTTGATAACATATCTAACGATCAACGGACAATTCAGTATACAAAAAGAACTATACCGAATGGCAACGGACGCGTAATGGATATGTAACGGACAGGAACGGACAGCAATGGACGGTAACGGACGGTAATGGACGGGAACGGACGGGTAACGGACAGGTAATGGAGGGGAACGGACGGGGAACAGATGGGAAATGGACGGTAATGGATAATAACCCTATACATCAGTCCGACACAATCCATTACAAGTTTTGTGCATGCTCAAAACTTGTAACGGATCCGGCCGGATATCAACGGATATGCAACGGACAGAAACCAGACTTTGCCAGATATCAACGGTCTTTGCCAACTACCGTCGCCCGCCAAACCCTGCTACTCACCGTACAGAACCAACTCACAAACAGGCACCGGTTAGCCCTCACGTTACCGTTATCTCTTCATGGAGATCATTTTACTTGCTCAGGTTAGCTTAACACATTACTGCACGAAGGTCTTAAATCTGCGTATCTAGATAGTTGTCTGGTGGATTTAGAGATATATAATCATTAGCCTGGATGGACTATGCGATGGGAGCTCAGAACCGCTTCGTCATTGTCTCTTGATCCCTGCCGTATCTGTTCGTGTCAATGCCTCATTCCATTGCTTTAGTGCTCAGGGCTGCACAATGTATGTTGGGAGGCTGTTGCACACATCGGTAACCCTATCTGTAAAGAGGAGTTGCCTGCAGTGGGTTCTGGTTCTCCCCTTGTATCGCTTGTATGGATGTCCTCGAGTTAACCTCAGGTCTGGTCCTGCTGTTGACACTCCTGGTGAAGCCGCTGAATCATACACCACTCTTATGATTTTGTATTTCGCAGACATGATCCAACAAATGTTAGATAACAAAACCATTGTTACATAACAGTCACCAGTGTGACAGCACTGCCTTTATTTTAATTCTAAAGGCCCTGTCACATTACGACGTATGGCGGGAGGGTATTCAAAACCTACGGCGAAAATGGGAAAAAACTTTGCGGGATGACGTGACCTCTCGGGTGTTTTTGAGCATATGCGTAACCTATGACTAGCATACGTGTAGCACATGAGAGCGTACCGAAGCATACTGTGATATATTTTGATGGTTTTGATTTGCATGTGGACGGACGGACGTAAAAAAGCATATGACAGCGTACAACAGCGTATGAGGAGCGTATACGGCGTATGCGTAGCATATGGCGGCGTATGCTGACATATATGACGTAAAGCGCTTACGCCGCCATACGCTCCCGCAAAAAGCCGTAATGTGACAGCACCTTTACGGGTGCATTATTTGTGAAAGATATGGCAGTATCCGCAGTCGGCCAGCCATGTGCATATTTACTGCGCAGTAGGGACGTCGGACAGAGGTTGGCACGTTTAGCTAAATAGAAGCTTTGTTTTGTTTTAAATATCGAGTAGGGAATTCACTGTGCACTAGGCCTGTGGTACCCGGTTAGGTTAATACGGCCTTCTTCACCGAGAACAATCCCTGTTGTGAAACACAGTGAAGGGTGGTTGGGATGACAGTGCCATTCGCATAATCATCATTTACCTTCAAAGAACCTACATTTCCACACATATAGCTGCCGTAGTCATTTTGGGGAAATGTAGGTTGGTTGTTGGAGTTTTACCTCCTGGCAACATCTAAGGTCATATCAGGACGCGGACTGACTTGTGACAGTGTGCACTTATGGTGACTTTCAAGTGCTGCCCCACTGTGAAATCAGGCTGTTGGCACCATGACCCAATATCCCACTCAGTCACATTATCCTAGCACTCAGCCAACCAGTCCTTTCCCTACCCTAATAATGCGGAGTGCCAGGCTAGGAAGCGACAAGTATCAATTTGATAAGTCATTGGTTTGAATCGACTGGGAACCGAACTTCCGATCTCCCACACGCGTGGTCTGCGCTCTACCGATTCGGTCACGATGCCCGGTTGAGGAGCAAGGAAGTGAGTAAATGCGCGTTAGTACTTTCTCACAATACAAGCAGGTTATATAACACATAAGGCACCTTCTTCTTCATTGTGTCCTTCCACCAGTTATCTCAAGGGATTTTCGAGCAGAGGTATGATCTTTATTCGTGGGACGTGGATGGTGATAGCAGGATTTGCAATCAGATAGCTGATTCTCAGGGCCATGATGTGGATGCTCCTGCTGTGGACAGTTTGTCGATAGAAAGCCCAGGCCTACACTTTTAGCGACCCAAGGGATTTTTAACCTCCCACACCACATAGACATGGTATGAGAGCAACCGGCCTTTGATGACGCTGTAAGTTATACACAGCGGTGGAAATCCAAATTGGCAGAGGTGGGGGGGCATGAACCACCGACCCTCGGATCAGGCATCTGACCTAGAAAAAAGTCAGACACTCTAACCACTCCGCCACAGAGAACACCACCTGCATAAGGCACCCACGCACTAAGAATAAAACAGGTGCAATAATAAAACAAGTATTTGGAACCCGGACAACACATAGTGGTGAGAACTTCAGTCATCGATGACAAAATAATAATAATAATAATAATAGTAATAAAAATAGTAACTAAATTTGAAGAAGTGCGACGTGATGAGGGAACCTCCGCAGAAAATTGAATGCACAACACTAAAGTTGTGAAGAGTTGCGTCTTGACGTATTGTATTGTAAGTCTGAGGTACCCTCCGTTTTCTGTTGATCAGATGGAATACTAATTGTCAAAGAAGTTAAATGCCTGTTGAACAATAAACAAACACAAACTATGATATTGGACTGGGGCGGTGAGTTTAGTTATCAATTTGATCAGGTCGAGCAATATGCTGAGCATTACCAGGCGGATATCAGGTGAGAAATATAGGAAATTAACGATATTCACAAATAACAATTATATGACTATGGTAACACAGCAAATCGCTACCTATGATTGGATGGCGGTGGTGTTAACAATTTATAGTACAATACCAGAGGCGTATCAGGTGAGAAATACGCAATAAACGCTATTCACACTAACAATTTTGACTGCACGCAAACGCGCATGAAGGTGCCGACGGTTTAAGTTAAGTGCTATGCAGACACTCGTTCGCACACTCCGTATGATTACCCAAAGTTTGCCGGCACTCCCTAGCACACCTACCGATTGCGATTCGCGACTTAAAACTCAATTTTAGGGCTAAAAGTGCTTCCTTACGATTGCGATTCGAAAAATGAATCAGCCCGTTTTCAGTTTTAAGCAGGTCGGGTCGGGTCGCGAGTTTTAGTGCGTGAGTCGTAAACGTTAGGTGTGTACCTAGCATAAGACTTACAATGAGACAACGCAGTAAGGCCGCTTTCTGCACACTTAATGTGCTTCAAAGCGCCGGCGGGGCCTGTATTTACACAGCGACCACACACCGTGAACAAACTAATACACTTGTACATTTCACTCTCCCGCAAACATCTACACCCCCCCTCCCCTCCACACGCCCTAAACAAGTCCACTTTCCCGCCAAAGGCCAACATCGCCTGACTGCTCCTCCCGCCCTTCCCCCCTCCTCCCGCCCCCCCCCCCCCCACCCGTGTTCAAAACAAACATACTGCTGTCTGCTGTGTCTCCCCCCCCCCCCCACACACACCTCCCCACACACACACACCCCGCTCCGGGACTAGTTGCGCGAAGTTCCCACGGGGTGGCGCCTCTACACGCCTCACAGAGTGGCCCGCCCACAGAGCGTCACGGCTACGCGGCCACACGTACAGCAGTAACAGATCCGGGGTCCGCGGCCCTTCGCCCCTTCCCACGCCCCTCAACACCCCACCCAATATGGCATCTTACTCTTAGTGGCTTGGTCACATAACTGATATAATAATTCACTAACAGCTAAAAGAATCCCGCCAAAATTTAAATAGCAATACTTTAAAGTTAGGGTAAATGAATATTCTTACTAGGATTAAATAAAAGTAGACTACGTTTTACAATTTAGGGACTTGCAAAGTGACCTGCAGTGACCTGCGGTAACCTACAATAACCTGCATTCACCTGCCGTGACCTACAATAATCTGAAGTATCTTACAATAACCTGCAGTAACCTACAATAACCCGCCGTAACCTGAAATATCCCATAATAACCTGCCGTAGCTTGCAGTATTCTACTACAGTGACATGCCGTAATCTACATATTCTACAACAACCTGCAGTAAACTGCATCATCCCACAATAACCTGCAGTAACCTGCCGTGACATGCCGTAACCTGCAGTATCACACAATAACCTGCCGTAACCTGCAGTGTCACACAATAACCTGCCGTAACCTATGTATTCTACAACAGCCTGCAGTAAACTGCATCATCCCACAATAACCCGCAGTAACCTGCCGTGACTTGCCGTGACCTGCCGTAACCTGCAGTGTCACTCAATAACCTGCCGTAACCTGCAGTGTCACACAATAACCTGCAGTAACCTATAGTATCCTACAACAACCTGCAGTAAACTGCATTATCCTACAATTGCCTGCCGTTACCTGAAGTATCAAACAATTAACCTGCCAAAACCTGCAGTATCCAACAAAAACCTGCCGTAACCTACAGTAACCTGCAGTAACATGCAGTAACCTGCAGTAACCTGCAGTAACCGCCAGTAACCACCAGTAATTGACAGTAACCTGCAGTAACCTGGAGTAACCACCAGTAATTGACAGTAACATACAGTAACCTGCAGTAACCGCCAGTAACCGCCAGTAATTGTCAGTAACCTGCAGTAACCTGCAGTAACATGCAGTAACCGCCAGTAGCCGCCAGTAACCGCCAGTGACCGCCAGTAATTGACAGTAACCTGCAGTAACCTGCAGTAACCTGAACTAACCACCAGTAATTGACAGTAACCTGCAGTAACCTGCAGTAACCTGCAGTAACCTGGACTAACCGCCAGTAACCGCCAGTAATTGACAGTAACCTGCAGTAACCTGCAGTAACCTGCAGAAACATGCAGTCACATGCAGTAACCGCCAGTAACCGCCAGTGACTGCCAGTAATTGACAGTCACCTGCAGTAACCTGGAGTAACCGAAAGTAATTGACAGTAATCTGCAGTAACCTGCAGAAACATGCAGTAACCTGCAGTAACCGCCAGTAATTGTCAGTAACCTGCAGTAACCTGCAGTAACCGCCAGTAACCGCCAGTAACCGCCAGTAACCGCCAATAATCGCCAGTAACCGCCAGTAACCACCAGTAATTGACAGTAACCTACAGTAACCTGCAGTAACCGCCAGTAACCACCAGTAACCACCAGTAATCGCCAGTAACCGCCAGTAACCACCAGTAATTGACAGTAACCTACAGTAACTAGCAGTAACCGCCAGTAACCACCAGTAACCACCAGTAATCGCCAGTAACCGCCAGTAACCGCCAGTAACCACCAGTAATTGACAGTAACCTGCAGTAACCGCCAGTAACCACCAGTAACCACCAGTAATCGCCAGTAATCGCCAGTAACCACCAGTAATTGACAGTAACCTACAGTAACTAGCAGTAACCGCCAGTAACCACCACTAACCACCAGTAATTGGCAGTAACCGCCAGTAACCACCGGTAATTGACAGTAACCTGCAGTAACCACCAGTAACCGCCAGTAATTGACAGTAACCTGCAGGACACTGCAGCATCCTGCAGTGTCCTGCAGTATCCTACAGCAACCTAACGTTGCGCAAACCTGTGTGAATGAGACTTGACTACTTCTGGGCAGTGTCGGTATAAGGCCACATGCTACGCCTGCTCTACGACTCCTTCTTAATGGTGTTGTGTTAAAAGTCAAAGCCAACACTTTTAGGGTTAAACCTAAATCAACGTTTAAGTAAATACAAACTCCAACTTAAGAATATAACCGTAATAAATTAAAATTTAGAGTTTTAAGTTCAACAATCTAAATTTAAGATTTGGCGTAGAAAACAATACAAAAACGCCGTCCAAATTCATGGTTTTATGTAGTAAAAAAACAACATCCACATTCAAGGTTTAATAAATGGCTTTGCATTAAACATTTCAATTCAAAGTGTTAGCGTCCAATCAATAAAAAAAATCTAATCGCATGAAAACGTAATATTAATATAAGGAACAGCATGTGCTCTATTTAAGCAATCGAGCTAATTAATATTCAAATAAGTGGGTCGAGGTGCATAATGGTTCATATGTAAGTGTAGATACAAGATTCACCCCATACTGCTGCAGTAGGGGTGCAAACCAACCCTATGTAAAAGCTGTCGAAAAAACGGGTCAATGAATTGAGAGCCTAATTTCACAATCTAAGAAGCAACATTTATTCTTTACATACGTCTTATTGATAGCCCGCTACCTTTGAGTTGAAAAATATAATATCTAGTTTAATCAGATTTAAAAGTGAAATCGACGGCGTTCTCTGGCCGCCATCTTGTCTTTTTGCATTCTCTCTCATTCACCAACTCTGTTCTGATGTAAGTAACCATTTGACACTGGTGCCAGGCATTCTACTTGTTGTTCCATACTAACGCTATTTTCGGCCGTATTTATATAAGGCTGGTCTTCACCCGTGTACTACAAGTACCGGGTGAATCTTTTATCTAATGTAAGTGGTACTGTGACAAGTTACCTGAAATGCTGCTGTCCAATTGCGTGATATTTAGGTTTTACGGTTTGATGTAAACACCCGGTCTGAGGGCGGGTCCCAGGGGTGGAGCACGGGACAGGACAGGTGCGGCTGGCTGCTAGGGGCAGGCTGCAGGGTGTGCCCAGAGGCTGCGGCTAAGTGTCATTGTTCACTGGTTCTGACAGCAACTGAGAGAGTAGTTGCATGCCATTGGTTACTGGTTACTGATCTGTGATGTAGTTGCATGCCATTGGTTACTAGATATTGATCTGTGATGTAGTTGCATGCCATTGGTTACTATCTATTGATATATGTCGTAGTTGCATGCTATTGATTACTGGCTACTGATTGGTGATGTTGTTGCATGCTATTGGTTACCAGCCACTGATGTGCGCTGTAGTTGCATGCCATTGGTTACTAACTATTAATATGTGACGTAGTTGCATGCTATTGATTACTGGCTACTGATTGATGATGTCATTGCATGCTATTGGTTACCAGCCACTGATCTGCGCTGTAGTTGCATGCCACTGGTTACTGATTACTGATCTGTGATGTAGTTGCATGCCATTGGTTACTAACTATTGATATGTGACATAGTGGCATACTATTGATTACTGGCTACTGCTTGATGACTTAGTTGCATGCTATTGGTTACCAGCCACTGATATGTGCTATAGTTGCATGCCAATGGTTACTGGTTACTGATCTGTAATGTACTTGTCTGCTATTCGTTACCAGCTACTGATCTGAGATATAGTTGTGTGCCATTGATTGTCATTGCGTTGTAAGTATATTTATTCTTTTGAACAAAGTCTTGTTTTGGCACTGAGGCACTGATCATTGTTGATAGTTATTTACACTTTCTTGAAAGATAATAGATTTGTTTTAAATGATTCAGTACAAGAATATTGACACATATGCCCCACCCCCTTACCCTGAACCCCCACCACCAGGTCAATCCCAGAGGTCGCAGTTCTCCCACTGGGAACCTCCTCCTGGCCACACCCCAACCTCCAATCCCAACCTCCAACCCCAACCTCCAACCCCAACCTCCAACCCCAACCTCCAATCCCAACGTCCAACCCCAACCTCCAATCCCAACTTCCAACCCCAACCTCCAATCCCAACCTCTAACCCCCCTCCAACACCTCCCCCCATCCCCTCCTCCTCCCCTCCTCCTCCCCCTCCTCCTCCCCCTACCCCTCCTCCTCCCCCTCTCCTCCACCCCTCCTCCCCCCTCCCCCTCCTCCCCTCCCCCTTCCCCGCCCCCTCCTTCAAACTAAAGTAAGGTAGATTATAATGATCAACCTTATATATTTATGTAAGAAAATGACAACCTCAAAACTATCGGACTATGCAACTTTAAAATCTGGTCAGGAACCCCATGTAAAACCAACCAGGCCTTGTTCATCGGTAGCAATCTGAAATCACTGCCTGTGTATTCTTTTCAAGTATAGCTCATAGGTAGATCACCAGTTTGCCTGAGAGTTTCTCTACTAAAAGTAAAGCAAAAAGAATATCCAAAAATAGCTGATATGACACAACGCGCAACACGACCCAAACTCCATCAAACCTAATTACAGCATGGCTTTGAAGCCTGGTAACCCGGCAAATAACGGCGCCTAAACGAAAGGTTCTCACAAGGACATCACAGAGCCTGTGTCTAGGCAGCCTGGCCATTTCGAACTGAACTCACTACATGTATAAGTACGTGTTATGTCCTCCCAGACGACACATAGGTGCGTACAGCACATCGTCTTTGCGTCAAGCTGTGTGAATAGACTAACATCACGGTTCCGACTGCGCATGCGCTGAAAACGGCCTTGGGAGCAAAGCAAAGGCGTACGGCCATTGAGTTTGCCAATACGCTCATTGAAAAATGTCACTTTTATTCCAAATTAATAGAAATCCAAAGCCCTAACCTTATAAATTTAATATAATCATTTTGTTAAACATGTTTTCTATATGTGTTCCAATCGGTTTGTCTCTAGGTGGTGTGGTTTTATCAATATTTTACTTTTTCTGTATGGAGATTGCTCACTGCCATTGACAATGCATTGAGTACTCTGGCTATGGCTCTAACACTAGTCTGAGTGCCTAGATCTTTCTAAATCTAAATGCACATGGCATAAGGTGTGCTGATTATATTGATGTAAATGCAATGCTGGATAAAAGATTAATATCTTAATTTATTATATATATTTTTTTAGTTAGTATTCTATGTTTCAAACAAGAGCTGAGATGAGCTGAAACTAGCACATTTCATAGCTGCACTCAGTGTATTAGCATATGTGCCATGTGCTTTTGGGGGGGTTGTTTTGCTCTGACCCTTCCTACAATTCACGGCGCCGCTGGAACCGTGATGTAGTCTATTAGCCGGAATTTCAAAATGGCGGACACTCTGCGGCATAATTAAAAAACACAACAGCGGGCGGCCTGCTCAAAGGGCTCGACGAGTGGGTCAACTCAGTGGCGTGTGATCCCTGCTGGGGCTCTTGATCACGTGACCTCAAAGCGGCACGTCTGGCTCGATTGTCACACGCTGCGGGCTTTGGCGCAGACATCACTGACAGTCGGGCAAGTCACGCACGGCTTGGTGAGTGGAGAGGGGACACGGAAGGAGGGATTGGAAGGGTAGAGGGGAGTTGGAAGAATTGAGGGGCTTTGGAAGAAGTGAGGGGGTTTGGAAGAAGTGAGGGGGTTTGGAAGAATTGAGGGGGTTTGGAAGAATTGAGGGGGTTTGGAAGAAGTGAGGGGGTTTGGAAGAAGTGAGGGGAGTTGGAAGAAGTGAGGGGTTTTGGAAGAAGTGAGAGGAGTTTGGAAGAAGTGAAGGGAGTTGGAAGAAGTGAAGGGGTTTGGCAGAAGTGAGGGGAGTTTGGAAGAAGTGAGGGTGTTTGGAAGAAGTGAGGGGAGTTGGAAGAAGTGAGGGGGTTTGGTAGAAGTGAGGGGGTTTGGAAGAAGTGAGGGGGTTTGGAAGAAGTGATGGGGTTTGGAAGAAGTGAGGGGAGTTGGAAGAAGTGAGGGGGTTTGGTAGAAGTGAGGGGGTTTGGAAGAAGTGAGGGGGTTTGGAAGAAGTGAGGGGGTTTGGAAGAAGTGAGGGGGTTTGGAAGAAGTGAGGGGGTTTGGAAGAAGTGAGGGGGTTTGAAGGACAGGGGGGGGGGAACTTCTCGTCCATCGAGAATATGAGTATATATATGCAAATGTCCATCGTGAATATGCTAAGTAGTGTACGGTATATTGATCGGCAAAATATATTGATTAACAAAGTATGTAGATTGGTAAAGATTACGAGGGTACATTGATGGACAAATAAACTAGATAGCAAGTTAAATTATTAAACATTAGATGCTAAATCAATTAGCATATCAGTGAGTAAATTATATGGTATGATAAGATCCAAAGGATTGGATGGTATCTAGATGGTATAATCCATGGTTGGTCTCTGTACAGTATGGTGACATTAATATCAGGAGGCCTACAACTACGTACAGAATGTGTGAGTGTGGCTGTACCATCATTGTTAATGGTTCCAGTTGCGTACTAGATTCATAGGCAGTCATTCATACAAGCCGGAGTTAATTATTTCTCTGTTATCTAATTCTACTAAGTCATCAATTCGGACTATAGGGGAGGTATGGATGATTGATAAGGGGCAGGAAAGATGAAGAAATGGAGGAGGAGGCACCCAGGCGGGTGGAGGCGGGGGGGCACGAGGGGCAGATGGTGGTTCAGAGTATTCACTTATGGATGCTTTATAGTGCCGCCCCAAGTCATGCCATGTTATCATGTCAGGTTATCCCACTCAGTCACATTATCTCAACGCTGAGCTCACCAGTGACCAGACGGGATGGCCGAATGAGTTAGAGCGTCCGAATCCTGTGTTGGTAGATCATGGGATCTTGGGGTCAAAAGCTCGGTCGAGTCAAACCAATGACTTAGAAATTGATACTTGTCGCTTCCTAGTCAGGAGCTTGGCATTATTAGGATAGAGCAAGGACTGGTCTGCTCAGTGTCAGGATAATGTGACTGAATGGGATATCAGGTCATGGTGCTGGGGGTCTGGTCTCCCACTGGGGCAGCACTATAAAGTCACCATGAGTGTGCACTGTCACAAGTCAGTACCTGTCCTGATATGACCTTAGATGTTGCTAGGACGTAAAACAACAAACAAACAAACAAAGAGCTCACCATTTCTTCCCCTATCCTAACAATGCCAAGCGTTATGTGAAATAGCGACAAAAGACAATTGTTAAATTCTTTGATTACTTAAGTGGTATCAAAATGACTTATATATAACTAAAGCAAACAAATGGAACACGAGGTAGCAAACCCACAAGCGTGACCTATTTCTCACGGGCATTAGGTAGGTGTGTTGTCCCTTCTCAATTAGATGTTATTGTAGTTGTTACACACATAAGCATCACGTACACAAGTTTATATATATATATGTAAGCTACGTACTGAGACGGAAATTTTTAACAGGCCGGCGTCACAGAGCAGAGTGAGGCAGCCGGCGAACGGCAAGTGGGTTTTGTAAAGATACAGACACAAGGACAGACACACATACACAGAGAGACACACATACAGACACAGAGACACACACACACAGACACACACACAGAGACACACACAGACACACACAGACACACACAGACACACACAGACGCACACAGAGACACAGAGACACAGAGACACACACATAGACACAGAGACACACATACAGACACAGAGACACACACACAGACACAGAGACACACACACAGAGGCACACACACAGAGACACACACACACAGACACAGAGACACATACAGAGACACACACACAGAGACACGCACACAGACACACACAGACAAAGAGACACACAGGGACACAGAGGACTTGGATCGCAAACGGACGATGGGTATCACACATATACCGTATAAGATACGACTGACCGCTCACATATACCGTTTCTCGGACGGCCCGATTCGTTTTTCGAATCCCTTGCGATTTGAGTTTTAAGCACTAAAACTGAGTTTTATGCGCGAATCGCAAGGCTCTGGTGTGCGCGGGGGTCGCACACCTAACGACTAAAACCCAGTTTTATGCGCGAAACGGGCAGTTTTAGATCGTAAACGGTAGGTGTGTACCGGGCATAAGTGGGTACCGCGGCTGTTACAATAGCCGGCCCCCCCACCCCCACCCGGTTCGCCAAACCGGAGGGGGGCGGGGGGGTCTCCCCCGTGCGCCGCCTACATCCGCATATACGTAGTATATACGTCGGTATAATTATATATATATATGACTATTTTTCACGCTGAATACTTTATTATCCAAATATATAATCTGATTTCAACATGTATTCCTTACATGACTATTGGCAATATTTAACCGAATTTGTCAAATTCTAGAAATGTTAACAACATTTTACTAACCATGGGATACTCGATGTAATAGCCCTGAAAGATGAACGCCACCTACTGGACTGGAGTTCACGTAACACATTCAGTGATGTCATGCAGGGAAGGGATAGGTAGAATTACATGTTTTTTTTTGGGGGGGGGGGGGTTTGTGACAAGTTTTTTATTCTGCCCATAATGTATAAGCTCCCGTGAGGGTGCTTGTTTTCAATGCTGGACAGCTGTGATACTGGATTGGTCTGGTCCCGCACTCAGGAGTCTTTACCTGATCTTTCTCGGTCCAACCTTTGCGGTTTTGGGTGTTATGCCATGTACACACATAGCGTATAGGATTCGCGCATAGGACTCCCGATCAGCTTAAAACTGCAGTCGGGCCGATTCATTTTTCGAATCGGGAATCGCAATCGTAGTGCTAGCGCACACCTACCGTTTTAGCCCTAAAAATTAGTTTTAGTCGTGAATCGCAATTGGTTGGTGTGCTAGGGGAGTGCACACCTCACGATTTTTGGGTAGTTTTAGGTCGTATACGCTAGGTGGGTGCGGGGAAAACGATCCTATACGCTAGGTGTGTACCGGGCATTAGTAGTTTCTATATTAGTTTTTATGGTATATAGGTTATATGGTATATGCACAGCAATTCACTACTAGTGCGATTGTGATACTTTCTGTTTCTTGATATATCTTCTCCACCTTTAGAGAACCACGCATCTAAGCATGTTTCAGTTCTACTTAATAGAAAAAGCCCGTCCAACTGAATAAGCATCCTCTGGTCTGCATGTAACGTACCGCTGAGAGGGATATTTAGGGCTGAATGGTCACAGTTTCAGTCTTGACTGAACACAAACTTAGTAAATAACTAGCAAAGAATTCACCAATCGGCGAGTGGCGTCCTAATTGTGGAAAGTAACGTTGTGTCGGTAACTGCCCCTTTAGGGGGCCTGCCACGTGACTCAGTCCGGATACCCGACCCTACTCACTCACTCATCCGCTTCTGATTTTGTTAGGATTATAAGCCTGTATCAGGTCGATGATTGTCAAAATTTGATTTTCTAGGATTAAACGCATCGAGTACCGGATGTATGCAATATTGCAGCCCCCTCCAATGCTTATCCAGTCTGCCTTTGAAGGCCTTTATGGAAGGCGCTTCTATGACATGTTCAGGCAGTGTGTTCCAGGCATTTACTATCCTGTTACTGAAGAATAGCTGTCTGACTGGTTTTATTGCTCTTTCCTTCTTCAGCTTGTATCGATGACCTCTAGTTTTACAGTTGGCCAGCTTCAGGTATCTAGCATCAACCGCATATCTTCCAGTGATGTGTTTGAATGCTTCTATTACATCTCTGGCCCTTCGGTAGTACTAGTATAAGCTGGGTAGGTTGAGAATCCTGAGACGTTCTTCGTATGGTAGTTCTCTTATGGTGGGGGATAACTTTGTCCTTCTTGAACTTCGGTGTCCAAGCCGTGTTGCCATACTCAAGGTGCGGCCGGATCAGTGACATGTACAGTGTCTTCACCGTGTCATTGTCTAGATACATGTACGAGCGGCGTATCATGCCTAGAAGCTCGTTCGCTTTGTTCACCTTTTGTTCATTGTGATATGAGAAGGTGAATCCGGCGTCCATGTATATGCCAAGATCTTTCTCTAGTTCTGTCACTTGGAGCTGGACTTCTTCTCCATCTTGGTGCATGTAGTAACTGAGATTTTCATTTCTGTTACCCAGGTACATGACCTTGCACTTCTCTGCATTGAAAAATAGTTGCCACAGGTTGGCCCAGTCTTCAAGTGCAGTTAGATCTTTTTGTAGCGCCTGTTGATCTTCAGAGCTGTTAACCTCCATATACAGCTTTGTGTCATCCGCAAACATCTGGATGAATGCATGGATGACCTCGGGCATGTCGTTAATGAAACATATTAACAGTAGGGGTCGCAGAACACTTCCTTGGGGAATACCATTCCACACTAACGCTGCCAGGGATTTCACACCATTGATGACTACGTGCTGTATTCTTGCATGAAGGAAATCCTCGATCCAGGTCCATAGTTTTCCAGTAATACCAAAGCTCTTCATCTTCATGAGTAGGTGTTTGTGGGGCACACTGTCAAATGCTTTGGCAAAATCTAAGTACACTGAATCTACGTTTGTGTCATTGTCCAGTGCTTCTGTCCATCTGTCTAGAACTGCCAGTATCTTGGTTACACAAGACCTCCCCTTGACAAAACCATGCTGGAACTTTGTCAATAGTTGGTTCTGGACGAGATGGTGCATGATCTTATCACGTATTATTTCTTTTCTTGAAGATTTATACTTCCTATCATGGATAAGCCTGAATAGGCTCGTTTTCACC
This sequence comes from Branchipolynoe longqiensis, assembly GCA_030323885.1. Taxonomy (NCBI): domain Eukaryota; kingdom Metazoa; phylum Annelida; class Polychaeta; order Phyllodocida; family Polynoidae; genus Branchipolynoe; species Branchipolynoe longqiensis. The sequence continues at coordinate 24,796,634 of CM059199.1, forward strand.
ATTAGACAGTTTGTCGATAGAAAGCCCGAGCCTACACTTTTACCGACCCAAGGGATTTTTAACCTCCCACACCACATAGACATGGTATGAGAGCAACTGGCCTTTGATGACGCTGTAAGTTATACACAGCGGTGGAAATCCAAATTGGCAGAGGTGGGGCACAGGGAATCGAACCACTGACCTTCAGATTAGGGGTCTGACCTAGAAAAAAGTCAGACACTCTAACCACTCCGCCACAGAGAACATAGACTCCAGTGTTTTACATATGACTGAGGTTAAACTTATGAGTTGGTAATTTTTAGCCTGATGTCGGTCGCCTTTCTTGAAGATTGGGGACACATAGCCGATCTTCCAGCCTCTAGGTAGTTTCCCTTGATCAATTGATTTTCTATATATATTGTAGAATGGTTCAGCTATTATAGTGTGTAGTTCTTTCAAGATTCTCGGGGACGCTCCATCCGGGCCTGCAGCTTTATTTGGATTCAATCTGGATAACTTCTTGGCTACCTCGTCTATGGTAAAATCTGTATCTTCCAAGATCATATCGGTTTTAGTATCTGTGATGTTCGGCATATTGGTTATGTCTTCTCTCATAAAAACTGAAGAGAAGAATTTATTTAACACTTCTGCTTTGTCCTTATCTGTAGCGGTGAGACTGCCATCTTCTCGGGTAAGGTGTGCAATTCCGGATCTTGTCTTCATCTTCGAGTTTGCATATCTGAAGAACGCCCTTTGGGTTTTTCTTACATTCCTTGGCAAGTTTTTTCTCAAACTCCCACTCTGCCTTTCCACATTCCCACTTGGCCTCGTTTCTAGCCTTGGTGTACACTCGGTAGTCGTTACCGTTTCGTGTTCTGCGCCAAGTGCGAAACGTCTTGTTCTTTGTCTTTACCTTTTCTCTGGCCTTGGCTGTCATATAGATAGGTCTGTTTATCTGATGCGGTTTTGACTTAAGCTCCAGTCACACATACCCGGATCAGGGACCGGATGAGCCCCGGACCGCCATCCGGGGTGGTCCGGGGCGATCTGGGGTGATCTGTGGCTCGTCCGTGGCTCATCCGTGCCGACACCCCCCGATCCGGCCTGATCCGTGGCTCATCCAGGGCCATCCGGTCTTGGCCCCGGATGTTTTAAAATGTTTAAGACATCTGGGGTGGTCCGGGGGATTTTGCGATCCGGGCTCAATCCGGCCTGGTCTGGTTTGATCCGCGGGTGGTCCGGGGGTGATCCGGCTATTCCGGGGGTGGTCCGGGGTGGACCGGGACTGTCCGGGGGTGGTCCAGGGTAATTTTGAGCCACGGTTTGACCCGGACCATCCCCTGACCATCCCCGGACTGTCCCGGACTACCCCCGGCCTAGCCACGGACCACTCCCGGACAGCCGGGGGTGGTCCGGGGGTGGTCCGGGATAGTGCGGGGGTGGTCCGGGATAGTGCGGGGGTGGTCCGGGGCAGTCCGGGGGTGGTCCGGCCTCGTCTGGGTTAGTATGGGGCCGGTCCGGCCCAGTCTGGGCTCGTCCAGGGCCATTCCGGGGGCAGTCCGGGGGTGGTATGGGGGCAGTCCGGGGCGGTCCAGGGCGATCCGGCCTTTGGTCCGGGGCTCATCCGGGAAAGTGTGACTGTGAGGCAAAAATCGACGAAAACAGTGATTTTATCCGTGGCGGTACGGGATAGTCCGGGCCATTGGTCCGTGGGTGGTCCGGCTCAAAATCTGGGGCTCATCTGGCTATGTGTGACTGGGGCTTTAGGAATGTGGTTCTCTGTCAGGAGTTTAATATTGTTCATGAAACTGAGCCACATTTCATCCAGATCTGTACCTTCCTGATCCCAGTCCATTTTGGCAGCGTCTTCTCTCATGGTTGTGTAGTTTCCCTTGTGGTACTACGAGGCATGCTTTGTGGTGAGGGTTACACGGTGGCTGGACGGTCACTCCGGTCGTTTAAAGCCTACACACAGTGGACTCACGTAGGTCCTCAGCCTTTAGCCAAGATCCCGATCACTTATGGTTCCCACAACGCCTCCACATTCCGTGACATGCTTGGAAGATTCCGAAACAAAACCGTTCCCACTCACCCTTCACCCCACCCCACACACCACCTACCTTCACACCACCAACCCCCACACCACCCACCCCCACACCACCAACCTCCACACCACCCACATCGCCACCACCCACCTCCACACCGCCCACATAACCACCACTTACCTCTACACCACTTGGTGGCTTATTCATCAGACGGAATGGACAAATGAGTCAAGCGTTCGTCTCCCGTTTTGGTAGATTGTGGAATTCGAACCCATGGACTCAAGGTTCAACGCACTACCACCTCACACCTAATAATGTCGAATGCCTGGCTTGGAAGTGACAAGTATACATTTTTAAGTCATTTCTTGGACTCGACATGGGTTCGAAACCTGGTCGAGTCAAAGCAATGACTTAAAAATGGATACTTGTCACTTCCTAGGCAGGCGCTCGACATTATTAGGGTAGGGCAAGAACTGGTTGGCTCAGTGTCAGGATAAGGGGTCTCCCAGTGGGGCAGCACTATAAAGTCACCATGAGTGCGTGCAGTCAAAAGTCAGTACCCGTCCTGATATGACCTTAGATGCTGCCAGGACGTAACACTCCAACAATCAACCCGGTCCCCATATCCGGGACACATTCGTGCCGTCACCGCGCTGTGACGTGATGCCCCCGTGACGTCACGCTCCCACGCAGCCCCGCGTTCTGAGGGCGACGTTATCCTGTTCTGTCGGTGACGTGTTAGTAAGGTGGGGCCCGCGTGCAGTGAGGCGTGTCCAATTAGCGGCCTGGGTCTGTTGTGTGGTGTGGGAAGTTCCCACGCGCCAGGTGCCCAGGTGGTCTCTGGGAGAGGCGGCAAGCACCTTCCCGCCTTATCCTGGTGCGGAACCTTACAATGTCGCCGTCACGGTCAAGTGATGCCGCCGCACCAGGACTTCTCCGGCGTCAGCATTTATTTGTCTTCATCAATTCGAATATAGCGGAAAAGATTAGTTTGTTTTCCATAATTTGTATACGTAAACTATACCTGGAATTGTCGTGTGCTTGTGCTGTAACCTAGCTGTGTGTGTGTGTGTGTGTCAACTGTGGCGCCATCTACGGCAGCTGTACAGTTTACCAACTAATTGTGGTTATAGTCGTTCTTCAGTGGTATTGAACAGTTCATACCACTACATTGTATATAAATCATGTATATATAAGTCGCATCAATATGTGTGATATTCTTGTCCATGGCGCCATATATACACTCGTTCAGACAATCCCAATTTCGAAGTCCTGTTAAAGTTAATCTTAAGTGCGATTTGTTTGTACGGTATCACAAATTATGTCGAATGCCGTGTCAACAATGTGTGCTGACTTTGATTGTGATACCATAGCGTTGTGCTGGCTACATTGTATGTAAATGCGGCAACACTATAAATCCAAGAGGAGAGCGCACTGTCACAAGTTGCTTCTCGTCCTGATCTGCGGTTATTGGGAGATTAAAGGTTGTATTCCTTACACGCGTAATGCGTAATGCGTAATGCGTAATGCGTTATGCGGTATGCGAATGCCATCATTCCTTACACACGTAATGCATAATGCGTTATGCGGCACACGACTGGCTATATTTAAAAAATATAAATAAACAATTATTCTCCATACTGCTCTGTATATGACCAAATATTGCATTTATATCTATGTAACTTTTTGTACGTCACATGGAGGTTCCTACCTTTATTATAACCAAATTATAGATAAGTATTCATATTTTTGTGGCTCTGGTAGTATTTTTACCAACCCGAACCCCCACCACCACCACTACCATATGTTTCCACTCAGCAGCCTTGAAGACTGCTTCCTAACAGGTCCGCCGCTCCACCTTGTCTCGGCTGTCCGTAATTATCAGTCGCCTCCTCCAGCCTTATATCAATGGACAAATGCGACTGATGATTTTCTATTCGCACCACCTTTACGCATTACGCATTATGCACCGATCGCTACATGGAGCGATCGAGATAATGGATTTTCATTCGCATTCGCATTCGCATTCGCATTACGCGTGTAAGGAATGTACCTCATACTAGTCATAGGTTTCAAGGCGTTTCGATTTTTTGTCGCATTCGCATTCGCATTACGCATTACACGTGTAAGGAATGCGATCTTAACACCATCACATCCAGTACGTATCTGTGTCAGTGTGAATGTGCGGGAAATGAGCACACACACTGCATGGATTGGTATCGCTAGCAGTACCGATATCGCATTCCAAATTGACGAGTTCTAACGTGCAAAACAAATACGCAACAAGCGCGGGTTACAAGCTGGTCGCGGAGACGTGCAGTCAATTGCTATCTACATTACTTCTTGCCACACTATAGCCATGTTTACACGGGCGAGTTAAGTCGCTTCATATAAATCGCCTTGCCTAGTTCGCCTCACATTTGCCGTGTGAATGCGATGCTGAGGCGGATTAGGGCTGAATCGATTCATATGATTCGCTTTATATAAACCACCTCGCGAGGTAGTTTATATGAAGCGAACTAGCTTAGGTCGGCCCATCTCGCCCGTGTGAACACAACCGACTTACTTGAGGCGGATTAAGGACGTGACAGTCGAGTCCTGAGTTTGTTGACTTTCAGGTAAATTTGCTTTATGAACCTGCTAGAGGTGCACATATATTTTTCATAATTTATTTTTAGGGTTTCACTGCCCAGCAGAGGTTTTGACCATTCCAAACCAATACGATTCAGTCAATACATATCTAGGTCGAACCCACACTCTCTCGTGCCGACGTCGACGAACCTAAAATGGCGCTGGTTAGTCTGGACTTGCTCATGCGCAGATATCCACTTCCGCCTTAAACCGATTCAAAGCACTGCCCGTGTGAACGCGAAACACTTTCAAGCTAAATCGATTCATATGATTCGCCTTGTCTAAATTGCTTTATATTTTGCCCGTGTGAACACACACGGCTTATGAGAAGGTGGTATAGTGGAGCGAATTGTCTATATTCCGGAACCACTGAGCCCGATACTTAAACAGAAATATAAGTTCGCCGCGATCACTGCTACTAGTCCCAACTCAGTCACGCTATACATGTATATTTGAGGAACTTGGTAGAGAATGATGGCAATAAAACTAGAACAACATCTGGGCCGGTATGCATGAAGAATTATTTATCGGCTCTGGTGTTAAGGGCCTGGTCCGGGTTAGCTAATGCCAGTGTTGGAAATTCGGTCACGGGGTATGTATGGGGCCAAAGCGCAGAGGCGTTAGCTAACCTAGCAGTTATTTATAGATATGGGAAATCCCTCTGTCACTGTGTACATTTGTCGATTTGACAATATTAATATCACCGCCGTTGTAGCGGAGGCGTTAATATCGGTTCGAATTTAGGGTTAATTTAATTAAATTTCATGATTTGAGTATGTAATTCTGTTAAATATGATCGCATTGAATAGATTTGCGTCTAATATCTTGCCGCCGATGTGGCGGCAGCGATGTTTTGTTGACGTTCGACAGTATGGATAGCGACGTCGATGCGGCGGCAGCGATTTGTTTTGTGTACATTCGTCGATTTGACAATATTAACATCGCCGCGTTAATATCGGTTCGAATTTAGGGTTAATTTAATGAAATTTCACGATTTGAGTATGTAATTCTGTCAAATATGATCGCATTGAATAGATTTGGGCCTAATATATTGCCGCCGATGTGGCGGCGGCGGCAATGTTTTGTTGATCTTCTACAGTATGGATAGCGACGTCGATGTGGCAGCGGCGGCGATTTGTTTTGTGTACTTTCGTCGATTTGACAATATTAACATCGCCGCGTTAATATCGGTTCGAATTTAGGGTTAATTTAATGAAATTTCACGATTTGAGTATGTAATTCTGTTAAATATGATCGCATTCAATAGATTTGGCCCGAGTCGGTCCCTAACACCGACGGTAAACCTGCTATGGGCTGGGGTTAGACTCTCCGACCTTAAACTCGCAGAGTTTCCCTAACACTCCCCCATGCATACCGACTTTTCCCCTCTAACCCGGAGATCAACGCTAACCACAGGTTTGGAGCGCTAACCCTGCTTCATGCATATGGCCCCTGAGTGGTGAGTGGGAGGTGGTAGGATTGTGTAGGAAGTGGATGTGGCAAGTGGAGGAGGTGAAGGTGGTGGTAGGCGGGGGAGGTGAGAGAGTGAGGTGAGGGGGTGAATGGGAGGTGGCAGGCAGGGGAGGTGGCAGGGTGGTAGGCGGGGGAGGTGAGAGAGTGAGGTGATGGGGTGAGTGGGAGGTGGCAGGCAGGGGAGGTTAAGGGGTGGTAGGCGGAGGAGGTGAGAGAGTGAGGCGAGGGGGTGAGTGGGAGGTGGCAGGCCGGGGAGGTTAAGGGGTGATAGGCGGAGGAGGTGAGAGTGAGGTGAGGGGTGAGTGGGAGGTGGCAGTTAGGGGAGGGGAGGTGAGGGGTGGAAGGCGGGGGGGTGAAGGAGTGAGGTTAGGGAGTGAGGTGAGGGGGTGAGTGTGAGGGAGTGAGGTGAGGGGGTGAGTGTGAGGTGGCAGATAGGTGAGGTGAGGGGATGAGAGTGTTGGTAGGCTAGGGAGGTGAAGGGGTGAGCGTGAGGTGGCAGGTAGGGCAGGTGAGGGGGTGGTAGGCCGGGGAGGTGAGAGAGTGAGGTGAGAGGGTGAGTCTGAGGGAGTGAGGTGAGGGGGTGAATGTGAGGTGGCAGATGGGTGAGGTGAGGGGGTGAGAGCTGTGGTAGGCTGGGGAGGTGAGGGGGTGAGCGTGAGGTGGCAGGCAGGGCATGTGAGGGGGTGGTAGGCGGGGGAGGTGAGAGAGTGAGGTGAGAGGGTGAGTCTGAGGGAGTGAGGTGAGGGGGTGAGTGTGAGGTGGCAGATCGGTGAGGTGAGGGGGTGAGAGTGTTGGTAGGCTGGGGAGGTGAAGGAGTGAAGTTAGGGAATGAGGTGAGGGGTGAGTGTGAGGGAGTGAGGTGATGGGTGAGTGGGAGGTGGCAGATGGGTGAGGTGAGGGGTGAGAGTGTTGGTAGGCGGGGGGTGAGGGGAGGCGGGAGGCGGGGAATATCGTAGACGGAGAAGCGGCAGGCAGGGGTGAACGGTGAGACTGTGGCACAGGTAACCCACTAGTTAAACAGAGATTGAGAGAAAGGTGGAGGAGAGCGGAGAAGTGGTGACGTTTTGACGGTGGTTAATGATGCAGGAGGCAAAATACAGAGATAAGATCTTTGTCACTCTCTTTATCTTCTGATGTTCGAGAGTAAATGGGTTTTTACTTATATTTTAGCATTTTTATCTGCTTTTATTCTTGTGCTATTGACGCCCTGTTTTATATATCGGATTCGCTAGAGCCCCAGCCGAATGAAATGGAATACTTGATAAAAAGTGATATGTGTCTATACCTTTTCTGCTGCTGGGCATTCTAGTCTGGATAAATGGACTGGTGGGCTCAGTGCCATATCGCAATACGGTGTGGGTAGAATGGTATCTCAGTGTGGTCGCCATAAGTAATCTGTCAAAAGTCAGTGCCTGTCCTGCTATCGCTTCAGATGTTGCTAGGACCTAATCAGATTGGAGGAACGCGTGTTTTCAACTGCTGAGAGTGATTGTGATAACCAATCGTTCTCTTAAACTGCCATGACAATGGGATGGGATCCTCTCCCACAGGCCTGTATGTCATCTGTGTAGATGTACATAGTAGACTAAGTTATTATATACAGGTTAGGAAAAAAACTTGAAAATTAAAAAAAAAAACTAATATAGAAACTACTAACACCCAAAACCGCAAAGGTTGGCCCGAGAAAGATCAGGTAAAGACTGTTGAGTGTGGGACCAGACCAATCCAGTATCACAGCTGTCCAGCTTTGAAAACAAGCACCCTCACGGGAGCTTATACGTTATGGGCAGAATAAAAAACTTGTCACCCAAAAAAAAAGAAGACACTTCCTGGAGGTCCGTCTCCATATGTGGATGCTCTCACCATGTCGTAGTAATAAGGGGATCATTTAGCTTTCGTCATTTTAATAGGGATATTACTATACCTAGTGCTATATTATTAGGTAATCACATCGCTTTAGTGTGATAGTAATAGGGAGATAATGCACTGTTAGAGTCTGTCTAATAGGGATATTACTATATTTAGTGCTATATTAATAAGTAATTACATCGCCTTAGTGTGATAGTAATAGGGAGATAATGTATTGTTAGAGTCTGTCTAATAGGGATATTACTATATTTAGTGCTATATTAATAAGTAATTACATCACCTTAGTGTGATAGTAATAGGGAGATAATGTATCGTTAGAGTCTGTCTAATAGGGATATTACTATATTTAGTGCTATATTAATAAGTAATTACATCGCTTTAGTGTGATAGTAATAGGGAGATAATGTATCGTTAGAGTCTGTCTAATAGGGATATTACTATATTTAGTGCTATATTAATAAGTAATTACATCGCCTTAGTGTGATAGTAATAGGGAGTTAATGTATCATTAGAGTCTGTCTAATAGGGATATTACTATATTTAGTGCTATATTAATAGGTAATCACATCGCTTTAGTGTGATAGTAATAGGGACATAATGTATCGTTAGAGTCTGTCTAATAGGGATATTACTATATTTAGTGCTATATTGATAGGTAATCACATCGCTTTAGTGTGATAGTAATAGGGAGATAATGTATCGTTAGAGTCTGTCTAATAGGGATATTACTATATTTAGTGCTATATTAATAAGTAATTACATCGCATTAGTGTGATACTGATAGTAATAGGGAGATAATGTATTGTTAGAGACTGTCTAATAGGGATATTACTATACTTAGTGCTATATTAATAAGTAATTACATCGCCTTAGTGTGATAGTAATAGGGAGATACTGTATCGTTAGAGTCTGTCTAATAGGGATATTACTATATTTAGTGCTATATTAATAAGTAATTACATCGCTTTAGTGTGATACTGATAGTAATAGGGAGATAATGTATTGTTAGAGTCTGTCTAATAGGGATATTACTATACTTAGTGCTATATTAATAAGTAATTACATCGCCTTAGTGTGATAGTAATAGGGAGATAATGTATTGTTAGAGTCTGTCTAATAGGGATATTACTATATTTAGTGCTATATTAATAAGTAATCGCATTGCTTTAGTGTGATAGTAATAGGGAGATAATGTATCGTTAGAGTCTGTCTAATAGGGATATTACTATACTTAGTGCTATATTAATAAGTAATTACATCACTTTAGTGTGAGAGTAATAGGGAGATAATGTATCATTAGAGTCTGTCTAATAGGGATATTACTATATTTAGTGCTATATTAATAGGTAATCACATCGCTTTAGTGTGATAGTAATAGGGAGATAATGTATCGTTAGAGTCTGTCTAATAGGGATATTACTATATTTAGTGCAATATTAATAAGTAATTACATTGCTTTAGTGTGATAGTAATAGGGAGATAATGTATTGTTAGAGTCTGTCTAATATGGATATTACTATATTTAGTGCTATATTAATAGGTAATCACATCGCTTTAGTGTGATAGTAATAGGGAGATAATGTATTGTTAGAGTCTGTCTAATAGGGATATTACTATATTTAGTGCTATATTAATAAGTAATCGCATTGCTTTAGTGTGATAGTAATAGGGAGATAATGTATCGTTAGAGTCTGTCTAATAGGGATATTACTATACTTAGTGCTATATTAATAAGTAATTACATCGCCTTAGTGTGATAGTAATAGGGAGATAATGTATTGTTAGAGTCTGTCTAATAGGGATATTACTATATTTAGTGCTATATTAATAAGTAATCGCATTGCTTTAGTGTGATAGTAATAGGGAGATAATGTATCGTTAGAGTCTGTCTAATAGGGATATTACTATACTTAGTGCTATATTAATAAGTAATTACATCACTTTAGTGTGATAGTAATAGGGAGATAATGTATCATTAGAGTCTGTCTTATAGGGATATTACTATATTTAGTGCTATATTAATAGGTAATCACATCGCTTTAGTGTGATAGTAATAGGGAGATAATGTATTGTTAGAGTCTGTCTAATAGGGATATTACTATATTTAGTGCTATATTAATAGGTAATCACATCGCTTTAGTGTGATAGTAATAGGGAGATAATGTATCGTTAGAGTCTGTCTAATATGGATATTACTATATTTAGTGCTATATTAATAGGTAATCACATCGCTTTAGTGTGATAGTAATAGGGAGATAATGTATCGTTAGAGTCTGTCTAATAGGGATATTACTATATTTAGTGCTATATTAATAGGTAATCACATCGCTTTAGTGTGATAGTAATAGGGAGATAATGTATCGTTAGAGTCTGTCTAATAGGGATATTACTATATTTAGTGCAATATTAATAAGTAATTACATTGCTTTAGTGTGATAGTAATAGGGAGATAATGTATTGTTAGAGTCTGTCTAATATGGATATTACTATATTTAGTGCTATATTAATAAGTAATTACATCACCTTAGTGTGATAGTAATAGGGAGATAATGTATCGTTAGAGTCTGTCTAATAGGGATATTACTATATTTAGTGCAATATTAATAAGTAATTACATTGCTTTAGTGTGATAGTAATAGGGAGATAATGTATTGTTAGAGTCTGTCTAATATGGATATTACTATATTTAGTGCTATATTAATAGGTAATTACATCGCTTTAGTGTGATAGTAATAGGGAGATAATGTATCGTTAGAGTCTGTCTAATAGGGATATTACTATATTTAGTGCTATATTAATAGGTAATTACATCACCTTAGTGTGATAGTAATAGGGAGATAACGTATCGTTAGAGTCTGTCTAATAGGGATATTACTATATTTAGTGCTATATTAATAGGTAATTACATCACCTTAGTGTGATAGTAATAGGGAGATAATGTATTGTTAGAGTCTGACTAATATGGATATTACTATATTTAGTGCTATATTAATAGGTAATCACATCGCTTTAGAGTCTGTCTAATAGGGATATTACTATATTTAGTGCTATATTAATAAGTAATTACATCACCTTAGTGTGATAGTAATAGGGAGATAATGTATCGTTAGAGTCTGTCTAATAGGGATATTACTATATTTAGTGCTATATTAATAGGTAATCACATCGCTTTAGAGTCTGTCTAATAGGGATATTACTATATTTAGTGCTATATTAATAGGTAATCACATCGCTTTAGTGTGATAGTAATAGGGAGATAATGTATCGTTAGAGTCTGTCTAATAGGGATATTACTATATTTAGTGCTATATTAATAGGTAATCACATCGCTTTAGTGTGATAGTAATAGGGAGATAATGTATCGTTAGAGTCTGTCTAATAGGGATATTACTATATTTAGTGCTATATTAATAAGTAATCACATCGCTTTAGTGTGATAGTAATAGGGAGATAATGTATCGTTAGAGTCTGTCTAATAGGGATATTACTATACTTAGTGCTATATTAATAGGTAATCACATCGCTTTAGTGTGATAGTAATAGGGAGATAATGTATCGTTAGAGTCTGTCTAATAGGGATATTACTATACTTAGTGCTATATTAATAGGTAATCACATCGCTTTAGTGTGATAGTAATAGGGAGATAATGTATTGTTAGAGTCTGTCTAATAGGGATATTACTATATTTAGTGCTATATTAATAGGTAATCACATCGCTTTAGTGTGATAGTAATAGGGAGATAATGTATTGTTAGAGTCTGTCTAATAGGGATATTACTATATTTAGTGCTATATTAATAGGTAATCACATCGCTTTAGTGTGATAGTAATAGGGAGATAATGTATCGTTAGAGTCTGTCTAATAGGGATATTACTATATTTAGTGCAATATTAATAAGTAATTACATTGCTTTAGTGTGATAGTAATATGGAGATAATGTATTGTTAGAGTCTGTCTAATAGGGATATTACTATATTTAGTGCTATATTAATAGGTAATCACATCGCTTTAGTGTGATAGTAATAGGGAGATAATGTATTGTTAGAGTCTGTCTAATAGGGATATTACTATATTTAGTGCTATATTAATAGGTAATCACATCGCTTTAGTGTGATAGTAATAGGGAGATAATGTATTGTTAGAGTCTGTCTAATATGGATATTACTATATTTAGTGCTATATTAATAGGTAATCACATCGCTTTAGTGTGATAGTAATAGGGAGATAATGTATCATTAGAGTCTGTCTAATAGGGATATTACTATATTTAGTGCTATATTAATCGGTAATCACATCGCTTTAGTGTGATAGTAATAGGGAGATAATGTATCATTAGAGTCTGTCTAATAGGGATATTACTATATTTAGTGCTATATTAATCGGTAATCACATCGCTTTAGTGTGATAGTAATAGGGAGATCATGTAGCTTTAGAGTCTGTCTAATAGGGATATTACTATATTTAGTGCTATATTAATCGGTAATCACATCGCTTTAGTGTGATAGTAATAGGGAGATCATGTAGCTTTAGTGTTGCACTATTTCAAACACTGCAACACATTCATGAGCTTGTGTTATCCCGAGAGCTGTCCATTGTTTAACTATCATAACCATGTTGTCCCGTCGTGTGACCTTGACCTCTATCAGTGCAGTAAATCAGCATCGAAACTGAAACAAGCGTCCTAATTGTCTGAGGTATAGGGGCAGTATTTATTCAGCCATGCCCCATTAAAAAGCTTCAGCCCGCATGTAACGAGATAGGGTGCTTCCCCAACTCCATAGGCATTATGCAGATATATACAACCAACTGCACACCATGTTTTATAATTATGTTCTAGGACTTTTTTTTCATACTTGTGGCAAACATTTTAAAACTGTGCCTGGAAAGATAGCTAATTATTCAATCATCAATGGCTCCACCTGAAATTGGTTATGCATCATCACCCAATCCTCACATTAAGGGGGGGGGGGCAGGGCAGGGCAATTAAAGGGACACTATATGCAGCACATAGGGCAGTGGGAACGAACATGGAGTCTACAGTTAATAGGACTCCCGCTTTTGATATCGGGAACAATCTAGCTTCAAATATAAATACCGCCTTAAGCTAAGATTCCTTACACGCGGTATGTGGTATGCGAATGCGAATGCGGCAAAAAATCGGAAAGCATCTAAGTCAATGGGGGTGATTCCTTATGTCCGAATGCGAATGCGAATGCGAATGCGAATGCGAATGCGGCAATTCGATCGGCATGCGGCATGCGGTATGTGAATAGAAACTTCAGTCACACTTGTCCATTCATTTTAGATGAGGAGAGGTGTCTGAGCATTACGGAACGGTCACACACAAGGGTGCAGAGGGGAAACATATGGTAGTGTTGGTGGTGGGGTTACGGGTTCGCATACCACGTAGAAGGAATCCTCCCATTCGCATACCGCATAACGCATGCCGCATACCGCATACCGCGTGTAAGGAATCTTAGCTTTAGGGTGAATGAGATTGCAGACTGCATGTGGCTACACTTAGATACAAGAAGCATGTATTGTAATGTAGAATATCCACTAGCACCATTTCATTGCAATCAACGCCAGAAATAAATGTAGGACAAGAATCCTACTGCTCTTGGTTATTGAGAACTATGTGTTTGTGGGGTCAACGTGAACTTAAGGGATCAGGCCAGGCCACTAGTGAAGTGCAGGGCTGGGTTTCAGTCCTACTTCCGGCGTATAAACACGCCAGGTCACAGCTTCAGTTCCTCCCCAGGGACCAGCGGACACTAATTCAAAACAGACGTCTTTGATACACAGGCAGGATGGCGGAGTGCACATGGCGCTTGTATTCTCTGCAGGAGGTTGTGGTTTCGATTCCAGGTCAAATTAAACCCCAAACTTACAGATCCGTCACTTGTCGTTAAATCGCTTGGCACCCATCATTAATAGGATAGAGTTAGCAGGCTCGGCGTCAGGATAATGTGACTGGATGTGATATCGGACACGATACAGGCGGTGCGTATCCCAGTGAGGCAGCACTATAAAGTCACCATGAGTGCGCCCTGTCACAAGTCAGTGTCTGCCATGAAATGACCTGAGATCTTGCTAGGATATACAACCACAATCAATAGACAAAATTCCTTCAGGCTGAGTGAGAGCTGGGTCATCTTTCTTTGAGACTCTAACAACGCAAAGTCAGCTCACCAGACCCAGACCCCCCCTCCCCCACATCCACATGTCGCGTGTGTGTAGTGGGTGCAGCTAACCGGGATCGTGTCAACCGTGAAGTGTGTGCAAAGTGTCTGAAGCTTCCGGAGCAAACACTCCACGTGAAGCACACGGTGAAAGTGAAAGAACAACCCCAAAACAACCAACTGCAACGACGAACAATCAGGAACAGACAGAAGCGAACACACATTCTTTCTCCGCTCAGTTCGTTAGTTAAGTAAGCCACTGAGGGTGCGTTAACATACCCATGGGGAATGAGGAATGGTATTATGTGAGCAGTTAGATCAAGGATTCACCTGGTACTCGCAGTACAACACCAACCCTATATAAAAACGGTCGAAAAAGAGGGTTAATGAAATGAGAGCCTAATTTTACAATCTAAGAAGCAACATTTATTTTTTGTAGATGTCTTCATATTTATCCGCTACCTTTGAGTTATATAATACAATATCTAGCTTAATAAGATTTAAAAGTAAAATCGACGGCGTTCTAGCGCCGCCATCTTGCCTTTTTGCATTCTCGCCCATTTCACCAACTCTGTGCCTATATATGTAGCCATTTGAACCTGGAACCACAGTTTCTAATTCCTGTCCCATACTAACGCTATTTTCGCCCGTATTTACACTACGTTGTCATTCACCTGTGTACTACAAGTACCGGGTGAATCTTTTATCTAGTGAGCAGTCTGCTCGGTTATATGTTAAAGTGTGAACCCGGCGCCGTGCACGCCTCACTGACCGCTCCCTCCTGCAGGTCTCTGAAGGCCCGGTCACATACACGTTAGTGAGCGTAGTTGAACGTAGATAGAATAACGTGGGTGAATCGTGGGTGAAACGTGGGTGAAACGTTCTGTCACTACGTTCAAATATGTTAAAGTTGCATAGTCCGATGGTTTTGAATTTTTGTATTTTTTCAGAGTTGAATATATTAGATCGATCACTAGTATCTACTTTACATTAGTTCATCACAGACTATCTCACCCCAACTAAATCACTTCATAAAGACATGGACTTACTTATGGTAACTGACATTTATAAAATATACATTGCAAAATTTGTTTACAAGCAAAAGAATGGCCTCCTCCCTGAAATATTTGATAATCTCTTCAAAGAAAACAATCAGGTCCATTCCCATAACACACGACAGATAAATAACATACATCACAAACACACTAGAAACAAATATGGCAAAATAACAACTGAAAACCAAGGAACCAATATCTGGAACTCAATACCAGTAGAGATTAGAAACCTTCAAACTTTGAAAAACTTCTGTAAAAAACTAAAGATAAGCTATCTCAATGCATACTAAATCGATTACCAGTAAAGAATATACATAATACCCCTATTAACATACATGCAAAATAACTACTGATACTGCATGTAAGTACATGAATCCATGACACAATATCCATATAATATTCCTATCATTACTTTGTTTTTTACTAACTGTGAAGAGACGCATCAGTAGCTCATCATAATCATTAGTTAAAAATGTAGCTTAAGTTTAATAATTTGTTATTGTCATCACTTGTTCATTCACATCATGGAGACCAGCTAGATAAGCATCGCTTTTCTGGGATCCTTTCTGTCTGTAAGGAATTTGTATGCATTTATTGTATCACCTCAATTTATTGTAAACATACCTTGCAGAGAGTTAAAATAAAAGAATTGATTGATTGAATTGAGTTCAAAGTTACTTTTATTTTAAATAGTAAACTTTTGAGATATTTTGAGTGCAAACATGGAAAATTAGTTTTGGTAAGCTTGCCAAAACTCTGACGCCATAGACTTCTGCAGTAACAGGTTCTGTTAAATTGAATCAGTATTGCCTTCTACTCAGAAACAAATGCTCATGTAAAATCAAATCTAGATAATTGGTTTGGTTTTGAAAATTAGATATTTCATCGGACTATGCAGCTTTAAGGTATGGCAGGTTTTGGTTGATGACCCACCTAACGGTATGGATAAATACGTTACGGTCCGGATCCCGGTATGTTACGGTACGGATCCTGTTACGTCCAACTACATTCAACTACGTTCAGCTATGTTCAACTATGTTACCCTCCACTAGGTTCAACCATGTTCAACTTCGTCCACTAACGGCTATGTGACCACAGCAGAATGGCCAAGGTTTTGTGCGGGTCAAAGTACGCTAGGGTACGCTAGAGTATGCTAGAGTACTCTAGGGTATGCTAGAGTATGCTAGAATGCATTAAGAAGTATGCGAGGGTACGGTAGAGTATGCTAGAGTATGCTAAGGTATGCTAGAGTATGCTAGAGTACATTAAGAAGTACGCTAGAGTATGATATCATCACAGAAGCTATGTCTGCCTCAAACGTACCTCTATTTTGAACATGTACAAAGCTTAAATCGGAATTCACGGCCCACACACATTCTTATCACATTCTCATCATGGAGAAGTATGGATGCCGGTACGTTGCACTACGTTCAACTACGTTCAACTACTTTAGCCTCCACTACGTTCAACTACGTCCACTAACGTGTTTGTGACTGGGCCTTAAAGTGACTGCAGATCTCTCAGCGGACATCATCACCTGCAGGCGGCGTCCGGTGCCCACCGACCACTGCCCTTCACAAATGATAGATAATGCAGGCACCATTCACTGAACCACATACTCACATGTGTTTGACATATCATGCTTACAACATACGTCTGGTTACAATACTTCACGAAGTGGAATAAAACAAAGGGAAGTAGGTGCATTGCGTAATCATATCAATAATATATATAAGGTGATATATGTTGCTACTATTCACACATTTCATTCCTCCTCAAAACGCTATCAAGAGAAGTTGATGGTTGCATAACAGCTCCAAAGTATGTGATGTTAATAGCACAAGCTATCATCAAAATACTGCAGTTCACAAGGATACAGCTACAATGTGCATTGTTCAGATGGTTGGTTGGAGTTTTAAGTCATTGCAACATCTAAGGTCATATCAGGATGGGTACCGACTTGTGACATTGATACGTGTTGCTTCCTAGCCAGGTGCTCGGCATTATTAGGATAGGGCAAGGATTGGTTGGCTCAGGGTCAGGTTACTGTGACTGAGTGGGATATCAGGTCATAGTGTTGGAGGCCTGGTCTCCCAGTGGGGCAGCACTATAAAGTCACCATTAGCGCACACTCTCACAAGTCGGTACCCGTCCTGATATGACCTTAGATGATGGCCGACGTAAAACAACAACAAACAAACACCAGTTATTTTAAAGGCAGCCTAATAATGCCACTTTTGACCGCAGACTGCACAATTTCTGAACTTACACATACCAAAGTGGGGTGCCCCCACACATCCACAGCTATTATAAAAATAGTCCAACCAATTCAGGAAAGGGATTATCATTATAAAACCTAAATGACGCAATTTCGTGACTGTTGTTCATAAATGGTGCATAAAAATGTTATTGGTCCGGTCGCCACAGGGGACAGTGGTGGTGCCACATGTTGAGAATAGTGTGTACATGGTTTGCAGGGCCGTTTCCTGAGGCAACATGTTTAAGCCCATCCACATTTAATGGGCGATAATGTAGCTATGTGCCTTACAGGCTTTCTCATACATGGAACTCTGCCTGATACTATGATCTCTGTTATTCTTGTACCGGTAATTAAAGACAAAATGGGAAGGATTAACAGTAAGGATAACTATAGACCTATAGCACTTGCTAGTATTTTGTCAAAAATATTTGAAAATGTACTGCTAGATAGACTGGAGTTGTATTTAAAAACAAATGATAATCAATATGTCTTCAAGCGGAAGCATGGGACAGATATGTGCATTTATGCTCTTAAGGAGATTATACAGAAGTATCATAGTTTAAATTCTACTATGTTCTTGTGTTTTATTGACGCCTCTAAGGCATTTGATAGAGTGAATCACGCAAAACTGTTTGAAAAACTAGTGCAGCGTGGTACTCCAGGCTATCTCATCAGGATATTAATATTTTGGTATTCACACCAATCAATGGTAGTCAGGTGGGGTGATGCCATGTCAGAACCCTTCGAAGTCAGTAATGGTGTACGTCAGGGAGGGATATTGTCCCCCTATTTATTTAATATTTATATGGATGACCTGTCGAAAAGGTTAAATCAGTGTAAAACTGGATGTATTAATGGATTATTACTTCTAAATCATCTCATGTATGCCGATGATTTGGTAATATTCTCACCATATAGTAGTGGACTGCAAATGCTACTTAATATATGCTCTGAATATGGCATAGAAGCTGATATCAAATACAATGCTATTAAAAGTATGGTTATGATCATTCGATCAAAATATGACAAGTATACTGTGTTTCCTGATTTTATGTTAACTGGTGCTCCCCTGTCAATCTCTACTGAAGTCAAGTACTTAGGACACTTTATGACCGATGACTTTAGAGATGACAGGGATATTAATAAACAGTGTCGCAAGTTATATGCTCAAGGAAATATGCTCATCAGGAAATTTCATATGTGTACAGCCGATGTGAAGGTAAATTTATTTAGAACTTTCTGTACTCCCTTGTATACTGCCCAGATTTGGTGGAACTATAGAATGTATAGCATTAGAAAACTGAATGTAGCATATAATGACATTATGAGGTTATTACTCCGGCTACCTAGGTATCACAGTGCTAGTCAGCTGTTTGCCAATATTGATGTGCCAGCCTTCCAGGCTGTTATCAGGAATCTAATATTCAAATTTATTACTAGACTTGACAAATCAGAAAATGTTATAATACAGGGACTTGTAAAAATAGAAGAGAGTGATCTCAGATTTACGTCTGCCATTTGGAGGCATTGGTACAAACTACTGTATGTAGATCAACATTTTGATATTGGCTAGTATGGTAGTATTCATACTATTACTTATATCATATTCACATTAATTTTTTTATGTCTATCTACTATGGACCAAATTATGTAACTACCATAATCCTGAGTCTGAAATAAAGAATTGAATTGAATTGAATTGAATACTGATCAGCACGTTATAGGCTATATCATTTATTAGGAAGTACAACTACCTAGTGGGCGACTGGTAATTGGGTCATTGCATTTCATTGGCAGGTGCCTGATGGATATACATGCACCTGCACACTCACACCTACCCCCATATAATGCACACCAACATATGTACCCACACCCACACATTGACACCCTACACCGACACCTATATAACCCGCACATACACATGCAATTACACTCTCACACCTACACACCTACACAAACCAACATAATACACACCCACATACATATCCAAACGTTTATACCCTTTGTTGAAGATTTATACTGCCTATCATGGATAAGCCTGAATAGGCTTGTTTTCACCATTAGACAGTTTGTCGATAGAAAGCCCGAGCCTACACTTTTACCGACCCAAGGGATTTTTTACCTCCCACACCACATAGACATGGTATGAGAGCAACTGGCCTTTAATGAAGCTGTAAGTTATACACAGCGGTGGAAATCCAAATTGGCAGAGGTGGGGGCACAGGGAATCGAACCACTGACCTTCAGATTAGGAGTCCGACCTAGAAAAGAGTCAGACACTCTAACCACTCCGCCACAGAGAACACCACATCCACACCTATATAATCCGCACGTCCACTTACCCACTCACACCTACACACATACACCGACACCTACCCACACACATACTCACACCCACATGAATATGCACACACTCACACCCACACCTACCGACATCCACACCCAGGCACCCATCGTCAAACCCATCCACACCCCACCTATACACACACGTCGTGACATTGTGACCAGGCATGGGGCGGGTGTGTGTAGATATGTAGGTGTGTGTATGATGTGTGTAGGTGTGTGTGAAGGGGTGGTGGCATGTGCATAATGTTTTTGGCGCTCGCTGCGTTCCGTGGCTCAGTGCGCATGCGCCTACATGTAATGTGCGAGTTGGCCTGGCGGCCGGTGATGCCTTCAAGCCATCCTAATTTGGCGTAGCCTCGATCTGGGCTTGGACTCAGTCATCTGTGAGCTGTGTCTGCGCGCCGTGAGGACGCCCCCCCCCCCCTAGTGGGCGGCAGGGAGACTAACATGTGTGCACCAAGTATGTACTACATCTGTGTACAGTGCAACCTAAGTGTGCATTACGACTGTATAAAACCCACAGACCAGACGGGATGGCCGAATGAGTTAGAGCGTCCGTCTCCCGTGCTGGTAGATCGTGGGGTCGTGGGTTCGAGTCCTGGTCGAGTCAAACCAATGACTTTAACATTGATACTTGTCGCTTCCTAGCCAGGTGCTCGGCATTATTAGGATAGGGCAAGGACTGGTGTGCTCAGTGTCAAGATAATGTGACTGAGTGGGATACCAGGTCATGGTGCCGGTGGCCTGGTTTCCCAGTGGGACAGCACTATAAAGTCGCCATGAGTGCGCACTGTCACAAGTCAGTACCCGTCCTGATATGACCTTAGATGTTGCTAGGACATAAAACAACAACAAACAAACAAACAAACAAAACCCACAATGAATCTATAGGACGTCGGTACAAGTTTACATGAAGCCCACATTAAACATATCTTGAGCCAAGTCTACCCTAAGTCAGAATTCAGTCGATGGCACGTGTGTATAAAACATGTATTATGCCTAGCTTATATGTCCCAAGAGAAGCACGCTACCCAATAGAAGTACCCCCCCCCCCCTTTCAACGTTGAAAGCACAAACAAATTTACCACAATATTCAGACTGAATGCACATCAAATAAGACAATCCCACTTTATTTCAGATGCACTACAAAAACAAATCCATGAAATTCTTTAACTTTGAATAGACACATATCCATGTGTCTGCACTCACGCAGTGCGCATCTATTGGGACATATATGGTATATTCAATCAGCCCAAAATCTATACATATTCAGTCTATGCTTAGTATAAATAAAATCTGTATTTAACCAACAGCAACGCTATATAAAATATACAGTGAGTTTATATTAAATTCAACACATACTCTATGATTAGTTAGCGCATCGAGTCTACAATATGTATACCCAGAGTCAACAGCAAATCCGTGAGGAATCTATTTTTAGTCTACACAAAATCAATGGGAATACAGTTTACGTCTAGAGTTCAGGTTAGTCTATAAATAATTAGTCAATGGTGAAGTTGATTCGCTTTAGTAGTACATGAACACTGAGGTGGTTAAAGCGCCAAGCTGTAGGAACGATCCTAATTATCTACTTAGATGCCAGTGCCATTGACAGGGATATGATGTGGTGTCTGTCTATATAGCCTCAGGTCGTTGTGCATATCACTATTTTGCTCATGGGTGATTCATTCTGTGTTGATGCAATGTGGTGTTGGAAAACCGAGAAGGAAATGGAGTCTACAGCCGTGTTTACACGGGCGAATTAAAACGCTTCATATAAAACCAGTTGTCTAGATCGATTTACATTTGCCGTGTAAACACGACGCTGTGGCGTTTTAGGGCTGAATCGATTCATATAAATTGGTAGATGTAAACCACCTTGCAAGGTAGGATAGAAGAAGCGATCTAGCCTAAGCGCTTCACACGCATGCGCAGTCGAGACCTTAGTTTGTTGGCTTTCCAGTCGATCAAAAGCGCATATTATAGAATTTAGTCTATGAAACTGCTAGCTGTGCACAGATATTTTTTTCATCATTTATTTTTAGGGTTTCACTGCCCAGCAGAAGTTTTGACTGTTCCAAACCAATACGATTCAGTCCATACATATCTAGGTCGAACCCACTCTCTACTGGCAATGTCGACTAACCGAAACTGGCGCTGGTTCGTGTAAACGCACCACTACATCACTTCATATAAATCGCTTTGTCTAGATCGTTTTACATTTGCCCGTGTAAACACAGCTTTTGAGGGCATAAATTTCACTGTAAGCAGAATCAGCTCTGGGCATGTTAACATGGCGCAATGCACACACCATTACACAGCACCAGGCAGCTTGAGTGTAGAGTAAACTGTGAGTTTAATGTGGACCGGGCGACCAGAAGACACGCGGGTAGGTCACGACCTGGATGGCCAGTTCTCAAGTCGTATGTGGGTAGGTCAGGACCTGGATGGCCAGTTCTCACGTCGTACGTGGGTAGGTCAGGGCCTGGATGGCCAGTTCTCACGTCGTACGTCGGTATGTCAGGGCCTGCATGGATGGCCAGTTCTCACGTCGTACGTGGGTAGGTCAGGGCCTGGATGGCCAGTTCTCACGTCGTACGTGGGTAGGTCAGGGCCTGGATGGCCAGTTCTCACGTCGTATGTGGGTAGGTCAGGGCCTGGATGGCCAGTTCTCACGTCGTATATGGGTAGGTCAGGGCCTGGATGGCCAGTTCTCATGTCGTACCTGGGTAGGTCACGACCTGGATGGCCAGTTCTCACGTCGTACATGGGTAGGTCAGGGCCTGGATGGCCAGTTCTCACGTCGTACGTGGGTAGGTCAGGGCCTGGATGGCCAGTTCTCACGTCTTACGTGGGTATGTCAGGGCCTGGATGGCCAGTTCTCATGTCGTACGTGGGTAGGTCAGGGCCTGGATGGCCAGTTCTCACGTCGTACGTGGGTAGGTCAGGGCCTGGATGGCCAGTTCTCACGTCGTACGTGGGTAGGTCAGGACCTGGATGGCCAGTTCTCACGTCGTACGTGGGTAGGTCATTGTCTGGATGGCCAGTTCTCATGTCATACGTGGGTAGGTCAGTGTCTGGATGGCCAGTTCTCATGTCATACATGGGTCGGTCAGGGCCTGGATGGCCAGTTCTCACATCATACGTGGTAGGTCAGGGTCTGGATGGCCAGTCCTCACCTCATACATGGGTAGGTCAGGGCCTGGATGGCCAGTTCTCACGTCGTATGTGGGTAGGTCAGGGCCTGGATGGCCAGTTCTCATGTCGCACGCAGGTCGGTCAGGGTCTGGATGGCCAGTTCTCACGTCGTATGTGGGTCGGTCAGGTCCTGGATGGCCAGTTCTCACGTCGTATGTGGGTCGGTCAGGTCCTGGATGGCCAGTTGTCATGTCGCACGCAGGTCGGTCAGGGTCTGGATGGCCAGTTGTCATGTCATATGTGGGTCGGTCAGGGCCTGGATGGCCAGTTCTCACATCGTATGTGGGTAGGTCAGGGTCTGGATGGCCAGTTCTCACGTCGTACGTGGGTAGGTCAGGACATGGATGGCCAGTTCTCACGTCGTACGTGGGTAGGTCAGGGCCTGGATGGCCAGTTCTCATGTCATACATGGGTAGGTCAGGGCCTGGATGGCCAGTTCTCACATCGTACGTGGGTAGGTCAGGGCCTGGATGGCCAGTTCTCATGTCGCACGCAGGTCGGTCAGGGTCTGGATGGCCAGTTCTCACGTCGTATGTGGGTCGATCAAGTCCTGGATGGCCAGTTCTCATGTCATACATGGGTAGGTCAGGGTCTGGATGGCCAGTTCTCATGTCATACGTGGGTCGGTCAGGGGCTGGATGGCCAGTTCTCATGTCGCACGCAGGTCGGTCAGGGTCTGGATGGCCAGTTCTCACGTCGTATGTGGGTCGGTCAGGTCCTGGATGGCCAGTTGTCATGTCATACATGGGTAGGTCAGGGTCTGGATGGCCAGTCCTCACGTCATACGTGGGTAGGTCAGGGTCTGGATGGCCAGTCCTCACGTCATACGTGGGTAGATAAGGGTCTGGATGGGCAGTTCTCACGTCATATATGGGTCGGTCAGGGCCTGGATGGCCAGTTCTCACGTCGTACGTGGGTAGGTCAGGGCCTGGATGGCCAGTTCTCACATCATACGTGGTAGGTCAGGGTCTGGATGGCCAGTCCTCACCTCATACATGGGTAGGTCAGGGTCTGGATGGCCAGTTCTCACGTCATACGTGGGTAGGTCAGGGTCTGGATGGCCAGTTCTCACGTCATACGTGGGTAGGTAAGGGTCTGGATGGGCAGTTCTCACGTCATATATGGGTCGGTCAGGGCCTGGATGGCCAGTTCTCACATCATACGTGGTAGGTCAGGGTCTGGATGGCCAGTCCTCACCTCATACATGGGTAGGTCAGGGTCTGGATGGCCAGTTCTCACGTCGTACGTGGGTCAGTCAGGGCCTGGATGGCCAGTTCTCACGTCATACGTGCGTAGGTCAGGGTCTGGATGGCCAGTTCTCACGTCGCACGTGGGTCCGTCAGGGCCTGGATGGCCAGTTCTCACGTCGTACGAGGGTCGGTGAGGGTCTGGATGGCCAGTTCCCACGTCGTATGCGGGTCGAATTATAAGCTATTGGAATGGAACGCCATGGATTAGTTGGTTGTTGGGAGTTTTACGTCCTGGCAACAGCTAAGGTCCTATCAGGATGTGTAGCGACTTGTGACAGTGCACACTCTTGACCTGATATCCCAGTCACATTATCCTGACACTGAGCTAACCAGTCCTTGCTCTATCCTATAAATGCTGAACATCAAACTAGGAAGCAACACGTATCAATTTGATAAGTCATTGGTTTGACTCGACCGGGAACCGAACTCCCGAACTTCCGCACGCGAGGCCTGAGTTTGGCCCATGAATATTGTGGGTTCGAATCTTGGCCCTGTCAAACCAGTGACTTATCCTAGTGATACGTGTCGCTACCTATCCTAGCTTGGTTAGTTTGCTCAGTATCATGAAAATGCGACTAAAGCTAAGATTCCATATGCGCGGTATGCGGCATGCGGCATAGATACCCATGCTGACCTCCAATAGTCGATGTCTTCTTTTTGTGTTGGGGGGTTGCTAAACAAACCAAAAAAAAAAGAAAAGATACCCATCCCATTTTTGGAGTTTTTTTCTCCAAATTTGTGAAGGAAAGTCAAAGTTACTATTGTTTTCTATGGCAAACGCATTCGCATTCGCACTGATCGGTCCATGGGTCGATCCATTTTCCCCATTCGCATTCGCATTCGCATTTGCATTTGCATTTGCATTCGCGTTTGCATTTGCATTCGCATTTGCATTCGCATTCGCATTCGCATTCACATTCACATTCGGACTAAAGCTAAGATTCCTTATATGCAGTATGCGGCATGCGAATGTGGTATATGCGGCATAGATATATGCCAACCCCCAATAGCCGATGTTTACTTTTTGTGCTGGGGGATGGTTAAACAAATAAACACACCAAAAAAGTTACCCATAACATTTTTTGGGTTTTTTCCCTCTAAATTTGTGAAGGAAGATCAAAGTTAGTATTACTTTCTATGGCAAATGCAGCAGTATTTGCATTCGCATTCGCATTCGCACCGATCGGTCCATGGGTCGATCCAATTGCAGTATTCGCATTCGCATTGGCGTTCATATTCACATTCGGACATATGGAAGCACCACTATTCAATTACATGCTTTTAGATTTTTTGCCGCATTCACATTCGCATGCCACATACCGCATATAAGGAATCTTAGCTATATGGAAGCGCCCATGTCAATTTATATGCTTTTCCATTTTTTGCCACATTCGCATTTGCATAGCACATAGCGCATATATGGAATCTTAGCTTAAAGTTGCATGGTCCGATGGCACTTGAATTTTTGTCTTATTTTTTAGATAAATATATCAAATTGATCGTTACAAGCTACTAATCATTAGTCCGGAGTGATTTTGATTAAAGATGATTAGTTTTGAAGTAAT
Organism: Branchipolynoe longqiensis; assembly: GCA_030323885.1. Taxonomy (NCBI): domain Eukaryota; kingdom Metazoa; phylum Annelida; class Polychaeta; order Phyllodocida; family Polynoidae; genus Branchipolynoe; species Branchipolynoe longqiensis. The sequence goes on from CM059199.1 coordinate 24,822,489, forward strand.
ATGAGCTGAAAGAACCAAAAATAATTTCGACAAGCTTGTCAAAAGTCCTGTGGCTATGACCCAGATGGTCATCTCGCGGTGACCACGTGATGTGAGATGACCTGGAACCTTACAGGACTGTAGGTAGGTATTCCTGGTTGGAGGGGCCTTCTGGGACTGGATTAGTGCCATAGGCTCATGGCACTAGGGTTTTTAACAAAATATAATGTGTGTCTGTTGTCTGTCTATGTATGTCTGCATGTATCTGTGTGTGTGTATTTCTGTGTGTGTATGTCTGTGTGTGTATGTGTGTATGTATGTGTGTGCATGTATGTGTGTGTCTGCCTCTGTCTGTGTGCGGCTGTCTATGTGTCTGTGTGTGTGTGTCTATCTCTGCAAAGTCATGTCGGGTGTATGTGTGTCTGTGTATGTCGGGTGTGTGCATGTATGTGTGTTTGTGTGTCTGTGTGTGTTGTCTATGCATGTCTGTCTGTGTGTGTCTATCTGTGTGTCTGTCTGTGTGTATATATATGGGTGGTAGTGTATGTGTGTATGCATGTGTGTATGTTAGTGTGTGTCTGTATGTATATGTATGTGTGTGTCTGTGTGTGTATGTCTATGTGTGTATGTCTCTGCATGTCTGTCTGTGTGTATGTCTGTGTGTGTCTGTCTGGGGTGTCTGTGTGTGTGGCTCTCTCTCTGCAAAGTCAGGTTGGGTGTATGTGTGTGCTGTGTGTGCATGTCTGTCTGTGTGTGCCTATCTATGGGTGTCTGCCTGTGTGTGTATGTCTGTGTGTGTATGTCTGTGTGTATGTCTGTCTCTGTGTCTCTGTAAAGTCAGGTCAGGAAACACACAGACACATAGACACACATCCACCTCATATCCCCTTCCCCTCTATGACCCTGCACAGCAGGCCTACTTGGTTTGGGGGGGGGGGGCTAATGGGGTTCACGAGATTGGCCTAATTGGTTAATGGCCTTCCTGCATAATGGGTGTTTCAAACTGAGTGTTCAAAGGGGTGAGGTTATAAACTCACTGTTTATTTTGTATATACTGTCCCAAATCATTAGCTAATAGACCAACATCTAAGTTGGATATATAACATCAAATGTAAGTAGTTGTTTTAATTTTGACAAAATTATATTTCATCGGACCATGCAACTTTAAGTGAGATATCGGTTCACGGTGCTGACGGCACGCTGTCCCGGGGGGAGTGAGGTGTGGGTGTGTGGGTGTGTTGGTGTGTGGGTGTGTGGGTGTGTGGGTGTGTGGGTGTGTGGGTGTGTGGATGTGTGGGTGTGCGGGTGTGCGGGTGTGCGGGTGTGCGGGTGTGCGGGTGTGTGTGTGGACGGGTGTGGGCGTGTGCAGGTGTGCGGGTGTGTGGGTGTGTGGGTGTATGGGTGTGTGGGTGTGTGCGGGTGTGCGTGTGTGTGTGTGCGGGTGTGTGGGGGGTGTGTGTGGGGTGTGTGTGGGGTGTGTGGGTGTGTGGGGTGTGCGTGTGCGGGTGTGCAGGTGTGTGGGTATGCGGGTGTGTGGGTGTGCGAGTGTGTGGGTGTGCAGGTGTGCAGGTGTGTGTGGGTGTGCAGGTGTGTGCGGTTTGTGTGTGTGGGTGTGGGTGTGTGGGTGTGCAGGTGTGTGCGGTTTGTGTGTGTGGGTGGGTGTGGGTGTGTGGGTGTGTGGGTGTGTGGGTGTGTGGGTGTGTGGTTGTGTGGGTGTGTGGGTGTATGGGTGGGTGTGTGGGTGTATCCGGGTGTGTGGGTGTGTGCGGGTGTGTGGGTGTGTGGGTGTGTGGGTGTGCGGGTGTGCGGGTGTGCGGGTGTGCGGGTGGGTATGTGGGTGTGTGTTCGGGTGTGGGTGTGTGTTCGGGTGTGGGTGTGGGTGTGGGTGTGTGTGAGTGTGTGAGTGTGTGGGTGGGTGTCGGGATAGGGAGCGATAAATTGCCCACCTGAATTGCCTGCCATGAAAGTCGATACCGATCGTGATAGTGAGCATCAGGATGCGCTGTGACGATAACACACATCCTGAGAACATCTTAGAACTTGATGGATGTAAAATCACCAACAAAAGAAAGAAACAAATGCTGGCTGCGGAAATCGAGGCTTACCGTGGCACGTGAAACATCGCCACATGTAGCACCTGGCGGAGGAAGACGGAAACGCTGGCATGTCCGCACGGATACACCGGAACGGGACGATGCGCATGCGCCTCACCCAACAGCACAGGCTGGCGTTTACTTAAATTTGCATCGTTACTAAATGGCGAAGGTTCACGAACATTCAGGAACCCTACCTGCATATGCGGCATGCAGCACACGACTGGCTATATTTAAAAAATAAAAATAAACAAGTATACTCAATACTGCACTGTATATGACCTAATATGGCATTTATATTTATGTACCTCTTGGTACATCACATGGGGGTTCCTACCTTTATATGGTAGCATTTTTACCAACCCGAACCCCCACCAACACCACTACCATATGTTTCCCCTCTGCACCCCTGTGTGTGACCGTTCCGTAATGATCAGTCACATCTCCTAGTCTAAAACTAATGGACAAGTGCGACTGAGGTTTCTATTCACATACCGCATGCCACATGCCGCACCGGTCGCTACAGGGACCGATCGAGTTGTCGCATTCGCATTCACATTCGCATTCGCATACCGCGTGTAAGGAATGTAGCCCATAGGCTTCAAGGCGTTTCGATTTTTTGCCGCATTCGCATTCACATACCACATGCCGCATGCCGTGTGTAAAGAATGTACCCTTCACCTGACCAACATAACAATGTACACATTAACTACAAAGCCATAGTTGACCAAAATGATTCAAATTTATGTGGTAGATATTATCTACATGAACCCAAATCCACTACTAACCATAGCAGCAAGCCATACCTATAACATTAATACTCCAAACAAACCATACACACTTTCATCTCACTCATCAATGATGATATTGTAAAGTCAAATAACTCTCATACAGCGCGACTATCTTAAGCCGTGTTCGCACGGGCGATGTAAATTGATTCGTAGAAATCGACTTGTATAGTTTGGCTTACATTTCGCGTGTGAACGGGCGGGTGAGTCGAATTAGGGCTGAATCGATTCCTGTGATCTGGATACTGTAAACCACCTGTCGAGGTAGTTTACGTGAGTAGATTTCTGTGAATCGATTTATTTTGCCAGTGTGAACGCAACCGACTTACTTAAGGCGGATTAAGGACGTGACAGTCGAGACCTGAGTTTGTTGACTTTCCGGTAAATTTGCTTTATGAACCTGCTAGAGGTGCACATATATTTTTTTCATCATTTATTTTTAGGGTTTCACTGCCCAGCAGAAGTTTTGACTGTTCCAAACCAATACAATTCAGTCCATACATATCTAGGTCGAACCCACACTCTCTCGTGCTGATGTCGACGAACCCAAACTGGTGCTGGTTAGTCTGGACTTGCTCATGCGCAGATATCCACTTCCGCCTTAAACCGATTCAAAGCACTGCCCGTGTGAACGCGAAACACTTTCAAACTAAATCGATTCATATGATTTGCCTTGTCTAAATCGCTTTATATTTTGCCCGTGTGAACACGGCTATAGTGACTACTTATACAGCCGGGGTGCAAGTGTTAATCATTCCAATTGTGTACTGGTCTTACTAGAAGTCATTCATATAGGTTGGCTTTAGTCATTTCTTGGTTACCTAATTCTGTTACATCTTGATCTTCAGTTCCTATTGTAGGGTAGGGCGACTCAATGCGGTGCAGGAATGGGGAGTGGGGGGGGGAATTAAACTGTTTACACAAATAAACATCGATAAAGCAATTAAAGAGGCACGCCCCAATCACTCACCTACTCAAGCCACACAAGCAGAACAAACAGCTGGTGAGAGTAAAGAGAAGGCTGTAGACACCGACTCACCGTTATCCAGCGTGTACTCCATGAGGGGCAGGGCCAGCACTGGGATGAACGTCTGGAGGAGGAGTAGCACGGGAACCCGCGCCTCCATCATGAGATAGGCAGGCGCACCGCTACACTGGTCCCTCCGGCCGCCGGGCACTCGTGGGTCGTGTATACATATGTACCATTATAAACGGCGGTAGCAGCCTGGAACCGGGTGTCTGCAGCTTCGTGAAACTTAATGTTCCAATGTACCAATGTCTTCAATGTTGCAATATTCTAATGTTCCAATGTATCGATGTTTCCATGTTTATCTGTACCAATGTGATCAATCTTCCAATCTTCCAATATGCCAATATTCCAATGTTTTCAATATTCCACCATTCTAATGTTCCAAAGTACCAATGTTTCACTCCTTATGTGACCAATCTTATGATATTCCAACATTCAATTCCCTTTCTCTCTCCCAATATTCTAATACTATTAATAGTCTAATGTTCCAATGCCTTCAATTTTCAAATGTATCAATGTAACAATGGTTTCAATGAGCTAAAATGTGCTAATTTTCTCGTGTGCCAATATCCACAAGTTTGCATGTACGAATGCTCCAATGTTCCTCTGTGCTCTGTGGCACACGCAACCTGTCAATCTGCAATCTGTCAGCATAGGCCGAAATCGATTAACACGACCCGAGCGACTCGGGTCAGCCGAGTCATCAGAATTTCAAATCGAACACTGCGAGTAGAGTCGACAAATACACGTGCCGTGTGCAAAACGATCCGACCCAAGTAACCCACCTCCTAGCTGGGGTTGGCTACGAGCGATGACGTCACATTTGCGCTGGTATCGTCCTGCAGGATAAGAGCAACCAGTACCAGTCATATATGTTTTTTTTAAAGAATAACTTAGATTAATGAAATGGAAATATAGCTAAACTAGGCCATCATAAAATACTTTAAATCCTATTTTGCTGTAGTTTTATCGGTTATTTAAAAAAAAGAAAAAATTGTCCACCTGAGCGCGGAGAAGCGTATTCGATTATTCGACCCGAGTTTGTAGGATCTGCGCACGCGCCAATAAGTGGCTCGGGTGACCCAAGTTGATTAATCGATTACGCCCGTAATGACACTCTTTCAATTAAATCTAAAGCTATACTAATTAAAATTCCGGTACTTAACCCACTACATGTATACATGTATGTATATATATATACACATACTTTCCATACATATGTAAACACTTGTTTGTTTAGCGACACCCCAGCACAAAAGGTAGATATCAGCTATTGGGGTGGGGGTGCAGGTGGGGGTGGGGGGGGTGGGGGGAGGGGCACATAAATGTAAACACTGATTCAGGAACCTACATGCAGGATCATCAGGAAGTTTATTTTGATTGATTGTGATTACAACGACTGCTTCCAGATTGCATTAGGTTTAAGGTTTGTCTCTTCCAACTCACAGCGGGGTTGTACCTAGATACAAGATTCACCCCGTACTGCTGCAGTAGGGGTGCAAACCAACCCTATGTAAAAGGTGGCGAAAATGCGGGTCAAAGAATTGAGAGCCTAATTTCACAATCTAAGAAGCAATATTTATTCTTTACATACGTCTTATTGAGAGCCCGCTACCTTTGAGTTGAAAAATATAATATAAAAGCTAGTTTAATGCAATTTAAAAGTGAAATCGACGGCATTCTGCGGCCGCCATCTTGTCTTTTTGCATTCTCTCCCATTTCACCAACTCTGTGCCTACATGGGTAGCTATTTGATACTGGAACCACAGTTTCTAGGTGATGTTCCATACTAATGCTATTTTCGCCCGTATTTATATAAGGCTGGTCTTCACCCGTGTACTACAAGTTAAGTACCGGGTGAATCTTTTATCTAGGTTGTACCTGGCTGTGCATGTGATTGCAAACGATTGCACAGGACTGTACCAGTACCTTCAGTTATGTAAGATATATTATTGGTATGTGCACTGGTGTGTACAATGCATAGCTAATGCACGATATGCATTGGGTTTCAATGGGTGTGAATGGGTGTATGGTGGCAGATAGATGTGCTACTCGTGTTAAAAGGAATGTGCACGTATGTACGGGTGTGTCCACACACCCTAATCCTGTAGCTGCAGGTTTCTGTACGGCGAACTGTACATCTTACTAGCCCCATAACGGGGTCTGCGTTCGCATCATGACGCCATAATCATGTAGCGATACATGTACAAATCATGTAGCGATACATGTACAAGTGTTGGCACGCCTCCCCGCTGGGTCGTTGCGGTGGGTGTCTGCACTGGTGTCACTGCCTTTATCCTTTAGAGGTGGGTGTCTGTACGGGTGTCACCATACCTGGGTGGCGCCATGTGTCGATGCAGGTGTCAGTAAGCCCTTCTCCTGGGTCTATGCGGTGGGTGTCTACCAGTGCTACTAGGTGGGTCGCTGCTGGGGCGGCGCCCTCTGCTGACTGGCGCTGTGATCTGAGCGGCTGCCGGTCGCCGAGTGACGGGAGCGGGGTAGTGGGGCCAGCGATACGCCCCGTGCACCCTGTCACCACCGGGCCGTGGGAACCCCCGAGCCGTCGCATGGGGCGCAGTGGGGGTAGCAGAGTGCAGGTGTGGGAATGGCAAAGGGCAGACTAGACAACAAAAACTGGAAAATTACAAAAACACTAACATAGGCTATTACTAACAACCACAATTGCAGAAGGCTGACCCGAGCAGACACAGGTAAACACTCCTGGGTAAAGGAACAGATCAAGACAGCACCACAGCTGTCCAGCGTTGAAAACAAGCACCCTGACAGGAGCTTATACGTTATGGGCAGAGTAAATACCTCGTCAATAAAAATTTAAAAAAAAGGGTCGGTGCTGGCAAAGGGGCAGAAGTGGACGAGAAGGGGTGGGAGGGGGTCATAGTGGGCAGTGCCCAGTGTCAATGAGCCGGCGGGGTAAGGAGGGGCCGGAGGTGATAATGAGCTGGAGGCGTGATATTGGGGGGAGGGGGTGATATTGGGGGGAGGGGGTGACAACGGGCGGGGGAGGGTGATAGAGGACAGGACGAGTGAGAAGGGCGGGAGGAGGTGATAATGAGGGGGAGTGGGCAGGAAGGGGGTGGCAATTGACATGAGTGGGGTGGAAAGGGGAAGGAGTGATAATGGCAAAGTGCAGAGGTAATGGTAGCATAATGCACGGTGAGGGGGGGGGGGGCGAGTAGGGGCGGTAGGGTGCGTGGGTGCTGGGTGACCGGGGTGTGACATGGTGGTAGGGTAGAGGCGGAGAGAGGCCGGGTGCTGAGGGGGCGGTCAGCTGTGGGACTTTGTCAGACGTGGTCACCTGGTGGTGGGAGCCGTGCAGACCGAGGTGTGAACTCACTGAGGGATGAAGGTGGTGAGGTGTGAGGGAACCAGGAATAGCGCGCATAACACAATTACCTACCATCCCGGTCACCACCGCTCAACCTCCCCATCTCACCACCTGCACACGGCCCAAACTAACCCTCCCGTTCTCTTCTCTCCATCCACCCACCTCCCGACCTCCCCATCTCCACACCTCGCCACCTCACTACTCACTACCTCACCACCTCACCACCACAGTTCCCCATCTCTCCACCTCCCCATCTCCTCCCCTCTCCATATCCCCACCTCCACACCACCTCCCCATCTGCCTACCCACACACATACCCTGTGAACCACCAACTCACTCCCCACCCCCTCCCACTCACATCCCCACCTACATTCTACCCACACACCTACCCTCTGAACCACCAACTCACTCTCCACCCACCTCCCCACCCAGCTGCCCACCTACATTCTACCCACACACCTACCCTCTGAACCACCAACTCACTCTCCACCCACCTCCCCACTCACATCCCCACCTACATTCTACCCACACACCTACCCTCTGAACCACCAACTCACTCTCCACCTACATTCTAACCCACACACCTACCCTCTGAACCACCAACTCACTCTCCACCCCACCTCCCCACTCACATCCCCACCTACATTCTACCCACACACCTACCCTCTGAACCACCAACTCACTCTCCACCCACCTCCCCACCCAGCTGCCCACCTACATTCTACCCACACACCTACCCTCTGAACCACCAACTCACTCTCCACCCACCTCCCCACTCACATCCCCACCTACATTCTACCCACACACCTACCCTCTGAACCACCAACTCACTCTCCACCCACCTCCCCACTCACATCCCCACCTACATTCTACCCACACACCTACCCTCTGAACCACCAACTCACTCTCCACCCACCTCCCCACTCACATCCCCACCTACATTCTACCCACACACCTACCCTCTGAACCACCAACTCACTCTCCACCTACATTCTACCCACACACCTACCCTCTGAACCACCAACTCACTCTCCACCCACCTCCCCACTCACATCCCCACCTACATTCTACCCACACACCTACCCTCTGAACCACCAACTCACTCTCCACCCACCTCCCCACCCACCTCCCCACCTACATTCTACCCACACACCTACCCTCTGAACCACCAAGTCACTCTCCACCCACCTCCCCACCCAGCTGCCCACCTACATTCTACCCACACACCTACCCTCTGAACCACCAACTCACTCTCCACCCACCTCCCCACTCACATCCCCACCTACATTCTACCCACACACCTACCCTCTGAACCACCAACTCACTCTCCACCCACCTCCCCACTCACATCCCCACCTACATTCTACCCACACACCTACCCTCTGAACCACCAACTCACTCTCCACCCACCTCCCCACTCACATCCCCACCTACATTCTACCCACACACCTACCCTCTGAACCACCAACTCACTCTCCACCCACCTCCCCACCCACCTCCCCACCTACATTCTACACACACACCTACCCTCTGAACCACCAACTCACTCCCCACCCACCTCCCCACCCAGCTGCCCACCTACATTCTACCCACACACCTACCCTCTGAACCACCAACTCACTCTCCACCCACCTCCCCACTCACATCCCCACCTACATTCTACCCACACACCTACCCTCTGAACCAACAACTCACTCCCCACCCCCTCCCCACTCACATCCACACCTACATTCTACCCACACACCTACCCTCTGAACCACCAACTCACTCTCCACCCACCTCCCCACCCAGCTGCCCACCTACATTCTACCCACACACCTACCCTCTGAACCACCAACTCACTCCCCACCCCCTCCCCCACTCACATCCATACCTACATTCTACACCACAACACATACCCTCTGAACCACCAACTCACTCCCCCACCCCCTCCCCACTCACATCCACACACCTACATTCTACCCACACACATACCCTCTGAACCACCAACTCCCTCTCCAACCCACCTCCCCACTCACATCCCCACCTACCCATCTACCCACCCACGTACCTTCCCACCCGCCCACCTACCTCTCGATTCACCTTCCCACCACCTCCCCCACCCACCTCCATATCCATGCATAAGCAGCCTCCCACCTCCCCACCTATCACCCCAGCCACCTGCCCACCCACCAACCCACCCACCCACACCCACCTCTGAATGTAACTAATGAACTATTATTAAACTTTGTCAGTTGTACTCTCATGAACTAAAATTGGCTCGAAATAGATTAATGAGGTAACTATGGTATTGTACGCATTCAGGAAACCTGGCTGGGAGTGAGAGGTTGTGAGAATGATGTCAGTGCTGGACAACTCCTTAATGTACATATTACGTCTTACATTCCACCTGAAATCTTACACTGCCCAGTACCTCTAAGTCGCCCGGGCCTCCTCTGGTTTATTCCGGCGAGGTCAGACAGAAGTGACCTGTCACTGCCCAGTCACATCACAGGTGAGGTCAGACAGAAGTGACCTGTCACTGCCCAGTCACATCACAGGTGAGGTCAGACAGAAGTGACCTGTCACTGCCCAGTCACAACACAGGTGAGGTCAGACAGAAGTGACCTGTCACTGCCCAGTCACATCACAGGTGAGGTCAGACAGTAGTGACCTGTCACTGCCCAGTCACAACACAGGTGAGGTCAGACAGAAGTGACCTGTCACTGCCCAGTCACAACACAGGTGAGGTCAGACAGAAGTGACCTGTCACTGCCCAGTTACATCACAGGTGAGGTCAGACAGAAGTGACCTGTCACTGCCCAGTTACATCACAGGTGAGGTCAGACAGAAGTAACCTGTCACTGCCCAGCTACATCACAGGTGAGGTCAGACAGAAGTGACCTGTCACTGCCCAGTCACAACACAGGTGAGGTCAGACAGAAGTGACCTGTCACTGCCCAGTCACAACACAGGTGAGGTCTGACAGAAGTGACCTGTCACTGCCCAGTCACGTCACAGGTGAGGTCAGACAGAAGTGACCTGTCACTGCCCAGTCACAACACAGGTGAGGTCAGACAGAAGTGACCTGTCACTGCCCAGTCATATCACAGGTTAGGTCAGACAGAAGTGACCTGTCACTGCCCAGTCATATCACAGGTTAGGTCAGACAGAAGTGACCTGTCACTGCCCAGTCACATCACATGTTAGGTCAGACAGAAGTGACCTGTCACTGCCCAGTCACGTCACAGGTGAGGTCAGACAGAAGTGACCTGTCACTGCCCAGTCACATCACAGGTGAGGTCAGACAGAAGTGACCTGTCACTGCCCAGTCACAACACAGGTGAGGTCAGACAGAAGTGACCTGTCACTGCCCAGTCACATCACATGTTAGGTCAGACAGAAGTGACCTGTCACTGCCCATTCACATCACAGGTGAGGTCAGACAGAAGTGACCGGTCACTGCCCAGTCACATCACAGGTGAGGTCAGACAGAAGTGACCTGTCACTGCCCATTCACATCAAAGGTGATGTCAGACAGAGGTGACCTGTCACTGCCCAGTCATATCACAGGTGAGGTCAGACAGAAGTGACCTGTCACTGCCCAGTCACAACACAGGTGAGGTCAGACAGAAGTGACCTGTCATGGCCACGATGACAGAGTTCACCAGACAGAAGTGACCTGTCACGGCACAGGTGAGGTTCGCCATGTCCACTGACCATGGGGGAATGACTCTGATCTACCATAATTTACTTTGAAACAACTTTTATTTTAAATGGGTAACTTTTTAGATTTTTGAAGTGCAAACATGTCAAATTAACTTTGGCAAGCACAGCAAAATTCTTGACACCTAGGCTTCTGCAGTAAAAGGTTCGCTTGAATTGAACCTCCCAGCCGCTCTGCCCTTTTTCCTGACTTTGGACTTCACCACGCCGACTCCACCTCGGACCGCTGCAACTCCTCAAACATGCCAGGACAAGGAAAGGGCAAGGGCCGCAAGGGCTCCCGGGCGACTACCCTGGCCACGCCGGGACCCTCCTCAAGCTCACCGCGGGCGCCTCACCCTCCTCGGCCCCGGCGTCCCCCTCGGCGCCCTCGGACCGCACCTCGGGCGCCGACACTACGGCGATCCTCGAGGCCGTCCAGCGCCTCCAGACACAGCAGCGCGAGACTACCGCCCGTATGGACGCCCGTATGGATGCCCTGGAGTCGGGGGGACCCCGAGCCCTGCCGGAGATGCCCTCACCTGCGGCACCTCGGGCGCGCGCCCCGGCCGGGGCCGGGCCCCCGCCGCCACCTCAAGCGACCTTGCCGGGGGCGGCGCACCCCCAGTACGAGCGGTACCACCACCTCGCCAACCACGCCGCCCCTGCTCCGCCGCCTACCTACTACGAGGAGCCGACCCAGCATACCCCAGCATCCGCAGCCGACGCCGTGTGGGAGATACTGGCTTCCGCCGAGGCGCGGCGCTCCGTGAGGCGGCAAGGTATACCGGCAGATTATATCTTCCCCTCAGACCTGGTGGAGAGGGGGCCGGTGAAGAGGGGCGAGGCGACGAAAGACGAGTACAGCCTCGCCCTTCTCACCCTGATCGACCACCCCGGCTTCCCCGCCCACTCCGCCCAGGGCCTACACCACCACCACCACCTCACCGTGCTGAGGGACAACCTGGTCTACCCCTGGGCTACCGTCCGCGACTACTCAGAGACGATCTTCACCTGGATCGCGGACGGGAGACTCCCCCAGGGATGGCACGACCCGGTCGCCCTCAACCTGCTGAGGGTGGAGGCCCTCACCTTGCCCGCCCCTCAGGCCGCCCCGGCAGCACCGGCCCCCCCCGAGGCGACGACCTTCCCCGAGGCGCACACCTGCCCCGGGCCCAAACCGACACCCGCATCGCCTACGACAGGCACACCCACGGGGCCCCCTGCCCCACCTGGAACCGCGACCCCGCCTCGTGCGATCGGGCCACCGTCGGGGAGGCCCACGGCGAGGTGGGGGACAGGCACCGGCACGTCTGCGCCTACTGCGCTAACGTCCGGCGCCTACTGACAATGCACAGCGAGGCCGGCTGCCTCACCAAGCAAGCCCGTGAGCGCCAGACCCCGGCCGCCTCGGCGGATTTTTGATCCGCCCCCCCCCCCCCGGCCTCACCCACACCACTGCCGACAGCCCCGTGACCTCCACCGACAACCCCCCAGCGACCACCGATCGAAACGCCGCCCAGACAGAGCCGGGGATCATCACCTCGCACCTCATGCCTCAGACACAGCCCAGCCTCACGAGGAACCCTCCCCAGACAGCGCAGCCGCCGACCCTCACGACACCGCCTTCATCAACCTGCCCGACCCCAACCCCCACCCCGCCCAGCCCTGAGGACTTCGCTGCCCCCCTGATCGACCCTCGCCGGACCTCCTCACCGCATCTCTCCAAGAAGCGGGCCTCCTTTCTCTTTGGCTGCCCGCTCCCTGTCGACGTAGGCCCCGGACACTCGCCGCCCAGACACGGAACCTGACCTCTGAGGTGGTGCGCGCACCGTGCCCCGCCTCGCCCCCTCGGGCGCGCCTCGAGCCCTCTGCTCCGCCTTGCTGGAGGGCTCCTCGGCCCCCCTCACTGACTCATTCCAGACTCACTACCGGACTCTGACTTTGCCCCCTGAGGGCCCCTGTACATTTACTTGCTACTTGCTCCTCATGAGCCCTTTCCTTTGTACCTATGTTTCTGCTCCTCATGAGCTCCTCTGTTTACTTTGTTCATTGCTCCTCTGTTGACTTATTTCCCGAGGCGTCCAATAAACGCCTTGTTTTCCACTTCCGCCTTGCCTTCTTCCTTTTCGCGCATCGGTCGTAATGCAAAGCATTGCGCTTGATGCGTGGAGAGGAAGAGACCCTCCCCCGCCCCGGGCTGTCGCGCGGCATTCTCGCCTCACCCGACGCCCGCTCCTCACCTCTTCCTCGCCCTCCCCCGGGCCGGCTGCTTTCACACCTCACCTGCCGTCGCCCTCCAGCCCTCCCTTATAAGGCCGCCCGCCGGCCACCCTCAGTCACTCGCCCTCCAGCCTCCCAGCCGCTCTGCCCTTTTTCCTCCACCCACCCACCCAACTATCTCTTACCCTCTTTCTTCCAGCTAGGTGGAGGGCTCCTCGGCCCCCCTCACTGACTCATTCCAGCCTCACTACCGGACTCTGACTTTGCCCCCTGAGGGCCCCTGTACATTTACTTGCTACTTGCTCCTCATGAGCCCTTTCCTTTGTACCTATGTTTCTGCTCCTCATGAGCTCCTCTGTTTACTTTGTTCATTGCTCCTCTGTTGACTTATTTCCCAAGGCGTCCAATAAACGCCTTGTTTTCCACTTCTGCCTTGCCTTCTTCCTTTTCGCGCATCAATAAATCACTATCTAAGTTTTTTTTGTAAATATGTTTATTCTGCTGAATACATCTTTTGTCAGTGCCGAAGCACTGGTCTTCCACCCATTTTTCAAGTCAGGGTTATTTACACAAAAGGTATATAGAATAAGGTGTACAATAACTGTTGGATAAAATTTGCAGCATGTAACACAATGAAATTCTGTAACCCAAAAGTTCCATAGCAATATGGTAACAGTAGTGTCATATAATTAGATCAATATTAGTCAGATCAATGTGAGTATTTACATAGTATTTAGAATGTAAGCAGATGTTATCTTCTGTATTCAGTTGGTAAAGTTGTAGTAAGTTTTAATGTTCAGTTGCAGTTAGGCAAGCGGTATATAAATGTCAGTTTGTTAGAAATATTCTAGTGTAACTAGTTATATGAGTTTATGAATTATGATGTTGGGGTGGGGTTCTTAATAATACACTGGATCAGCTCTGACCAGTGAAGAGGTGGGACCAATCCCAGTGCATTTAGGTCTTAAATTAATTTGGTTTATTTGGACTGTCTCTGTCACTGTATATGGTTGACTGGAAATAACAGAGGAACAACAACAAATAAAAAGAGGGGGGGGGGAACCGAGGCTAAGGGTTTGGTGGTCTGCCACTTACGGTATGGTGAAGCCATGGAACATACTTTACTCTAACTGCATAAGGGCCTGCCCAATCCGATGAACTCTTAGTGAGTTTTTAAATTCTAGGTAAGAGTACACTGCCCTGGTTCTGGCTGGTAGGTTGTTCCACATCATGCTGCCTTTGTAAATTGGTGCTTTAATTAGTTTGTTTGTGGAAGGCTTGGGGACTTTGAGTAGAGTGGAATCAGCCCATCTAGTATTCCTTTTTGTGTTGTCTATATATTGGGTCTCTCTGGCTCTTCTTTACATAAGTGATAAGAGATGTGAATCTCTTCTAACCATTAGGTAATCTAGGTTTGCCTTGTCATGCATTTCCTTTACACTTAGTGTTTTTCCCCAATACATTGTCCTTAACACCAGGTTTTGGTTCCTTTGTAGCTTAGTCAGTTGCTGCTTCGCGAGCAATCCATAAATTATATCATTATAGTCTATTATTGGTAGAACTGTTGATTTATATAGCAGTAGGGCAGTGTTTTCGCTTATGATGCTCCACATCTTCCTGATTGTAGTCATATTTAGTGCCAATGATTGAGTTAGTTTAGCCAGCTGTTGATTCCCATTTAAGGTAGAATCAATCACTGTTCCTAAGTACTTGTATGTGCTTGCCTCCTTAATTTGGTTTCCGCCAATATGCAGTGTAATGAGTTGTGCTCTTGCCTTCCTTGCTTTGGTGCCATCAATGACAAACTCAGTTTTATTGGTGTGAAGGGATAGTTTGTTTTCACTACACCACAGGTTAACCCTGGTCAGCACTGTCCGAACCTGATCCGTTGCTACTTGGAAATCTTTATTGTGTACTGTGAGTGCTGCATCGTCTGCAAATAATGTGAATGTTGTATCCTCTGATACTTGGGGTAAATCATTTATAAAGATTAAAAACAGTTAGATATGTAAAATCAAATATAGATAATTATTTAGGTTTTGAAAATTTGACACTTCATCGGACTATGCAGCTTTAAGCTAAGGGCATCTGTGCCAGATTTCCTGCTAATATGAATAGAGAGTGGTGAAGTGGATGGTACTGAAGCCAGTGTGTGGCTGCACCAGAATGGTTGCACCCACTCAATGTGTCTCATCTACCCCCTCCCGCCGTCCATTGCATGGTGCTTGGGTGCCGCGACTACTGCAAGGGACCACACACTGTGTAGGGCGCTTCCTTGTCCCACCCTCCTGCTGCCCTTAGTCATCTAAAGCCGTGTTTACACGGGCAATTGTAAAGCGAATTAGACAAAGCGATTTATATGAAGCGAAGTAGTGGCGCGTTTACACACGGAGCGGTTTAAGGCGGAAATCGATATCTGCGCATGAGCAAGTCCATACTAACCAGCGCCAGTTTCAGTTAGTCGACCTCGCCACGAGAGAGTGTGGGTTCGATCTAGATATGTATGGACTGAATCATATTGTTTTGGAACGATCAAAACTTCTGCTGGGTAGTGAAAACCTAAAAATAAATGATGAAAAAAATATCTGCGCGCAGCTAGCGGTTTCATAGACTAAATTCTATAATATGCGCTTTTGTTCAACCGGAAAATCAACAAACTCAGGTCTCGACTGCGCATGCGTGTGACGTGCTTAAGCTAGTTCGCTTTATATAAACTACCTCGCGAGGCGGTTTACATAAAGTGAATAATTTGAATCGAATCAGCCCTAATCCGCCTCAGAGTTGCGTTTACATGGCGAATGCAAGCCGAACTAGGCAAGGCGCTTTATTTGAGGCGATTTAACTCGCCCGTGTAAACATTGCTTTACTAGTAGTTTTGCACATATACGTGTTCCCACAGACACTTAATTAGCTACCATGCCCCATACTGACCCCACTTTCATTTGGTTTAGGTGTGGTGTATATGAAAAAAGTAGCAGTTCTAGTAACAGCAGACAGAGATTTGGTGGAGCAAGTCCTGGAAATAGTACATCGATTTGGAGAATGAAACACCAGCCAGATTATTTCCCCAAGAACCAATGGGAATTGTTTTCCATGTATCATTTAGCATATTAAGTTGTACTAACTACACATACACTGCCTTTTCTCTCTGGATGAAGCTTATACTTTTGTGAGAGGTTAATAAAAATAGATATCAGAAGCTGATGGCTATATATAATTATATTATATATATATTTGGCTGCAACCGTCTCCTTAATTTTCAGCGAATAAAGTGTTTAATAAAATGTTATTAACTTACTTATATATATACGTCCTACATTGTAAAGAAAACCAAACAAGTATATGTAAACACAATCATATGAGAATGATGCAGATTTACAATATCAATATTTATCAGCACTAATTGGAAATGATGCACAAGTTTATTGGACTCACCAACCTCTACGGCATACAGCCTCATTTACCATGGTCGAGTGAAGCATTAAGGGTACATTCCTTACATGCGGTATGCAGTATGCGGTATGCGAATGCAAATGCGAATGCGACAACAAATTAAAACGCCTTGAAACCTATGGGCTACATTCCTTACATGCGGTATGTGGTATGCGAATGCGAATGCGAATGCATTTTCCGATCGGTCCATGTAGCGATCGGTACGGCATGCATTATGCGGCACGCAGGGTGCGAATAGAAACCTGAGTCTGATGTGTCCATTAGTTTAACACTAGGAGAGGCGACTGAGCATTACGGAATGGCCTAGAGGGGTGCCGTGTACATAGTGATTAGTGTGTGCTTATAAAGGGCCCAGTCCTTACACACAGTATGCGGTATGTGGCATGTGGCATGCAGCATGTGAATGGCGTGATTCCTTACACGCGGCATGCGGCATGCGGCATGCGGCATGCAGCGAGGTATATAAAAGCCCCTGCAGTGTGTGTAGTGTATGTATTCTATGTATTGTATGTAGTGCATGTAGTGTGTGTGGTGTATATAGTGTGTGTAGTGTGTGTAGTGTATGTATTGTGTGTAGGGTGTGTAGTGTGTGTAGTGTATGTATTGTGTGTAGGGTGTGTAGTGTGTGTAGTGTGTGCAGTGTGTGTAGTGTATGTATTGTGTGTAGTGTGTGTAGTGTGTGTAGTGTGTGCAGTGTGTGTAGTGTATGTATTGTATGTATTGTATGTAGTGTGTGTAGTGTGTGTAGTGTGTGTAGTGTGTGTAGTGTGTGCAGTGTGTACAGTGTGTGTGTGTGTGCAGTGTGTGTAGTGTGTGTAAGATGTGGGCGTGTCAACTATGTACGGATTGATCGCAATCTCCACCCTTCTCCTTCGATGGTGCACCCTTGTGGTAGCTCCACCAATGTTGGTATGGCGATTCTTACCCATGTAGGGACTTTTCCGGGGCAGTGCACCGACATGGCCGTGTCTGCTCCATGCGGTGCAATTGCGGCCCCTGTCTTACCATGCTGGGGAGGTATTACTGTTGCTGACCCTGTAGGTGTTCGGCGCACTCTCAGTGTACATTGTACTGGGAGTGCACCTGTGACCATTGCGGCTTCGCAGCCCTGTATGGTTGTTTCTGGCACCGGCCAGAACACCTCAGGGCCTCTACCCGTACACTCCGTGGGCACAAAGCTTGCACTTGTCTCTGTGCTCACCGCCACCCGTGGTGCACCTACCACTGTACGGACATGAGCGTCGCCGACCCGCACCGGTAGATAGTTGAGACCGAAGAGTAAGTATCGTTCGCTCGCTACTAACGGTAAGGCGACACTATATGCCAAGTGACCTTCTCTGCCCCACATTCATGCAACCGCTGTAAACTCATAGTACCAATGTAACGGTAACCCCTCAAATCCCGCCTGTTGAGCAGCTCGTAACACCTCCATTAACCTAGGTTTCACCAGGAGGTCCTCCGTGAGCTCGCCTCTCTCTAGTTGCATTTCCAGACAGTGATGTTGGGCCTGACTGGTGCGGTACACCGCCATCGCTGTTTCAATTACTTGTATAGAACGGGTAATTCTCTGCTCTAGCCTCAACTTATCCACCGCGTCTTAATTTGGTTTTGTAACATCGCAAAAGCCTCCTCCGTCGTTTCCTCCACCATCCCCATTCTATGAGCCAGCTCTCGTTGTATATTTCGAGTGCCGTTCATCAGGGTCAGCATCACGCCCTGATTATGCTCGAGTGCCGCGGTACGCAACTGGCCCCGTTTGACAACTTCGTCAACCCTGTCCAGTTGGTCCTGGGTAACTACCCCGAACAGCCAAGAAGCCCCCGCACCTACAAAGTCGAAGGGGGACCGCTTCACCCTAGCCGGTCCCTCATCGCTCTGCTCCGGTCCCACAGACAGCTGGATTTTTATGGCTTCTAGTCTCTTACCCCAGTTCCGCTGCACTCCCGACCATCTGTTGTTGCTTGTGCGGGCTATGCACTTCTCGACAGTCGCGATCCATCGGGCCACGGGTGGGCGCACTGGTGGTCTAGCTATCACCACCAGCTGCCATATCGCGGTGTTGGACCGCGCTTCCCCCTGGTCCCTCACCAGCACTCCGTCCTGGCTGAAAAGATCCCCATCGGGAACCAGTCCGGTGGTGAGTATGGCCAGGAAGCTGCCGAGCAGTGCGACCGCCCGCATTTCGATGTTGAAAACTTTGGTCATTCTCTGAAATATGTCCACATATCCACAATTAACGACAGGTTTTTCGTCATTCATTGTAAATACCCCGCATTATTGAAACCCATATATTACGTTAGTAAAACAATAATTCTGAACCCCCTGCAAAAATATAATTTAATGTAATCCAAATAATGCACAACAATTTTTGAACTATCATTCGAAACACCTAACATAAATAAAAATAATAGTGTTTCAGATCTCCGACACCATGCTAATTTCCTGAAATTAACAATAATCACAACAGTTTTTGAACCACACTTCGAACACGCCTAACAATGATACAAAAAATGTGGACATGCCTATACAGACAACATCATCAGCGATTGATACAATTTGGAATAATATAATTTAGTTTTTAATTCATACCTTCTTGCTATTCTAACCTCTTATCCCACTGGTACGCCATTTGAATACTTACGGTATATCTATGAGTTAATTCCTGTTTTGTTGTAGTGTTTACATTGTCAGTGTCTGTATCTCTCTGTGGGTGTGTATTACTTTGCGGGTTCCCGCAAGTATGGGTGGGTGGAGTATGTGTGTGTGTGTGGGTGTAATGACCATCAGCCTAAAATACACGAAAAAGTTGACAACACTCACCGAGTTGGCGTTTAGATGGTGGCGATAGTGGTTCAGCTGTGGGCGAGCTTCAGTGTGGTTACCTACTCTGCCTGCTACCTTTTATCACCCAATACACTCCCGCTCCGCCTGTGTTGTTTGTCTTATCTCTCCCCTCTGTTGTTTATCTTATCCCTCCCCTCTGTTGTTTATCTTCTCCCCCCCTCTGTTGTTTATCTTATACCCCCCCTCCACCCCCCCCCAATCTGTCATGTCGTCCCCAGATTATTGGCTGTGTGTGCGGGTGTGGGTGTGTGTGTGTGTGGCGTGTTCCCGTCTCTCCGTACTCCCTTTGTTCCCCCATCTCTCTATTGTTCCATCACGGCTGTGGTTCAGCTTGCTCGCAGTAATCCTCAACTCCTCGTATCGGTTTTATTGGTGCTTATCATCATCGTCCAGCCTTGTCCGATTGTACCGGACTCCCGCATTCCTGGTTATATCACCGCCATTGCATCATCACTGTGCTTAATCTCCCTCAATCCCTAATCCAAGCTTCCACTTATCCCTATCTGGCCATTTGTATCTGCGTCTTCCGGTACTCGGCCATTTATCCGCAGATAACGGTTGTGACTGTCCTGTGTTTGCAGGATTTACTGATACCAACTGCACCGTCTGTTCCCGCGTCTTATCCGCCTCTTATCTCACCAACTTTACAATTAATACATTCTCCAACACGAATACATAAAATAACAATAAAAATGTGACAACCATAAGCTTACGATTGCAATGTTGGTGTCTTTCCCATCTTTTAAGTATACTACTGCGTGTTGTTTGGCGCAGGGTTTATGCGTGTCTGCGCCCGCGTTACTGGCCCGCTGCCGAGTGGGCATTCCGTGACCCGCGTTGGGTTTGGTGGTTCGGTCCTAACGCGCCGCTCGCTCTCTCTTCGCGCTGCACGTCTTTGCATGTGCGTTAATCGTGGTAGCATTCCTTCCCACTCAATCCCTGGCTCTACCTTTAACACACTACCTCTGTTCAGCACTGTTCTGACATTACCCTGTCCTACCACCGTTATCACCTGACCCCGTATCCTGGTAATAATATACCCCGGGTCGTACTGTCTGTCCAGGGCTCCCTTCTCATTCACCCTAATCATTACTGCGTCCCCCACCGTTAGTTCTGGCACGTTTGCTTCCCGGTTTAGGCGGCGTTGGTTGTATCATCGGCTTTGCCGTTGATTCTCCACCGCCTCTCGTAGCGCCAGTGACACATCTTCAATCTGTCGTGCCAGATTAAATTCCACTGTCTCATCTCCTGTCTCCTCCGTCCGTTGCTTCAATCCTAGATACGGTCTGTTTGGATGGCGTCCATATGTCAGATAGAACGGGGAGAATCCCGTACTTCCTGAACACACCGTCCGATACGCCAGTATCGCATCACCCAGGAATTCTTCCCACAGACTTGCTCTACTGTTCACCAATTTCTTTAGAATTGTTTTTAGAGTTCGGTGATATCGCTCCACCCTTCCATTGGTTTGCGGGTGGTAGGGTGTGGTATGTCGTATCTCTACCCCACGGTCCCGCAAAGCATCCATGACTAGTTGATTTTTTAACTCGGCACCATTATCGGTTAGGAAGATTTCCGGTGCCGAGTATCGCGGAATGTATTCGCGTATCAAATAGTCCCGAATACCCTGCGCTGATTTGTCAGGTAGTGGTTTCACCTCTACCCACCCCGTACAATGGTCCATAATGGAGAGTAAATAACGATTTCCCTCTGGACTGGTCGGAAATGGGCCCGTCAAGTCCGCTGCTACCATTTTAGCCGGTGCTTTAGGTAGTGGCATGGCGGTTGTAGGCGGCTTATAATGTGGATATATACTCCCATACATCCCGTGCCATCCCGGCCCACTTAAAGTG
The DNA here is from genome assembly GCA_030323885.1 of Branchipolynoe longqiensis. NCBI lineage: Eukaryota > Metazoa > Annelida > Polychaeta > Phyllodocida > Polynoidae > Branchipolynoe > Branchipolynoe longqiensis. Next base: position 24,843,782 of record CM059199.1, read on the forward strand.
TTCTTGTATTCGCGCCATTGTTTTCGCCTGTGCCATGTGACCTACCTCTCGGTGTGCACGTTTGATCACTCTCTCTCTGAATACCTTTGGGAGGATCAATCTCAGGTAGCTTGCTTTTCCATGTGGTGCCCGCAGTGTGTACAGCAAGCTCTCTTGCAGCACAAACTCTTGTGCATCCTGGCCACCCAACTCATATTCCGGCATTTCCTTTTGGGCCGTTAGCAACTCTGCATTGTCCAATTGATAGTGCCCAAATGGTATTTCTTCTTCTGACACTCAAATATCGACCGTGGCCATTTCTTCCGGCTCCGTAGCTTCCGCGGTCGGTCTCAGCCGCGACAACATGTCTGCCCAGGTGTTGTCTTCCCCTTTCATATACAGGATTGGTGCTGCATATTCTGCCAGTAGTACAGCCCACCTCTGTATTCGCGTGTTCTTGATTTCTTTTGTGAAGCGACAACGCAGTGGCGCATGGTTGGTGTATATTTTTACATCTGCACCATACAGATATGGGCGTAATTTAACCAGTGCGTAGATCAATGCGTATGCCTCCTTCTCCACCGTTGGGTAGTTCAGCTGAGCGGCCGTGAATCTACCACTGATGAAGTGCACCGGTCTGCCGATACCTTTTTGATCTTCTTGCACCAGTATCGCGCCCATACTGTAGTCAGACGCATCTCTGGATAGTTTGTAGGGCTTGGACGGATCGGGAAACTGTAATACTACACTGTTAAGTAATAGCTCCTTCAATTCGTCCCAAGCCCTTTGGCACACCTCTGTCCATACAAACTTCATGTGCTTACCCGTCAGTGCTGTTATGGGTGCAACTATGTCGGCATAGTTAGGCATTAACTGCCGGTAATAGTTTGCGGAACCCAGTAGGCGTCAAGCTTCTTGCTTCGTAGTCGGGGCTGCCATTTCGTGGATGGCCGCAACTTTTTCCGGGTCAGCTTTTAGACCGTCCTTACCCACAACGAAACCCAACAACTTCACCTCTGTTGCTGCAAATTCGCATTTTGACGGCTTAATGGTCAATCCTTCACTTTGCAATACCCTCAGTACTTCGCCCACGTGGCTACGATCCGAGTTTTCATCCGGAGAGTATATGATTATATCGTCCAAGTAAATTAGACAATATTTCCCCAGTTGCTTCGCCAATATCGCATTCATCATGCGCTGAAATATTGCCGGCGCATCGCACAGACCAAACTGCATCCGCTTGAACTGGAAGAGTCCCATGTGCGTGGCAATCGCGGTCTTTGCTCGACTCGATTCTCCCACCCAGACTTGCCAGTATCCTGATTTAAGGTCCAGTGTTGTGAATACCTTCGCGCCACCCAACTGATCGAAAATATCCTGTATTCTTGGCATTGGGTAGGCGGGTTACTGCATTCAGTTTGCGATAGTCCCCACAAATCCTCATCATTCCATCCTTTTTCGGCACCATCGTCACTGGGGATGCACACGGGCTACAGCTCGGCTCAATAATGCCCTGTTCTAGCATCCTGCGCAGTTCATCTTCCATCATGGTGCGTTTTGCCAGTGGCATGCGGTATGGGCGTTGATTGATAGGGTGTGCCGACCCGGTATCAATGTGCATCTCCACTACTTTTGTGGCTTTCAGCGGCCCATCTGCTGATGGAAACACCTCTGGATACGCCTTTCTCCATGTCTCCCTGTCCGAGATGTCTTCACGTATCACATTCATCTCCCACGACCCCCATTCATGCGTGATATTACACAGCACCACCTGTTGTTTCCTATACAGTAAGGTGGCGCCACATAGTAATAGCGCATCGGTTCCTAACAACATATCATGCTGCAAACTTTCTACAACATAACAATTAATCCTGACATCATACATATTTACCTAGCGATTTTTATCATTGAACGTGCCGCTCCCATATCCACCAATGCGGTCAGTATTGCGCCGTTAATCGCAATACTCACTGTTGGTCTGTGGTCGGTCGCGGCCTCTAGTTTCCCGACAGTGGGCTGTACCTGCTGTGCATCCGCTGGCCGTTCCTCTGCCACTGTGGTGCCTGGGCCTGTTGCATCCCCCGCTGGGTCGCATTTTGACAGACCCGTTGGATATGGGGCCCGCCACATATCCAGCATCTCAGGGTGGCCTGCTCTCATTATATCTCTCATTTCTGTAGATCTCCCTCGCTGGTTCTCTTCTATATGCTGCTGGTGCCTGTACCTGCGGCCTGGGGTGATATGGCAGCACCTCTACAGGTTTTTCTTGTGGGACCATCAAACGCTCCACCATTTTCCGGAGTGCTTTTACCTCTCCCTGTAGAGTTTTCCTGTCATTCTTGGCCACGCTCCTTCCATTCGCTGCGGTCTGCTGGTCGGGGTGCTGCGGGGTGTTGTTTGGTTTGGGCGGGTTCTCCCGGAGTGCATTCTCCCGGAGTGCCGCCTGCACCTTTTCATCCCTCTCTACTGCTTTCTTCTCTCCCCTCTTCCAGGCGCGGCCCTGCGCGATCGCTGTTTCAAACGCTTCCTCCAGGGTTGCGGGCCGTCGGAAGTCCACCGTGGTGATCACAGCCTCATTTCTCAGCGAGTCTATGAACAACCCTAGCAGTATCCCCGCCGAGTCCGACCCTGGTTTGGCTTCTCCGAGGTCCCAACCCCTCTCCACTGCCAGTCGGAAACGTTGGCAATACGATGCTTCCGTTTCCCCCCATTGCTGCTTCATTTTACTTATGATATTCCGCAGGTGGTCATGCTCATCTTGCGGCAGGAGTGCCTCAGTGACTGCCTTGGCCACCGCGCTCCAGTCTCCTTCTCTATCCTCCCTGAAGACACCATAAATAATGTCTTGTAGCATGCCGCTCGCAAAACCCAGGGAGAACCACGTGATCTCTTCCCCGGTGGCTTCTGCGAGGTCCCCCGCACGCTCGATTTGTCTTAGCCATTCGCGGAGAGCTCCCGCATCTGTCCCGTTTATTGCCGTTATTGATTTCCCATAATCTCGGAGAATCTTCGCCCGGTCCGCTCTGGCTCTCTGGGCTGCAGCCGAATCTTATCTCTCCTCCCTCCGTTCCTCCAGGGTCTCCCTTCTCTCTGCGTCATCCTTCACTATAATGATCTTAGACTCGCAGAACTCTGGCCAATAGCTGTCCTTATCTTTCATCTCATCGATCCCTCCAGTTGCTGCGGATCGGTCATACCAGTCCTCAAACTCCTGTTTGAGTTGAGTCTGGTGGGAGCGTCGGTAAGGCATAATTACGTTTGATATGGCAGGTTAATACGCATTCAATAATACATTAATACAACTTGTATTTGTTTTCTACCAACCTTACATGTCTCCTATCGTGTCGAGCTCCACCACTCTCTCTTCGCTGGTGCCGTCCTCTCGCCGTTGTGACTGTCATGTTACTCATCTTACTTCCCTTCTAACCACCTCCCATTTACCATTTTAACCACATCCCACGCATCCTGCCCAACCAGATAGCTCGAGTACCTGGTCGCCAGTCTGAAATCCCGTATTTGCGGGTCCCCGCATCTCATATATGCGGGCGTTTGAAGCTATTGATGGCCGATCCAGTTAGGTGGTACGCGAGGGTTATGGTTATCTTTTCTGATGGTTACTCATGTTATTAGTGATACTGTTCTACACAGCCAGAGTGCCCTACTCTCTTGCTTAAAGTATCTATCCTGTATAAGGCATACTATCCTGCATAAGGCATACTATCCTGCATAAGGCATACTATCCTGCATAAGGCATACTATCCTGCATAAGGCATACTATCCTGCATAAGGCATACTATCCTGCATAAGGCATACTATCCTGCATAAGGCATACTATCCTGCATAAGGCATACTATCCTGCATAAGGCATACTATCCTTTGGATATATTCTATTCATATGAACTATATAGCAGAGCTTACCCCATAGTAGAGACACACAAGACACAACGCGTGATTCGAGTCCAGCACCAGCAGAAGTATTGGTAGAATGATCCTGATGCTTTGTTTTATTCAGTTTATATACATGCAACAGTGGATGTTATCAATATTCTTATCGGTTGCTTTCAGGGCTCACCCCCCACCCAGCTTTGACCACCACCTGACTATCATAAGCTTAGATAACATGTAAACCTCCAACAACCAACCAAGATAACATGTGGTGACTGTGTGTCTGGGTGAGATAAGGGGGAAGGATTGTGCTTAAAGGGGCATTGTTTCCCTCCCCCTGTGTGAGCCTTATAAAGGGAGTACTGTTTCATATTTAACCATCTCGATATTCAATATACACTTAATCGGAAAATTTTACACCGCCACCCACAACGCGCACCATGTCAATGGGGTCAAGGTCAGTACGGGGTCAGCAGTATAACAGAGGAGGCGCAGCACGATCTGAATGCACCCGATGCGGCTACACACACAATAGAGGCAAATGCTCTGCGATGGGTAAAGAATGCGCCGGGTGTCATAAAATAGGCCATTTCATCAAGATGTGTAGAAGCAGGCAAACAACAACACCTGTAAATGAGATATATGTGGATGACCATAATAAACTAGAAAACTGGCCGGAGATGGTCAACGAGGAGGAAACCGATCTCTTCGTGGGCGCCATCGGTGAAGCAGACAACACAAACACAGACTTGTGGTACACGGACATATACGTTGGAAATACACAAATACGCTTCAAATTAGACACGGGATCAGAAGCAAATATAGTGCCAAGAACAATATTCGACCAGTTGATGAATACTGTTTTGAAACCTTCAAGATGTCGGTTGGTTACATATACGGGACAGCATATATATCCAGAAGGCGAGGCGGACATCAAAATAAACAACCAGATGTTACGTTTCCAAGTCACCGCTAGTGGAAGCCCGATCCTTGGAAAAAGCGGATGTGTCCTGTTAAACCTTCTCACCCGAGTCAACACTGTAAACAAACAAACAGACACACATCCCGATGCAAACGAACTGGTAAATACCTATAATGATGTTTTCCATGGTCTAGGAACCATAAAAGTTAATGCAAAGATTCACATTGATCATAATGTTCAGCCAATCATTGACCCACCACGTAGAATCCCGCACGCCATTGAAAATTATGTAAAAGAAGAGCTAGACCGTATGTTAAAGCTAGGCGTTATAATCAAACAGGAGGAGCCGACCCCTTGGGTCAGCTCAATAACCATTGTAAGAAAACCGGGAAAGATAAGGGTATGCTTGGACCCTACAAAGCTTAATAAAGCAATCCTACGTGGGCCCTATCCTACAAGAACGATAGAGGAGGTTGTTGCCAAAACCCATGGGCCAAGTTTTTTACCGTATTTGATGCCAACAGCGGGTACTGGCAAATAGTCCTAGATGAGCACAGTTAAAAAATCTGCATGTTCAACACTCCATGGGGCAGATACCACTATATGCATCTGCCTTTCGGAATCAAAACGGCAGGAGACATTTTTATAGAACAAATGAATAACATACTAGGTGATCTGCCAGGAGTAAATGTCATTGCTGACAATATTTTAATCTACGGGGCAACAATCCAAGAGCATAACACCCGGTTAGAAAATGTCCTGAAAAGAGCAAGGGAGGTAAACCTAAAATTAAACCCGAAAAAGTCTAAAATCTGTCAAACGCAAGTAAATTATGTCAGCCATACCCTAACACCAGAAGGTCTGAAACCCAATGCCGAACGCATACAAGCGATCACAGATATGCCCACGCCTAGTAACATGTCAGATATCCAACGTTTCTTAGGAATGGTGGGATACGTTTCAAAATTCATTCCAAACCTATATGAAATGTCAAAACCCTTAAGGATACTTTTAAATCGTGAGGTAGCGTGGCATTGGGACGACGACCAAAAGAAAGCGTTCACAAAACTAAAAACGGCATTGGTACAAGCCCCAGTATTAAAATATTATAATGTTAATGAAAAAAATAGTCATCCAAGTAGATGCCTGTAAATCGGGACTAGGGGCAACACTTTTCCAAAACGACCATCCTATTGCAATGGCTTCTAAAGCATTGAACACTGCCCAAAGCAGCTATGCTGTAATTGAAAAGGAACTTTTGGCAACATGTTTTGGTTGCCAAAAGTTCCACGATTACATATTTGGAAAAGAAACAATAATTGAGACAGACCACAAGCCGCTAGTCGCAATCATGAATAAGCCTTTGTACCAACTATCCGCCAGGATGCAGAGGATGAGAATGCGTCTTCAAAATTATGACTTAAGCATCACATACAAAAAGGGTACCTCCATGTACTTTGCAGATGCCTTGTCACGCGCACATTCAACAAAGACAGAACCACAAAACCTGTTTGACAAAGACATCTTGATAGCTGCCCTAGAGATCATCGAGGACGATCTAGATCACGTCGCCAAAGCTACACAAAATGATGAAACGCTCATCGAAGTCAGCAAATATACACGTATAGGTTGGCCAGAAACAAATAACGCACTGAGACAAGACAGAAAACCATATTTCACCTATAAACACAAAATCACAATCAACAACAACATCCTCATGAAAGGTGATCGGATTATAATCCCCCAAAAATTACAATCTGAAATGTTAGATAAAATCCATGGATCGCACCTCGGCATAATAAAGTGCAAACAATTGGCTAGGGATTACGTATTCTGGCCTGGAATAAATAACCAGATTGAGGACAAAGTATCCAGATGCGAAATTTGTCAATCATTCAGAAACAAACCACATTCAGAGCCGTTAATCAATCATGAAATTCCAAATTTGCCTTTCAACAAAATAGGGGTAGATTTTTTCCAGGTACAAAACAGACATTTCATAGTAATCATAGATTATTATTCGAAATACCCTGAAATCATGGAACTAAAAGAAACCACCAGTGAAGCCACCATCAAGACACTAAAACAGATGTTTGGCCGACATGGCATACCACGTACCGTGGTCACAGACAATGGGCCACAGTTCACAAGTACGATATATAAACAATTTGCAAATGATTATAACTTCACACCAATACATACAAATCCCTTATACCCGCAGAGTAATGGGCAAGTGGAACGATATGTTCAAACGCTAAAAAGCATGATAAAAAAGGCAATGCTAGACAAATCAGACATTAACTTAGCTCTTTTAAATTACCGTAACACCCCATTAATAGGACTAGATGCATCACCGGCCCAGCTTTTAATGAATCGTAGACTCAGGTCAAAACTACCAGCACACGCCAAACATCTAAAACCAAAAGCTGAACACTCCAGAATCAAACAAATCAAAATCAAACAAAAAATATAAAAGAAATACTTCGATAAACAAGCCACCAGAGAACACAAAACACTAAACGTCGGAGACAAAATAAGATACATCACTCATGAACACAAATAGGCACCAGTAAAAATCACTAAAATAAACAATCCAACACGACGAGATTACGAGATAATCAACAACGAAAACAATAAATTACGAAGAAACAGAGTACAATTATTCAAAGCAGAAACAAATGACACCGCCACACCAATCCAGAACCGAATCGAAATACCCGAAGTACAACACAACAAACCACAAATACAAACACTGCCCACCACAAACACTGGGTACACAACCAGGTCAGGTAGACTGAGTAGCCCAGCAGAGCGTTGGGGAGACTAAAATACTACCACTATGACCAAACAAAACAAACATAGCTGACCGTAAAGTGGACAGTTAGGTTGTTACTTGTTAGAAAACATAGATGTCATAGCATTGATTGTAGTCATGATAAATGTAACATGGTTTTCTGGTTATCATTGTTAAAAGATAAACATGTAATGTAAAAAAAAAAAAAAAAAAAAAATGGTCAGTGAGTTAGCATAAACATGTATAAGATTAACGAGCGAGTCAAAACAAGACCCAGTAATGGTATCTCAGTCATATATAGATATATATATATATTGTAATTGTCATTATATCATAAATGTGGTATGATAAAACATGTATCACTAAATTACAAATGTACCCTGTAAAACAACAAGGCAATAGGATGATTTGTACTACTGACATATTTCAAACATTATTGATCGGCTGTATATATAGATAAGAGTTAAGGCAAGTTGTTATTTGTGTTACTGACAATTGAATATTTATTGTATATTGCATCAAACAAATTGTGGACAAACTACATCCTGCTGCTAACATAAACGAAAATCAGTAAGTAAAACTTAAAGAAGGGAGATGTAAGATGTGGGCGTGTCAACTATGTACGGAATACGGGGCTCTGTATGTTGGTGACGTAAGCGGTCACGTGAAGGAGGGCCAGGAAAAATGAATAATAAAGTTAGACACACACAGGAACTCAATGCATCCACACTCATTTACTACAGTGTGTGCAGTTTGTGTAGTGTATGTATTGTGTGTAGTGTGTGCAGTGTGTGTAGTGTATGTAGTGTATGTAGTGTGTGTAGTGTGTGTAATGTATGTATTGTGTGTGCAGTGTGTGTAGTGTGTGTAGTGTATGTATTGTGTGTAGGGTGTGAAGTGTGTGTAGTGTGTGCAGTGTGTGTAGTGTATGTATTGTATGTAGTGTGTGTAGTGTGCATAGTGTGTGTATTGTGTGTGCAGTGTGTGTAGTGTGTGTAGTGTATGTATTGTGTGTAGGGTGTGTAGTGTGTGTAGTGTGTGCAGTGTGTGTAGTTTATGTATTGTATGCAGTGTGTGTAGTGTGTGTAGTGTGTGTAGTGTGTGTAGTGTGGGCAGTGTGTGCAGTGTGTGCAGTGTGTGTAGTGTATGTATTGTATGTAGTGTGTGTAGTGTGTGTAGTGTGTGTAGTGTGTGTAGTGTGTGCAGTGTGTGCAGTGTATGTATTGTGTGTATTGTGTGTAGTGTGTGTAGTGTGGGTAGTGTGCGTAGTGTGTGAATTGCATGTAGTGTATGTAGTGTATGTAGTGTATATAGTGTATGTAGTGTACGTAGTGTATGTAGTGTATGTAGTGTACATAGTGTTTACCTATCACAAATCCCACAAACATCCATCTCCCGGGTGACCACCTCCCATCAACACCCTTGTGTCCGTAATTATCAGTCCCCTCCTCCGGCCTTAAACCAATGGACAAATGTGACTGATGGTTTTCTATTCGCACCCCGTGCCACATGCCGCATGCCGCACCGATCGCTACATGGACCGATCGGAAAAACGCATTTGCATTCGCATTTGCATTCGCATTTGCATTCGCATTTGCATTCGCATTCGCATACCGCGTGTAAGGAATGTAGCTCATAGGCTTCAAGGCGTTTCGATTTTTTGTCGCATTCGCATTCGCATTCGCATTCGCATACCGCATACCGCGTGTAGGGAATGCGCCCTTCACACGCGGTATGCGGTATGCGGTATGCGGCACACGACTGGCTATATTTAAAAAATAAAAATAAACAATTATTCTCCATACTGCTCTGTATATGACCAAATATTGCATTTATATCTATGTACCTTTTCGTATGTCACATGGGGGTTCCTACCTTTATTATAACCAAATTATAGATAAGTATTCATATTTCTGTGCATATGGTAGCATTTTTAGCTTTCCCCTAACCGTATGTCTCCCGGGTGCCCAGCTCACCATGTGTTTCCCCTCCTCACCCCTGTGTGAGACCGTTCCGTAATGCTCAGTCGCCTCTCCTAGTGTTAAACTAATGGACACATCAGACTCATGTTTCTATTCACACCCTGCGTGCCGCATACCGCATGCTGCACTGATCGCTACATGGACCGATCGGAAAATGCATTCACATTCACATTCGCATTCGCATTCGCATACCGCATACCGCATACCGCATGTAAGGAATGTACCCTTAAGGGGGAAGGAGGCGGGAAGGTGAGAAAGCCGTGAGGGGAAGAGAGAGGAGGGGAGAAAGCCGAGGGGAGGATGGCAGGGAGGTGAGAAAGCCATGAGGGGAAGAGAGAGGAGGGGAGAAAGCCGAGGGGAGGATGGCAGGGAGGTGAGAAAGCTACCAGATTCACAGAAATATGAATACTTATCTATAAATTGGCAATGATATAGCCAGTTGTGTGCCGCATGCTGCATGCCGCATACCGCGTGTAAGGAATCATGCCATTCACATACCGCATGCCGCATGCCGCATACCGCATACCGCGTGTAAGGACTGGGCCCTTTAGGATGGCATTGGTAGAATGTGTGCACGTGCATATTACATCAATATTTCATGGAATTTAATCAAATGTCACGTTGTAAATAAAGCCAGTGATGTAATTATTTAGCTGTTCCTGGATTAGTTGTGCGCTGTTGTGCACCTCTAACTAAACTGGTAGGATGTAATTCATGTTATTTAACGAATCTGTACTTGGTTAAATCAAAGGGTTTAACATTAATGTCGATCTAAAGGGGTTGGAATATAACCAGAACGTTACCAAATGAACTGTGTGGACGAATAAACATATTTATCTCAAACAACATAAATTAATATTGCTACTGAATTCATGGTTCACAAAATATGTTACTTTTTCTCTCATCTGGAACCGAACATCACAAGGACAGGGCAATAAAAGTCTGGCTGGTTGATTCAGTCTCAACATTTTTTTTTGTTGTTGTTGTAAATATAGTTTATTCATTGAATAAAGTCTTTTGTCAGCGCTGTGGCACTGGTCTTCCAGCCATGTGACAATACAGTTATTTACAATATATGCAGCTAGCCCAAATCAGGTGAAATAACAATATCAAACATTCAAAGACTTACATATGGTATAGTTTGACAATTCACATACAAAAATAGCAGTTATATGTTGTATTCCTACACACTTGATACATACATGTGTATTGATTAGACCTTTACATTACGGAGTGGTTAGGTACATAGTTTTCCTTCATAGGTTTGTATGCCTACTATGTTGTGAATTGCAAAACTATCATGTTGTTGGAGTTAACATTTTGAGATGGAGTGAGTGTTAGTAGAATGGTTTGTTTATTCTGTTAGATAGAGTGTGGTTAGCTTATAGGGTTATGCTTAAAAGGTTAATACCTCAGGTGTGTTTTTTGACTACATGAAGTAGTTTGAGATGCTTAAAAGGTTAATACCTCAGGTGTGTTTTTTGACTACATGAAGTAGTTTGAGTAAGTAGGTTGTTAGTAATGATGGGATAAACAATGCTTGGAGGATTGTATGTTTCAGTCATTTAGTAGTCTAGTACAGACTTTATTAGTGTCTATGTTTGTACAAAGACCCCATAATACCAAGACAGCTCACTCAGCCTGTACTGTGTAATCAAAATGATCAAACCCACCACGTGGTGCGCTGGCCGTTCCCCCGGCTAAACAGATGCCACAATATATGCACAAATGTATATATGAATGTGAAAGCTGTGTGACGATGGCGACGATGATGTGTGCCTGTTCATAGCAATCCGATATTGATGTGTATTCACGCTTACCCGCCTCATGCATGATATAACCGTATGTGTTTACTTGTGAAACACCAACCAGCAGCTGGGTCAATCAAACCCACCACAAGGTGGCACCGCAAAATTTACATCACATGGGAGAGATAGGGAGTGAGCCGTCCCAGTACCATAGGGCCCCCGGTCTATAGCAATACTACCAGACTGATACACCTTTCCGAATTTGCTGGGCAAATAATTTGTACAGTGGATAACTTGGTTTGTTGGCAGCAGGCAAAGGAGCGCATGGGGTGGTGGGAGGGGGTAGGGTGGCCATAGGTGCTTATAATAGATAGCTAATTAAATATGGCGACCTCATCACTAGGCCTGTAGAAGGCTTGGTGAAATCTTACCAGGTTCTTGAATTCTAGTTGTGTTTGTGCATGTCTAATTCTGACTGGGAGTTCATTCCATAATTTGCTGCCTTTGTAGATAGGGGCTCTTGTCAGTCTATTTGTGAGTGGTTTAGGAACTTTGAGGAGTGTAGCATCCCCCTGCCTGGTAACTCTGGTAGTATGGTCTATGTAGTTTTCATCCTTGGCTCTGATAAACATAAGAGATAGCAGATGTGCATCTCTCCTTTGGCTCAGGTATGTGATATTAGATCTAGTGTGCATCTCATTCACTGAGAGAACTTTGCCCCTATATACTATTCTAAGAGCTCGGTTTTGAGTTCTCTGTAATTTATTTTCTTGTTGTTTTGTTAAAAGGCCATAGATTAGATCATTATAATCTATTATTGGCAGAATAGTTGCCTTATACAGTTTGAGCGCTGTGTTCTCACTCATGTAGCATCTTATTTTTCTAAAGGTTGTCATTCTCATACCTAGAATTTGGTTCAGCCTCGATAGTTGCTGGTTCGCATTCAGTGTAGAGTCAAGTGTGGTTCCTAAGTATTTGTACGAGTTCACTTCTCTTAGCACTGCATTGCCTATACATAGCTCTATATTTTGCGCGTGCGATTTTCTAGATTTTGTTCCAAATATCACATATTCTGATTTTTGTGTGTTTAGGGTAAGTCTGTTATCAGCACACCAAATATTGACCTTTTTTAACACCTTGTTTACCATAGTAGCTGCCAGAATAATGTTTTTATTGTGCACTGTGAGGACAGCATCATCCGCAAAAAGTGTGAAATTAGCACTGGTAGACAGCAATGATAGGTCATTAATAAATATCAGAAAGAGGAGTGGTCCCAAGGTGGAACCTTGGGGCACTCCTGTTCTGACAGTTCTCGTGGAGGATTCTGTATTATTAATTTTTGTGACTTGTTGTCTATTGTTTAAGTAGTTGGATATGAACCTACACGATCTTTTTCCCAGTCCAGCTCTTTTGATCTTACATAGCAGGATTTTGTGGTCAATTGTATCAAAAGCTTTCTTGAAATCAAGAAAAACAGCTATTGTAAGCTCATCTCTGTCTGTGCTAATCAACAATTCATCCATTAATGAGGCAAGTGCCTTAGTCGTTGACCTTTCTTTTCTGAAGCCATTTTGTTGGGTGGCTAAATAGTTAGTGTCCTCAAGAAATGTTTTTATTTGGTCGTGAATTATCTGTTCAATTATTCTGCCAGGGAGAGGTAGTATGGATATAGGTCGCAGTTCATTACAGGACTTTGGGTTACCTACCTTGGGTATAGGGGTAACTGTTGCTCTCTTCCATTTTTCTGGGAAAATTCCAGTAGTAATTGTGAGGTTGTATAGGTATGTAAATTCATCTATCAGAGCCTTGATGGTGCCCTTGATAAAGGTTGAACTGATGTCCTTCATGCCTGAAGGTTTGAATGGTGATAGATTTTGTACTTTGGTAAGGATCTTGTCTTTTGTTGTTTCTATGAGATCATATCTATGTTGGTTAACTACAACCTTATAGTTTTCCTGGACATCATCTTTTGGTTGAAATTTTTGGGCTAGGTTAGCTCCTATATCAACAAAGTATTTGTTGATCTCTTCTGCTCGTTGAATATCAGGTATTGTTTCACCAGTACTGTCATTTATTAGATCACTGATTTTTGGCTTGGGATCAGGCTCTATTTGATCTAGTTCATACCAAAATTTCTTGGGGTTTTGGTTGTGAATGATGGCTTGGTCAAGATAGTACCTTGATTTTGCCTTTTGAACCTCAGTCCTGGCCTTTCTAGTTAAGCATTTTGCTATGAATGCATCCCCTGGGTCTTTGGTTAATTCAGCCTTTTGGCAAAAGTAGTCCCGATCTCGTTGTAGTTCTTGTAATTCGTCATTTAAGTATTTAGCTGTGTTTTTTCTTATTCTCAGTTCAATCATTGGGCAAAGTTTGTCAGCAGCTCTATCAAGGATAGCTTCTAACATGTCCCAGCACTTGTTCGGATCTTGCTCATAAAATATTTCATTGGTAGCAAATCCCCGTAATGTGGTTGAAAGGTCCTCATAGGTGCAGTTTCTATATGAGCGGCCCCAGTGTGATGTGGTTTGTTTGTCATTCCTTGTTTTTTTTTATTATTATATAAATAGGTTTGTGATCACTTATGTTGTAGTTGAGGATACCAGATGTAGTACAATATTTTATATTTGTAAAAGCCAGGTCAATTGTTGTATTTGAGGTTTGTGTGCTTCTAGTAGTTTTGTTAATCATCTGTTGCAGTTCATGTTCTGTGGCAAATTGTCTCGTGATATTAGCTGATGGTTGATTTTTTGCATTGTAATCTGCATTGTAATCACCAATGAGAAGAGTTTCATATTTGTTAATGTCTATAATTTGTTTCATGGTTGAGCTTAGTAGGTCAAAAGCTTCCTGCATATTCCCATTTGGGGGCCTATATACATTACCTATTACAATTTTCTTTGTGTGTGGTCTGGTGATGACTGCCCACTGTAATTCCAGAGTTCCATTTGAAATATTGTGGTTGGCATACTTTTCAGTGTCTATTTGCAGTGTGTCTTTGCAGTAGAATCCTAGGCCTCCACCAGCTTTGACTTGGCCATTTGGAAGCTTTGTTTGCCTGTCAAATCTTAGGAACTTGTACCCTTGAATTGATATCAGCTTTTCCTCAATGTGGCTGTTTAGCCATGTTTCTGATACTGTAAAAATATCAAGTCCTGACCATGGCAGATCCATTCTTAGTTGTTCAATTTTATGGGTTAGACTACGTACATTAAGGTGTCCTATTTTAAAGCCTGGCAGACCCTTCAGGTCATTCAGAGGAAGCCTGGCCAGTAATTGCCCCCAGTTGTGGTCCCAACGCGCTCAAACCTAAGAACCACTGTCTCCCCAGTAAAATACTATTACTGCCCTGTCTGTTGCCAGCACAAGACCATTTATGAAAGTTAAAGTTGTTATCCCACCCGCAATGGAATAAAGTAATAATGTCATATCGATGACTATTTTCCAAGTAATTGACTGTTGCATAGAGTGAGTATAAGTTATATTGGTAGATGGGGGTGAGTTAATGATTTGGACATCCGTTGCTGGAGTGTCCGTAGATATCAAGGCCGTCTGTCTCATGGGTTAGGAGATGTAATATTATCTGATCGGTTTGTGACTGTGTAGCATGCTCACAAGGATTAGCAACCAAACATCACCCACAATAGTTGTAAGGATGATATCACGCATCGCTAGGTAGTGCAGTGTAGAGTAATTATAAGTATCAACATGCTGTTAAAAGTACCAGCATGCCTTTTTTATTTTTTTAAATTTTATTTTTTTTAAACTAAAATATGCAGCATGACAGTAAGTGCATCACCCACATCCCTGCAATTCACATGGTCAACAGTGATAGGTGCCATGTCATACAAAATATCAGGAGTCATGCAGATACTATTTATAACCTTTCAGCATCATGCCAAGCCACTGCAATTGGTGTGTTCTAGGATATATACTTCTGTCAATGTAGTTGACAACAGTGACAAAGCAATGATAACTGATTTCATTTCTGTGTGTTGATTAACCACAGGTCACACATAATGACAATATTTGTGCGCACACTCACTATTGTCAACATAGTCAATACTGAAACCCAGCACTTTGCATGATCTGGATGAACATTAATCAATTCCAGAAACTCAAAACCACCGGACCATGCAACCTTAAACAATTACAAAGGAACACAAAAAAAGACAATTGATTACTCCTTCGTGTGGCAATCGATCACAGGTCACACAGACAATAGTACCAAAAATAAATGACAATTGATCACATTGTTGTGCGGTGACCAACCCCAGGTCACACATGACAACCACACTTGACCTAGCATCTTATGTGATCCATATGAGCATCAATCAATACCAGGATAATAAAACTAATGGGTATGGGTTACATTTTCGGCTGTAGGTTGGAAAGCATGCTTCAAATCTGAGGTGAATAAAGCTTAATACCACAGGTTACTACAACACAATGACAATTGATCACATTGTTGCGCGGTGATCAACCCCAGGTCACACATGACGACCATATTTGGATACATTTTAGTCAGTTTTGAGACCTAGCATTTTATGTGATCCACACAAGCATCAATCAATACCAGGATAACAAAACTAATGGGTATGGGTTACCTTTTCAGCCGTAGTTTGGAAAGCATGCCTCAAATCTGAGGCGAATCAAGCATAATACCATAGGTTACAACCACGTAACTTCCAATGTAATATAAACCACACTTTTCTTTTTAAATTTTGTTCTTTTCTTCTTCCCCCTCCAGAAATTGAATGTGACAATTAAAGAGATACAAAGACATTGTGACTGGTAATGGTAATGTCAACACTGGTCAAGTGTATGAACAAGCATTAATAAAACAAAAATGACCTAGTTTGGGTAGTCCCAAGGTTAGTGATAGGTGTCATGTCATACAAAATATCAGGAGTCATGCAGATACTATTTATAACCTTTCAGCATCATGACAAGCCACCGCAATTGATGTGCTCTAGGATATATGCTTCTGTCAATGTAGTTGACAACAGTGACAAAGTAATGATAATTGATTTCATTTCTGTGTGTTGATTAACCACAGGTCACACATAATGACAATATTTGTGCGCATACTCACTATCGTCAACATAGTCAATACTGAAACCCAGCACTCTGCATGATCTGAATGAGCATCAATCAATAGGTCTGTCAAGAATGAATTGGGAAACATACCAGACAAATATCAGGAATCATGCAAGTATCGCTAAAGCTCTCAGCATCACTGTTAGTTTTATGTTAAAGTCGCCCAGCCTGATGAAACATCCTACTTTCAAAACCGAAACAATTATCTAGATTTGATTGAACACATCTGACCTAGATACTGGTGCACCTATTGAACAGTTCTTGCCACATAGAAGGAAATACTGGTGCAATTTAATAGAACCTGTTACAGCAGAAGCCTATGGTGGCAGAGGTTTTGCATGCTTGTCAAAATTAATTTGGCATGGTTGTACTTGAAATATCTCCAAACTTGGCCATTTAAAATACAAGTTACTCCAAACTAAAGTATGGTAGGTTATAGTGAACAATCTTTTATATTTATCTTAGAAAATTCCAGAAACTCAAAACTATCAGACCATCAGTCAAACTAACCAGGGGTCATGCGGATATTGTTTACAAGATTTCTGTATCATCTTAAGCTGTGGTAATTTGTGTGTTCTGGATATATACCTCTGTCAATGCAGTTGGCAACAACAAAACAATTACATTCAACCACATAGTTGTGTGGCAATTTACATGCTCTACAATATATATATCTGTCAATGTAGTAGACAATAGTACCAAAAATAATGACAATTGATCACATTGTTGTGAGTTGATCAACCTCAGGCCACACATGACGACCATACTTGGACACATTTTAGTCAGTTTTGGGACGTAGATAATAAAACTAACGCATATGGGTTATATTTCCGACTAAGTAACTTCAAATGTAATCCAAACCACACATTTAATTGAATGTGACAATTAAAGAAATACAAAGACAATGTGACTGGTATTGGTAATGTCAACACTGCGGTCAAGTGCCCCAACAAGGATAAATAGAACAATTCTGTCATTTATGAGCGTGATCCAATAATAGTGAGAGAGTACTAGATTTGAAGAAAGTGCTTACATGAGCCGGCGGGCAGCAATCAGGGTCACAGCGGCATACAAATGCGAGCAAATGCCATCAAGACAAAAGCACAACAAACCTTTCACTGCTTCTAGTTAAATTCTGTTATTTACTGTTCTTTAGTTTGGGTAGTCCTAGGGTGTTCATGTGTGGCCTGGAGTGCCAGGCCCAGCTTATTTAGTCCCTTAAAGGATTTCTCCCTGAAGTCCCTGCTGTGTAAGGTTGTTCCAATTCCGAAATATTGGTTGGAAGTTGCCTCGTGCAATGTCATGTTGCCTGTCCCAATTAGTTTTTCCGCTAGGCATGGGTTTTGCATAAACATAATGTGAGTGAGTGGGCTATCGCATCGCAACAGTGCGTAGGCTGCCCGATGTGGGTGCTTCTGGTGATGTGATGTCCGAGGTCGCCAGTCACTGACTCAGAGGGCGCAGATGGCGTGCAGCAACGCGGTGGTCACGGCCCCGCCCGCACTGACGCGGTATGCCTGCCGCGTGGCGTTCGTCCCGAGCAGCTGGTGGTAGTGTGCGCCGTCCCGAGTGTGGTCATTCACCGGGAACGAGATGTCAAACGCCGGAATGACAGTAACCGGAAGTGTTCGCATCAGCTGGTCCACCCAGTCGTTCATGGCCGCGATCACAGAGTTCACCTTCCACCGGAAGTTGTAGCGATTGTAAGCGACCGCGGTGGACTCGACCCAGAACACACGTAGTGCTGCGTTCTCCCGCTGCAGGGCCCGGATGACCATAGCAACCTGCTGCATGCTCGTGACGTACGAGGCGACGTCAAGGTGTCGGAGGCTCCAGTGGCCCGAGTTGAGCACGAGCACCGGATGCGGATGCTGCATCGGGATCTCCGCCAGCCGCTCCAGCCGTGATGCCAGCTGGGAGGCCACCGTGATCTTCTTGAGGTGGAAGATGGAGTGGTCAAGGTCCATGTAGTCAACAAGACTTTGGTGCATGTATTGCATGTGCGAGTCGCCATACATGAGGATGCGCTTCTCTCGAAGACACCCCTTGAGGACCTCATCGAAGTGGAAGTCGAAGTAGCAGCGGCATGAGGTCCAGTGCCAGACACCGTCATTGCGCAACAACCAGAACTGGCCGAGGGCCGCCTCATGTGAGGCACACCTAGGCAGACCGAGCAGGGCGGCTGGCACAGAGGGCGATCTCAGGCAACCTGGTAATTGCAGACCGAACCTTGGCAAATCATGGTCTGTGATGCTCTTGAGTAGCCAGCTGTCTCGGGTGCGACACTTGTATATCTCAGTAGATGGTGCCCTGTAGGACCCAAACACAGAGATATCAAACATTTCCTGGAGCAGAGGACACTGGATGTGATACACACCCCTGTAGCGGTCCTGTGTTAGACATGCAGCCTTCGTTCTTCCCGTTGTCACCACCGCGTGGATGTCTGGGTGCATCAAGGTCGGGGCGCCTCCACGGGTAACTACTCGCTCGCTCATCTTGAAGGATAGGCTAACCGGTGTGCCGTCATCGACTCTCAGACTCAGCACCTGGTATTCAAAGTAACCACTCGGTGTGAAGCGACAGATTGGCTTCCGCTCCTGTGAGCGAAGCTCCGTGTAGTGGATGTTCTTCGTCAGGTATTCATCCTTATGCTTGTTCACCTGGTGGCTCCTCAGTATCGCCATGGATTTTATCGGATTTCCAGGATCGAACAGATCTTTGTGGCTGTGGAAGAAATCAGTGTCGAATCTCGCAATGCTTGAAAAATTGTAAATGTCGCTCCGCAATGGGAAGCTGATGTTTCCATATGTCTTACAGTCATATAGCATTTGTCGCAGCGAGCAGAGGTAGTAGTGTCCCCAGCACTCGCTAGGTTGAGCCTCATCTGGAAAAAATTGCATCTGGGAGGGTTTCTGCAAATTCGCCACAGACACAGACAGTTCACTAAAGAGGAGCTTGCAAATCAGAAGCAAAGTAAAGCAGAGACAGAGGTACATCACCTTTTGAGGAAAAGTCATTTTGACATCTGCTTCTTCAACATAGTGATCACCCGGTTCAGTGGCTCCTTCTTTAGGAGTGTGGCCACTGCATGCAGTATACGGTAGTCTGGTATACTAGTCTCACTAGCTGGTAGTGTTGAAGTCTGCCTCCACTATCTGGTCGTCTGGTAGTCTACCCAGACTATCTTGTCAAGGTATGGTTATCTTGTAGTTTACGTCCCTAGCTGATTGTCTTGTAGTCTTGAAAAATGTATGCAAATCTGGTTGTCTAGTCAACTATGTGCATACTATTTACGCTAGTGGACTGCATGCACTATCACTTTATCAGTAGTCTTGTAGACTCATGTAATATCTGGTATTCAAGTAAATTAGGTACACAAGCTGGCATTATATAGTTGTCTTGTAGAGTGAAGACACTATCTGGTAGTATTGTAGAGCGAAGACCTTGTTTGGTAGTCTTGTGGATTGCATTCAGTGTCTGATAGGTTAAGTTAGTACACTGCCTAGTCCTCCCATAGTTTCTGTGCACTATCCACCGGATGCGGTGGCTGATCGGAACGTCGGGAGTTCGAATCCCAGCCGAGTCAAACCGATTACTTATAAAATTGATACTTGTCGTTACTTAGCCTCGCGCTCAGCACTACTAGGATAGGACACGGACTGGTTAGGATAATGTGACTGTGTGGGATATCAAGGCCTGGTCTCCCAGTCGGGCAGTGCTATAAAGTCGCCATGAGTGCGAACTGTCACAAGTCGATACCCGTCCTGATATGACTTTAGATGTTGCTTGGATGTAAAACAACAAAAACACACACACTGTGCACTCTCCTGTAGTCTTGTAGCCTACATCCACTATATGGTAGTCTTGTTACTTTCAACTAATCACTTTGTGATTGTCTCCTAAGCTCGGTATACTGGATTCATAACCTGTACTCACTGCATGTTAATCCAGATCACAAGGCTTACAAAACGGTCCAGAGCCAGTCCTCCTCAGTATCAACTGTCCGAGCCATGGGAGGTGACGCCAGTTTGGTTTATGACGTTTACAGCTATATTACCTCGAACCAGGTCTGATCGTAAAGAGCATGTCCACAAGTAGTATAGCACGAGTCAGCATTGGCACACCGTAGGTTTCATAAGTTTGTTTGTTTGTTGTTTGTTTGTTGTTGTTTTACGTCCTAGCAACATTTCATAATGGACCCATTAGCACAATTTATTGGAAAAATGATGACATGGCAATCACATGCATTATGCGAATATTGGTAACAGCTGGTGGTGGAACAGACATAACCTCTGCATCACAGTTACACGGGTGTACTAACAAACACCAGCGAATCAGTCTAACCACAGGTTTGGTCAGCTTCTTTGTGAACTAATTACACACAAGCACTATGCTAAGTTTTAGACGGCTCTTTGTTTTACGGAATTTAATTTCCCCTTGATTCCTTCTCCTGACAATAACACACAGTGGGGAATATTGGTATAAAATGCTGTATGGAGAAATTATATTCTGGGTTCATATTGCCCTCTCACCCTGAGAATAAACCGGTTAAGGCTCAGTTAAAACAACATCACCAAGACACTTCCGAAGCCAACTGTGATATATGCATAATAGACGTCCAGACACGTGGGTAATATATGCTAATGAGATGCATGAGGTTCTAGACAGTGAGTGAGACAAAGGAGTATGTAAATGAGATGACGTCATGGAAAGTTTAGCCGGCAGTTCAGCAAGCCCTGGACGTGAATAAACCATTCAGTATCCAGAAGTCAAAGTGTTCAGGACGTTGTACTTTCACATGGTGTCAGATGAGGAAGAATGCCACCCGCTAATACACTGCTGGGTTTGCGGCTGTCTGGTCAGTTTGTCCTCAGCAACAATGCAAGATCGAACTGGAAAACATGGATCAGAGCATATGATATATACGCCACTGCTGCAGGTGTCATATTGAAGATGGAACGAGTGCAATGCTGCATCTTTCTTCACGTCGCTGGCGAAGAAGCGCAAAATGTTTTCGCCAATATGGACATCGCTCTCGCTGACCAAGACAGGATCGGACCACTTACGGAAGCATTTCAAACATATTGTGTAGGCAAGTGCCGTTTGATAATAACAAGGTACAAGTTTAATACGCATAATCGAGCTACAGAAAATATGGCTACGTACATCACAGCCTTGAGAGACAAGGTAAAGGATTGCGAATATGGAAAGTGGAGGAGTCGCTGTTGCACGATTGGTTAGTGGCTGTTGTATGGAACGTTAATTTGCGTAACAAACTGCTGCAAACTGCTGAGGTAACTCTGGAGAAGTGTGTGAGTATATGTGAAATGAGTGAATTCAGTTTGGATCTGTTGAAGGACACCAAGTCAGATGTTGAGAGTAAGGAAATTGATTTTCTTAAGAACTATGCTACTGCACGTACCGGTGCACTGGCGGTTCGGTCATCGGCGACGCCATCTTGGAAATCACCATCTTGGAATTCTGGCGGTGCCGGTGCAGGAGAGTTCAAGATCCGCTGTCAGAACTGTGGATACAAACACAGCCGGGGAGTCTGCCCAGCGAAAGGCAAAGCTTGCATAGCCTGCAAGAAGATCGGGCGCTTCGGTAAGGTCTGCAAGAAGATCGGGCACTTTGGTAGAGTCAATGAGGTTACCGTTGAAGAGCCCGACCCTCACAATGCTGAGCAACACCTGGATCCAGCGGAGGTCAATGTGCTGACAATGGATCTGTTCGTCAGTGCCGTGGACCATGGTGCCGAGCGAGATGCCGAGCTGTGGTACGCGACCGTCCGAGTGAAAGGTCACCCTGTCAAGTTCCAGCTCGACACTGGGTCGGAGGCGAACGTGCTGCCGAGGAACATCTTCAACAGAGTCGCTCCAGGGCAGCTGACAAACACCAGGTGTTCATTGGTGACATTCTCGGGACATCGGATGACTCCCGATGGTGAGGCGTCGGTTGACGTGAATCGCAGAAACTTCAAGTTCCAAGTGGTATGGAACTTTCAGCCTATTTTGGGCAACCAGGCTTGCGTGACATTGAACCTGCTGGTACGGTTGATGAGGTGCACTGTGCTGTGCCGACAAACATTTCCAAGCTGACGAACAATCCCAGCGCCCGGGCTGAACAGCTGGTAAGCGAATACAAAGATGTGTTTCAGGGTTTGGATTTGATCAAGGCAAATGCTGTCATTCATGTTGATAAATCTGTACAACCTGTTATCGATCCACCTAGGCGGATCCCATTTGCTATTCAAAGTAAAGTATGTAGTGAGCTTGATCGCATGGTGGAGTTAGGTGTAATAGTTGAGCAGGATGAACCTACCAAGTGGGTTAATTCCATAACTATCATAAAAAAAACAAATAAAATAAGGATTTGTCTGGATTTGACTAAGTTGAACAAAGCGATAAGGAGAGGGCCTTTCCCTACCAAAACAATTGATGAAATTATTGCCAAAACGGCAGATGCGAAATATTTCTCAGTTTTGGATGCAATGACAGGGTATTGGCAAATAGAGTTAGATGAAGAAAGTTCGCATTTGTGCGAATTTAGGTCGCATTTAGGTGCGCATGGGGCCGATACAGGTACACCCGCCTGCCTTTTGGCATCAAAACAGCCAGTGACATTTTTATTCAGGAAATGCACCGTCTCATGGGCGATCTATCCGGTATCGGGATAGTCACAGATGACATTTTGGTATATGGGTCAACGGTTGAGGAACACAATGAGAGGCTCAAGTTTCTCCGTGTTGGACCAAGCTAGGTCGGTAAATCTTAAATTAAACGAGACAAAATCGTTGCTATGCAAAACTACAGTAAAGTATGTAGGTCATCAACTTACCCAACAAGGTGTGAAGCCTGATCCAGACATAATACAAGCAACAGTTGACATGCCAGAGCCAGGTGACAAACAAGGCGTCCAAAGGTTCCTGGGCATGGTTGGATATGTGCAAAAGTTCATACCCAACATGTCCGAGATTGCCAAACCACTGTGCACACTCCTTGCTAAGGATGTTGCGTGGCACTGGCATACCGAACAGCAGGGGGCATTTGATAAGTTGAAGGAAAAGTTAAGAACTGCTCCTGTGTTGTCGTATTACAATGTCAAGAAACCCATTGTTATTCAAGTAGATGCTTGTCAGTCAGGTCTGGGTGGCGTATTAATGCAAGACGACAAGCCAATCACACTCACATCTCATGCGCTTAACTCAGCGCAGTGTGGCTATGCCACTATTGAAAAAGAAATGCTCGCCATATGTTTCGGATGCCAGAGGTTTCATGACTATATCTTTGGCAAGGAGGTTCAAATTCAAATGGACCACAAGCCGTTGGTGGTGATAATGCAGAAACCGATTCACAAACTTTCAGCCAAGGTGCAGAGAATGCGAATGCGTTTGCAAAACTACAATATTCAGCTATGTCATGTTTTTTGCAGACGCGTTGTCCAGGGCACATAGTGCCAATGTAGGTCATGGTAGCCTGTTCGGTGACACGTTCTGCACTGCCGCAGTGGACATGCAATCATCAAGTTTGTTGAGTAAGATTGTCAGAGAATATGAAAAGGATGTGTCCATGTCTATGTTGATCATGCACATTGAAGATGGGTGGGACACTACATGCATACAGACACCGACGTGTCTGAGACAGTACATCCCACACAAAGACGAGTTAATGGTAGAAAACAATCTGGTCATGAAAGGCAATCGGGTGGTGGTTCCTCCAGGTCTCCGCGGTGAAATGATTGAGGCATTACACGAAACACATTTGGGCGTGACAAAATCCAAGCAGATGGCGCGAGACTGCATGTTTAGGCCTAACATAAACAAACAAATTGAGGATAAGGTCAGTCGGTATGACACTTGCCAAAACAACCGCAAAAGTTTGCATAATGAGCCATTGATTAATCACCCGATAGCCTGTCAACCGTATGAAAAAGTAGGAGCAGACTTGTTTGAGTTAAACAATAAAAATTACCTGATAACTGTGGATTATTACACAAAATATCCAGAGGTAACATTGTTAGGTGATATGTCGTCTGTCACGGTCATTGAAGTGTTGAAGGATAATTTTGCAAGGCACAGTATTCCTAGTCAGGTCATTTCGGACAATGGTCCGCAATTTAAGAGCCATTAGTACAGGGAGTTCGCACATAACTATGGTTTTAAAGCTGTGTATTCCAGCCTACAGTATCCACGAAGCAATGGCCAGGTGGAAAGGTTTGTGCAAATGGTAAAAGACATGTTGAAGAAGTGCGAAAAAACAAATACAGACTTTCAGTTAGCTTTGTTGAACTATCGGAACACTCCATTGCCCGCCTTGAATGCATCTCTGGCTGAGCTGCTCATGAGCAGAAGGCTGAGAGGGAGGTTGCCGATGGCGGAAGAAATTTTGATACCCGAGACACAAAATCCAAAGAAAGTACAGACAGCGAAAAGGCAACAAAGCCAGAAAGTGTTTCATGAGAAGAAATGTGGTAAGCCGCACAAACCTATGAAAGTTGGGGACAAAATAAAATACAAAAATCATGCAGGGGAATGGAAAAAAGGGGTCATTTTAGGTCGTATGGGTATCTCAGGGAGAGAATATCAAATTTTGAACGAAACAGGTAATATGTTGTATAGAAATTGAGTTCAGATTATAAGGGCGCCTGAGGGCGGGTGGCCTGAACCAGTCGGGCAGACGCAGAGTAGGTCAGCGTCATTGCCAAATGTAAACAGTGCGGCTAATCTTAGTAGGTCAGGTCTGCTGATTAGGCCAGCGAGCAGGTTAGACCTGTAGTGGGTCATTTAGACTGGGTGTATACACACGATACATGTGCATGATAGGATTAAGTTGTGTTTCAGCTGCAGTGGGTGTGTGTTGTGTTCACGGACAATGTATAACATGGAGGCTATGATGCCGGACATTTAAAGGACTTCAGTGCCATAGTGCGCTCAGACATTCGCTAGGACCTGTGTTTAAGTTAAGTATGCATATATGTTTGTTGTGGCATTCGTTTGACTGATATGTTTATGTATGTTGATGGTCATTTTGAAACATTGCATGTTTCAGAAATACTTTAAGGGGGGGATGTGATATATGCGTAATAGACGTCCAGACACGTGGGTAATATATGCTAATAAGATGCATGAGGTTCTAGACATTGAGTAAGACAAAGGAGTATGTAAATGAGATGATGTCATGGAAAGTTTAGCCGGCGGTTCAGCAAGCCCTGGACGTGAATAAACCATTCAGTATCCAGAAGTCAAAGTGTTCAGATGTTGTACTTTCACACCAATTTACATGTGTCAATGTAACCTGCAGTAAGCATATGACCAGGAGCCCGACGTCCTGGGACTTAACAAATGATTCTGGTGAATAAAGACTTTAACCAAAAGGAACCAAATAAATAGAAGTTCAAACGTCTATGATTTCAATGAAGGTTTCCAGCTAGATGCGTCCCAATAGATGCGCACTGCGCGAGTACAGACACATGGATGCGCATCTATTCAAAGTTAAAGCATTTCATGGTTTTGTTTTTGTCGTACCTCTGAAATAAAGTGGCATTGTCTTATTTTATGTGCATTCAGTCTTAATATGATCGTAAATTTTGATTTATTTTGTCATGCCTCTGAAATAAAGTAGGATTGTCTTATTTGATGTGCATTCAGTCTGAATATGATCGTAAATTTGTATGCGCTTTCAATCTTGAAATGGGGGGTGTGATGCTATTGGGTAGTGTGCTTCTATTGGGACATAAATGGTACGTGCCTGATGAAATCGGATTGAACAGAATGTTCTGGAATAGTTGTATGGCAGAATACTGGTATGTTAGTCCATTGATTGTCCTTTCCCAAACAAATATAGCACGCACATTGAGTTCTGGTTTGCAAGCAGTTTATTTTGCTAAGTCCTAGTTTCAAGGCGTTGTTTTATTCACCACTCATGTTAATAGTTTCATGTATTTCCATAGCTTTTATTTAAATAATATCCGACTAAATAGATTGAATCAATCTTGTACCATTGCCAACTAGAGGAGTACTGCCTACCTGAGATGCCACCATGCACCCAGGTGAGATAAGGACCATGTCACAAATAGAGGCATTGTCATTGGTTAGGCAGTCTTGCTGACACTATGAACTGAGTTCTTACGAGCCCACCTCCTACAAATACCGGAAATCCAGAATTTCATCTCAGAACACCATTCTAACAGGCCGTCATATATTTTACCGTTATGACACTTGATGGTAAAGGGTTCGTCATCGTAGCAGAATGAATAGTACAAGCATTCATCGCAGTTGCGCACAATCTTTCCGCTCTCATCGGGGCACAAGGAGTACGGGCACAAGTTGCAGTCGGCTGCAAGTAGGATGGCGTGAACATGGATTGGTCATTGTGAAACGGGCAGGCAATATCTATCGACATTTATATCCGATGAACGCATTTCACCTGTCTAAGGCATTACATACTAAACATGTCATAACTTAAAGGACAACTGAGTGGAATAACACTATCATTAAAGGTGCATAGTCCGATGGTTTTGACCTTGTCATTTTCTGAGATAATTATCTTAAATTGATTGTTACAATCGACCTTACTTTAGTTTGAAGTAACTTTTATTTTAAATGGCTAAGTTTCCAGATATTTGAAGTGCAAACACACAATTATATTTGGAAAGCACACCAACACTCTGACACCTCAGGCTTCTGCAGTAACATGTTCTGTTAAATTGCCTCAGCATTAAACTAATCACGTGGGCTATGTTTCTGGCCCAGAACTAGACTGATTCTGCAAGTAAGTGGCTGCGGCAGTATACTCTATTCAAGTAAATTCCTTATTTCGGACTACACGCTTATGCATAAATATGTGGACGTTTATCCAAATATTAATGAGGAATACATGTGTAATGGATGGTATCAGAACGCATACAATTTTACAAATGACCATATAAATAGCAATGTAATCATAATAGTGTCGTGGGAGAGACACAAACGAGAAATATTGTGCTAGAGCGGGTCAGAGAGCGTGTATATAAACAGATGAGAGGGACAACTCCCGCGAAAATCGGTAACACAGGCTACAGTGGCGTTCCTGGCGGTTAGTGTTGAACAAGCTTTGAGTTTGACGGTACGTGCAGTGCAAAACATTTGTTTTTATTCAAAATTAATAGAAATGCAGAAGCCTAACCTTATCAATTTACTATAATCCTTTTGGTAAACATGTTTTCTATATGTGTTCCAAGCAGTTTGTTTCTATGTGGTGTAGTTTTAGAGATATTTCACTTTTTCTGTATGAAGATTGCTCACCGCCATTGACAATGCCTTGAGTTTGCCGTATGTGTAGTGCAAAACGTGTATTTTATTCAAAATTAATAGAAATACAGAACCCTAGCCATATGAATTTAATATAGTCTCATCGTTAAATATGTTTTCTATATGTGTTCCAAACAGTTTGTTTCTATGTGGTGTAGTTTTAGAGATATTTCACTTTTTCTGTACGAAGATTGCTCACGGCCATTGACAATGCCTTGAGTTTGACAGCTGTGTCATATAATGTTCAACAACCACCACTTGGAGTGCCACAGTCGGCAGCTGTTACACTGTCTAGTATGGGAGTTGTCCCTCTCATCTGTTTATATACACGCTCTCTGAGCGGGTTTGCGAATCGACACTTGCTAACCATTAGACTATCTAGGATTCCTGATGTAATCACACGATCCACGCCTATCTAGGTATGTGGCTGCTTGGTCAGTGCAGACACTACACTAGTGTAAGAGTAATACCCCTGTCACACTACGACGTAATGAGCAAACGTAAGCCTGACGTGATCACGTTTTGTCATTACGTTGACGTATGTTGGGTTACGTTATGATGACGTCAGAATGACGTCAGACTGACGTCGAGCTACGTCACGTTACGTCGTGTTATGTCGGCGCGCGTCAAAGTTTTGAACCTGTTCAAAACTTTCGATGTAACTTGAACGTAAGGGTTTACGTTCGCCGTACATTCTGTACACGTTTGGCGAACGTCAATGACGTTAAACGGACGTTAGTCAAACGCTGCTCACTACGTTCAACTACGTTCCACTACGTTGACCCACATTAAACCCGGTGGAAGCATCCACGCGGCGTAATGGGAACGTCAGGAGAACGTCAGGAGAATGTCAGGAGAACGTACGTTCAACGTACGTTCAATGTTTAGCCACCGTGTCATGACGTATGTAATGTCACGTAGCATAGTTCTGGCGATCGAATAACATTCATAACGTTCCGTGAGCGTAATGACGTTGTCCTCTAACATTGAATGACCGTATCACTATGCTTTACCGACGTTACGCTCTCGTCAACCACGCTGCATCCACATTCAACTTGTGCCCAAATTTGCATACTACGCCGAGAAGTTCAACGTTCTTCATGTTCTCCCTATGCTGACGTCGTTACGTCATAGTGTGACAGGGCCTTAAAATAACATAGCAGTATAATAACATACAAGTATAACAAGATGCATATGGAAGGACTCTCCCAAGCACTGTCTGTGTCAGCGTGTGGGATATAGAAGTTACCCGACCCGCCACCTATCATCAAACTCACAAACCTTTTTGCTTCTATGCTGACTAGTGGATACTTCCATCAACTTCTAGCCTGAGCCCCTTCACTTGCTCACTCACTGCCCACACTCGAACTCATTGTCATTGGGCTAGGACCATCACTTCCAAAATTCCAAGCCACCATAACATAACCCAACAACATAATTCATAAACTCACATAACTAGCTACATTAGAGTTACACTAGAATTTTCCTAACAAACCAACATTTATATACCGCTTGCCTAACTGCAACTGAACATTAAAACTTACTACAAGTTTACCAACTGAATACAGAAGATAACTTCTGCTTACATTCTAAATACTATGTAAATACTCACATTGATCTGACTAATATTGATCTGGTTATATGACACTACTGTACCATATTGTTATGAAACTTTTGGGTTTCAGAATTTCATTGTGTTACATGGTGTAAATTGTCTATTCAACAGGTATTGTACACCTTATTCTATATACCTTTTGTGTAAATAACTCTGAATTGAAAAATGGCTGGAAGACCAGTGCTTCGGCACTGACAAAAGACTTATTCAGCAGAATAAACATATTTACCAACAACAAAAAAATGTGCCTTCCTCAGTCTCAACTGTTTGGCACTACAGAAAAACCTCTCTAAATCTGTGTGAATTCTGTGGGGTGAATAGGAAACTTACTTTCAGCTACACCCACAACGCCCAATTAGAGCAGGGAATTTATCCCAACACCACTCAGGACATTATCGAGTGGGACAGGACAAAGAGGAATTCATAATATATTTACGGGAAGGTCACATCACCAAACGCAAGGCGGGATTCACAATCTTAAGAGGCGATCGATGACTCTTGGCAACAACGAGCTAGCCACTCCGTATGGAAATAGGTAACCAACGATTTTCGTTTGATCACATTCACCACCATGCCACAATTGCTATTGTGGCCACCATTTAGAACGGTGGTCAAGGTGTGCACCATTATCCATAATAATGAGCTGGCTAAAACCGGAGATGATCCCTAAGTGATCAGTGATGTTGAGTGACAGGTCTGCACAGTTGCTGTCCATTTCCAAGCACCCAATAACAGCTAGCATGACGATATGTATGCCTACAGCTACTAGCACAAAGATAACTATGAGGCTATGACAGCGTAATGCCAGACTTCTTATCAGAAGTAGTCAGCTGCCGACTATCCATCCTTCGTCGGATACAGAAAGGAGGTGGGCAGCAAGCCCTGTTTCCTTTAGAGCCATGACTGAAACAAAAAGAACAAGAGCAAAAAAGTAAACAAATTCCCCAAATTGATGATGACTCACCCCAAGAAGAACACTATGGGATCGAGGGTGATTGCTGACCTCAGTTATCCCAGAGGAATGAGTTCATAGCCAAATGTATGACCAGGAAAACAAGAAATGAAGTCAGAAAAGCCAAAGCAAGATTCCTCCAAGACCAACTATATAAACATTGAAACAATGCCAAAAAATGCTGGCATGTACTCAAACAGATTGAACCAGAAAACCAGACCAAAATTAGTCGAGATAGGAGAAAGGTTAGCCAGTAAATTTAACCGAGGAACAGCCCAACAAAAATGTTACCAAGCCAAACTAAATAACCACAACTATAATCTCCAAGAAACATCTTGTGATGAAATCCTAGACAGAACAAATCAAATATCATCCTATAAATTGTCTGGTATAAAAGACATCAGTACTGCCCTGATAAAGATGGCGATAACTACATTAATTAGGGAATTCACACATATGTACAACTTAATAATTAAAACAGGCATCTTCCCTGATGCATGGAAGGTAGCTACAGTCACCCCAATCCCCAAGACCAATAATCCAAGATACTGCAGTGAACTGCGACCAATTTCAATCCTGCCACTTCCAGGAAAAATTATTGAACAGATTATACATGACCAAGTTAAAGCATTCCTTGAATCATGGATCATGAATGAGCCGTCCACGGTCAAATATATCGTTATTGTAAATATTAGATGGTTGTTCTTACTTTCAAAACGTGAATGCTGATTAATAATTAGCATCTTTCCAGATCTGATATTGAACTGGAATGAGTCAACTAGCAGTTAATTCATGATCAAGCTAATCTCAGCAAACAACTGCAAAGCGGAAATCTGATTCACAATTATTGATCTATTTGATTTGGGGATATTTAAGCCTTGGTGAATACACACTTAAGGTTGTATAGAGGACGCAGACATCAATGTGGTGAGAAGAAGAGGTTCAAGGACTGCCTTCAATACCACCTGAAGAAATGTAATCTGGTAATGTCAACACTACAACCTGTTAAACAGTGGCCAAGGACAGGAGTTCATGGCATGCTTCTATTCGCAAAGGCACAACACAGTTTGAAACCAATCATATATCTCAAGCTAAGCAAACGTGTCAGCAGAGAAAAGAGTGTCTCCTTCATCTACCAGACTCTCTAACAGCAGCTATGCACATGTCCAACATGCCACCGCATACTCCAAGCACAAATTGGATACATCGGTCATCGATGAGCTCAGAACAAATGATGAGTTGCTGTCATCATAGCCACTGATGGACAACCAAGAAGAAGAAGATAGACGACCCGGTGTGATTCTTACAGGAACACTCATCTATAGTGTCAAATGGCTGTATGCATTAAGGCAGTTAAATGCTTTACTAACTATGGACCATTATTCATCTGATGGGGTCCTAAAGCACATTGTGAAACTTACCACGCAGCACAACCGAAAGGAAGAGCCAAAGGACAAGCAAAGTCATCAGGATGCAGAGGTCTGAAGCACCTAGTATGGTCTTCAACTGGGCGAGATGCCTCAATTTGTGTATCAACATTCCTGTTAATATAGGCAACATACAGATCTACCAAGCTGGGAAGCAGCTGATATTGGTGAGGACCTCACAGGGTTAATATCAGTTACACCTCATTTCAATAGAATGCCTGATGTACATATAGTACTAATGGGTAAAGGATTTTTGACATGGATTTAGTAGGCTAATGTGGATATGCAAAGTCACATCCCACTCTCGCTTCTCTCCACGTTTTGCCCAAACAACCTGTTTCTGGGACCTGTAGTTCACTACACAGAACTAAGGTATCATTTGCAATCACTCATAAGATTTTTTTTAGATCTCAAATTGCATTACGGAATAGTTTATGCAATCTGGGTCGTGTTCCAATCGGTGGTTTGTAGACATTACAATATAAAGTTCAATATAAGGTTCATGATGAATCCAATATTATTCCATTTTGCAGATGAAGATCCCAGATGGCCTACATTGGCCAGATATCGGCAGGAGAGCGGATACGATCAGTACCATCAGCATATCTCCCCTTCAAATATACCCAACAATGCCACGCAAGATCAAGTTAATTATACGTGAACTTACCATCATTGACCTGCTGTCAGCCTGATAACATTGGTCGTAATGCGAAGCATTACGTTTGATGCGAGGAAAGGGAGAGACCCTCCCCCGCCCCGGCTGTCGCGCTGCGCTGACACCTCACCCGACGCCGCCGCGCGCCGCTCCCTCCCCCGCCCCCCTGTCGCGCAGCATTCGCGCCTCACCCGACGCCCGCTGCTCTCCGCCTCTCGCCCTCCCCCGGGCCGGCAGCTTTCACACCTCACCTGCTGTCGCCCGTCCCCCTCCCCTTATAAGGCCGCCCGGCGGCCTCCCTCAGGCACTCGCCCTCCTGCCGCCTTCCAGCTCTCTCCCCTTTTCTCTTTGGACCTCACCTCGCCGGACTCCACCCCGGACCGCTGCAACTCCTCAGGCCGCCCCAAGCATGCCAGGACAAGGCAAGGGCTCCCGGATGACCGCCCTGGCCACGCCGGGACCCTCCTCAAGATCTCCGCGGGGCGCTTCACCCTCCTCGGCCCAGGCGTCCCCCTCGGCGCCCTCGGACCGCACCTCGGGCGCCGACACGACGGCCATCATGGAGGCCATCCAGCGCCTCCAGACCCTGTACCGCCAGACTAGCGCCTTTATCAACGCCCCTATGGACGCCCTGGAGCCGGGGGGACCCCGACCCTCCCCGCGCGGCAGCCCTCTCACCGCCGCGCCCGAGGGGACGCCACCGCCCACCCCGAGGCGGCGGACGGCGTACGGCACACCGCCCATCCCAGCACCTCGGGCACACGCCCCAGCGGGGGCGCGCCCTCCCCCGCCGCCTCAAGCACCGCGGAAGGGAGCCGCGACCCCGCGGCCACCGGCCCCTCCTCGGCAGCCGGGGGCCTCGCCGAGCTCGGCCACCCCACCGCCCTCCTCACTCGGGCACACCTCGCCGGGGAGCGCGCACAGCACACCGCCATCCGGCACCTCGGCACCGTCGCGGGGGGCGGCCCTCCCCGCCCTCAGCACCCGAGGAGCCGGACGACCCGCGGCACGCCGGGCCCTCCCGGCCCCGGGTTCCCCCCGGCGCCTCGGGACCAGCCCTCGGGCACCGAGGCCGCCACCCTCCAGGCGCCTCAACAGATCACGGCCCGCCCCGAGATCCTGGCGTCGGCCGAGGTGCAGCACAGCGGGAGACGCCAGACCCCGGCCGCCTCGGCGGATTTTTGATCCGCCGCCCCCCCCCCCCGGCCACCGGCGCCTCACCCACACCCATGCCGGCGCCTCACCCACACCCATGCCGACAACCCCGTCACCACTACCGACAACCCCTCAGAGATCACCGATCGAAACGCCGCCCAGATGCAGCCGTGGAGGGCAGCATGGTCACCCATGCCCCTATGTCACCCAGCCATGGCACCCTGGAACTACCTCCAGCCAC
Source organism: Branchipolynoe longqiensis (assembly GCA_030323885.1). NCBI lineage: Eukaryota > Metazoa > Annelida > Polychaeta > Phyllodocida > Polynoidae > Branchipolynoe > Branchipolynoe longqiensis. The sequence goes on from CM059199.1 coordinate 24,877,521, forward strand.
CCTGCCTACGCTCTCACCGCATTCACCATCGGATTGCTGGTCACCCACGTCACCCACGTCACCCACATCACCCACATCACCCACGTCACCCACGTCACCCACGTCACCCACGTCACCCACGTCACCCAGCCATGGCACCCTGGAACTACCTCCAGCCACCCTGCCTACGCTCTCGCCGCAGTCACCATCAGACTGCTGGTCACCCATGCCCCCAGGTCACCCATGCCGCCCAGATGCAGCCGTGGAGGGCAGCATGGTCACCCATGCCCCTATGTCACCCTGGTGACCCACGTCACCCACCCTGCCTACGCTCTCACCGCATTCACCATCGGATTGCTGGTCACCCACGTCACCCACGTCACCCACGTCACCCGTCACCCACGTCACCCAGCCATGGCACCCTGGAACTACCTCCAGCCACCCTGCCTACGCTCTCGCCGCAGTCACCATCAGACTGCTGGTCACCCATGCCCCCAGGTCACCCTGGTCACCCATGTCACCCACCCAGCCCTGAGGACTTCGCTGCCCTCCTGCTCAACCCTCGCCGGACCTCCTCACCGGATCTCTCCAAGGAGCGGGCCTCCTCTATCTTTGGCCGCCCGCCCCTTGTCGACCTAGGCCCTGGACACTCCCCGCCCACACAGGGAACCTCAGGGCACCTGGACCCCCTAGGCGGTCCACGCCTCCGTGCCCCCCTCGCCCCCTCGGGCGCGCCGCGAGCCCTCTCCGCCTTTTGGTGGAGGGCTCCTCGGCTCCCCCCCTGACCACCGTCTGTATACTCTGTCGCTCCTTATGAGCCCCTTTTGTACCTTATTCTCATTGCATTGCTCCTCATGAGCCTGTCTCTTCCTCTGTATACTCTGTTGCTCCTTATGAGCCCCTTTTGTACCTTATTCTCATTTGCTTTGCTCCTCATGAGCCTTTCTTCTCCTCTGTATGCTCTGTTGAGGCGTCAATAAAAACGCCTTATTTCCACCCCCGCCTTGCTTTCTTCCTTTTCGCGCATCATCATTCTGGTGCTGCCACCTGGTGGATCAATTTTAAAACTCTAGATGGAGATGTTGTGTTGGTAACATTGTGTTGCTGTTTTCCGAGTCTGCACACAAGAACGAACATCTCCCCCCCCCCCTCCCCCCCCCCCCCCCTTTAAAGTGGATCTAAATGAAATTATTTTTAATTGTAATGGTTTTATCTGTAGAACGTACTCTTGTTTTGCATTATGCTTATTGCAAATATATTAACATGCTGCTAAAATAGCACTAGGTCTATATTTGAATATTTAAGAAAATCGCCAATTATGACCCATTAAGTCCTGACCTTGATATTTACCTTCATAGTGTAGCCATATGTAATTTATTCAGTAGAGTCTGATTATGTACTTCTACAAATGAATTTCTTAATATTAATTACCTTAATCAGTATACTTACTTTGACAAGTTAGCAGCAACTTAGTAAATTTCCAATCATCACTGATTCAGTCCTAATCCCAGGCAGGACCAACGAGATCTGTTCATAATCACTGTCTTGCAAATAATGACATTGCCATGACCACAGTAGACAATTTCTGCCAATTAGGCCTCTCTATAGACTGAAAATCCGACTTTGGGAGTCATCATTCCACTCCACCCCACCCCCAACAAAGAAAGATCCCACCAAATATACCAGTTAGCCAAAGTGAGGCGCCTACTATGAGAAAAATGTCACTTTTAATAAATAAAACAACTATCCTTTCCATTCTATATTTTGAATATTTCCTCCATGCTCCAAGGACCAAAATAGGATCTAATAAGCTTAAATTAATCTCGAAAATCTGAGGGTCGGCAGTTCGATTCCCCGTGCCCCCAGCTCTGCCAATTTGGATTTCCACCGCTGTGTATAACTTACAGCGTCATCAAAGGCCAGTTGCTCTCATACCATGTCTATGTGGTGTGGGAGGTTAAAAATCCCTTGGGTCGGTAAAAGTGTAGGCTTGGGCTTTCTATCGACCAGCAGTGGAATGAGGAAGACCAGTCGTCTATGACTGAAATTTCCCCTGCATAAACAACTAATGGACCCAAAAAAAAAAAATAAGGCCCTCTGTACCATATATAAAACCATGTTGTGTCTGTAACCAGCCCTTAATACTGAAGAATTGTATGCAATCATCCAGCTCAATAAAATAGGACATAGACATGCACACCATCTTCTCCTGTTTGCATCTCAATTGGTGAAGAAGAGTTCTTATGACCCACTTCACAACCAACATACCCATTACAGAAAGGCTTTGCACATATTTCCCTTGAGGTCAAACCACCATGTGTATAGACACGCCTTCTTTTACCAAGCAACATAATTATGGAATAAACTACCGACTACCATACCCTCAAGACTTGAAGGCTGATCCTTTTTGTAAAATCCTCAAACACTATATCACTATGCCATTAACTCCAAATGTAAATCCTCAAACACTATATCACTATGCCATTAACTGCAACTGTAAGTCCTCAAAAACTATATCACTATGCCATTAACTGCAACTGTAAATCCTCAAACACTATATCACTATGCCATTAACTCCAACTGTAAATCCTCAAACGCTATATCACTATGCCATTAACTCCAAATGTAAATCCTCAAACACTATATCACTATGCCATTAACTCCAACTGTAAATCCTCAAACTACTATATCACTATGCCATTAACTGCAACTGTAAATCCTCAAACACTATATCACTATGCCATTAACTCCAACTGTAAATCCTCAAACACTATATCACTATGCCATTAACTCCAACTGTAAATCCTCAAACACTATATCACTGTGCCATTAACTGCAACTGTAAATCCTCAAACACCTATATCACTATGCCATTAAACTGCCAACTGTAAATCCTCAAACACTATATCACTATGCCATTAACTGCAACTGTAAATCCTCAAACACTATATCACTATGCCATTAACTCCAACTGTAAATCCTCAAACGCTATATCACTATGCCATTAACTCCAAATGTAAATCCTCAAACACTATATCACTATGCCATTAACTCCAACTGTAAATCCTCAAACACTATATCACTATGCCATTAACTGCAACTGTAAATCCTCAAACACTATATCACTATGCCATTAACTCCAACTGTAAATCCTCAAACACTATATCACTATGCCATTAACTCCAACTGTAAATCCTCAAACACTATATCACTGTGCCATTAACTGCAACTGTAAATCCTCAAACACTATATCACTATGCCATTAACTGCAACTGTAAATCCTCAAACACTATATCACTATGCCATTAACTGCAACTGTAAATCCTCAAACACTATATCACTATGCCATTAACTGCAACTGTAAATCCTCAAACACTATATCACTATGCCATTAACTCCAACTGTAAATCCTCAAACACTATATCACTATGCCATTAACTCCAACTGTAAATCCTCAAACACTATATCACTGCCATTAACTCCTACTGTAAATCCTCAAACACTATATCACTATGCCATTAACTCCAACTGTAAATCCTCAAACACTATATCACTATGCCATTAACTGCAACTGTAAATCCTCAAACACTATATCACTATGCCATTAACTGCAACTGTAAATCCTCAAACACTATATCACTATGCCATTAACTGCAACTGTAAATCCTCAAACACTATATCACTATGCCATTAACTCCAACTGTAAATCCTCAAACACTATATCACTATGCCATTAACTCCAACTGTAAATCCTCAAACACTATATCACTGCCATTAACTCCTACTGTAAATCCTCAAACACTATATCACTATGCCATTAACTCCAACTGTAAATCCTCAAACACTATATCACTATGCCATTAACTGCAACTGTAAATCCTCAAACACTATATCACTATGCCATTAACTCCAACTGTAAATCCTCAAACACTATATCACTATGCCATTAACTCCAACTGTAAATCCTCAAACACTATATCACTATGCCATTAACTCCTACTGTAAATCCTGAAACACTATATCATTATGCCATTAACTCCAATTGTAAATCATGAACTTCCTGAAATAGCCATCTTTGACCAACACTAAACAATTAAAAGGGAATGAAAGAAGCGCCTATCATAAGCAACATTCCATCACCTCACAGCATGATATTTTTGATGTTATTGTTAAAGTTAGATACTTTGTTAGTTACCTATTGTTAGTTTGTAGTTTATTTTTGGTGTACAGGCAGGACGATTACCCTATTGTGGTAAAATAAAATAAAATAGACAAAACCTTTCTATGTTAATTGGCATACCGTCGATAGTTAGGTAATTTCTACTGTAGTGATTTTGATCCTGAACAATTTACTTTCTCAATATCATAATTAACCTATCAGTATCACTAGGTGAGCAATTCTCAAACCTGTAGCCTCACACTAGAACTGATATCAGTAATAGGGACGCTGGTCAGTTTTCGAAGTTGTTTTAATTGCACTGAAGTTGTACTAAATTGACACAGGTAATTGAGACGATTAAGAATATATATGCATATACTTATGTTACTCTGCCGTATATATGTATAACGATATGTCTCTATGTTGGCAAAGGTTTGGGCCATGTTCTGCCGCTATATTGCCGCCATCACTTAAATTAATTCACACTAAATCACAATCATGTATTAACCTTTATACTGCAAATATCAGGTTGATGCATTGACATCCTGGTCACTCTAATGTGTGACATAAAAGTAAATTTAAATAAATATGAGAACGAAACTGGCAGTAGATATATAGAAATCGAGGCCTTTTGCTTGTTAGCTTGAACACCATGAGGACACAATACGTCTGCGGGCAGGTAGGGCTAGTGGGAAGCACCTGACAGGTATATCAGCGCCCCCACAGTAGTGGGGTCACTGGGACGCAACAACACAGACACCACAGGATTCACACTACTTGCAGAGGTCCTTGACTCAGTGAACTACACCCTAATGAATGATGGCTCGCCCACTCATTGCAGCGTCACATCCATTGACCTCTGCATCCTAAACACACAACTCGCGGCCACAGCCTCGTGGGAACTGACTGACCTGTACTCAGACCACCATGCAGTGTTTCTATGCACAAACGCTCCCAAGGTTCCCTCCCCCCCCCCCCACAAACTCCAGCCATATTCAACCAGGCCAGAGTTGATTGGGAAGCATTCAACCAACACCTGCAACACCTCACACACACCAACCCTCCCAACACCTGCGATGAGTTCACCACACTTGTCCACCATGACATGGAGACCACCATCCAACAGACATCAAACCACTGCCTCCCCGGCACCACAAACTCTCCCGCCATCAGGAAAGCCAAATGCCACAAAAACAAACTCCTCCGCAAGCTCTGTTCCAACCCCAACCCAGGCACTGAAAAGTTAGTAAACATTGCCACTGAATGGTTGAACGAGCCCATCACATCCGAAAATGACAGAATGTGGAAACTCTGGTGCAGCAAAATTTCATGCCACACCTCCCTCACACACCTTTGGCAAAAACTAACAAACCTACAGGGGACCACCCCCCACACACCGCTTGAGCCAAACCCACTAGAAACAGCCACAAACCAACTCATCACCTTCATCAACAGAACAGACCCACAACTCTGCTTACCAAACACACACCTACAAACCCTCGCCAGAGACGCCCCCCGGTGAGACGACATCATCAACAACACCATAGACCTCCCTTCCACCCATGACATTGACTGCCCTCTTACCAAGACCGAGCTCGAAAGGGCACTCTATCCGCCCATGGAGGAAAACGACCCCCAGAGCAGATGGTGTACCAACCACACTGCGGACCCGCCTCTCCACACACAACAGGGAAATACTGCTCCCGGGAAACACTGCTCCCCCTCCTAACCTCAGTCTACACACAAGCTATCATACTGCAATTCTGGAAGTACACGGTCATTGTTTCCATCCCCCAAAAAGACCCAGGCGAGTTCAGGCCGATCTCACTGCTGCAATCCCTCGGGAAAGTAGTAGAGAGAATTATACTGGGCCGGCTCGAAACCTTCTCCAACGACCCGGCCAGCGGCTTCCCCGAAGAGCTGGTCGGGTTCCGAGGCGGATATGGCATGCAGCATGCCATCCTCACCCTCCTCGAGGAGATAGTACATGCCAGTGGACGAGGCTTTGGCGCGGCTGTCATATTCCTCGACCTCAAGAAGGCCTTCGAGCTGGTCGACCACAACATGGTGCTTGCCTCCATCGTTGACCTGGGAGTCACCTCTGGCATTCATGAAGAACTACCTACATGAGAGGCAAGCCAGTGTCCGCTTCCAGGGCAGCACCTCTCCCCTCAACCATCTAAAAAATGGCGTCCCCCAGGGAGCTGTCCTCAGCCCCTTCCTCTTTAATGCTGTAGTCACTGCACTCATAAGCCGACTGAAAGCAGGAATTACTGAGCGCCACCTCAAACATCAAGATCCTGTGCTATGCAGACAACATCGCTGTAGTCTGCTCACGCACCAGGGACGTGCCCCTCCTCATGGCGGATGTCTTGCTCCTACTTAGCGACACCTGCCGTGATCTGTGGCTCAAAATATCCTCAAATAAAACCAAAGCCATGATGATGTTCACCGAGCAGCCTCCCACCCACTCCGAACAGCAGATCTGGACATCGAATGGGTGGACACCTTCGACTACCTCGGAGTCAGGCTTGATCACAAACTCACCATGAGACCACTTGTGAAGCAACTGGCCTCCAGAATGAACAAGAGACTTCTTCTAATGACTAGAATCTCTGGGTTCAACTGGGGAGCCCCAGCCGAAGTGCTCAGTCTCTTCTACAAACAGGCCGTGCGGGCCCTCTATGACTATGCAGCCAACACCGTTTCCTGGATTGGTTACTGCAGAGACAACCGTAGGGCATGCCTCCCTCGCAGTAGCACCCTGACCAAAGACCTCCTCACCCTGGAAAGAGTCCAATACCAGGCAGCTCGACTCATCACCCGAGCTCGCAGGACAACCAGAGTTGAGATCCTCCTCCTTGAGGCCAACCTCCACCTACGCAGACAACAGCTGCTGGCAAACCACCTCTGCCAAGCCCTGTCTGTAGGCCATTCCACCTTCTACCGCAGCGCAGCCTCTTACCTACAAAATGGTCCAAGATGGCACCTCGGCCTCTCCTGGGGAACAAAGACGGCCATCCGCACCCTGAAACAAACCCATGGGCTGGCACTCGCTGATGCCCCTGACCTCCAGGCAAGATCTCCCTGGTACTCCGTGCCCATAGAGGTCAGGCTCACCAGCCTCTGCTCAAACAAAGCCAACTACCCGACCATCGTCCTCAGAAGCCTGGCACAGGAAACCATTGCCCGGGCCAAAGAGGACTTCCCTCAAGCCACCACGGTTTACACCTACGGCTCACTCAACCCTGACACAGGCTGAGCCAGGGCTGGACACTTCCTACCAGATGGGCAGGCCTGATGCCTTATCAGGGTCACGGACTACTCCTCAACCCTCGATACAGAGCTCGCCGCCATCCACCATGCACTGACTCACCTGCGACACTGCAGCTGCATAGTAGTCACCGATTCACTCAATGCAGTCCACAAGATCAAGGACCGCAGAGCTAGCCACTCTCTGGCCACCTTTATTCAGAACACCATCAGCACCAGGCATGAAGCTCTCCTCGACACAGTGCTGGCCTGGGTTCCCTCCCACATTGGACTTTTCGGTAATGACCAGGCCGACTCAGCAGCTCTGGACGGTTCTCACCACCCTGAGATTGACCTCGTCATAGGGCACTCCCTGTCCATGCTCAAAGCCACCCACGCTAGAGCCCCCAAAGCCCTGTGGGAGGCCTCCCTCGACCGCACCGCCATCAGTAACCCATACTCCATCAGTTGGGCCTGGCACGAAAATGTCAGGGAGTACCTACCAGTCCCGAGAAACCTCTCTGCCTCCGTGCAAGAGGCGGTCACGGGCTTCAGGACTGGATACAGGCTGTTCATCGACACCCCTGCATTGCAATGACGTCCCTGCAGTGACCAAATCTTCAATGTCGCCCACATCCTGGCATCATGTGTGGCCTTTGACAGGACCGCCATCCAAGACTTCCTCGGCCCACCACACAACCTGTCTGACAACCGAGCTGCGCTTGCCATCCTCACGAGGCTCTCCGAGTCCTCTTGGGAGCCACTCGACAGATTCTATTGACAGAATTACCCTGAACCCGACAATAACGATGGTGACTAGCAACCACCATCAGGGAGACCCGTGAGGTCCCAGCGGGGAGCCCCGTGAGGTCCTCCAGTCAGGGAGCCCTGTGAGGTCCTAGGCATGGAGCCCCATGAAGTCCCAGTCAGGGAGCCATGTGAGGTCCCACCAGGGAGCCTCGTGAGGTCCCAGTGGACACTGCACCCACACTGGGAGCCCCGTACGGTCCCAGATACACCGGGTGTGACAGCCTCGACCCCCGCGCCCACAACGTCGGTTCCCGCTTCGATCACCAATGGAGTGGGTGCTGGGGCCGCCGACGCCAAATCACACCCACCAACCACACCCTGGTCCAGGAGCTCTGTTGGCCCTGGACCACCCCTCCTGCAATGGGGGCCTGGAGAACTAACGCGCCACCCATGGCCCTGTTGCCAACGACACCGGATCCCGCTTTGCTCTCCGGTCGAGGTACAGGACCATGGGCCCCAAGAATGTATTGCCACCTGCTGGGCCACTGCCGCACCACGCCACCACCGCACAGATGCCGCTAGGAGCCCCCTGCCCCCCCCCCCCCCCCCCCCCCCCTAGCATACCATGAAACTTACGGCATGTAATGGACCACCAACAAGCAGCAACAGGAAAGCATGAGCAAGTGACGTCATCAGGTTACAGCAGTTCTGAACCAAATAAGCTTCATATGGGATTTAGCTGAATGATGTAACCTGCCCGCCATTCTCCTCATTACGCTAATAATATCTACAATATACAATGTTACTAAAATGTGACTCGACTGGAATTGATAAAAGACCCCACAGTGTTGATATCATTTGCACCTAATTTCAATGCAATGCCTGGTGGATATATATTGACAATGGGTACAGAGTTCCTCATAGATTTAGTAGATCAGTATCTGTGTGAGTGGGTTAGATGTTGTAATGTATGTGTAAAAGATATCTAGGCATGCGGAGAGAACAAAGAAATATGCTAATGAGATGACGTAGTAGGCACATGGGTGCAGTCAGTTTGACCCCTGGACGGTAAAAAAAGCATTCGTTAACCAGAAGTCAAAGCTTTCAGACGTCTTACTTTTACATGGTGTCAGATAAGGACAATTCTGCCTGCGAATACGCTGCCGGGTATCAGGCCACTGGGCCAGTTAATACTAAATAACAATGCAAGATCCAACTGGAAAACATCGATCCGAGTATATAACATATATGCTAAAGCTGCAGTCGTGAACAAGACTAAAAAGGTACAATTTTGCATTTTCCTGCATGTCACTGGTGAAGAAGCACAAACAGTTTTTGCAAATTTAGCCATCACGCTCAATGACCAAGACAAGAACGGTCCACTCATCGAGGCATTTAAGAGGTACTGTACAAGTAAATCCAACTATCGATCCGGTATCGATTTACTTTGCACAACCAAGCCAGCAAAGACATTTCTAGATATGTAATGGCCCTCAGAGACAGAGCTGAAGACTGCGAGTACGGGCCCATCGAAGATTTGCTCTTGCGCGATCGCCTGGTCGTCAGCGTAAAAAACATGATGGTAAGAAACAAAATGCTTCAAACTGCCAATCTTATGCTTGAAAAATGCATAAACATGTGCGAATTCAGCGAATTCAGCGCTGATCAGCTGGAGGAAAAAACATCGGACGTGGAGACAAAGGAAATCGACTACCTGAACAAGTATGCATATGCACACTGGTGCACCAGTGGTCTGCGGGTCTGGAGTGGAGCCGCCATCTTGGAAGTCGAGCAACACAGCCGGCGCCAGTGAGTTCAAAATCAACTGCAGAAACTGCAGCTACGAACACAGACGCGGTTTCTGCCCAGCTAAAGGCAAAGCATGCATTGCCTGTAAGAAGATCGGTCACTTCGGGAAAGTTTGCCGGAGCAAACTTGGCAGGATCGATGAGCTGGCCGTGGAAGAACCCAATCCTCACAATGTGGATTCGAACCCAGATCTGGTTGAAGTCAATATGTTGATGACGGATCTGTTTGTCGGTGTGCTCAGGAACAGCACTGCCCGGGACAGACATCATCATCACCCACCACCACCACCACACACCACCACCACTCGTCATCATCACCCACCACCACCTCACATCATCATCACCCACCACCACCACCAAACACCACCACCACACGTCATCATCACCCACCACCACCTCACATCATCATCACCCACCACCACCACCACACACCACCACCTCATGTCATCATCACCCACCACCACCTCACATCATCATCACCCACCACCACCACCACCACACACCACCACTACACATCATCATCACCCACCACCAACACCACACACCACCACCTCACATCATCATCACCCACCACCACCACCACACCCCACCACCACACATCATCATCAACCACCACCAACACCACACACCACCACCTCACATCATCATCACCCACCACCAACACCACACACCACCACCACCACCACCACACATCATCATCACCCACCACCAACACCACACACCACCACCTCACATCATCATCATCATCCACCAACACCACACACCACCACCACCACACGTCATCATCACCCACCACCAACACCACACACCACCACATCACATCATCATCATCCACCAACACCACACACCACCACCACCACACATCATCATCACCCACCACCAACACCACACACCACCACCTCACATCATCATCACCCACCACCAACACCACACACCACCACCACCTCACATCATCATCACCCACCACCACCACCACACACAACCACCACACATCATCATCACCCACCACCACCACCACCAGCACACACCACCACCTCACATCATCATCACCCACCACCACCACCACCACCACACACCACCACCTCACATCATCATCACCCACCACCACCACCACACACCACCACCTCACATCATCATCACCCACCACCAACACCACACACCACCACACGTCATCATCACCCACCACCACCACACACCACCACCACACATCATCATCACCCACCACCACCACCACACACCACCACAACACATCATCATCGCCCACCACCACCACCACACACCACCCCACTTCATCATCACCCACCACCACCACCACACACCACCACCACACGTCATCATCACCCACCACCAACATACGCCACCATGAAAGATGCACCATCACAAATCACCAATCACTACCACCACACACACCACTGTCACATACCAATGCTACCAATCACTCCCGTCACACCACCACACCCCCTCCCCGCTCCCCACCGAGGCGCCGCGCCGCCGCGCGTGTCATCGCGGTGCCCGCTGATCCGGGCGTCGTCATTACTGCGCAGTAATTACTGCAGGAAGCCGGGCGCCGCCTCTGATGGACGGGCCTGGTCGGGTATATAGCCGTCAGCACCCGCCGGTATGAAGGCACCGAGGTGTGAAGCTCGACCAGCAGGCCGGCAGCCGGGATCCAGCAGTAGGAAAGCACCGAGGTGTGAAGCTCGACCAGCAGGCCGGCAGCAGGGATCCAGCAGTAGGAAGGCACCGAGGCGTGAAGCTCGACCAGCAGGCCAGCAGCCGGGAACCAGCAGCCCCAAGCACAGGGCACCAGGTGAGTGGTCACCGCTGGACAGACCCAGTGTCACGTGACATCGGCATGTTCAACAGTGCACGGAGAATACACCTTGTCCACAATGTATGATACTCAGCGAGGAGCAACTCACAACAATTTGAAGAGTTCAGACGCAAAAAGCAACAAACATCATTCAGGCCAAAATGAGACCATGACTACCCTGTTTGAGCTGAAATTGCCATTATTGTGATAATCAAATCCATTTGTTTTCACAGAAACCAACACATCCCGACTAGAATGCATTACTCAATATGAAATTTATAGACTTAACCTGTAAAGCGCAACAACAGATTCTATTTTACAGAGAACAACTCAAATGGATTTGTCGGTTTTTGCGTCTGAACTCTTCAAATTTTGTTCCAGCCAGTATTTCTCGCTTCTCTGTCGACATTATTATCACATAAGCGTCCACAACTACAACCATATAAGAGCAATTGTCTCATTACACTATAGCCGTGTTCACACGGGGCAGTTAATTCGAATCATAAAAATTGACTTGTATAGTTCAGCTCACATTTGGCGTGTGAACGCGCGGCTGAGGTGGTTTAAGCCTGAATCCACTCATATAATTCAGATTTTATAAACCACCTAAGTAGGTGGTTTATATGAACCAAATTTTATGATTCGACTTATATCGCCCGTGTGAATGCAACCGACTTACTTGAGGCAGATTAAGGACCTCACACTCATGCGCAGTCGAGACTTGAGTTTGTTTATTTTCCAGTCGATCAAAAGTGCATATTATAGAATTTAGTCTATGAAACTGCTAGCTGCGCGCAGATATTTTTTTCATCATTTATTTTTAGGTTTTCACTGCCCAGTAAAAGTTTTGATCATTCCAAAACAATACGATTCAGTCCATACATATCTAGGCCAAACCCACACTCTCTCGTGCCGACGTCGACTAACCGAAACTGGGGCTGGTTAGTCTGGACTTGCTCATGCGCTGATATTGAATTCCGGCCCAAGTACTGCCCATGTGAACGCGACACTAGTTCGGTTCATATTATCCGCCTTGTATAAAGCGGCATAAACTTTTCCCATGTGAACACGGCTTTAGATGCACATTATGTATTATTTGTATTAGTGCAATAACTAATTATATTCTCAAAATAATAATAAGTAGCTATTAGTTACCCAACAAGGTGCTTGAAACTTGAGTACGGAAGATGAACATTGACTCAGACTGACACCACACGTACACATGTTACAAAAGTTTCAACAATCATATATGAGATAGTAGTTATATGTTCTGGTATGCCTTAACATTAACATAAAATTGGGTATCCTTTCCATTGTGTGTGTCTTGATTAGTTGATTAAGTAGATTTGTTCTCATTCCGCTGTTCCTTACCATATCCTAGTAATGCTGAACGGCAGACTAGATGGCGACATGACTTTGTATCAAATTTTAAGTCATTGTTTTGACCTGACCAGGGTTTGAAGGTTGGAGTTCGAATCCCATCACCGACCAAAATGGCAGGCAGGCACTCAATTCATTCGGCCAGACAAGGTGTGAAAATGAGAATATGTTGTGATCATTCATGTATGCAAGTGTAGTGTTAGGTTGATCACACAGGGAATAGTCCTGTATGAACCACAGTTGAAACCTCCACATGTTTCCGCGATTCCCTGACAGTGTTAATCCTATGGGGGGAGACCTGTGTTATGGCGCACATTCGCCGCTGGTGCATCAATCTGGGTTTGATTTCCGCGTATGTTTCATCCCTGAAAGCATTTAGTGAAACATCCAAATCCGCTTTCCTCATCCATTATTATTCCTTTAAAAAGTTTATTTTAAAACATGCCAACAAAAATCCCATGATTCATGATAAAACTAATCTACGTCCAACTTGTACAAATATCTGACCTGGTACAGCTTATAAAGCTAAGATTCATTATACGCGGTATGCGGCATGTGAATGCGAATGCAAATAAAAATCGAAAAGCATGTAAATGAATAGTGGTGCTTCCATACATGTGCAAATGTGCAAATGTGAATGCGAATGCGAATGCGGCAAATGGATCGACCCATGGACCGATCGATGCGGCATGCGAATGCGAATGCTGCTGCATTTGCCATAGAAAACAATACTGTTCCTTCACAAATTTGGAGGAAAACCCTCAAACAATTTTGGGGGTTGGCATATATCTACGCCACATATATTACATTTGCATGCCGCATGCCGCATGCCACATGCCGCATACCGCATATAAGGAATCTTAGCTTAAACTAAGATTCCATATATGCGGTATGTGGTATGTGGCAAACAAATGGAAAAGCATGTACGCACCCAATAATGCTTCCATATGTCCACATACGAATGCCATTGCGAATACGAATGCAAATACGGCAAGTGGATCGCTCCATGGACCGATCGGTGTGAATGCGCATATGAATGTGAATGCGAATGCGAATGCAAATGCAAATGCCAATGCAAATGCAACTATGAATGTGAATGCAAATTCTGCCCCATTTGTCATAGGAAACAACAGGAACTTTGACTTTCCTTCACAAATTCATAGAAAGAAAGACCGAAAATCGCATCAATAGTTATGCCACATGCCACATTCGCATTCGGATGTCGCATGCCGCATATATGGAATCTTAGCTTTAAGCTAAGATTCCTTATACGTGGTATGCAGCATGCGAATGCGAATGCGGTATGCGGTATGCGGCATGTGATTTGGTTGATTCCATACCCAAGTGGCATGCGGCATGTGGCATGCAGCGATTTGGTTTGATCTTTACAGTAACAACTTTAAAAAGTCCATATCTTCTTTAATATTAGAGCGATTTTCACAAATGAAGTGTCATTTTATTTAAAATTCAATATACTAACATGTGAATTATATGAGCCCTATACAGCTTTATTGTTAGCCTCATCAGGATGCGCAGTGTTTTCAAATGGGTCTCTTCGTTCGAGCCATTTAAAATCACTCCACCCACTCGGAGAATTAGCAGAAGTAAAATAGTGACTTTAGCTTATATTATCGCTCAGCAGCCCTTTTCGCAAGAATTTCCAATGACCGGTTTGCCGCCAACCAGCTATGCATGCCAGCAACTGGGGCTAATTTCCGGTCGTAGTGAGCGTCTCATGATGGGATTCTTTATGGCCGCTCTGAGTTTACCACATCCCATTATTGTGCTCTGTCAGCAACCACTTATTTCATGTGGTGCCTCATATTAATTGCACTTGCCATTTTGATTCCTTCATTGCAGGATGCTGGTCACGCTAGGAATGGATGTTCATTTGGTAACCAGGCAACTCCATCATTAACGTCGTGATGCAATGTTTATTAGACACTTAGTAATTATGTGATTCATTACATTTATTGCTTGTCTATTTGGTGTTTCCCTGGGTGTTTTGTTCTAGGTTTTTTTCAGAGGGTAATTAATATTTCATTCACCGAAAACAATGTTTTCTTTCCGCGCTTGGGAATTGGTCTTCTGGCCATAGTTTGTTACATTCATTCACATGTGTAATATGATCTGATATACACAAAGGTTTGCTGCAAAGACTCCATTGGAATTGTGGGATAACAAGGTGCACTTTATAGATGTTCACTGTAATGAGTGGGGTAGGCTAGGAAAAGGAGCATTAGAATGAGAAATGCCAACGGGTTGTCTTCATGTGACGTCACGACATTAATGTCGCAATGTACGATGGAAATGTTCGCCATTTGATACCCAACAACTAAAATAACGATATGTGGAGCGGTCGGTTGTGGTGAATCACTCTACCGTTTGTCAATATTTGAGCTGTATTATAAAACAACTGGCTTGTAGGCGGGGTTAGGGTTCCGGTAGTTATTTTTTTCAATGTTTTTGAAGTAGGCCTACACGGAAAACACAGCAGATAGACTGACAAAATCCGGTGTAAATTCTACCTTTAGGTCGATGCGCAAGTGCAAAGGAAAACAGTTAAAGTGCAAAAGAAATAAGTTGTAAATACAATTTAGCAGTGTGTTTATTTAATAACGAATTCACGTTTTTGCACATCGTAACTAACCAACAAAACATCACATTAAGGTAGGCCCTATCTACAGCCATGTTTACATGGGCGAGTTAAGCCACCTCAAATAATTTGCCTTGTCTAGTTCGGCTCACATTTGCCGTGTAGACGCGACGCTGAAGCGGATTAGGGCTGATTCGATTCATATTATTCACTTTATGTAAACCGCCTCGCGAGGTAGTTTATATAAAGCGAACTAGCTTAAGCATGTCACACGCATGCACAGTCGAGACCTCAGTTTGTTGACTTTCCGGTCGATCAAAAGCGCATATTATATCATTTGGTCTATGAACCAGCTAGAGGTGCACAGATATTTTTTTCATCATTTATTTTTAGGGTTTCACTACCCAGCAGAAGTTTTGACCGTTCCAAAACAATACGATTCAATCAATACATATCTAGGTCGAACCCACACTCTCTCGTGGTGACGTCGACGAACCCAAACTGGCACTGGTTAGTATGGACGTGCTCATGCGCAGATATCGATTTCCGCCTTCAAACTCGGTGCGTGTAAACGCGCCACTACTTCGCTTCATATAAATCGCTTTGTCTAATTCGCTTTACAATTGCCCGTGTAAACACGGGTTACAGCACAACAGTCGACTTGCCTTCCTGGTCACAGAAATACCACTTTGCAGTCTGCATAAAAGCCCAGTTAGCCTCGCCACCAAGTGTTTATATTTGGCCTGAATTAGGAAACGTAATCCAATGGAAATATACATTCCAATAGAAACATAGAAAGGTGTTATTTAAAATTCACCAGTATATTTAATTAGCAATGAATTCAGTTTGTACGAGTTCTTGCAAGTGTAAAAGTACAACCCAAACCAGATGAGTGAATCACCTCCTTCAACATCCGCCACTGTGCAAAGCTAAGGTAGGCTACTAGTTTGGCAGAGCGCAATGCACACTGGGTAATTTGAACCACATACACACAGACTGGTGACATTAGTGAATACACTCTTTGGCAACCATAGAAGTTTCCCCCGCTTAATCAGTGGTTTTAGCTAAATTCAACAACCAGAACGGTATTAGTAAACAAGAGTAATCCTACTGTACAGATAACGGTCTGGCCAACCGTCGTGGTGCATTGTGTCAGTAAATGGAACCTCTACGTCATTGTTTAAATCGAGTTGTCAATAAATATGCCTAGTTGGTTTATTCTGCAGCTCCTTAAGGCCCTGTCAGACTACAATGTTTCTCACCGGCGTGCCGGCAACGCACAAAATATTTGCAACCCGTCGACACACGTCCAACTCTTTGGCGTTTTGGCAGAAAGTTTGATGGGGCGCAGCATGTTAGTAGCGTACTATGAGCGTGCGGCCAATGGGGTTCGATGTGTGGCGGAACAAAGTGTCAACGTCCCGTCAGCATGGGGGTAGCGCGTCATTAAAGGTTCGCAGAATGCCGGGTAACGTTAGGCACGCGGAAGACGCGGCAGCAACACGTCAAGATGCGCCAGCAACATGTCCAACGCGTCGAGAAACGCTGGAGCAATGCCAATAACGATCGCAGTTTGTCAAGAAAAAGGCCAACGTTAATCGATGTTGATCAACGTCCTGCCAGCGTTCCGCCGGCGTGCCGCCAACGGGTGTCGACGTGTTGCTAACGCATCCGTAATGCGCCCGCCAACATGCTGACGCGCGTTGCAGCCTGTCGAAAGTTTTGTGCAAGCACAAAACGATCGGCGCAAGCCGGCGGGCGCTGACGGGAGCCGATGTGTTGGATCACACATTGCTATCAGTCTATGTGTACCGACGCACCGGTAATGCGCCGGTAACACACCGGTAACGCGCCGGTAATGCGCCGGTAACGTACCGGACGTGTACCGACGTTTCGACCAAAAAGGCAACCCGTCGACGCGTATTGGTGGGAAACGT
Source organism: Branchipolynoe longqiensis (assembly GCA_030323885.1). Lineage (NCBI taxonomy): Eukaryota > Metazoa > Annelida > Polychaeta > Phyllodocida > Polynoidae > Branchipolynoe > Branchipolynoe longqiensis. The sequence goes on from CM059199.1 coordinate 24,895,195, forward strand.
CGTAGTGTGACAGGGCCTTTAGAGGACTCATACTCATATAGTCATAGTCATACTAGTGAGAGCAATCCAGTAAAGCTACACTATCATTGTGGCGGTATGCGTTCTATTTGCAGGTGTACACCATGCATCCCATCATCCTCTCTGTCTTTGTCATCTCGACTCTGATTGGTTGCGCTGTGGCACGTCAATCACTATCAGGTATTCCGCTTTTATTTAGGTTATGTAGACCTGTCCATCATCGTACTGTCTGTCAGTTCACCCCACATTAGTGTGATGCTGCTGAACCAATTAGGTGCCACCTGTCAGTTCATCCCTGCATTAATGTGATGCTGCTGAACCAATGAGGCCCCAGCTGTCAGTTCACCCCACATTAGTGTGATGCTGCTGAACCAATTAGGTGCCACCTGTCAGTTCATCCCTGCATTAATGTGATGCTGCTGAACCAATGAGGCCCCAACTGTCAGTTCACCCCACATTAGTGTGATGCTGCTGAACCAATTAGGTGCCAGCTGTCAGTTTATCCCTGCATTAATGTGATGCTGCTGAACCAATGAGTCCCCAGCTGTCAGTTCACCCCACATTAGTGTGATGCTGCTGAACCAATTAGGTGCCACCTGTCAGTTCACCCCACATTAATGTGATGCTGCTGAACCAATTAGGTGCCACCTGTCAGTTCATCACTGTATTAGTGTGATGCTGCTGAACCAATTAGGTGCCACCTGTCAGTTCATCACTGCATTAATGTGATGCTGCTTAACTCGCTCACTGCGCCACCTATCAGTTGATCATTGTATCAACATTGTGCTCCTTTAATTCGTTCACCTATCTGTGGACCATTGGATGAATTTAGTGCTGCTTAACTCGTTCACAGCACCACCTATCAGTGGACCATTGTATCAGCATCGTACTCCTTTAACTGGTTCACAGTGCCACCTATCAGTGGACCATTGTATGAATGTAGTGCTGGTTAACTGGTTCACAGCGCCACCTATCAGTGGACCATTGTATTAGCATTGTGCTCCTTTAACTCATTCATAGCGGAACCTATCAGTGGACCATTGTATGAATGTAGTGCTCCTTTAACTCATTTACAGTGCCACCTATCACTGGACCATTGTATGAATGTAGTGCTCCTTTAACTCGTTTACAGTGCCACCTATCATTGGACCATTCTATGAATGTAGTGCTCCTTTAACTCGTTTACAGTGCCACCTATCAGTGGACCATTGTATGAATGTAGTGCTCCTTTAACTCGTTTATAGGACCGGGCGCGGTGGCCTAATCGGTAGAGCATGGTCCTCGCGTGTGGAAGGTCGGGAGTTCGGTTCCCGGTCGAGTCAAACCAATGACAATTGGTACTTGTCGCTTCCTAGCCTGGCGCTCGGCATTAATAGGATAGGGCAAGGACTGGTTAGCTCAGTGTCAGGATAATGTGACTGAGTGGGACATCGGGTCATGGTGCCAGCGGCCTGATTTCCCAGTGGGGCACCACTATAAAGTCACCATGAGTGCGCACTGTCACAAGTCGCTACCCGTCCTGATATGACCTTAGATGTTGCTAGGACATAAAACAACAACAAACAAACAAACTCGTTTACAGCACCACCTATCAGTGGACCATTGTATGAATGTAGTGGTGCTTAACTCATTCACAGCGCCACCTATCAGTGGACCATTGTATCATCATTGTGCTCCTTTAACTCGCTCACAACGCCACCTATCAGTGGAACATTGTATGAACTTAGTGCTGCTTCACTCATACTTTTAAAGATAAACATAATTAGTTCATCGTCATAATTTACTTACTTTCGCTTGGAGTCACTTTTATTTTAAATGTCAAACTTTGAAGATATTTGAAGTACAAAAATGCAATAAGAAATGTTTATTGTGTGCAGCTAAGTCAGATATGTAGTATCAAATGTATGTACATGTTTTGGTGTCGAACATTGAAGACAGTCATCAAACTGCAGACAGGGCGGGGACCGAATGGGGCCTGCATTAAAGCTGCACAGTCCAATTAAAACATCATATTTTCTAAACACAAGAAACTTACCAAAGTTTGATCCTGCACGTGAAACTTAGATGCTCGTACACTCGTAAAACATTTATAGTTGCATAGAAGGAATATTAAATCAATCCCCGTGCCCCCACCTCTGCCACTTTGGATTTCCAATGCTGTGTATAACTTACAGCATAATCAAAGGCCGGTTGCTCTCATACCATGTCTATGTGGTGTGGGAGGTTAAAAATCCCTTGGGTCGGTAAAAGTGTAGGCTCAGGCTTTCTGTCGACAAACTGTTTAATGGTGAAAACAAGTCTATTCAGACTTATCCATGATATGCAGTATAAATCTTCAATCAAGTTGAACCTGTCACGCCTTGTGATTCTAGCATCTTGATGTGCACATCTAAATAAAATTAGTATGTTTTTACCTCAAATATCTGCATGGTGAACCCTGTGACAATATACTTTGCTTCAAACTGAAGAAACTCGGCCTGCATAGACGCAGTCTGCTGGGCAGATGCACCAATGCAGGTCCCATCATACAATAACTACGCTTCCTTTTCCTTCAGAGTTCCTGGCTCTCGAGCGGCGATATCTGACCAGAAGAACGGTAAGTTGGGCGTTAATGGCCCTGTCACACTACGACGTAACGACGTCAACGTAGGGAGAACGTGAAGAACGTTGAACTTCTCAGCGTAGTATGCAAATTTGGGCACAAGTTGAACGTGGATGCAGCGTAGTGGACGAGAGCGTAACATCGGTAAAGCGTAGTGATACCGTCATTCAATGAGAGAGTACAACGTAATGACGCTCACGGAACGTTATGAACGTTATTCCATCGCCAGAACTACATTGCTTTACGTTACCTTACGTTACTTACATCATTAAACGTTGGCAAAATGCTGAACGTACGTTCTCCTGACGTTCTCCTGACGTTCTCCTGACGTTCTCCTGACGTTCTCCTGACGTTCTCCTGACGTTCTCCTGACGTTCTCCTGACGTTCCCCTGACGTTCTCCTGACATTCCCATTACGCCGCATGGACGTTTCCACCGGCTTTAATATGGGTCAACGAGTGGAACATAGTGGAATGTAGTGAGGAACGTTTGACTAACGTCTGTTTAACGTCATTGACATTCGCCGAATGTGTACAGAACGTATGGCAAACGTAAACCCTTACGTTTGCGTCACATCATAAGTTTTGAACAGGTTCAAAACCTTGACGCGCGCCGACATAACACGACGTAATGTGACGTATCTCGACGTCAGTCTAACGTCATTCTGATGTCATCATAACGTAACCAAACGTACGGCAATGTAATGACAAAAAGTGATCACGTCAGGCGTTGGCTCGTTACGTCGTAGTGTGACAGGGGTATAAATGGTTACTGCGTGCTGATAACATGTTAGCTATGGTTACATCCATTACAATACCCGCTGCCTGCCCGCTCTAATGAGGCACATATTGGATTGGCCAGTCTGTCTTTTCCTAAAATACATTTAAATCTCAATTTCCACAACACAAAATGGCTCCACTTTACACATGTACGATATGTAATGGATGCTTTATTGTCCTAACATGGGGTTTGAGTCCCTCAGACCAATGGAATGCTTATCGACATGGGCTGAACATCTGTGTATGACCGTAGAGTCCTTCGGGATGAAACCCCAAAGCGGGTAATACCTGCAGTTAATCATATATATGTATTCTACAACTCTAATTTGCAACAGTTGAGTCACAGCAATTTCTTCTATTTCTATTTTATTGGGTTGAATGAAAGGTTTGCACTCATTCGCTTTCATTGCTGATCACAGGGGAACCCCAGCCCCAACTGCCCGACCTGCACCACCATGCGCTATACCTCATCTGTCAGTCATATTACACAACTCACCATGGCAAAATATCCACATAACCTAATGACCACCAGGTGGTGGCAGACACCATCTGCTAATCAATCATCCCCCCAACTCACTACTGCCACTTTCAACTTGTACCCAACCCGCCTATAGCAGACTCTCTTCTGTTGCAATAAATAGTGTCTTTCAGTCAGTGTCACCAGCCACTAGCCAGATAGCATATCAATTCTCAGCCACCAACTCACACCTCGATGCATACCATATTTCTCTCGGCCATATAGGTTTAGATGCTAATTTCAATTGAACATACTCTAGAAAAAGAATAGAGGATTACTACACTATCTTATTTACAAAGGCGGTTTTGAGGCTTATTTATATTTGTTAAAGTCACACCATCAATAAAAGAAAGTACTACATTGACAGACCAGCGTCCGAGGTTTGTACTGATACTGTGATAGTGGAATGAATTGTCTCCTCCCCAACTTATGCTCGTGTCCCTCGTGTCCCTCGGTGCCCAGTAAGTAATGCAACCATCAAGTCGGAAAGACTGAAGGGTGCATTCCTTACACACTGCATGCGGCATGCAGTATGCGAATGCGAATGCGACAAAAAATCGAAACGCCTTGAAGTCTATGGGCTACATTCCTTATGGCCCTGTCACACTACGACGCTTCCGCCGGCGCGCCGGCAACGTGCAAAATATTTGCAACCCGTCGAGAAACATCGAACTTTTCGGCGCTTTGGGAGAAAGTTTGACACGGCGCAGCGTGTTAGTGGCGGGTTGGAGGCGTGTTATTGGCGCGTTATTGGCGCGTTAGTAGCATGTTATTAGGATGTATGTAGCGTGTCAGTAGCGTGTTATTGGCGTGTTGTAGGCGCGCTGTTGGCGCGCTGTCGGCGCGTTTACGGCGTGGAGGCAGCGAGTTGGTATCGTGTTAGTATTGCGTGAACCCAGACATACCCGCCAGCAACACGTTAGGATGCGCCCGCAGCGCGTCCACAGCGTGCGGCCAATGCATCCAGGCGCGCCGGCAACACGTCCAACGCGCCGAGAAACGCTGGAGAAACGCCAATGGCATGCCCACAACACGTCGATGGGATGTTCCCGACGCGCCGACGGAACGCTCCCATTTTGGGGGAAAAAAAGCCAACGTTAACCAACGTTGATCAACGTCCTGCCAGCGTTCCGCCGGCGCGCCGCCAACGCGTGTCGATGTGTTGCTAACGCGTCCGTAACGCACCCTCCAACCCGTTGGCGCGCGTCGCCGCGCGTCCAAAGTTTTGTGCATGCACAAAACCTCGACGCGCCCCGACGCGCGCCGACGCGCGCCGACGCGTCCATTCACACGTTGCTATGTACCGACGCGCCGGTAACGCGCCGGCAACGTGCCGGCAACGCGCCAGTAACGTGCCGGACGTGTACCGACGTGTTGAACAAAAACCCAACCCGTCGGCACGCGTCGAAGCGCGTTGGTGAGAAACGTCGTGGTGTGACAGGGCCTTTACACCCGGTATGCGAATGTGAATGCGAATGCGAATGCGAATGCATCAAACCGATTGGTCCCTGTAGCGATCGGTGCGGCATGCGGTATGCGGCACACGGTGGGCGAATAGAAACATCAGTCACACTTGTCCATTAGTTATAGAGGAGGAGAGGCAACTGAGCATTACGGAATAGTCACGCACAAGGCTTCTGAGTGGAAACATATGGTAGTGGTGGTGGTGGGGGTTCGGGATGGGTTCGGGTTGGTAAAAATGCTACCAGAGCCACAAAAATATGAATACTTATCTATAATTTGGTAATTATGAAGGTAGGAACCCCCCTGTGACGTAGAAAGAGGTACATAGATATAAATGCAATATTAGGTCATATACAGTGCAGTATTGACTATACTTGTTTATTAATATTTTTTAAATATAGCCAGTCGTGTGCCACATGCCACATGCCGTGTGTAAGGAATCACGCCATTCGCATGCCGCATGCCGCATGCCGCATACCGCATATCGCGTGTAAGGAATGCCCGCTTGAGGCCAAGCAAATTGATAACTTCCTTTCCACTCCTTACTCCCCACACATCCTCCTGACTTCTCACTCTCACACCCCTTCCTCACTCCTCACACGTCTGCTCCTCTCCGCCGTGACGTCATACATTTCCCCACAATTCCGCGCGGTGCAGCCGTCCAGCTGCAGCGGCAAGTGGTTGGAGCTGAAGGACAAGAGCACCATGTGTCAGTTCCAAGACAGCCCGAGTGCCAAGAACTGCGGCGTTTCTGAGGCCGACAAGAAGGTCATCCTGAAAACGCACAACCGCCTGAGGGCCGGCGTCCAGCCCTCGTCAAGCAACATGATGAAGATGGTGCGTGCTCCCTGGGTCACCTGGGCCTAAATGTATGAGCCATTATTTATCGGCTCCGGCATTAAGGGCGGCCGGCGGGTTAGCTAACGTCGGTGTTGGTATATGTGTCACTGGAAATGTATGTGGCCAAAGCGCTGCTTGGTTAGCTAACCAGTGCGTTATTTATAGATTTGGGAAATCCCTCTGCGTTTGTAGCCATATATTAAGCTCAAATATATTAAATGCTATCATATTTAACAGAATTACATAGGCAATAAGTGAAATTTTATCAATTTAACCCTAAATTCGAAACGTTATTAAGGCTACCGCCGCATTGGCGGCGATATTAATATTAATATTTTCGAATCAACGAACGTAAAGTAAACAAATCGCTGCCGCCGCCGCATCGATGTCGCTTTCCATACTGGCGGCGGCGGTGGTTTGTTTACTGTTCGTTCGTCGATTCGAAAATATAACTATTAATATCGCTGCCAATGCGGCGGTAGCCTTAATAATGCTTCGAATTTAGGGTTAAATTGATAAAATTTCACTTATCGCATATGTAATTCTGTTAAATATGGTCGCATTGAATAGATTTGGCCTGAGTCGGTGCCTGTAAATACATTGACACTTTGGGCCGCTAACCCAAGAAATCCGCACGACGCGTGGGTTACGAGCTCTAACCCGGACTCATACATTTGGCCCCTGGTGTCTACAGTTAAAGACACCGAACATAAACTCAGTGCTGTACACTGACAATTGCTCATCTGTATGTGGCTTGTCGTAATTATGGTTAAATGCTAAATATTGTCTTTTATCTGAAATAACTTCAACACATTTCACGGAAATAACATAATTGCTGGGTTCTTGGTGAAAATAAGCGCATTTACAGTTATCCACTACTGATTTAGTGGGTTATAAGCCTGTATCAACATGTCTTCGGAACCTTGTGTTTGACCTCCCATCCGAATGCTGGCGAGGCTTAATATTGTTTAACATCAGTGATGAATCTTAACGGGCACCGCCCCACGTGATCGGTCTCTACTGGCGGCCTGTTACGCTTCTTGTTTGCTGCAGTATTGGAACGACGACCTGGCCGTCGTCGCGCAGAAGTGGGCGAAGCAGTGTCGGTCTGCACACGACACTAATGACAACCGGCAGATCCCAGGTGAGTGGAGGCGGCCAAGCTGCACAGAAACCCGGCCAGGTGTCCTGTGTCTGCAATGTTCTGCTTCCCAGAGCTGGGCAAGTTAAACCAATGATGAATTATATAATTTATTATACTTAAATGAAAAACAGAATTAGCGATATGTTTGATTCATTTTTATATTGATGTGAAACATCCAGCCGTCACGCACATCCCTGTCCGTTCTGCATGACTGACTCGGATAGGCTTAGCTTTGTTTTGGCACATCCTCTCTTCTGTTGCCAAAGAATAGATACTCATCCCAAACATTTGTGTCCCCGACTATATAATGAAGAAAATAAGAAATAAACTGACCAAAGCTTTCCTAGATCTAAATACAGGTTTCAGGAGCTTCGCTAATAAATTGGTTCAAAGTCATGGATGCATCGGTCTGCCATTCTCTGAAGCACTCTGCCTTTATGAAATGTGCGAGCATGTAAGTTATTTTTTATTATGCTTTGTTGTTGGTAAACAGTTTATTCATCAGACATACATTTCTTGCGGCTGTTTACATTACCTTGTAAATAAGTAGGTCAGTTTACATTACCTTGTAAATAAGTAGGTCAGTTTACATTACCTTGTAAATAAGTAGGTCAGTTTACATTACCTTGTAAATAAGTAGGTCAGTGAGGAGGTAGACTCGATCTGACTTCTTTTGCTTATACCCCAGTCACACGAGGCCTGCGTTCGCTTACGATCGATTCGCGATGTCAAAACGTCCTCATTGCGCCCTCCTTATGCCCTACTTAAGTGCTGGCACCGTGAGGACGCCAACCTCCCAGTGTCCATTTTGGAAATTTTGGACCATTCAAAATGGTTGGCGGCCTGGCACTGACCTTGCGCGAACCTTGCACCGACCTCTTGGTTGCCGATTTGCCTGGCACCGACCTGGCACCAGGGTGCTGCCCTTTCCCCAACCCGGCGCCACCCTGGCGCCGACCTGGTGCTGACCCAGAACCGCCCTGCCACTGACCCAGCGCCACCCTGCCACTGACCCAGTGCCACCCTGGCGCCGCCATGGTGCTGACCTGGCGCAGCCCTGGCGCATACCACATATTTGAATCAATGTATTGAATGGGACGCTGGGAGGTTGGCGTTCTTTTGGGTGAGAGGTTGGCAGCTAATGCCAGCTGGCTCTTGTGTGACTGGGGTATTAGTGTCCTTCCAAGTGGAATAGTTCTGGGGTCTCACCCCCACACATTAGTATTAGTTCCTGCCACTGCCACCCAGTGGAAGTGGCGTGTTGCGCGCTGTTGGGTAATAGTACATGTTGGCTGCGCCTTGCAGGGACCGGGAAGGACATGTTCATCGGACAGAGCTGGGCCTCCGGGGCAATCTTCAAGGACTGGAAGTCAGCAATTGAGGACGGATGGTACTCAGAGGTGAAGGTTTTCACGTACGGAAGTTCATTCCACAACGGCGTGGTTGGACACTACACCCAGGTAGATACAGCTATATATACATTTATAATAATATACTCGCATAATGCGTTATACATCACATATAATTGAACTACTTGTACCTAAAATATCTTCATGTTGAACTGGGTCACCTTGGAGATACAACAGTATTGGGCGCTTATGGTGCAGTCACACTACGACGCTTCTCCCGGCGACCTGTCAGCGTTGAAAATAAAATCTTACGCGTCGAGAAACGTCCAACTTTTCGGCGGTTTGGGGACAAAGTTCGGCGTCAGCGTGGCGCATTATTCGCACGTGGCCAACGGGTGTCGACGCATTGGAGGAAAAAAAAAAAAGTTTGGCTCATATTACCTTAGATGTTGGTAGGACGTAAACCAAGAAAGCAATGACAGGCTTAAAACCTTGGGCGACTGGCAACGCGCGCCGACGTTGTGCGCCGACCATCAACGTCAAGGATAGTGTACCGACGACGTGTACCGACGCGAGCATAACTCGCCCCCAGCGCGTCTCGATTTTTCACTAATTATCGCCCAAAATCAACACACGTTGACGGGTCGCCGGCGAGAAGCGTCGTAGTGTGACTGCACCATTACAACCGATTGCATTAAATATATGATATAAACATGTATATGTATATGTTTATATCATATTCGTTTTAACGACATTGTATTGAAAGAGAACACTACTCATTACGCCCAAACACTCTGGTCATTACCCGGGACAACACCCCACCCCCACCCCGGCCCCCAATAACTCTGTTTACAACGAACGCCAAAAGTCAAGTAATAAAAAATAGTATCAAACCAAAACAAGAATCGGTTAACCTATGATAACAACTCCCAGAATGACTGATGTTCAATTAATCAAATCTACTTTGGAGAATAGTAATAGCACAACATGGTACTGAGTTGAGAATGTTTATCACTCTGGCGCCCATACCTGTAAATGTGCACAAAAGCAAATTATGGCAATAAAGCAGCGACCTCGTGCGGTGTGGTTACAAATTGCTCCGTAGGTGGCGCCCCAGAACTGAGCAATCCTGCAGTGAAAATCTATACAACACTAACGCATGCCCCCAGGTGCTTTTCCATAAATAATTCCCGCTGTTTTTATTCGCATACTTCACTATGCTGCACATACATGCTGGATACAGACTAAATAACAACACAACCGGTACTGGGATGAGAATGTTTATCACTCGGGCACGGGATGACACCTAAAGGCCCTGTCACACTACGACATGACAAAGTCAGTGTAGGGAGAACGTGAAAAACGTCGAACTTCTCGGTGTAGTATGAAAATTTGGGCATAAGTTGACCGTGGATGTAGTGTAGTTGACGAGAACGTAACGTCGGTAAAGGGTAGTGATATCATCATTCAACAAGAGAGGACAACGTAAGTACGCTCACGGAACGTGATGAACGTTATTCCATCGCCAGAACTACGTTGCTTTACGTTACGTGACGTTACATATGTCATGACACGGTGGCAAAACACTGAACGTACTTTGGACGTATGTTCGGTGTACATTCTCCTGATGTTCTCCTGATGTTCTCCTGATGTTCTCCTGACATTCTCCTGATGTTCCCATTACGCCACGTGGACGTTTCCACCGGCGTTAATGTGGGTCAACGTAGTGAAATGTAGTAGAATGTAGTGAGCAGCGTTTGACTAACGTCCGTTTAACATTATTGACGTTCGCCAAACGTATACAGAACATATGGCAAACGTAAACCCTTATGTTCGAGTCACATCGAAAGTTTTGAACAGGTTCAAAACCTTGATGCGCGCCAGTGTACTTGATGAGCGCCGACGTAGCATGACATAACGTGATGTAGCTCGACGTCAGTCTAACATCATTCTGACGTCATCATAACGTAACCCAACGTACGTCAACGTAATGACGAAAAGTGCCCACGTCAGGCTTATGTTGGCTCGTTACGTCATAGTGTGACAGGGGTATAAGACCAGCCTATGGCGATTCCCGAAACTAGTACCGATTGGAGTCATAGGCCGTGAGCGTTGTAGTGACCCACATATCGTGTATAGTATCAACTGTGAAGGGTGTTTCAAAGTAGGAGAATCCCATGCCACTAGCTCATTCCCTCTGGCCGTAAGGTCCTCTAAGGTTGCCCCACACCTTGATAGATATGTACACCGCCACCCCAGGCTGGTGTGAGTGGAGGACAGGTCAGCTTGACCCGTCCCCGCTTCTTCTGCGCACATCTCCAGCATTTCCTGATGTACGGCGTGTGGCACGGTGCGGAACCCTATCACGAATGACCCTAAGCACTATTTCCTCCGATTCTGTCGGCAACTCAGTTAAATGATGCTCTGTTTTTTACTCTCTCCCTCACAATCAACACACCTGTTACACATAGCTTTTCACCCCCTAGCCTAAGCAACTGTATGTACAGAAGGTCTTTCCTCTAACAAACAACACAACTACTACGGCATAAACTACTCAGTAATAATTATATCGCCCCAACACTGCTTAACACTAACCTCTGCGAAATGTTTGGACATTATGTTGCGATGTCAGTACCTTCAACTGTAGCCTAAATGCCTGGTCACATACATGTTAGTGAACGTAGTTGAACGTAGGATAGATTAATGTGGGTCAAACGTGGTGAAACTACGTTAAATTACGGTGAAAAATGTTAAGGTATGGCAGATCTTGGTACAGATAAATACGTTATGGCACTGATGCCAGTACATTCAAGTATGTTCAACTACGTTCAACATACATTAGCCTCCACTATGGTCAACTATATTCAACTACGTCTAAGTATGCTAGAGTACACTAGAGTATGCTAGAGTACACTAGAGTATGATAGAGTATGCTAGAGTATGCTAGAGTATGCCAGAGTACATTAAGAGTATGGAGACTTCGCCACAGCACGTTAGCCTCTAACGTAGTGCTCTTTTGAACATGTCCAAAGATTAAATCGGAACACACGGCCCACCCACGTTATTACCAAGTTAGCATGATGGAGAAGTATGGATGCCAGACGGTCAACTATGTTCAACTACGTTCAACTACGTTAGCCTCCACTACGTTCAAATACGTCTACTAACGTGTATGTGGCCTTTAGAATCCTGAAACAGTTCTCATTGACTCAATAGATCCAAAAAAACAATTTAAGGGGAACAGCAAGAATAGTTAAATATCTTTCATAGAAAGTATTCCATCTCAATATCATCCGTTATACCCCACCTCAACCCTCTCTAGTATCTCACATCAGGCCTTTTGAGCCGTAATGACTCATGCATTATGTATTATATGTAATTATGTCCTTCTATGTATTTCTACGTATCTTTATGTTGTTATGCACTAAGGAACCCCATTCACTATCCCGTCCTGATATGACCTTAGATGTTGCTAGGACGTAAAACAACAACAAACAAACAAACAACAAACCATTCACTATCCACCACCTTAATACCCTTTTCTCCCTATTTTATCCCTCATATATAGGTGTGCATATCACGAAATATTTATAAAATGTGCTTTAACTTGATGTTATTCGTTAAACTGGTTATTTGTTTTGCCCGTTAAAGGTTAACTAAAATTCAATTCAATTCAACATCAGTCGGTCAACACTCCTACCATATACCATGAACGCTCGGTCCCCATATCTCTAAATAACTGCTTAATAGGTTATCACTGCAATCAGACCTACTAACCTTGTACCCCACAACCTCTGTAAGCGCACACTAACTTACCTTGGACCAAACCTGGCGTGACTCCATATCCACGACGGCGCGTCACAATCTGTGCTAAAGACGTTTAGCCTTTTGGGTTTGATGGTCTGACACCCTGGACAAACTCACCGGATTCAGTCGTTGTAGACTGATTCCACTCCCTAGTATCAGTAACTGCTTATCCACTGTATCAACAGTGACCCTAATAAATTGCTGAGGTCAGCATGTATCATAACATTGTTGATGACAAAAATGAGAAGAAATAGTAGAGATACCTTCTGGGAAATAGAATACACAACATGCGCCTAGGAAATCACTTGTAATAACACATGGACAGTGGGGGGGGGGGGGGTGATAGGGTGCTGAGACTCCATTATTTACTGGTCTAATTTTGTAATTGCAACATTTACACAGAACACAATAACTTGATAAGCAGGCATTGTTAGCCTGCCGCAGTAGATTGTTCCAAACCTGTGAAGGAAAAGTTCCAAACCTGCAAGGGGAAACGATCTCGACTAAATTTACATAAATTCGACCTGAAGAATTAAACAATCGACCAGAGCCATACGGCCATGTCCTTGTAGCCATGGTAATTAATGATGCTTCTGCATTCAAGGTCATTTTCTGCACGGGACATGACTGATATATGCTGACTCATCAGTTAGTGAAGGCCAAGGTCGACACAGTGGCTAAGTATGTAGATACGAGAGACTGGAATCAGTCACCGGCCGCTGAGTCGGTGCTCGGGTCGGGTGGAGGCACTCATAGAGGCCCTTACATAACTCGTCTGTTGCAGGTTGTTCGCGATGAGGCCAACCTGGTTGGGTGCGGCAAGTGTTCCTGCTCTTCCGGCCCAGTGTACATCTGCAACTACTACCAGGGGTAACTTTCCGCCATTTTGTTTTCACACAACCCACACCTCAAAGCAGCTTTAGGAGTAGAATTGATGAACAAGAAGAGATTACCAATTGTTCATAGTATTTGTGTGGGGTGCGGCTGTGGGCTGTGGTTTGTGGACTGTGGTTTGTGGACTGTGGTTTGTGGACTGTGGTTTGTGGACTGTGGGCTGCGGACTGTGATTTGTGGACTGTGGTTTGCAGACTGTGGTTTGTGGACTGTGGTTTGTGGACTGTGGTTTGTGGACTGTGGTTTGTGGACTGTGGTTTGTGGACTGTGGTTTGTGGACTGTGGTTTGTGGACTGTGGTTTGTGGACTGTGGTTTGTGGACTGTGGTTTGTGGACTGTGGTTTGTGGGCTGTGGTTTGTGCACTGTGGTTTGTGGACTGTGGTTTGTGGACTGTGGTTTGTGGACTGTTGTTTGTGCACTGTGGTTTGTGGACTGTGGTTTGTGGGCTGTGGACTGTGATTTGTGGACTGTGGTTTGTGGACTGTGGTTTGTGGGCTGTGGTTTGTGCACTGTGGGCTGCGGACTGTGATTTGTGGACTGTGGTTTGCAGACTGTGGTTTGTGGACTGTGGTTTGTGGACTGTGGTTTGTGCACTGTGGTTTGTGGACTGTGGTTTGTGGACTGTGGTTTGTGGACTGTGGTTTGTGCACTGTGGTTTGTGGACTGTGGTTTGTGGGCTGTGGACTGTGATTTGTGGACTGTGGTTTGTGGACTGTGATTTGTGGACTGTGGTTTGTGGACTGTGGTTTGTGGACTGTGGTTTGTGGACTGTGGTTTGTGGACTGTGGGCTGTGGTTTGTGGGCTGTGGGCTGTGGTTTGTGGGCTGTGATCTGTGAGCTATGGACGATGGGCTGAAGGCAAATGCCAAATCTGCCATAAGGGTGGCTATATTCTGTCTGGTGTTGGAATACTAGGGCATTCATGTAGGTGGTGGAGACATCTTCCTACCAGGCCGATGAGCGACTGGCCTGGATGATCGATTGACAGTCTATGATTTAAACTACGAACATTGGGGTTTGTTTTAATTTATGGTCGTATGTATGAGTTAAATATATCAGGGTAATCTAATCTACCAGTTACTTTCATGATAGATGACTAAATTTGAAGGTACTGTGATGATTGTAATAATGTGTGCTGCACACCAGGTGCAGCCAAGTGCAATGCGCCATTGTTCTGTTGACTACATGATGTCAAAGCCAGGAAATGTTATCATCCGTAAAAGGGGGAACCCAAAGAAATGATTGAGTACACCACGCATAAATTATATGCGTAGAATCAAATCGATATAGATGACTTGGTATTTGAAAATATTCTGATTCCATCGGACACCGAAATGTCACACATTCCTTACTCAGTATCACACTACTAGTTCTTCACCAGGTGGCGTCCGTGTGTCAAACACATGTAATCTAGCCACCAAGGACAAGCAGAGTCCGGCATGGCACTGCAGTCACCCACTCACCCTCTAACGGCATATTTGTTATGAAAGTTAAGTTGCTGTAATGACGACATGATGACGTCATAACGTCCCTCCGCGACCGTATCTCGGGCTGACAGCCAGATAGCGCTGCCTATATCAGCGCCCAGAGCGCCTCAGGTGTGTGGCACAAGAGAGGAGGGAATCGTCTCTGATTAGACCAGTGTTGGGTCGCTCTCTGTTAACCGGTCCGTGACACGGTGTCCTACACAGGAACAGCCAGGATACGGGACATCCCTACAAGAGCGGAGCGCCAGGGTCTGAGTGTAAGAAGAAGGACGGCGGCCTGTGTGGTAGGTCACCTTATCCACTTCAGTATGAGTCACCAGGGCCGTGTTCAGGGTGTGCCTCATAGTCGACTCCGAGGTGGCTCTGCGACATCTTTTTGAACAATTTACGTTCAGGGTGCGCCTCATAGTCGACTCCGAGATGGCTCTGCGACATCTGTTTGAACAATTTGCGTTCAGGATGCGCCTCATAGTCGACTCCGAGATGGCTCTGCGACATCTTTTTGAACAATTTGCGTTCAGGGTGTGCCTCATAGTCGACTCCGAGATGGCTCTGCGACATCTTTTTGAACAATTTGCGTTCAGGGTGCGCCTCATAGTTGACTCCGAGATGGCTCTGCGACATCTTTTTGAACAATTTGCATTCAGGGTGCGCCTCATAGTCGACTCCGAGATGGCTCTGCGACATCTTTTTGAACAATTTGCGTTCAGGGTGTGCCTCATAGTCGACTCTGAGATGGCTCTGCGACATCTTTTTGAACAATTTGCATTCAGGGTGCGCCTCATAGTCGACTCCGAGATGGCTCTGCGACATCTTTTTGAACAATTTGCGTTCAGGGTGTGCCTCATAGTCGACTTCAAGATGTCGCGCTTTTCAGGTAGGAGGCAAAAACACCTTTAAAAAGGCCGTGGGATTTAGTGGTTTCACCCAATTGGAACTGTTCTTTCAATTGCAAATAGCTACACCCTATGGAGGCCGCCATCTTTGAGGCATCTGACAGCTAAAGTAGCTAGCACAACGTCCGGAATATCTCTGAGGCGCCTCTGAGGAATACCTTTAACGCGGCCCAGATGACACATATACTGTCTTGTATGTACACACTATCCACTTATGGTGCTGTCACACTACGATGTTTCCCCCGTCGCGCCGCCAACGCGCAAGATATTTGCTAGGGCTCGAGACACGTCCAACTTTTCGGCATTGTGGGAGAAAGTTTGACGGGTTGCAGCATGCTAGTGGCGTGTTGGTGGCGTGTTATTGGCATGCTAGTAGCGTGTCATTGGCGTGTCGGCGCCGGTGGCGTGTTGGTGGTGTGTTAGTGGCATGCCTGTGGCGTGTAGGCAGTGCGTTGGTATCGTGTTAGTACCGTGTCAACGCATACACACCCGCCACCAACACATCAAGACGCACCGGGAACACGTCCAGACCCGCCACCAGCACACCCAGACGCGCCGGCAACACGTCCAACGCGTCGAAAAACGCTGGAGCAACGCCAATATCGCACCCACTACCCGTCGATCAGACGTTATGGACGCGCCAACGGAACAGTCACATTTTTGGGAAAAATAAGCCAACGTTAACCGACGTTGATCAACGTTCTGGCAGCATTCCCCCGGCACGCCGCCAACGGGTATCGACGTGTTGATAACGCGTCCGTAATGCCCCCTCCAACCCGTCGGCGCGCGTCGGGGCACGCCAAAAGTTTTGTGCAAGCACAAAACGATTGGCACGACCTGACGCGGGCCGACGCGTGCCGAGGTGTCCATTCACACGATGCTATCACTCAACGTGTACCGACGTGTACCGACACGCTGGTAACGTGTCCTGACGTGTCCCGACGTTTCGACCAAAAAGGCAACACGTCGACGCGCGTTGGGGAGAAACGTTGTAGTGTGACAGCACCATTAAGTACATAGTGAACAAAATATAACACAGACTGTGCAGTGTATAAACGGGTTATCCACTTAAGTATGAGTGAACAAATAGCATACACTTGTTTCAAACTGAGTTAGTATTCGGGCTGGATGTTTGTTGTCTTACGTTCGTTGATTAAGCATTCGTTGAGCAAGTAGTGGACATTTAAATCGCGGACAATTGGTTATTCCTCATTCCACCACTCCTTTCCATATCCTACCAATTCCCGCCATCAAAGTAGACAGTGCCAAGTATATGTCTTAAACTGACCTTTTTGGTCTCTTCTAAGACCGAACACGGAGGTGAATGGTTTTGATGTTAATTCCAGATTGTGGAACAACAATGTGCAAGAACAACGGAACGCTGAACTCAAAGACCTGCAAGTGTGACTGCAGGGGGAAATGGTCAGGACCAGACTGCTGTAAGTTACACCCCCATCACACCAAACTAGTTCTCAAAACGTCCGACTATGTTCTACAATGGGCTGTGGTCGGGGTAGAATATGGCTGCAAGAAAACATTGGGCATGTTCAAAGTTCTGGAGCACCATTCGGTTCTAACCCGTCCATTTCATTTGTAAAAAGACAGTATAAAGTTGCTACTACATCCATTCCGTTCGCACACAGTTTGAGTCTGTTCAGCAACATTTTCAAGAACGTAGAGAGAACTAATTTGGTGTGATGGGGGTATTAGGGATCCCCCACACCTGTTCAGTATAGGGTGGCAGTTTTTGTCAAGAGTCCAGGCTCGGTTGTCATTACAAAATATACAATGTCAGGTTTAACGTGTGAGGCTTAATCTAACAATATAATAAAAGCAAAATTACGCTTTCTAGAAAAAAAGGAAAAACGGTCCGAATAATCGGAGGATTCAGGATAATTCAATCCTATGGCTGGGTAGGTGGTGTGAGAGTGTGCTGAGGTTTGCTGATGTAGTGGCTGGTGAATGCGTGAGTGTGTGAGTGTGTGAGGGTGTGAGTGTGTGAGTGTGTGAGTGTGTGAGTGTGTGAGTGTGTGAGTGTGTGTGTGAGTGTGTGTGTGTGAGTGTGTGAGTGTGTGAGTGTGTGAGGGTGTGAGTGTGTGAGTGTGTGAGTGTGTGAGTGTGTGAGTGTGTGAGTGCGTGAGTGCGTGAGTGCGTGAGTGTGAGTGTATGAGTGTGTGAGTGCGTGAGTCCGTGAGTGTGTGAGTGTGTGAGTATATGAGTGTGTGAGTATGTGAGTGCGTTAGTGCGTGAGTGCGTGAGTGTGTGAGTGTGTGAGTGTGAGTGTGTGAGTGTGTGAGTGTGTGAGTGTGTGAGTGCGTGAGTGCTTGAGTGTGTAAGTGTGTGAGTGTATGAGTGTGTGGGTGCGTGAGTGCGTGAGTGCGTGAGTGCGTGAGTGTGTGAGTGTATGTGGTAAGCGTCGCGCTGCGGGTACTGCAGGGCTGTGTTCTACCTGGTCACCAAGCCACTGTTTCAAGTACACCTGGCGCCACTCGTTGGGTGAAGTATACACTACTGCCCCGGTTTAGAAGAAAGGGACAATTAAATTAAATTTATGTTTCATCTCATATCGCTGTATTTGCGGTAAATATCACCAGATTATGAATATATTATTTCTCTGAATGTCTAAGATTCTATTAATGACAATGCTGGCCTCAATGGCTTCGGTGTCATTGTTTTGAATCGGGTTCCCAGTGTGTTTTCAGATTAGAACCCGCTACAACGCATTGTGCCTGGATGGCTTTATTGCAGTTGACTACAAGTGTCCGGCGGAGGATGGCGATGGGTGCGGAGAGTGGTTCACGAAGGACCAGTGCGACATGTACTTCAACGTGCCTGACGACTGCCCCCACATGTGCGGCCTGTGCAAAAATGGCGGCGGTAATGGTGGCGGTAATGGTGGCGGTAATGGTGGTGGTAATGGCGGCGAGAACGAGGTTGGTAAGTAGAGCGCAACAATTAGCAATGAAGTGAACTGACCCTAAAAAGAAGGGTGCTTATCGCCACATTGCGATCAAAATTATATAATTGTGTAAACTACAAAGCAACCAAAGCAAAAAAAAACTAACTCAACCACGGCATTAATTGTCTGGATTTATGCAGAGTGCTGCATGGCCTACTTAGCATAGATAGGAGTCTGCATGGTACCCTGCTCAAAATAAACAGCGCTGCAATGAGGAGCTCAATGAGCGCGTTTGAACTCACACCAACACATTTGAACTTGCACCAGTGCATTTGAACTCGCACCAGTGCATTTGATCTCACACCAACACATTTGAACTCACACCAGTGCATTTGAACTCGCACCAGTGCGTTTGATCTCACACCAACACATTTGAACTCGCACCAGCGTGTTTGAACTCACACCAACACATTTGAACTCACACCAGTGCATTTGAACTCGCACCAGTGCATTTGAACTCTCACCAACACATTTGAACTCACACCAGTGCATTTGAACTCTCACCAGCGCATTTGAACTCGCACCAGCACATTTGAACTCTCACCAGCGCATTTGAACTCTCACCAGTGCATTTGAACTCTCACCAGCGCATTTGAACTCTCACCAGCGCATTTGAACTCACACCAGTGCATTTGAACTCGCACCAGTGCATTTGAACTCACACCAACACATTTGAACTCACACCAACACATTTGAACTCACACCAACACATTTGAACTCACACCAACACATTTGAACTCACACCAACACATTTGAACTCGCACCAGTGCATTTGAACTCTCACCAGCGCATTTGAACTCACACCAGTGCATTTGAACTCGCACCAGTGCATTTGAACTCTCACCAGCGCATTTGAACTCGCACCAGTGCATTTGATCTCACACCAGTGCATTTGAACTCGCACCAGCACATTTGAACTCGCACCAGTGCATTTGAACTCTCACCAGTGCATTTGAACTCACACCAGTGCATTTGAACTCGCATCAGCACATTTGAACTCACACCAGTGCATTTGAACTCTCACCAGTGCATTTGAACTCACACCAGCGCATTTGAACTCACACCAGCACATCTGAACTCACACCAGTGCATTTGAACTCTCACCAGCGCATTTGCACTCGCACCAGTGCATTTGAACTCGCACCAGCACATTTGAACTCGCACCAGTGCATTTGAACTCGCACCAGTGCATTTGAACTCTCACCAGTGCATTTGAACTCACACCAGCGCATTTGAACTCACACCAGCACATCTGAACTCACACCAGTGCATTTGAACTCTCACCAGCGCATTTGCACTCGCACCAGTGCATTTGAACTCGCACCAGCACATTTGCACTCGCACCAGTGCATTTGAACTCGCACCAGCACATTTGAACTCGCACCAGTGCATTTGAACTCGCACCAGTGCATTTGAACTCTCACCAGTGCATTTGAACTCACACCAGCGCATTTGAACTCACACCAGTGCATTTGATCTCACACCAGTGCATTTGAACTCGCACCAGTGCATTTGAACTCACATCAACACATTTGAACTCACACCAGTGCATTTGAACTCGCACCAGTGCGTTTGATCTCACACCAACACATTTGAACTCGCACCAGTGCATTTGAACTCGCACCAGTGCATTTGATCTCACACCAGTGCATTTGAACTCGCATCAGTGCATTTGAACTCACATCAGTGCATTTGAACTCACATCAACACATTTGAACTCACACCAGTGCATTTGAACTCGCACCAGTGCATTTGAACTCACACCAACACATTTGAACTCGCACCAGTGCATTTGAACTCGCACCAGTGCATTTGATCTCACACCAGTGCATTTGAACTCGCATCAGTGCATTTGAACTCACATCAGTGCATTTGAACTCACATCAACACATTTGAACTCACACCAGTGCATTTGAACTCACACCAGTGCATTTGAACTCGCACCAGCACATTTGAACTCGCACCAGTGCATTTGAACTCTCACCAGCGCATTTGCACTCGCACCAGTGCATTTGAACTCGCACCAGCACATTTCAACTCGCACCAGTGCATTTGAACTCTCACCAGCGCATTTGAACTCGCACCAGCACATTTGAACTCGCACCAGTGCATTTGAACTCGCACCAGTGCATTTGAACTCACACCAGTGCATTTGAACTCGCACCAGCACATTTGAACTCGCACCAGTGCATTTGAACTCTCACCAGCGCATTTGAACTCGCACCAGCACATTCGAACTCGCACCAGTGCATTTGAACTCACACCAGTGCATTTGAACTCGCACCAGCGCATTTGATATCACACCAGTGCATTTGAACTCGCATCAGTGCATTTGAACTCACACCAACACATTTGAACTCACACCAGTGCATTTGAACTCGCACCAGTGCATTTGAACTCGCACCAGTGCATTTGATCTCACACCAACACATTTGAACTCACACCAGTGCATTTGAACTCACATCAGTGCATATGCTGGCTCACTGAAAACAACGCTGACTCTTCTCATCTTCTTGAGAATTATTATTATGATTATTATTTATTATTCAATTATTTATTTCAATTATCTTAATTGTGTTGTGTAGTTCTTGAGAAAATGAAAAGATGATGAGACTCACTCTGTTGTTTCCAGTTCAAAGGCCAGGGGACCAAGCTAACATGGCAATAAGGAAGAGCAGACTCACCTGGTCCCTTGGCCTTTGTTAACACAGAGGTTGACCGTAGGTCGACTTCCACTGAAATCAGATGTAGTAGTAGTTTCATATTTGGACACAATCACAAAATTGTATTCATGTTTGGTACATATTAAAGCATTTGAAGTGTGTTTGAAATTTACTATGCAATCACCTATGTTTAAGTCACATCATATCAGTAGTGTAAAGAATGGGAGAATTACCAGGCAAATGTATGCTCAATGAGGCACTATGGGGACCTGCGCCTCCTTCTTCGCTATTAATCCAGCTCGGCCTGTTGAGTACTAACTTCGATATTGCTGGATTCTGATTGGACATTCGCCACGCATACTAATGAACACTTCCACTCTGCGCAGCGCCATCTTCCTGCAGGGACGACAACCAGATGTGTCCGGAGTGGAGTCAGTGGGGCGAGTGTCAGCGTAACCCTGGTTACATGCTCAAAAGCTGCAAGAAGTCATGCAGCGTCTGTTAATTATCTGGTCAGCTTCCTTTTCAAATTCTCACTTTGCTTTTTGTTTGAATAGATGCTACAATTGTGGTAACGTCTATCAATTTGTGTGCTTCTGATAATCTGTTTGGTTATATTTTGTGTGTGCAGGGTTTTCCCCGTTTATTAAGCAATACAGGGCGAATAAGCGGTCTTTTTAATTCCACGGATGCTTGCCCTATCCAGTCGGTAATTTCACAAGTCTTTGGTGCAATTAAACCAAAAAGTAATGACCAAGGACAAAACAAGGTGAAGGCAGTCAGGGAAAGTAGCTATAGGTAATCAAGCAACTAACCACTTGTAGAATTAACAAAATAGGGAGGTGTGGGGCACTGCTTACAAACAGAGAACGAATGCATGCACAACAACCGACAGTGGCAAAACAAGCGGAACCACAAGACTGTTACTGTCTAGCAGCGAAAACAAGTAATTAGACTTAACCGTTATGGGCAGCATAAATTCACTGTCACAAAACAGGCGTACCTCATGAGAAGTTAACACTGCTCCGTTTAGTATTCTTCCAAATAAATGTTAAATAAATAATTCCATTTTGTCTCCCCACCCCTAAGAAACCCCACTTAAAAACTGACATTTATAATTGATCGCAACACCAGCTAGTCAAACATAAACAACATAATTATGGAACTTTTGTATTCTTTATCAGGCATACCACTGGGTAGTAACCTCTGACGTCACAATCTACCCCATGACTAAATAAGGAAAACTGGCGTGAAAAGCAAAATATCGACGCTTTTGAACAATTCCAATTTCGTGAACAATACTTTTTTCAAATGTATTTCTGATCAAATCAGTTCTCATCTTGAATTGTCAACTTCTCTGTGAAATACCTTCATTATTCATTCTATATTTGCCCCTTTGCCGTTTCTTACCTCAGGACGATCTTTATTGGGAGGTGCCTTTGGAGAGATGATCGTTCCTTGTTTTCAGGAAATCAAGAAATCAAGCAAATCAAACCGTGAGTGAACTACGGCGATCAAATGTGAATAAGCACCAGAAGAAAACAGTTATCCCAGATCCCTCAAATCAATCAAAGTTCAACAGGTATGCCCATTATGATGGGCATCAGGCGAGATGTGCTGAAATGGTGTCCATGGAAACAAACTAGAATAAAGCATGTAGTACAAGAACCTGAAGTGGTCAGTGTCATTAATACATGTCTTAGTGAATACCAGAAACAAACTAGAATAAAGCATGTAGTACAAGAACCTGAAGTGGTCAGTGTCATTAATACCAGTCTTAGTGAATACCGGAAACAAACTAGATTAAAGCATGTAGTACAAGAACCTGAAGTGGTCAGTGTCATTAATACCAGTCTTAGTGAATACCAGAAACAAACTAGAATAAAGCATGTAGTTCAAGAACCTGAAGTGGTCAGTGTCATTAATACCAGTCTTAGTGAATACCGGAAACACACTAGAAAAAAGCATGTAGTACAAGAACCTGAAGTGGTCTTTGTCATTAATACCAGTCTTAGTGAATACCAGAAACAAACTAGAATAAAGCATGTAGTACAATAACCTGAAGTGGTCACTGTCATTAATACCAGTCTTAGTGAATACCGGAAACACACTAGAAAAAAGCATGTAGTACAAGAACCTGAAGTGGTCTTTGTCATTAATACCAGTCTTAGTGAATACCAGAAACAAACTAGAATAAAGCATGTAGTACAATAACCTGAAGTGGTCACTGTCATTAATACCAGTCTTAGTGAATACCAGAAACACACTAGAAAAAAGCATGTAGTACAAGAACCTGAAGTGGTCTTTGTCATTAATACCAGTCTTAGTGAATACCAGAAACAAACTAGAATAAAGCATGTAGTACAAGAACCTGAAGTGGTCAGTGTCATTAATACCAGTTTTAGTGAATACCAGAAACAAACTAGAAAAAAGCATGTAGTACAAGAACCTGAAGTGGTCTTTGTCATTAATACCAGTCTTAGTGAATACCAGAAACAAACTAGAATAAAGCATGTAGTACAAGAACCTGAAGTGGTCAGTGTCATTAATACCAGTCTTAGTGAATACCGGAAACAAACTAGAATAAAGCATGTAGTACAATAACCTGAAGTGGTCTTTGTCATTAATACCAGTCTTAGTGAATACCGGAAACACACTAGAAAAAAGCATGTAGTACAAGAACCTGAAGTGGTCAGTGTCATTAATACCTGTCTTAGTGAATACCGGAAACAAACTAGAATAAAGCATGTAGTACAATAACCTGAAGTGGTCTTTGTCATTAATACCAGTCTTAGTGAATACCGGAAACAAACTAGAATAAAGCATGTAGTACAAGAACCTGAAGTGGTCTTTGTCATTAATACCTGTCTTAGTGAATACCGGAAACAAACTAGAATAAAGCATGTAGTACAAGAACCTGAAGTGGTCTTTGTCATTAATACCTGTCTTAGTGAATACCGGAAACAAACTAGAATAAAGCATGTAGTACAAGAACCTGAAGTGGTCTTTGTCATTAATACCTGTCTTAGTGAATACCGGAAACAAACTAGAATAAAGCATGTAGTACAAGAACCTGAAGTGGTCTTTGTCATTAATACCTGTCTTAGTGAATACAGGAAACAAACTAGATTAAGGCATGTAGTACAAGAACCTGAAGTGGTCAGTGTCATTAATAGTAAATAATACATGTCTTAGTGAATACCGGAAACAAACTAGAATAAAGCATGTACAACAAGAACCTGAAGTGGTCAAAGCACCAGTCTTAGTGAATACCGGAAACAAACGGACAAAATATGCCTAAAGTCGGACTAGAACCCACATTACTGCCATTCGGAAGCTAACGTCTTAACCATTAATCGATCGAGGCTTCCTGATGCAATCACCTAACCCACACCTACTTATGTGTGTGTGGCTCCTTGCCTGTGGGCTCAGTGCAGACATAATTAGCAACAGTAAACAGGCAGCCAAGTCAAAGACTACACAGCTATACCTGATGTAAAATACCACTTCCCATGCGTACGTTGAGCAGTACCTACGGTTACAGTATGTTCACGGCCCACACTAGCAGGTCCAGAGGTCAGAGTAGTGTCTCTGTGGAGATCAACTGTGGTATATGTGATGTATTAACAGAAAAAGAAGCAGGTTAATTGGTATTTTGATTGCTTCGTGTGATATGAGGGATATCCAATGCGGGTCATTTGATGATGTCACAAGATGAATTACAGGCTGGCCCATGAAGAGTGTGTTTGTTGTTGTTGTTGTTTTACGTCCTAGCAACATCTAAGGTCATATCAGGATAGGTACCGACTTGTGACAGTATGCACTCATGGTGATTTTATAGTGCTGCCCCACTGGGAAATCAGGCCGCCGGCACCATGACCCGATATCCCACTCAGTCACATTATCCTGAGACCGAGCTAACCAGGCCTTGCCCTATCCTAATAATGCCGAGCACCAGGCTAGGAAGTGACAAGTATCAATTTTTAAGTCATTGGTTTGACTTGACCGGGAACCAAACTTGCTAACTCCCGATCTTCCGCACGCGAGGGCTGTGCTCTACCGATTCGGCCACCGCGCCCGGTCATCATGAAGAGTGCACCTCGAATCACTAAAAACTGCCATTTGTTTCATATTAGAGTAAGCAGTTATTGCACGAAATTGGCTTTCATCCTCGAAAGAGTGGAATCCGCATTGACTAAAGTTGCTGGACACTCCAGATATTTCCGGGAATCAAATCAGATACTAAGGGCGATAAAGATTTGATTTAATTAACCTAGCGTCTGGTAATCTTGATCAGTACAAACTTCAATTTGAAATTATTTGATCATAATCAGCCATGGCATCATTCTAAAAGGTCGCATCGAACCGGCCAATTGGAGACTGAGCAGCTCTGAACAGTGTTTTCAGACTGAACATCTCTGAGCGGTGTTATCGGACTGAGCAGATCTGAACAGTGTTCTCAGACTGAACATCTCTGAGCAACGTTCTCAGACTGAACAGCTCTAAGCGGTGTTATCGGACTGAGCAGCTCTGAGCAGTGTTATTGGACTGAGCACCTCTGAACACTGTTCTCAGACTGAACAGCTCTGAGCAGTGTTATTGGACTGAGCAGCTCTGAGCAGTGTTATCGGACTGAACAGCTCTGAGCACTGTTATCGGACTGAACAGCTCTCAGGGCATTGCAATGGGTTTCACCCGAAACTATGCATTATCAACACCGCTTGGGCAGATAATAAATGAGCTGATTTTCCAATACAGGACTCACGCTACTGTAATTGACAACGACCATTCCTCTAATTGAAACTTATTAATTAATTAACCATTAATTATTATTATATAATATTCTACATTACTCAACCACTTCTACCCGCTGGTTGACATCTCCTCACCTCGCCTTGCTCACCTGTTGCACCTCATTCATGCCATTCTCATCCCCCACTCCGATCACCACATGCCACTGATTCTTTGCAGCTCGCGGACGCCCGCAAACCAGAAAGCCATTCATGTAATGCCCCCGGGGGCTGCCTGGAATAAAGACATGTTATCCCAACCATGCCTCCTTGTCCTGTGTGCAATGGCCGCAATGTTCATACATTTAATCGAGCCGCAGTTTCTTTCACTAAACAATGAGCGAGTCATAGTTTGATGCTACGAGGGTAACACTAACAGACCATATTCATGTCGGAAACAGTGTAACATTGATTCTGATTAACAGTTATTCAGCACTTTTGCATAGTAATATAAAAGGTCATCTTTAGTGGATGTTTTAAAGCACATTATGGAACTATATAATATTCATAAGTTATAGGGCAGAACAGTACTGTCCTCAGGTTAACTGTTCACAGAGATACTTTAATTACTTCTCATTTACATGTGTATTATAAAATTGTTGGCAAAAAGCCAATTGAGTAAACCTTGTTGAGTGGGCGCTAACATTCAATACATTCAGCAGGTGGTCTATGTTAGCGAAATACACGCGATAAGCCATAATACAGCTGTGGTTGCTTTGTCCCGCCCACTCCACCCTGCGGATACACGTGACAATCATGTGACTGGCTGCTTAATATGGCGTATTAAGCTGAATCCGACATTCTGTTGGAGAATTCTGACTACACAGCAACTCGCTGTAGTTGAAACATCAGAAGCGACTTCTTGTCTGCTTCTCACCATCCCTTGTCTGCTTCTCACCATCACTTGTCTGCTTCTCACCATCACTTGTCTGCTTCTCACCATCACTCGTCTGCTTCTCACCATCACTTGTCTGCTTCTCACCATCACTTGTCTGCTTCTCACCAGCACTTGTCTGCTTCTCACCATCACTCGTCTGCTTCTCACCATCACTTGTGTGCTTCTCACCATCACTTGTCTGCTTCTCACTATCACTCGTCTGCTTCTCACCATCACTTGTCTGCTTCTCACCATCACTTGTCTGCTTCTCACCATCACTCGTCTGCTTCTCACCATCACTCGTCTGCTTCTCACCATCACTTGTCTGCTTCTCACCATCACTTGTCTGCTTCTCACCATCACTTGTCTGCTTCTCACCATCACTTGTCTGCTTCTCGCCATCACTCGTCTGCTTCTCACCATCACTTGTCTGCTTCTCACCATCACTTGTCTGCTTCGCACCATCACTCGTCTGCTTCTCACCATCACTTGTCTGCTTCTCACCATCACTTGTCTGCTTCTCACCATCACTTGTCTGCTTCTCACCATTCCTTGTCTGCTTCTCACCATCACTTGTCTGCTTCTCACCATCACTTGTCTGCTTCTCACCATCACTTGTCTGCTTCTCACCATCACTTGTCTGCTTCTCACCATCAATTGTCTGCTTCTCACCATCACTTGTCTGCTTCTCACCATCACTCGTCTGCTTCTCACCATCACTTGTCTGCTTCTCACCATCACTTGTCTGCTTCTCACCATCACTTGTCTGATTCTCACCATCACTTCTCTGCTTCTCACCATCACTTGTCTGCTTCTCACCATCACTCCTTCGTCAGAACTCAGTGAGGCCGGCGCCATGTGGTGGGCGTTACTCAGTGATATGAGTAATAACAGCAGTGATAAGGGATGGGGAGAGGAGGGTCCAGGCGGGGTGAGGCTGAGATGAGATTAGCACCATAGGTATCTGGCATAAGGACAAACAGCTGGGGCGGGGCACCCGCTGCTTAACTAGATATGACGTCAGTATCAGTAATGACCCCCATACATTGGCCGACAATTGGACTTGGACCATAGCTACACCAATGGTATGATCAGGATAGTGTAGCCTTAGGACTGTAGTGTGACCAGGATAGTGCATGGCTAGAGTCCCGGTGTGACCAGGATAGCGCATCGCTATAGTCCCGGTGTGACCAGGATAGCGCATCGCTATAGTCCCGGTGTGACCAGGATAGCTCATTGCTAAATGTACCACCTGAACAGGATAGTGCACTATTACATCTGCCACGTGGACAGGATAATGCATTACTTCATTTATTTAGCTGATGTTTACTTTTTGTGCCGGAGTTCGTTAAACAAACAGATGATATTGCACGTGAGCACTACAGTGTATTACTAAATATACTGCATGAATATGATAGCTCATTGGTTAATCTATTGTAGTGCATTTCCATCTAATACAGGATAGTGCATGATAGGACTGAACGAACTAACGTGTTACTAGAATAGTGCATGGCTCGATGTTTTTGAGTTTAGTGCGTCATTGGAATAACTCTTTTTTTTCTCAATACCAAATGACTAGTCTTAGCCAATTAGTATGTGCGTGATATCTGCAAAATCTAACGCTTCAATCTCCACAAAGGTAAGATGGCGAAAAAAGAATGAATCACTGGCTGTTGGTGAGTTGACAAGGCTGTCGGTGAATAGCAGGGTTCAGGGGTCTGGTGTCGACGGTTGGTTGGTACAAGGGGGCGGCTAATGTGGGCAGGCATAGGTGGGGGATGGGGGCGATGGGGGGTGGGGGGGGGTCGACGTCCCAGGTCGAAGAGAGGTGTGTGTCCAGGCGGGAGGGTGGGTGGTTCTGAACTTACAGTCCCAACAACAGCACAACACCTTAATCATTGTCATATTGCTATAGCAACACAAGCTGAGCTCAGTGAAGGAAACTGACCCTGGAACAGTTTACGACTTGTTTATAAAGGTTGTGAGTGAGTGATGCAATTTCAAGCGGTGTCAGAAATAAAGTATTCACTGTAAAAAGTGAGCAACATGATTTCCCTTTCGCTTAAAAGGTGTTCAGCTCATGAATACTGACATCAAAATGTGTAATTCTAAAATGGGGAAGTTTGTGTGAAAAGACAGTTATATTTATATCAGAAGTCACGTGATGAAAGAAGGTCGGCAACTGGACTTTGTTACAAACATCCTTGGGAATACAACCCGATATTTGCATTGCTTCATAGAAGGGCAGCGCAGTGGTTGTGTGCTCATAGATAACTCATCATTATCATTTGAAGGACAGCCAGCATTTCTTGTCCAATATCAGATTTGACGCCCAAAAGGCTTTTTTGGTGTTTATCTACCGAGATAAGGTTGAGGTTAATGTGCCGGAGACTATTTCATCAACATTATTGAAGCCCCAGTCACACCTACCCGGATCTTGTTCGTGTTGATCCTTGGTGATCCGTGGCTGGTCCGGCCTCGTCCGAGGTCCCCCCCGGATGTTTTAAAATGTTTAAAACATCCGGGGCGGTCTGGAGCATTTTGCGATTCGGGTTCGATCCGGCATCGTCCGGGATGATCCGGAGGTAATCCGGGGGTAATCCGGGGTGGTCCGGGGGTGGACCGGGAGTAGTCCGTGCCGCGTCTAGGCCAGCCTGGGGCTGTTTCGCCAGGATGAGCCACGTTTTTGCCATGGTTTAACCCGGACCAGCCCCGGACTTGCCTGGACTAGCTCTGACGTAGCCACGGACTACTCCCGGAATGCCCGGATAAAACCTGGACATGCTGGATGACCACAGATTAACCACGGATCGCCATGGATAGCCATGGATGACCACGTATTACTCACAGACTACGCCAGGATGAGTCCCGCATTTCAGGCTATCATCCAGGGGGTTTTCGGGGCTCGTCCGGGGGTTGTCCGGGGCTCATCCGGGGTGATCTGGGCTTGTAGTCCATGGCTCGTCTGGGTATGTGTGACCACAAGGCTAAAAACGACCAAAATAATTATTTTATCTGGGGCTGTCCGGGACAGTCCGGTCGACTGGTCCGGGGGTGGTCCGGCTAAACATCCGGGGCTCGTCCGGGTAGGTGTGACTGGGGCTTTAGGCATAGTGGTTCTAAGTATGTCTAGGTATCTCATTAGCCGTGTTTACACGGGGAATTGTGAAACGATCTAGACAAAGCGATTTATATGAAGTGTTTTAGAGGTGCGTTTACACGGACGGAGTTTGAAAGTGTTTTGGCGCCGGGACCCAGCAGCCTTAGTGGTCCGCCTGTCGCCGGCGAGCACTGGTATTTGTTTAGTTTACACTTGGCAATTCGACGCCGATGTAGCTGCTACGTTAATATCGCTTGGAATTTAAGGTTAATTTAATTAAATTTCATTATTTGAGTATGTAATTCTGTTAAATATGATCGCATTCAATAGATTTCGGCCTAATCGGTCCCTAACACTGCCAGGCACCAGCGATAGTTACAGCTGAGCTTGTAGCCGGCGAGCACTGCTATTTTACACTATCGCCGCCCGGGAACCAGCTGAATCGCTTCAAATAAACCACCTCGCGACGTGGTATAGATGAACCGTTTCATATGAATCGATTCAGCCCTAAAACGCCACAGCGTCGCATCTACACGGCAAATGTGAATCGATCTAGGCAAGGCGTTTTATATGTGGCATTTTAAATCGCCCGTGTAAACAGGGCTTTTGTAGCTTTCCATCAGTCATGTATACATCACTCTTCCTACGACTAATCTTTATCCCAGTTGAACACCTTTTTTTTTCAACCCCGAGGCACTGGTCTTCTGGCCTTAAGAAGTATGATGCATTTCAATTATTTATGGTTAAGATGATGAGATGGTAAAAACAATATAAACAGCAGCAGGGAACTATCAAACTTTGTATATATTGTGTAGATTTTACGTTGTACATGTGCACTCGTGGATAGCTATTTCACTTGAAAAATGAGAAATGGGAGGTGGGGAGGTTTGGTACTAGTGTTTCTGCTGTCCTCAACTGCTATTGCCTAATTAGCTAGTTTTATTAATTGATGTCTATAGCCCCGTTTACATGGGCGAGTTAAAACGCCTCATATATAACGACTTGCCTAGATCGATTTACATTTGCCGTGTAAACGCGACGCTGTGGCGTTTTAGGGCTGAATCGATTCATATGAAACACTTTATGTATACCGGGACGCGAGGTGGTTTATGTGAAGCGATTCAGCTGGTTCCCAGGCGGCGATAGTGTAAAATAGTGGTGCTCGCCGGCTACAGGCTCAGCTGTAACTAATCGCTGGTGCCCGGCAGTGTTAGGGACCGATTAGGCCGAAATCTAGTGAATGCGGTCATATTTAACAGAATTACATACTCAAATAATGAAATTTCATTAAATTAACCCTAGATTCCAAGTGATATTAACGTAGCAGCTACATCGGCATCGTTATTCATATTGTCGAATCAACGAGTGTAAACTAAACAAATAGCAGTGCTCGCCGGCTACAGGCTCACCACTAAGGCTGCTGGTTCCCGGTCGCCAACACACTTTCAAACTCGCTCGTGTAAACGCACCACTACTTCGCTTCATATAAATCGCTTTGTCTAGATCGTTTTCAATTCCCCGTGTAAACACGGCTTATGCTGGGTATTAGTAATGTGAGTAAAAGTGAAAGTCATTTCCATGTACTAAGCACTTTATCAACCTGGTATCTTCTTCGGGCCTCAAAGGGCATATCCGGAAGTAACTGCTGACTACAGTAAGACGCATACAGTGGTGGAGCCAGGACCCGACGAAGTTAGTCAGCGCCATCTTGCGGCTTCTTGCCATGACAGTCGGACAGCTCGTGGTGACGGAGTGATACATGTGCGTATTAATACACAAACCCCACCCGCACCCACTCACCGCCGCTACTCAGTGATTAGGTTCTGTAAGTAGTGCGGCTAAATGTCAACACGGACGCTGAGTGCGCACTCACCCACCTCCCGAACTGCCCCCTGGTGTCAGCCATCAGTGCAATACATTGGGGCACTGTACCGTAGAGCCACCTACACGGACTGGAGGTGAATTGGTGTGCTGTCATAATTCTAATAGCTTACATTATGGGAATTATAAAAATTGTATATACAAATACTAAAATAGTATATTTGCCCACATAAAAAGAAATGTGCATATACTCATAGATATACAGAAAAGGTTTTTTTGATTTTCAAAAGAAGGAGTGAATATTGACCATTGTTTCACTTGGTTTTGGCCACGTGGTTTCAGCAGATATGCAAATTATGCTTCATCTTACAGTTACATAATAGATAATACATGCCATATCAGATTGACTCTTGTAATTTACTTGACTTTGTCTGAAGTGGGTTATATTTTAAAGTGTTAAATTGGGAGATATTTGAAGTAAAACATGGCAAATTAATGGTGGCATGCAGAAATTTAGATACAAGATTCACCCCGTACTGCTGCAGTAGGGGTGAAAACCAACCCTATGTAAAAGCTGTCGAAAATGTGGGTCAAAGAATTGAGAGCCTAATTTCACAATCTAAGAAGCAACATTTATTCTTGACATATATCTTATTGATAGCCCGCTACCTTTGAGTTGAAAAATATAATATAATATCTAGTTTAATAAGATTTAAAAGTGAAATCGACAGCATTCTAGCGCCGCCATCTTGTCTTTTAGCATTCTCTCCCATTTCACCAAATCTGTGCCGATATAAGTAGCCATTTGATACTGGAGCCACAGTTTCTAGTTCATGTTCCATACTAATCCTATTTTCGCCAGTATTTAGACTACGTTGTCCTTCACCCGTGTACTACAAGTACCGGGTGAATCTTTTATCTAGCAGAAATTATGACACCATTCATAAACAATAGCAGGTTTCATTAGATTGATTGCCTTCGACGCAACAACAAATGCATAATGAGTGCATACGTATATAACTTGGCTATGTAGGATCAAATGTAGGTTTTGGTTTCGAAAATTAAATTTTTTTCATCGGACTATACAACTTTAACTTTGAAACTAAATATGGTTTAGATACACTACATGGAAGAACCCACTTATTCTGTGTGAATGTTTTCGAGTGCGTTGCATAGTAGTGTTACCAATGGTTACTGAACAGCGATGGCACAGTTTCTGCGATGCTTGTATTCATGCGTCGCATAGTAAGTAGTCCGGTTCTAACCTGCACTTACACTCATGCGCCGCATAGTAGTGCGGCTATTATCACGTGTCGACATGACGGGACGCTGGCGGGGATCTGCGCCTCCCGCACATGAGAGTGTGAGTCGGACCGATCAGGCGGCAACAGCAAGTGTAGCAGACGACATCCAAACACAGGTAGGACCCTCTCTCAGAACCACTGAGGCCACAGCGCAAGCACAGGCTTACTGACACACCCTTACACATACTAGCATCGAGAGACTTGGCTTTTCCTACACACCCTATAATTGAAAGGCTTCTACAAAGGCCGCCGAGTGAGTGGATGGAGTGATTTTCAATGGGTCGAAGCTATGACGTAACACAATCAAAATACATGACGTGGCCTACATATAGGCGTATGTAACATATAACAGACCAAGTCCACCACCAACCTGCTCCCTGACAGAAGTGGCAGTAACTAATTAACTAATGATGCAGCTAACAGCATCGCCGATGAAAAAGACCTTACGGAGGCGTTCCAAAACAAATATGCCCTCTAACGCCTAACGGCAGTGGCAAGAACTAATCTGGGCAGCAACTATTTCTACTCCAAATGGGTGGAGTCATTTCAAACTGTTTGAAGCCAAATTCTTCTGGCAATTTAACTTCACCCCACCCATTCCTAATGACAAAGCCATTGCCTACACATATGTGGAACCATGTCTTTCAGTTTATATTGCAGACGTGAAGAGCTGGTGAACTGCACAATGCAACCTACATTCTAGTGACTTCACACAGCACTGCTGTCATTCAGCCGATTAGAAAACACATATGTATCGTTATGAAACATGTATGCTACTAAATAGTATAGAACGGGAAATTTAACCCAGGAAACCTGTGATAAAATGTTTAATCGACGAACATGAATTTCAAATCTAAACCACTAGACACGCAACTTAGATGTATAATTTAGCAAATAAACGTCTGCAACAAAATATAAATAAAACTCTTATCAGGGTAAGCCTTATCAATGTTATCGAACTAGGACAGATCACTCGACCGTGTGAATATATATTGCACAACGAATGTATTATACATAATCCAATGGCTTTGAGTTCCTGCCTCATTTGTAAGATACATATCTTAAGTTGATCGTAGCACTAACAATCTACTTTATCCTACTTTGAAGTAAGTTATCTTTTTATGCTTTAGCTTTGGAGATATTTTAGGTGAAAATATGAAAGTAGTAATTTAAGTGGGAAACTGAAATGCTGGACATAGGTTTACTTACCGGTTCGCCCGTAGCAGTGCAACAATCAGCACAAAATGCCATGTCTAAGTTGGATATATAAAATACAAATATAAGTGAGAATATTAATTTCAATTTGCATAGTCAGCTGGCCTTTGAGTTTTCCTCAAGTTACGAGAAAAATATATCACGATGAGCATTGTAATCGATTCGTCAATAGTCCAATAGGATGTGTAGATAAGTATGCAGACATCTATGTAAGTAGGATGTGTAGATAAGTATGCATACATGTATCTAAGTAGGATGTGTAGATAAGTATACATACACGTATCTAAGTAGTATGTGTAGATAAGTATGCAGACATGTATCTAAGTAGGATGTGTAGATAAGTATGCACACATGTATCTAAGTAGGATGTGTAGATAAGTATGTATACATGGATCTAAGTAGGATGTGTAGATAAGTATGCAGACATGTATCTAAGTAGGATGTGTAGATAAGTATGTATACATGTATCTAAGTAGGATGTGTAGATACGTATGCAGACCTGTATCTAAGTAGGATGTGTATATCAGTATGCATACATGTATCTAAGTAGGATGTGTAGATAAGTATGCAGACATGTATCTAAGTAGGATGTGTAGATAAGTATGAATGCACATATCTAAGTAGGATGTGTAGATATGTATGGATACACATATCTAAGTAGGATGTGTAGATAAGTATGCATACCCATATCTAATTAGGATGTGTATATAAGCATGCATACATGTATCTAAGTAGGATGTGTAGATACGTATGCAGACATGTATCTAAGTAGGATGTGTAGATAAGTATGGAGACATGTATCTAAGTAGGATGTGTAGATAACTATGTATCCATGTATCTAAGTAAATTATGTAGATAAGTATGCAGACACGTATCTAAGTATGATGTGTAGATAAGTATGCATACATGTATCTAAGTAGGATGTGTAGATAAGTATACATACACATATCTAAGTAGTATGTGTAGATAAGTATGCAGACATGTATCTAAGTAGGATGTGTAGATAAGTATGCACACATGTATCTAAGTAGGATGTGTAGATAAGTATGTATACATGTATCTAAGTAGGATGTGTAGATAAGTATGCACACATGTATCTAAGTAGGATGTGTAGATAAGTATGTATGCATGTATCTAAGTAGGATGTGTAGATAAGTATGCAGACACGTATCTAAGTAGGATGTGTAGATAAGTATGCAGACATGTATCTAAGTAGGATGTGTAGATAAGTATGCAGACACGTATCTAAGTATGATGTGTAGATAAGTATGCATACATGTATCTAAGTAGGATGTGTAGATAAGTATACATACATGTATCTAAGTAGGATGTGTAGATAAGTATGTATACATGTATCTAAGTAGGATGTGTAGATAAGTATGCAGACACGTATCGAAGTAGGATGTGTAGATAAGTATGCATACATGTATCTAAGTAGGATGTGTAGATAAGTATGTATACATGTATCTAAGTAGTATGTGTAGATAAGTATGCATACATGTATCTAAGTAGGATGTGTAGATAAGTATGCACACATGTATCTAAGTAGGATGTGTATATAAGTATGTATACATGTATCTAAGTAGGATGTGTAGATAAGTATTCAGACATGTATCTAAGTAGGATGTGTAGATAATTATGTATACATGTATCTAAGTAGGATGTGTAGATACGTATGCAGACCTGTATCTAAGTAGGATGTGTATATCAGTATGCATACATGTATCTAAGTAGGATGTGTAGATAAGTATGCATACACATATCTAAGTAGGATGTGTAGATAAGTATGCATACATGTATCTAAGTAGGATGTGTAGATAAGTATGCAGACATGTATCAAAATAGGATGTGTAGATAAGTATGCATACATGTATCTAAGTAGGACATGTATATAAGTATGCATACATGTATCTAAGTAGGATGTGTAGATAAGTATGCATATATGTATCTAAGAAGGATGTGTAGGATTAATTCTAGGAAAAATGAATTTGTTTTGTAAACATTGATATCAAGTGTGTTTACAATGTTAAGGAAGTTAATGCTTTCATCGGACCATGCAACTTCATTAAACGTGCCATCTCACATGTCACAACTTCGCTTGGTCAGCTATGACAGAAGAGGTGAAGGCCGTCTCCCCGAGCCCAGCCTGCACCGAGCAGGTGGCCGACCCGGTGGGGTGCGACGACCCGGATGAGCTCGTCGACATCGGGCCTGCATCCCGCCGCATCCTGACGCGCGTCGCCGGTGCTCTGCCCGCCTCCCGCCCGCGCGCCGGGTACAACCCCGTGCCTCGTTCTGACACCAGCGTCTACGTCAGGGCGACTACGGCGCGCGCACGCAACATGGTCAACGAGCAGGTCAGTTATCACGTGACTCGCAATGACGCAGCTGGGCTGCATTCAAGTGTGCACCTCTGAGGCGCCTCGGAGAAATTCCGGACGTCGTGCTAGTCTGAACGACTTTATCAGTTGGATGCCTCGAAAATGGTGGCATCCATAGTGTGCATCCATTTGCAATTGAAAGAACAGTTCTGATTGGCTGAAAACCACAACCATTTTGGGGGCGTTTTTGCCAGCTACTTGAAAATCACAACGTCTCGCAGTCAACTCTGAGGTGCACGTTGAACACAAATTGGCAAAAAAAGCCCTGCGGAGCCGTCTCAGACGGCTCCGCAGGGCTCTCGTACAGCTGACCTACTCTCACGGCTGACCTACTTGCACGGCTGACCTACTTGCACGGCTGACCTACTCTCACGGCTGATCTACTTGCACGGCTGACTGACTCGCATGGCTGACCTACTTGCATGGCTGACTGACTCGCACGGCTGACTCGAGAAGCTGACCTGAGAACACAACTTGCAAATCAAACTCATGATATTTTATTACAAAACTAGCTACTGATACTGACTTATGATTCTGGCTTGGAAAGGAATCGAGATTATTTGCTATCCCAATGACTTTGACAAGGAGCGAATGTAATGTATGAAGTCGACTCACAATGATGCCTTGTGATTCAAACTGATGATGACTCGCTAAGCCAATCCACAAGACCGACTCACGGCGTCCATCCATGAATCTGACTTGAAATCTAGCCACTTCACGATCTGACTGACTCACGATCAGACTGACTCACGATCTGACTGACTCACGATCTGACTGACTCACTATCTGACTGACTCACGATCTGACTGACTCACGATGTGATTGAGCCATGACCCGGCAACTTGCGATCCCATCAGTTCACAAACTTAAGGCCTGTTCACATGGGGCAGTTAATTCGACTCATATTAATCGCCTTGCCTAGTTCGGCTCACATTTGGCATGTGAACGCGCAGCTGAGGCGGTTTAGGGCTGATTCGAATCATATTATTCGGATTTTATAAACCACTTGTGTAGGTGGTTTATATGAACCGAATATTATGATTCGACTTATATCGCCCGTGTGAACGCAAGTGGATTTTATGAGGCGACTTATGACATCACACACATGTGCACTATCTGTTCCGCCATTGTTGTTGGTCCAAACGGTCATGTGCAGATATCCACTTCCACCTTAAACTGACTCAAGCACTGCCCGTGTGAGTGCGACACACTTTCAAACACTTTCAAACTCGGTCCGTGTGAATGGGCCTCTAAATCGATTCATATTATTCGCCTTGTCTAAATCGCTTTAAACTTTTCCCGTGTGAACACGGCTTTAGTGTCGTTCTGCCATACATCTGAGTTTTATTTTAGATCGCTGCGAAATTATCCTCGCAAATATTCTACATTAGATAAAATGTTACTTTGTGTATGTGTATTCACTAACCCTCCCCCCAACTTCCGCCGGGTAAGCTGTAGCTGTGACGCGGCCTGCTGAGTTGCAGCCTCCGTCCCTCCGCAGGTACCAGCAAAACCGACAACCCATTTATTGTTCCTCACTGCGCTCGATGGTTATTGTTCCCTGCTGCACTGCTCGTTGGGTCCCTGTTCCTCTCCGCTACTGTTCCAGACTGACACCGCCACTGCCTCTGCTCATCTTCCTATTCTCTCTCGTCACGGTTCCTCGCTGTCACTGTTCCGCACTGTCACTGTTCATCACTGTCACTGTTCTACACTGTCAGTGTTCCACACTGTCACTGTTCCCCATTGTCTTTGTTCCTCACTGTCACTGTTCCTCACTGCCACTGCTCCTCACTGTAACTATTCCTCATTGTATCTGCTCCTCACTGTCACTGCTCTCTCACTGTCACTGCTCCTCACTGTCACTGTTATCACTGTCACTGCTCCTCACTGTCACTGCTCCTCATATCACTGTTTCTCTCTGTCTCTGCTCCTCACTGTCACTGTTCTTCACTGTATGCTCCTCACTGTCACTGCTTCTCACTGTCACTGTTCCTCACTGTCACCGTTCTTTGCTGTCTCTGCTACTCACTGTCACTGTTCCCCACTGTTTTTGCTCCTCACTGTCACTGCTCTTCACTGTCTCTGCTCCTCACTGTCACTGTTCCTCACTGTTTTTGCTCCTCACTGTCAGTGTTCTTCATTGTCTGCTCTTCACTATCACTATTCCTCACTGTCTTTGCTCCTAATTGTCACAGTTCATCATTGTCTCTGCTCCTCACTGTCACTGTTCCTCACTCTCGATGTTTTTCACTCTCTCAACCCCTCACCATCACAGTTCCTCGCGGTCACTTCTCCTCACTGGCTCTGCTCCCCACTGTCTCTACTCATCACTGTCAGTGTTCCTCACTGTCTGTTCCTCACTGTCACGCCTACTGTTCTACACCGTCACTGTTCACCACTATCGGTGCCAATCACCATTCTCTGTGCAACAGGAGAAGATCATGACCTCGCTCACCTCCGCGTCCATCGGGCTGTACCAGGCTGACCGCGAGATCGCGCAGCTGCAGCGTGACATGGAGTCGCTGAGGGCTCGCAACAAGTTCACGGTCTGCCACAACCCGGTGGACTACGTCTACCACTACAAGACGCAGTTCTCACTCAAGGACTTCATTCCGGTCGGACACCCGTCCTTCAAGAAGAAGGGGCCGGAGCGCAAGATGAAGGTCTATGGCATCTACGTGTAAGTACCGCCTTAGTTACGAGCGGCTGTCTGTCTTGTTGGAGAAAGCTGTTATGAAATATGTAGGTCCTTTTGCATTGGTCAGACCAGAAAGTCATTGATATTGATGCATG
Organism: Branchipolynoe longqiensis; assembly: GCA_030323885.1. NCBI lineage: Eukaryota > Metazoa > Annelida > Polychaeta > Phyllodocida > Polynoidae > Branchipolynoe > Branchipolynoe longqiensis. The sequence continues at coordinate 24,934,899 of CM059199.1, forward strand.
CTGGAGCTAAAGCCCCATTCACACTAGGCCTGCAACCACTTTGCCACCTCTTGGAACAGAAAAAAAGCCAGTCTCAGCGACCTCCTTATGAACAAAAGCGAAAAAACACGGGTAAAAACACGGTTGGCAACTCCAGGGAAAACAGGCTGGCAATTGGTTGATGATTGGTAGGCGATTGGTCAATGATTGGTTGGTGACCGGTAGGTGATCGGTTGGTGACTGGTAGGTGATCAGTTGATGACCAGTAGGTTGGCAATTGGTTGATGATCAGTAGGTGATTGGTCAGTGATTGGTTGGTGACTGGTAGGTGATTGGTTGGTGACTGGTACAGTGGTAGCTAATCAGTTGATGACCGGTAGGTGATCGGTTGGTGACTGGTAGGTGATTAGTTGGTGACTGGTAGGTGATCAGTTGGTGACTGGTAGGTGATCGGTTGGTGACCGGTAGGGTTTTGGTTGGTGACTGGTAGGTGATCAGTTGATGACCGGTAGGTGATTGGTTGGTGACCAGTAGGTGATCAGTTGATGACTGGTAGGTGATCAGTTGGTGACCAGCAGGTGATCGGTTGGTGATCGGTAGGTGATTGGTTGGTGACTGGTAGGTGATCGGTTGGTGATCGGTAGGTGATCGGTTGGCGACCGGTAGGTGATCGGTTGGTGATAGGTAGGTGATCGGTTGGCGATCGGTATGCAATAGGCATACAGAGTAGACACTCAAATGAAGCACACATGCATACACACATAGTACTCTCAACACCTAAAGCACACTCAGAACAACACTCCTTCACTCGCATTACGCACTTACACAGACACATACTCAACGTATACATTATATATAATCTATTATATACATATAAACGCTCGGAGAATTATTTATTATTTATTTATTCGATTTGCCTCGAGTTAAATATTATCCAATCGCCGTCGTCCGGCCTCTGGCTGCGTCCTTTGGCCCCGGCGCTTGATCACGAGACGGTCAAATCGTCACTTGCCTCCTGTTTTTTGCTGAAGTGACACAGTCTACGAGCTACCTGTGTTGTTTTCCACCGGTCGTCCGGGACAGCAGACGACTCCATATCGGAATACCTGTTTGTCGACGATCTGTGTAGACGATTTGCGTGTCGATTCACGAACAGAGAGGAACGATCGACAGGCTGACGGTATCGTAAACAAATTTGATATATTCGACCGTTGGGCTACAAATTTCACATTGTGTCGATTCACTGTGTCGATATCAGATTGTCTTTTTGCTTCTGTATGGAATTAGGGTCGTATCGATCTAAAAACAATATAATCGACCGAATAGTCGTAATGTTTGGCAACAAATTCGATTAAAATTAAAGATTCGAATCGTTAGCGGTTAAATTGGACTGTGTACATCTATATACGGACTTTAGTACTGCTATCAAGACCAGGGTTCAAGTCACAACAATCCAGCTGTTGGGTTGCCATAGCCCAGCAGTAAAATGTAGAAGCACAGATCGAGATCGTCATTACATGTTTTGTAATTTAAACGAACGATTCAACCTGTCCGAACTTTAACGCTAATTTTGCATGGAACCACTGATCGGGCCAACGGACGACGGACACTGCTTAACTGTTAAACTTGGCTAAGAGACGATCGGGCCAACGGATGATGACACAGACGGCCGACGACATCGCCATTTTCATTCAGCATTGATCAACAACCTGGCCAATGCCGACTTCATTTTCGAATCGGTGTGTATATATACACAAGGGCTAGCGGACGACCGATCTTTCCTGATCTTTACTGAGATCGGGCCAACGGACGACCTATGCCACTACCATACTGTAGTGACTGCAGGTTTAACCACATGAAGGACGACACGGCGACTTGCTGTGACCACCAAGAACGGACGACGGTTCGCACAAGAAGTATGGCCTCGATTAAATCTAAAGACGATTCGGGCCAGGTGACGATGGCAATGGCTGATTTATCAATCGACGAAAAGGAGGAGGAGGCAAGAACGGCGATCGCAAAAATCGAAGCGGGGTTGCGGTTACAGGACCTCCATGACCGTTTGAGTGACTTGCAGGCAGAGAGGGACAGAAGGAGGTCCGGTCGTCCACGATCTAGGGACGAGCCAGGAAAAGAGGACGACTCGAAGGGAAAGTCCACCCACAGATCTGACATTCACTTGATTCCCGAGGAGGCACGGCTAGAGTGGAAGACAAAGGATAGCGAAGACGAAGGCCACTCTTCCTATGGCCGGTCACGGAGAAGATCTAGGGACACCGGACGACGACGACGGACAACACGCTCGTGGAGCGACAGCAGTGCTTCCCGACGTAGACGGAGTAAGTGGGCTCTGAAAAAACATACTCTGGGGGGAAAGGATGTTAGGAAGCTCAATGCCTATGAGCTAATTAATGCTAGTGCTTCCTGGTGCCTCACCATAGCGGACTTGTCCGTACAAGACTACAAAGCATTCTTGCAGCATCTGAAGTTTATCACAAATCGTGCGAGGGATGACCATTACAAAGACATTGCTCATATTGAGTACGATTCGGAGATCCGGAAGCTAGCAGAGACGATTGGATTTGCTGCATTCTCATCCAAGTACCAGAGCGAGAGCATGTCCCACTACAGCGACCAGAACCGCAGGCAGAAGAAGACGAGCTACTGTTCAGCGACGTCACGAAGGAAGTCGCCATCCGGACCTGGGAAGCGCTCCTGCTATGCCTGGAATTCCGATGGGGGATGCGACCGCGCAGAGGACATGTGCTGCTTTAAACACACCTCTTCTAAGTGCGGTGGGAAAGGCCACAAGCGCTACAAGTGCAAGGAGTGACTGGGACAGGAACATTTCACCGACCAGGTCGAAGCAAGTTCTGTTGTAGCTGAGCAAGAACCCTTATTCGCATATCATGCAGGTAAGTGGGTCAGTGGGCAAACTAGTGCCCAGCTGACTCAGTGGCCCAAGGCGGGTGTGTTGGACAGGGACTTGGTTGACAGGGAGACTGTCAACAGGGAGGTTGCTGAACTGGGTGCTAGCAGGCTTGGGGCTAGCAACTATACACATACACACATAGTACTCTCAACACCTAAAGCACACTCAGAACAACACTCCTTCACTCGCATTACGCACTTACACAGACACATACTCAACGTATACACACATATAAACCACACAGCACTACCTGCAATATACGCACACATACAGGTGTCATCCATCCAAGACACATACTCATACTCACACACAATACACACATGCATACCTCACACACTTATTTGTGATCCACACACGCACTAGACATACTCACACTCAACCCAATAATGCACTCAGTGCACATACGCACACACACATATATATATGTATATGTTATATATATATATATATAGATATATATATAGATATTTTACCTCGGTATAAAGCCTCAGGCTAGCCACAGGCTAGGGAGAAGGAAGCACATCCGGGTCCAGCAATTAGCATAAACAACTCACAACGGTAGGACGTTCATTGAGTTGCTCTGGCAAAATTTGTCTACAACAAGCTAAATAACTTATTAATAAAAAATTTGGTTTAGCTTGTTTAGGATGCATTATAGCATCTAAATATGAAAGTTCAGAACTTTCTGAGGTCCGTTTAGGACAAGATTAGTGTTTTTATAAACACGGATAGAACAATGCATTGCTTTGTGTTACAATATGAAACCTTTGTTCTATCGAAACCTGTTTACACATGGGTAGAGATGTTGGCATTAGTCGCATCTCCTGTGGAGATTCCCTCGGACCCTAATAAAGGGTCTCGTTGGGGATGATCCTGGGTTTCTTTTATAGACTCCCCAACAATTTTTGAGGCGTACCTCCGAGTTTCGTAGCATTTTCTCCAACTTGCTGGCGCAGAAGCCACGGGAGGGAGAAGTGTACCAAACAGAGAGTGCGGGAGGTCCAAAGGCCTAACCCTCTTATGGTTGGTTTTGATACCAGACACCTATGACAATACACTTAGCTTACCACGCCTGTCCTGAGAACAGTGTAAATACGTTACTCAATACCACATAGATCCTCAACCCAGGTTAAACCTGGCCTCACTGTATCCTGTGTTCACGTTGAGTTGATTCCGGTTTATAGTAACACTTTATTGTTGGTTACAGACTACTGATGGCTACGAAGCGAAACAAGCCCCCGCTGGCAGTTGCGGAGGGGCACGCGCCCATGGGCTACGACTCGTCACCCGGGTTGACGGCATCGCCATCCCCGCAGCCTGGGGCAGACATAAGGTCTGAGCGGGAGAGTGACGACATGGCCACTTTTCCGGTAGACCTGGACGCCCGGATAAGTTCAGATAATGCAGTTGAAACTACAACAGATCCAGCCGAACGCACGCCCGGCTAAGGGCCCATCCCTCCCCATCCTCGATTCGGATTGGGAGGATTATTCCGATGCGGAAGACACAGACTCGGCGGACAAAGTAATCAGTCCGAAGGCACCTAAACCAAAGAAACGAAAGACACCGGTCAGCTCGTCTGGTGACGAGTTCACCAAGGCAGGCAAAGCCAAGCGTGTCAAAAACAACAAGAAGAGCAAAGAGAAGAAGAAATATTCTTCGTCAGACTCTTCTTCCTACTCGTCTTCCACCGAGTCGGACTCCGACATGGAAAGAGCAGGAGTTTATGACAAAATAGGCGGGAAAGTCCGCAAAAAGTGCGTAAAACAAAAGGCAAAGAAGGTACGCATGACAACTATCATGCGAGATACGATTAAAGGCCATTTTAACACCTTTAAGCCGGCAGAAGTAATTACGAAACTGACCAAGCAGATTTCGGGAATCAAAGGGATTCCGGATACTGTGTTCAAGGAGATGGACTCAGGAAAACAACAGTTATCCATCATCTATACCCAGGTAAGATTCGTCTAACTAATCTATATATATACATAATATATCGGCACTAACATAAATATATACAAGTAAATATACTCCACCAAGCCTGGTATTGTTGGCGGTGTCGGCCAGCTTGACAACGGGAGGTGGAGTCAGTTATGATGCGGAGCAGTTGGAGGGGGGGGGGGGGGAGCGCCGGGAGTGGAAGGCCCCCTAGGGGGAAGCTATTCCGTGTTATGGGGTGCCAAGAATGGTGAAATGTATCAGAAGGAAGAAGTTAGAATTTATATGACAAACTTCTTACCACAATGAAAAAGTATACATGTATAATATACTCGTGTCCTATGGGCATGCATAGTGAGCTGCTACCCACATTAGTTCTTGCCACTGCCACAGGGTGAGGTAGTGGTGGAAATCCTCTATGTGACCTTTTCCACAGAACAAGCTGCACAGTTAACCACTATCCACAAACATTAGTTCTTGCAACTACCGTCAGAGGACAGATTGATCGTGGACATCCTCTATTGACCGCTATTAAGTCTATATACCACGATCAGCTGATACTGCCAACCTTAGTTCCGCTACTCCCGTCAGAGGGCGAGTTGGTGGTGGGAATCCTTTATTCTGTAAATCTCCAGTTGGCACCCCATAGTCGAGCCTGGGCGTGCTTCTGAGCTACCAATTATACGCGACGAATTGTACATCCGAGTTCCCCTCACGGCCAACCCGCACTGCGAGCACTCACCAAGGCTTCCCCGGCCTGGGTGTAATGACACACACACACACCTCCACACACACACACCTAATCACACACCCACATCAACACGTAGATACTCACACTAGCACACCCACACACCTCCACACCCAACACCTCCACACACCCACATCAAAACGTAGATACCCACACCAGCACACCCACACACCTCCACACCCAACACCTCCACACACCCACATCAAAAGGTAGATACCCACACCAGCACACCCACACACTTCCACACCCAACACGTCCACACACCCACATCAACACGTAGATACCCACACCAGCACACCCACACACCTCCAAACAGACAAACACCCACACACCCACATCAACACGTAGATACCCACACCAGCACACCCACACACCTCCAAACAGACACATCTCCACACACCCCACATCAACACGTAGATACCCACACCAGCACACCCACACACCTCCAAACAGACACATCTCCACACACCCCACATCAACACGTAGATACCCACACCAGCACACCCACACACCTCCAAACAGACACACCTCCACACACCCCACATCAACACATAGATACCCACACTAGCACTCCCACACACCTCCAAACAGACACCTCCACACACCCACATCAACACGTAGATACCCACACCAGCACACCCACACACCTCCAAACACATACACCAGCACATACCCACATCAACACATAGGTATCCACATCCAGACACCAACACACTTCCACACCCACACACCTCCAGACACCCACATCAACGGGTAGATACCCACACCAGCACACCCACACAATTCCAGCAACACACACCGCACATCCACACACCTCCAAACAGCATACACATGGCCACATCCACACACTCACACATTCACACACACACTAATAACAGCATTCACACACCCACATCCACACACTCACGCCTTCACACCCACACACCCACACTAATATCAGCATACACACGTCCACATCCACACACTCACACATTCACACCCATGCACACACCCACACTAATATCAGCATACACATGCCCACATCCACAGTCCCACATTCACACCCACGCACACACCCACACTAATATCAGCATACACATGCCCACATCCACAGTCCCACATTCACACCCACGGACAGACCCACACTAATATCAGCATACACATGCCCACATCCACACACTCACGCCTTCACACCCATGCACACACCCACACTAATATCACCATACACATGCCCACATCCACAGTCTCACATTCACACCCACACACACACCCACACTAATATCAGCATACACACGCCCACATCCACAGTCCCACATTCACACCCACAGACACACCCACACTAATATCAGCATACACATGCCCACATCCCCAGTCCCACATTCACACCCACGGACAGACCCACACTAATATCAGCATACACATGCCCACATCCACACACTCACGCCTTCACACCCACGCACACACCCACACTAATATCACCATACACATGCCCACATCCACAGTCTCACATTCACACCCACACACACACCCACACTAATATCAGCATACACACACCCACATCCACAGTCCCACATTCACACCCACAGACACACCCACACTAATATCAGCATACACACGCCCACATCCACATCCACACACTCACGCCTTCACACCCACACACACCCACACTAATATCAGCATACACACACCCACATCCACACACTCACACTTTCACACACACGTACACACCCACACTAATATCAGCATACACACGCCCACATCCACATCCACACACTCACGCCTTCACACCCACACACACCCACACTAATATCAGCATACACACACCCACATCCACACACTCACACTTTCACACACACATACACACCCACACTAATATCAGCATACACACACCCACATCCACACACTCACACATTCACACCCACACACACACCCACACTAATATCAGCATACACACACCCACATCCACAGTCCCACATTCACACCCACGCACACACCCACACTAATATCAGCATACACACGCCCACATCCACAGTCCCACATTCACACCCACGCACACACCCACACTAATATCAGCATACATACGCCCACATCCACAGTCCCACATTCACACCCACGGACAGACCCACACTAATATCAGCATACACATGCCCACATCCACACACTCACGTCTTCACACCCACACACACCCACACTAATATCACCATACACATGCCCACATCCACACACTCACACATTCACACCCACGCACACACCCACACTAATATCAGCATTCACAGACCCACATCCACACACTCCCACATTCACACCCACGCACACACCCACACTAATATCAGCATACACACGCCCACATCCACAGCCCCACATTCACACCCACGGACACACCCACACTAATATCAGCATACACATGCCCACATCCACACACTCATGCCTTCACACCCACACACACCCACACTAATATCAGCATACATATGCCCACATCCACACACTCACACATTCACACCCACGCACACACCCACACTAATATCAGCATTCACAGACCCACATCCACACACTCCCACATTCACACCCACGCACACACCCACACTAATATCAGCATACACACGCCCACATCCACACACTCACACATTCACACCCACGGACACACCCACACTAATATCAGCATACACACGCCCACATCCACACAGTCCCACATTCACACCCACAGACACACCCACACTAATATCAGCATACACACGCCCACATCCACAGTCCCACATTCACACCCACAGACACACCCACACTAATATCAGCATCCACACGCCCACATCCACACACTCACACATTCACACCCACGCGCACACCCACACAAATATCAGCATCCACACGCCCACATCCACACACTCAGACATTCACACCCACGCGCACACCCACACTAATATCAGCATCCACACGCCCACATCCACACACTCAGACATTCACACCCACGCGCACACCCACACTAATATCAGCATCCACACGCCCACATCCACAGTCCCACATTCACACCCACGCACACACCCACACTAATATCAGCATACACACGCCCACATCCACAGTCCCACATTCACACCCACAGACACACCCACACTAATATCAGCATACACACGCCCACATCCACACACTCACGCCTTCACACCCACACACACCCACACTAATATCAGCATACACATGCCCACATCCACACACTCACGCCTTCACACCCACGCACACACCCACACTAACATCAGCATACACACGCCCACATCCACACACTCACACATTCACACCCACACTCCCACACTACACACCTACACACCCGCACCTACCTACACCTGGTTACACCCTCACTACGGACACCCACCACCACACCCCCGCCCCCTGTCCGTGCCAACACTCTCCCAACACTTCCTCTGTGCAAAGCGACGGATGTCCGGGGAGGAGAGTTGGGCCACAACCCGTTTTGTGTGTAACCTTCTTTTGTACTTTGTTTATTTGGCATTTTGTTCTCAAAGTTAAAAGAACAGAGCTGCTGTCTCATGACACAAACTTAACGACTAGTCCAGTTTGTGAGTTTGATGAATTAATAATTAAGATGCAAAATGCATTTGATTTACAGAACCTACCAGAACTTACTCACTCATTCGTCCGTTTACTCACCCATTGATTACTCACCCACTCACTCACTATCCCACTCAGTCACCCACTCACCCGCTCACAAAAGCACCCACTCATGCACTCACCCACTCACTATCCCACTCACTCAGTCACCCACTCACCCGCTCACACAAGCACCCACTCATGCACTCACCCACTCACTATCCCACTCACTCAGTCACCCACTCACCCGCTCACACACTCACCCACTCATGCAATCACTATCCCACTCACTCAATCACCCGCTCACCCGCTCACCCAATCATCCACACATCCCCTCACCCGCTCACGCTCCCACCCGCTCACTGACTCATGAACTCACTCAGAAACTCACCCACGAACTGACTCACCCAATTACTCACCTATAAACCACCCAGCCATTTACTCATCCATTCAGCACTGAATAATTCACTCAGTCAGTGACTGACCCACTGCTACATCACCGACTCATCGACTCACCTTGTCACCCAATCACTCCTCCACTCACCCCCTTATTCATGCTCTCAGTCAGTTACTCACTTAGTCACTCACAGCTTTAGTGCATTCACTCATTCACCCACTCACTCTTCAACACACTCACCCATGTATGATGTAGTCACTCAAATACACCTAGCGAGGAAGTCATTTACTCACTCACTCACCAATTCACTCACATCACTCACTGATTCATTTATTCATTCATTCATTCATTCACTCACTCACACACCAATTCACTCATTCACTCACCCAGTCACTCATTTATTCATTCATTCACTCACTCACTCACACACCACTTCACTCATTCACTCACTGAGCCACTCATTCATTCATTCATTCACTCACTCACACACCAATTCACTCATTCACTCACTGAGCCACTCATTCATTCATTCATTCACTCACACACCAATTCACTCATTCATTCACTCAGTTACCCACTCACCCACCTACCCACTCACTCACTTACCTACTCTCTCACCGGAATGGAGAAGAAACTAGACTCTGTTCATTTCAAATCAAAAACCGATCCTAAATCAGAATGTTGGCAAGTTTACCTAAAAGGGAGGCGTATATACACACAGGGGCATATGTAACATGGCCCCTGGTGAATGGCAGACCCTGGGTCTGCAGACCACACACGCGCAGATCTGACAGTTCCATCAACAACACGGACACCACAGCGCCCCCGCCGCAACCCCACACGCCGCTAGAACAGCTGACACCTGGACAAGGAGGCAGGAAGGTCGGGTAGCAGGGGAGAGGGGACAAGAGGGGGAAGAGGAAGGAGGAAGGAGGACGAGAGGAGGGGAGCGGGAAAGGCAGGACGGGGGAGGGGATGGGGGAAGAGGGGAGAAGGTGTGGCTCTGAGGAAGAGGTGTGGGGAGGAGGTGAGGCGCAGGAAGTGCGGAAAGGCACTGTCGGGTGGGAGGAGAGGGAAGAGAGGGAGGAGAGGGAGAAGGAGAGAGAAGGAGAGAGAGGAGAGAGAGGAGAGAGAGGAGAGGGAGGAGAGGGAGGAGAGGAAGGAGAAGGGGGAGAGGGAGGAGAACACGAAAGAGGGGAATATTGGAGAGGGAAAGAGGGAATGGTAAAAGATGAAGGAAGTGCGGAGTCGGGAGAAAGGGAGAAATAAGAGGACCAAGAAAGGAAGTATGGATAGGAAGGGGGAAGGTGAGAGAGGCCAGGACACTGTAGACAAAGGAAGAGGATGGAGAGAAAAGGAAGAGACGAGGGAGCAACAAGAAATAATGGATGGGAGTGGGAGGAAGAAGAGCAGAAGGGGATGAGAAGGAGGAGCAGGGGGTGCAACGAGGGGAGGAGAAGAGCGGAGAAAACGAGGAGGGGGAGAGGGTGCGTGTACAGACCATGTGTAGAAAGGAGAGTCGGAGAGGGCGAATGGTGGGCAGGGGAGGAGGGAGTTGAGTGATTTTGGGAGTTTCACATCCTGGCAACATCTATGATCATATCAGGATGGGTACTGACTTATGTCCTTGCCATATCATAATATAAGTTATAATGGCGAGCACCTGACTAGGAAGCGACAAGTATCCAATTTTATGTCATTGGTTTGATTCTACCAGTGTTCGAAACCGTGGGTTCGAATCCCACGATCTACCAAAACGAGAAGCGGACGCTTAACTCATTCGGCCACCTCACCCCGTCTGGTCGGGAGGAGGGAGGAGTGGAGTAGGAGGTGTCAGGGTGAGTCCGGGGCAGGTCAGCGCAGGGCGCACCTGGTGTAGAACTTATGAATTACCAAAGGTGAAGGTCGGCGACGTGCCTTACCTGCATGCTCTATCTGTGTGCGCATGGGTGTCGGAGGTGAGGCTGGTGGGTTGGGGTGGGTCCAGGCAAGAGCTGTAAGACGACGTGATACACACTCCAGTAATTCGTCATAGCCGTGCAAAAAGAGCGTTCAGAAATAATCCTTCTCTCCGATTTTTGTCCCGGTGTAAACCCTGAGATGTGTGAGGCAGGATGTGCTCAGCTTGACTGAGTTTATATTAAGATTAAGATTAAGATTGACTTAGTTCCACTTGATCATTGTACATACAAGCTGATATTTATGTATCATGTATCATTTATGTAATGTTTCACATGAAAAGGGAGAAAGCAGAAGTACAATACTTATGAGGCGCTTTCCCCAGTTAAAAATAACACATATACATTGCTAATACAATAAAAATGTATTCATTAAATTGTATTGACATTACATTCTCTATAGTGATTTCAATTTTAATTTCTGATTATCTGCTCTTCCGATAACACTGCTGTAAGACTATTCAGCCCGATGTCATTTTCTTTGTATTAAGATTATTTGTTAAGATATGTCATGTGTAAGCTTTTCATACGCATATTATAAAGCATAGAATTTTCCTGCCTGCCCTGCTGCTAAATATCGTCGTAGACAAAGGTGGCCCAGGAGCCTGGTGTGCAGCGGGTCTTCTTGCATGCAGGCAAACTCTTAGCTTGCACTCACCCCACTATCCATCACTCATATAGGTCCTTAGTCGCTGTAGATAAAAACTGAAAATGAGAAATGGAAGGGTGGGGGGCATCCCGGCAACAACTGCATGGATAATAGCATGTACAAAGAGGGGTGGGTGGCCATTATGCACTCACAAACATTATGGGTGCTAATCGGGATTGTCACACGGCATTAACATTCCAGTACGCGAGTGACAGTATTCGCGGCATTGGTAGAGGTTGGGGGTGGTGGCGCCACCTGTTACAACAGTGAAAAAGGGGTCACCCATAAAGTAGAACACAACAAATGGGTGATCAATATAGGGAATCTTCCCTTCCATGCCTTTATACTCGCATAAGTCTGATACATCACATATATATGTATACATAGGGTGCTATGCGAGTATTTCATTATTATACAGTATAAGAATTATAGGACCATATTAATATTTTTTATTTTGTGTCTATGCTAATCACTACTTGAGAGCTGCTCTTGCTATCCGAATAGCTGGAGTTGGAGAGACCCAGAGACTGGTTGTCTTTGCCTCCCAATTACAAACCGCGACCCCAGTTGGCGTCTGTCCACTCAGTCTATTTGCACACAATTGTTCGTTAATAAATTGTCGGTGGGAATCTTGTGAGCAGCCAGAATATATCACTCTCTCCGAACCTATCCACATCTTTATCTTCCTAATATCTTAATAATATAAATATTTTCTTATATCACCGTCTGACAAAACACGGGGTCACGTGGGGCGGTGGTTCCGTATTTGCCCACCAGGTGTTGCACCAGTTGTAGAGGCGTTGCCCATCATGATGAACCCGTATTCTGATAGTTCCGTATCTGCCCACCAGGTGGCGGTTAGAATGGTAATGGCCACCAGTCTCTGCTTGGGATGCGCGTCATTACCGGGTCACCTTGCCACTAACTGCCTCCACCAGGGTGCGCCACTCAACACGCCAGGGTCTGTCGGCATGTAATGTTATACCGGGATGGAACTTATGGTAGGGCAATCTTATACCAGTATACTGCTAACTCCCTGGTATAACATTACTTCCTGGTCATCCCATGTTAAATTGCGACATGTTGACAACAATGAGGATAGCAATTCCGAGGCAGGTAGGAAAATGATATTCAAAGCGATTGTGACAAGGCTATATATATCCAGCAGTTGGCGCCATCTTTGTTACATATCCGAGTGATCCCCAAAACACCAATTCTATTTCCAATAAGTTGATTGATTGATTGGTGGTTTCAGAATGCATCCCACTGGATTCAGGACTCTTACATTATGTGTTGTGTCAACACTGACACAATAAGTTTATGAATACTGTTAAACACAGTTGGAGTTATTTTATTGTAGATGAGGCAATACAATGAGTTTATAATTGCTTCCAGGGGCAGGTTCATCCCGTTATATTATTGTCAGCATCAGAGAGTGCAGTTTTATACCGCTACGGCTATACATGAATGTAAGAGGAGGCTTTCTCAGTGCTCAATTCGCAAGGTTGGTTGTTGGAGATACAACATCTAGGGTCATATCAGGACAGGTACCAACTTGCGACAGTGCACACACATGGCAACTTTATAGTGCTGCCCTACTGGGAGACTAGGCCACCAGCACCATGACCTGATCTCCCACACAGTCACATTATCCAGAGATTGAGCCAACCAGTCCTTGCCCTATCCTAATTATGCCGAGCACCCAGCTAGGAAGTGACAGATGTACATTTTTAACTCATTGTATGATATTCCTGTATGCTCGGCCGCATGAACCCCAGATAATACTACAAAACTCTGCCCTTCATCTCACTCCCCAATGGATCCCTTAAACAACCCTTCTACAAACTCCTAAGGAATAAAAGGAAGACAAGTCACACAGATAAAGAGTGGTGAAGTTGTGTTTAATGGCATCAACTCCTGCCCACCTACTAGTGACCTATCACCCACACCCCTTACCTTCTGTCCACACAGAATCTCATTACTACTTTAGCCTGTATAAGAATCAGTGCCTACAGCCCATTGAACCGGAGTCCCTTGGGTGTTGCACTCAACTCAATTTAGATATATGAATTTGGCTAGCATCAGAAAGAGTGTATGGGGCTCCCACTGGTTCCTGCTCTAGAGTAGGTGTGTCTCACTCAAGAGCCAGGAGTAGAATGATCTCTCTTCAGTGTATCTGAAGCAGAATCTTGAATAATTAATGAATCTCAGAATGAGGCTAGTATGGTCAGAGGGCCAAGGTAGTGTAGGTGACTAGGCAGTCCCACAGTCAGCCAATCAGGCACCCCCCACAGCTGGATTGGGAGCCACCCCCCAGTGGTGGTGGCTGTCACTCAACTCAGCTGCAGGTGGTGTCCTGGGTGCATATGCAAATGAGGCTGTTGTGGGCCCGCCCCATGGTCATGGGTGGACAGGTAGTTGCAAACAGTTATAATAGATATCTGTTAATATGACCTTTTCTGCAATTGCACTCCTTATGGATGCATAGAGAAACATGTCAATAACCATGTACTGTCTTCTTATATAGAAACATCTCTTCAGTAATCTGAGGCATCATATATAACATATATTTCACATCACTTATTATCATGTACAATGGGAGTGGGATACCATCACTTTTAGTTTACATAACGTTGTCCCCACTCCGTCGCCCAAGAATAACAATGCTCTCTGCCAATATATAATTCTTAACTGAAAATCCGTATATTTTTACAATTGGTTTCACTCAACCAGGGTTTGAACATGTGGATTCGAATGTCATGATCTACTAAAACGGGAGACGGACGCTCAACTTATTCGGCTATCCTGTCTGATCAGTAAATTCGCAAATGCCGTATTATAATAAATTATATATCATGTATTTATTTGACCATGATTAAAGAAAAGAATACATCTGTGAAACTTGTCTCTGAAACTAAATGCGTGAAACTTGTTTACACAACCCATGCACTTCTCTGTTGCGCAGGTGAAACCAGAGGGCAGCTGGAGGTGAAGGCCTCCTACCACAGTGTGACGGGTGCCGTGTGCAGTGAATCATATCCCGTGGAAGCTCAGAGGGCCACACCACGTCTGGGGCAAGCGCACGTGGTTACACATGCGCAGCTGGGGGCAGTTCCGGTCTGGTGCAGTTGGATTTCCGGAAGAGCAGATCTACTCAACCATATCACAAAGCAGCGGTCTTCCCCACCGACTTCATACTTT
Organism: Branchipolynoe longqiensis; assembly: GCA_030323885.1. NCBI lineage: Eukaryota > Metazoa > Annelida > Polychaeta > Phyllodocida > Polynoidae > Branchipolynoe > Branchipolynoe longqiensis. The sequence continues at coordinate 24,950,274 of CM059199.1, forward strand.
CTACTTTTTTCTTCGAACTTCTTATTTTATTATATTTCTTATTTTATTTTATTTCTTATTTTATTATATTTCTTATTTTATCATATTTCTTTATTTTTTGTAGTCCTTCGTGTACCTTCTGCTTCTTTTTCCTTCTTCATTTCCTTCGTCTTTTTCCTCCTCTTCCTGCTCTTATTGAAGACACTACTTTTATTGAAGATGACAGCAACGAAGCAGCGATCTTCTGCTTTTTTTCAGATATGCACCTGAACTAAGGTGATTTTAAAGGAAGGAGAGGAATCTCCTCACCACATGACCTCAGGGGCTGACATGATCTGACATAAGGAACTGACATGAGGAACTGACATTATGCTCTGGCATGAGGAGATAACATGATGAGCTGATCCGACATAAAGAACTGACATGAAGATCTGATACTGAGTAACTGACATTAGGATCTGAGATGAGGATCTGACATGAGAAGCTTCCATGAGAAGCTGACATGAGGAGATGCCATGACGAATTGACATGAATATATGAAAGTGAGGTGCAAACATGAACTGACATGAGGCCTTGTACATGCACACTTATTTTCACAGAATGGAAGCAAGAATTCAAGTTACGATGCTTAGATCTGTTCGGATCTGCCACCTGCCTCAGACAGACAGTCTAGAAATCTGCCACAATCTGTTACCGGACTGTCCCCACCTGCGTCGGAGAGACGGTGTAGAAATCCGCCACCATCTGTTACCGGACTGTCCCCACCTGTGTCAGACAGACGGTGTAGAAATCTGACACCATCTGTTACCGGACTGTTCCCACCTGTGTCAAACAGATGGTGTAGAAATCTGCCACCATATGTTACTGGACTGTCCCCACCTGTATCAGACAGACGGTGTAGAAATCTGCCACCATCTGTTACCGGACGGTTCCCACCTGTGTCAGACAGACGGTGTAGAAATCTGCCACCATCTGTTACCGGACTGTTCCCACCTGTGTCAGACAGACGGTGTAGAAATCTGCCACCATCTGTTACCGGGCTGTTCCCACCTGTATCAAACAGGCGGTGTAGAAATCTGCCACCATCTGTCACCGGACTGTTCCCACCTGTGTCAGACAGACGGTGTAGAAATCTGCCACCATCTGTTACCGGGCTGTTCCCACCTGTGTCAAACAGACGGTGTAGAAATCTGCCACCATCTGTTACTGAACTGTTCCCACCTGTGTCAGACAAATGGTGTAGAAATCTGCCACCATCTGTTACCGGACTGTTCCCACCTGTGTCAAACAGACGGTGTAGAAATCTGCCACCATCTGTTACCGGACTGTTTCTACGTGCGGGAACGAGCAGCAGCATGTTGAGTTGTCAGCCGCCAGTCGCTGACCGATCATTGCCTCAGGGTGGAACCCACGTTTTCATGCCCAAAAGTGTACATTCCTTTTGTAGCTCTCGCCCTCAGCTAGAATGAAATCTAGAATGACATTTAGTATCACATATACTATCCCATTTAGAATTAAATCTACAATACGATCTAGTCTAACATGTAACATGACATTATGTGACAACTATTATAGCATATAGTATTACATTTAGTATACTATGATACTTTGCGTTATGAGTGCAATTAACTGTAACTATGTCACATCAGTATATATATATATATTTTTTTTATTAAGCAAGTGAATTTGAAAATTGCAGACACCTGGTCTTCCTCATTCTATTAGTACTTGCCCTATTGTAGTAATGTCAATCACGAGGCAAGGGAGTGACAAGTATTAATTGTACAAGTCTTTGGTTTAATCCGGCCTCCCGGAAGCCAGCACGTTGCTTATTCACCCATCTTGCCAATTCCTTTTGATGTGCTCAAAGCCTTATTTTATCGACAGGTTGATGACAACTGAATCCCTATTGTATCATAACTGTGATTTACCATCAATTGCTCGGGAAAAGAGGTAGAATTGATCAAAACGGGATCTTTATTTCCAACTACAGTGCCTGTAAATGGAGCACGAGAACACACAAAGGTGACCTGCGGGTAAAGCTCTAAAGTCTAAAGCTGTGTTCACACGGGCAATTTAAACCGCCTCATATAAATCGCCTTGCCTAGTTCGCCTCACATTTGCCGTGTGAATGCGACGCTGAGGCGGATTAGGGCTGATTCGATTCATATAAATCGCTTTTTATAAACCACCTAAGGAGGTGGTTTATATGAAGCAAATTTTATGAATCGACTTAGATCGCCCATGTGAACGCAACCGACTTACTTGAGGCAGATTAAGGACGTCACACACATGCGCAGTCGAGACCTTAGTTTGTTGACTTTCCGGTCGATCAAAAGGGCATATTATATAATTTAATTAATGAAACCGCTAGCTATGCACAGATATTTTTTTCATCATTTATTTTTAGGGTTTCATTGCCCAGCAGAAGTTTTTACGCTTCCAAAACAATATGATTCAGTCTATACATATCTAGGTCGAACCCACACTCTCTCGTGCCAACGTCGACTAACCAAAACTGGTGCTGGTTAGTCTGGACTTGCTCATGCGCTGATATCGATTTCCGCCCCAAGTACTGCCCGTGTGAACGCGCATCTAAATCGATTCATATGATTCGCCTTGTCTAAATCGCTTTAAACTTTTCCCGTGTGAACACGGCTTAAGTGGTGTGTGGTAATGTCAGCTTAGTCTTTATGATGATCAGCTGAGGTATGCCATAATATTGTGATGGACTCCATTCTACTCCACCTAAGCCGTCCTGATATGACCTTAGATGTTGCTAGGACGTAAAACAACAACAAACAAACAAACAAACAAACTCCACCTAAGAAACATGGGGCAGTCTCCAGGTTTATTCCATCAAGGTCAGATTAGAAGAGACCTGTCACTGTCGGGCGACACTGTTGCAGGTGTAAGCTCTTCGAACCCAAGTGTGTTAATATAAACAGGACAGGTTCCTAGAAACATGGCATGCCTACAGAAATATGCCAGTGAGCATTTTGTTAGCAGCTTTATAATGTTGCCTCACTGATATACCACCACACGGGTAGCAGGTGCATATTGCCAGCAATTTAGGAAACCATTGTTTAAAAGTATACAAACCTTACACACATATTTTCCGGCATTCTCTAACCAAAAGGTATTGCATCACTCACAGTAACAGAAATTAAGCTCCCACTTTTATTTAGGAGCATAGTCGTCGCTTGTTCAATTTGCTAAACCAAAGAATTGGTCGTCATAGCGACATAGCCATGGTTGACAACACACTGCATTCAAAACGCACGGTCTGCGGAAGTGCATGCTAGTGTGCGCTCTAGTTCCTCTAGTCACCACTAGGGCCGCATGTGTTGTGAATCAATGAGGGGGCGGTTGGAGCAGTGGTCAGAGGGGCGCCTATGAAAGCTCACTTCTCCCTACAGTATGTCTCCAGGGTGATGTAGATATATATTTATATTCTATTTTTACAGGTGTGCGTACGTATAATGTACGTTGAATGCATCCTCAACATAATGGCGCACTCACAGGAGGAGTGAAATAAACAGATTCATTCTGTATTGGCGTTTGCAACTTCTTTTTGACATGGTATCAACCTTATAAATCCTAGCCTATGCCGCCCATATTAGATGGGACACAATGTTCTTCACTAATTAGGAAGGGAGTTGTCAATTAGAAATCATCGGTTCCCTGCTTATGCTGCTCCTCTATTGTTCTATGTGGCTAGAAACACACTGGAGATGACGTCTTCCTTTAGTCGTCGTTGATTAGTGTACTTCAGAGGACGTTTAAATAGCTAGATATGGGCTAAGGATAGCCATGTTACATAGAAATAGGTATATCAACTAATGATAGACTACCATAGATAATGACAAAAACCAATTTAAGCTGAACCTTCCTGGTTCAGATGGTTGTTAAAGCTGCATAGTCCGATGAAAGTTGATCATTTTGAAAGCAAGACACTTTCATAGCTTTGATACTACAGAGAAATCTAATGGTGCTGTCACATTATGACGTTTCTCGCCAACACATGTCGACGTGTGTAATTCTTTGGCGAAACATCGGGAGACATCTGGAAGCATTATGTGCCCATGAGGTGCGCGTTGGCATTCATTGATGGACGGCGACGGTCGACGAGGGTCGGCGGTGTGTGTCATCGCATGTCAAATGTTTTGTGCTTGCACAAAACTTTGGATGTGCGATGACACGTGGGTGCCAACATTATGGCGACATTAGGGGCGCGTTGAGATACGTTAAATGTGCTGGAAGATCATTATGCGAACGGTAAGCACACACCTTGCGTGGGTGAGGCTCGTTACCACACATTGTGCCAAACGGTTGCGTTATGTTGTTTTGCATCCTACCAACATCTAAGGTCATATCAGGATGGCGCGCCAAACTTTTACCACAACGTCGGCCGCACGCTACATACAATACGTTGCGCTGACGCCGAAAAGTTTGACGTCTCTCGATGATTAAAAGTGATTTTGCTCATTGGTGATGCGCCGGCGAGAAACGTCGTAGTGTGACAGGGCTATTAGACACTGGTGTACTTATTTTATTACACATGTATTGCTGCATATGTTAATTTCATATGGCTGAAGCCTATATTGTCCAGCATTCGGTTTGCACAACAAATGTAATTTTGTATATTTCCCCCAGTCAGATATCTTCTAAGATAGCCATCTATAATACATTAATTGGGATTGCTATAAAGTAAAGTGAGGTAGGTTATATCGAGTAAAAACTTCCTCCATTCTGTGCGACGCGAGGGGGCCCAACCGTATGCATTACCCCGACAGTTAGTGGCGGGGGGACTCCAGCAGGCGCATATAGAGGAATATAGTGAGGAGTGTTATGTTCCCATACCATTTATACTTGTATAATGCGTTATACATCATAACTATATATATATGTATATATATATTTAAGAAATAGGCAGACACCGTGGATAATCGGACTATGCAAATTTAACCAGTGCATAAAGTAATTTTACACAATCACAGATTGTGCTTGTGTTGTACAATTTAACCTTAACCAAATGAAATGAGAAGACATATATATTGGTTCCATATTGTTTAATCCTGGAATGCTAACATTGACATTTATTGTAAAACCTTGTACAAAATAGCGCACACATTCACACGTTCTGTTTGTTGCACTCCTCGATTCACACCATCCACGCATGCGCACAGCAGCCGGTGTTCATGTCGTCCTTATTTCCCACCCACACACCCTCTTCACAGGCGCCCTCAGATGAAAGATCACGCGTAGTTTCACACGCCACACTTAGAGTTTCGGAATATAGCATGTTTTCTGAAATCAACGAATTTGTTTGATGTTTTTTGTGGTTTTCTAAAAAAGGAAAGAAAAGTGGACCCCACGACAATTGGCAGTGGCACAATTACTCTGGGCAGGTTTAGGTTTTCTCAATTGGATACACTGCTTTACACGGGTCCTATCGCATCTGCTTGCACAAATAATTGAAGAGAAAATAATTATAGGGAGACATTTCTGAAAATTTGCAAATAACATGCACTGAAATTTCAGGACTTTCTGTTGACTATTGTTTGCAATAATACACAATAATAGGTTATTGCATGACCATGAAAAGATAGTAGTAGCCAATAGACAGCATGCTAGATTGACAGTCATTGTGCATGTTGACTGGAACATGGGTAATTGACCACTCAAACTCGTATCCCCTGCGGCGACGCGAGGACCCTTTCTGTATACTACATATTCCTTCGAACATTGAAACCTAACCAGTGCCGCCACTGATCTTTGCTTCTTTGTGAATTGTTCTCAATGACTGATGTATTCTAACCTGGGTTTATCTTTTATATGTAACTCTTTGTTCTTTCTTATTGACACTGGTGCTGCCATCTACCCGAATCTCTGTGATTGTACGCATGCTGCCACCTAACGATTATGGTTATGGTGCTGTAACCAAGGCAATTTCCTCCTTAATTTGCATATCTAATCTTATTCATGGAAAATTCCATTTTGAACTGCATAGTTCATACCACTAGCGCCACCCTTATGCCTTTTGGAACTAAATTGACCGGTGCCTGAAGTCCACTGCCAGCCTATATGAGGTCACCATCTGCAGACATTCTCACTTCGACAAGGAGCAGGGAGGACACACTAAGGACAGGACCAGGACTGGCTAGAGACTTTAATTTGCCGTCCCACCCACCCCACATGTTAATAGGGTCACACATCTTAGGCCTTACATTTACACAAGATATATATACTTACTCATGAACATTAAACCGTCATGTCAGTGGAAATAAATACCAACTCTTAAACTGATATCGTATCCGAGTGGTTCAACTATCAAGCAATAGTGATCAAGTTAACAATTTAATGGACTTCTATTTGCAAACTAATAAAGGTGATGTGTTTAATAAAGGCATACGTTCATGCTGGTTTGAATTAGGTGCATACTCAGTATGAGGCATGTGTATTGGCCTTAAGTCCGGGCACGTTCAATGAAGATGCAACAAAGAAGATGCTGTATACCAAAAACGGGCCGTTTAACGGCGCCCTTTACTAAATGCTGCAATTCTGCAGCCACCGACCGTTAGGCTTAAATTTGGTACTGAATAAATATGATATATGATATACATACTGTTGGTGAATAAACCCTGTTATTTTGTTTCTTCTTCGTCTGAAATGCTGGCGGATTACGAAGTGGCTGGGATTAGTATTCCAATCCTTTCATTCTCCATTCATAATAACATTCCTATTTTAGCTCAGCTGCGTTCCACCGAACTGGCATGCATGGCCCGCCTTGCGACTTGCTGGAACAGGGCGCCGACATGCCAGATGCTGCTGTGGTGCCTACGTCAACTGCACCAATGTGAATTGTACCGTTCTTATAAGAGACAGCAAACTCACGCAAAACCATGCGAGAGTGAGATTGGTTTCTTCACCAGGCGAACATACACATTTAAGTAAAAGCTCGTCCAATATGCAAACTCTAGAATATATTCATCGATCTATAGGATAACAATGATATTCATGTATTCACTTATTTATATATCAATATAGCCCTGTTTTTTCTCTCAAGGGGTATATATATTTATGTATATCTATGCATGTATATGTGTATATACATGTATATATATATATATATATATATACATATATACTCTCAAAACCAGTCAAAAGTTATATTATATATAATCAATTATATACATATAAACGCTCGGAGAATTATTTATTATTTATTGGTTTCGATTCTACTTGACTTAATATTGTCCAATCGCCGTCGTCCGCTGGCCCTGCTGCGGTCCTGGCGGGTTCGACGCTGCTCGAGTTGGTTTGAATCCTCACTTGCCTCCAGTTTTTTGCTTGTAATACATTAAAAGTTATATATATATTTATATGTATATATATATATATATATAAATTCGGAGAGGGTATAGGAGCAGTATGCCCCATCACAGTTCCAACTGAGTGGAACACCCGATCCGCAGATGGGAGTGGTTGGTCACTAGACACTCCCTACTATTATAATTGGGATTATCACGATACGCAGTAGCGAGCATATCCCACGTGATATTTGCTTGACAACCCCCCCCCCCCCCACCGTCACACCGAAAATAGCACTTCTCGTACACAAACTAACCAGTTAACAACTACACAGAAACAATTAGGACATATCATCGGTTAATACAATACTACAATAATAAGACAAATTCCAATTTCCAGACATCACCCAATAAAATCCAGTCACAAACACCATCAATTAAGGGCATTAACGTAACACCTACCAAGTTAACCCGGTAGGTGGCTCTGCGTATATCCGTGCAGCAGATTGGATACTTAAGATGTCTTTATTTTCCTATTTTAATATTTTTACAAACCAAGGATACTAGCATCATCAGACATAAAATAACATGAATAATTATATAAACAAACAAATACAATACCCAAATATTACCAGATCACGGCGCAAAGAACAGCTATCGGTCGATGTTTGTGATTTCTCCGGACTCGTTAACTTATGCCTAGTACACAACTACCATTTGTGCGCACCCACCTACCGTATACGATCTAAAACTGCCCGTTTCGCACACAAAAATCACTAGGTGTGCGCTCCCCGCGCACACCTAGCGATTGCGATTCGCGCATAAAAACCTCAGTTTTAGAGCTAAAACCGGCCGATTACGATTACGATTGCGATTCGCGATTGGAAAAATGAATCGGCCCGTTTTCAGTTTTAAGCGGGTCGGGTCGAATCGTGAGTTTTACTGCGCGAATCCTATACGGTAGGTGTGTACCAGGCATAACACACCAATACCACAAGGCATGATTCTTCTGTGATCTGCACATTCCACATACTAACCCACAACATAATATACACATCACAAAAGCTTTGTACATACATCAGTCATATATGTCATGTACATGTATTATCGCTCACATAACAGGTACTTTTTAATCATTGCTTTGCTTTTATATTTGATCTCGTATCTATCTATCTACAAGTGAGCGAGCGAGAGGAGTGTCCCATATGATTAAGTACTGTATTAAGCTATCAATTCAGCCATTTCATGTAACCATCGCAGACAGGCATCTCACTTTAATTATATTCCAACATTTAGTCGATATTGTTTCTGTATTTAGGGCGGTATTGTTTGTAACTTTTAAACGGGAGAAGCAAGTCTATGATTGGAGCCCCTCTGAACGGTGACCCCCTCCCACACAAACACACTCACTCACTCGTACCTCACACTCTCCAAGCACACACACCCTGCACTCCGTACACACGGACCTCACTCTCCAAGCACCCCCCCCCCCCCCTGCACCATGAACTCCCAACACAGTGGGGATGTCCGCTCAATCTGCTCAAAGAGTCAGAACAAGATGCAACTCAAATAATATTCAGATTAATAAGTTTTATATTTCACTTGTCCACTTTGTGTTCTGCTTCTATATAAAAAAACACAAGGAAAACACTTAGCAGACACATGGCTACGACGGTGTGTTCTTCTTTTACACTTTGTACAAGAAAAATTGCGCGAGGGTAATCTAAGTTTGAAGAGAGAAATTAAATTTGAATAAAATAAAATTTGCTCTATATTTTCGGATTGGTTTGGGCTTGAGAAGTAGCATGCAGCTGTGTGTATATATATATATATATATATATATATATAATTATATACACATATATATTATATATATATATATCTAAAGTACAGGGTTTACCATAAGGTGTCTGTCAGCCATAAGTGGTTCGATGCCTAAGCACTAGAACCATCAGTGACGGGCTTACTGATGTATGCAGGTATAGTCTTCTACCGCCCTTTCCCAGCTTACGATAGCCTCTCACCATATGTTATATTGAAAGCCATCTATATTGGTATGTTATTGGAATTTGGGTGTGCATGCCTCCTTACTGAAATTGAGCAGCATTTGACGGATATCATTGAATCAATTTAATTTATTTATATATGTCATATATGTATGTATATACATGTATATGAATTATATATGAATTATATGTGTATATATATGTATGGGTCAGCCTCACGAAAACGGGCCAATCGGTGGTCAAGTGAAGATGTCGGCATCACAATTCTTAAAAGTGTAGTGCATTTCTTTGTTTCATATTAAATTATCCTAGAAACAAATAAGTTTGTTGTATTTTCTCGACCTATACATTCAGTATAAATTTAAGGGCTTTCCAACATCTCTGTCAATGCTAAACTATAATTATACCGATCGACGCCAACATCCAATGATCGACGCCGACAACTTTAATAGATGTCGGCGTCGCAATTCTTAAAGTCTCGTTCATTTCTTTCTTTTATATTAAATTATCCTAGAAACAAATAAGGTTGTTGTATTTTCTCGACCTTTACATTCAGTATAAATTTAAGGACTTTCCAACATCTCTGTCAATGCTAAACTATAATTATACCGATCGACGCCGACATCCATGCTCGACGCCGACAACTTCCACCAATTGGCCCGTTTTCGTGAGGCTGACCCGTATATATACACCAAACATGCACCCAATTCTAGTGGATATACCAGGTGAAATATGACTTATATATCAGCTCAGCCATTTCTGGTATCCATCCCACGCTTTGAATATTTACAAAAAAGTCAATCTATTTTGTTATTATATTAGCAGCGTTGTTTGTTCTGGAGGATGAAGATGCATGAAACTAAGTATTAAGGTGTTAATTCAGAGAACATCCTGCTGTGAGCATGTATTAATTCAGATGGTATCTTCCAGTGGATTAAATTACATTGCGAAAGGGTGCTGCCCTCTGGTGTGTAATCCGTGCACTGATTTCACCTGCCGAAAGTTGCGTCGAGTTGAAAACGCATTCGACGTGAGGCGAAGGATTCTGACTGGCTGCTGTCGCTGGGCCAGCCTAAACCCGTTGTGGCAACAATCAACATGGACATCAGAGGAGGAAAGTGTGGCGGGCCGCCAAAGGGCCAAACGAACACGACTAAGCCTAGTCGAGCGTAGATAGGGTTAAGTATTACCTGTACAAGATAAACATAAATATATCAATTCTGTATGTCACAATATGAGCCATGGTGCCACTATGTGCACACTCGACCCTTACTCCAGCCAGTCAGTCCTAGTTGTAGGGCGGGATTCCGCGCCCCGTATGACGTCACATTGGGGATTCCCCACCGCGGCGTACCGCGTCGGCGTGACTAGTCCGCCGTTTTTGTCTTTGTTTTATTAGGTATGGAATAAAAGTCGTTAACTTCACTGCAGTATTCCTCGACTCACGTAGGCTGTTCCGAAGTAGCACTGGAGCCACCGGTCACCATGGAAACGCGTCTGTGTAGCTCCGTCACGACGTCACGACTGACTGTTGACGGCGTCACTGATGGTTGTCGGGCGATGTGAAAGCAGTTGGCAACCCTCAGCCACTGCGAAGATACCACTATCAGGCTGTGATGCAGTAGTTTGGTGACGTCACAGTAGCTTCTCTCCTGACGTAACAACGAACCTCAAAACACTGAGACTAGTGAGACTGAGAGCTTCACACCGTCATGCTGTCACGACCGCGTGTTGACAACTCCTGCTGTCACAACAGCGTGTTGACAGCATGACTGTGGGTTGTCTGGTGATGTGACAACACTCATCTCGATAATGGTTCGCGTGCGGAACCTTTTTAACTCGTGCTTACACTTTGCTGTTCATTAAAGACAGAAGGCATCGCAAACGAACCGACACCAGATGCGTGCATGTAGTTCCAGAACGAAGTTGAACCGTATATTTCTATAGAGGCCTGTGTGCGTGGGTGCTGGGTGCTGGGTAGGTCACGTATCTGTTGTCTTTATAGCATAAAAAGCGACATTTCCCGAAAACCGCACTCCCGAGCCGCATTCAGTCCTCGTTACGTGTTTTATTTACATTTAAGCAAATCGTTCTTGGATTCAAGCATCTCGTGTTTCGCGAGAAGATGACGTCACATCACACAGATGACGTCGGTGACAGCTATGGTCGTCATTAGGCGCTCCACCCCCCCCCCCCTCCCCTCCTGCCTGCAGGTAGTAGTGATGACGTGGGGTATGACGTCAGAGGGGCATTATCAGGAGGAGTCGATGATGGTGGCGGTAATTTTTTGTTGGGAACTACTGCGCAGGCTCGTGGCCACCGGCCCTCCATTCGAGGAAGGGCAAAGAGTCAGCGAACCGCGACGGGCCGTTCCGCTCTGGTTGCTCAGGGCTTCCCGAGAACGCTTCCGTGAGTGTCGGCTGAAGGGAGGCGGGAATGGAAAAGAAAACAAGTGGAGCAGCTTAGTACGTCATCGATGTTGCATTCACTATAGCAGCCACATTTAAAGTGGCAACGTCTGATGGTTTTTAGTTTCTGCCTTATTTAAACAAAGCCTATAATAGGTTGGTCGTTATGATGTACTTTACTTTAATTTGTAGTTTTTGTAATAACTGACTAACTCTCGAGTGAAGTGAAGTCATACAAAATAAATTAGTGTATGAACACCGAAATGCTGGAATGACATACTTGTGTAATTGGTGTTATTAGATTTAATATTCTGCTCATGCAGCAATGAATGCTTAATAAGTCCAGCAGTATCTAAATTTGATAGGTAGGCTCAGATGGAGCTGAGTGTTTTAGGCTCGGAAATGTTACGCTTTCATCGGATGGTGCAACTTTAAAGTTGCATAGTCCGATGCTTTTGAATTTCTGACATTTTCTGAGATAAATACATTATGCTAATCATTATAGTCTATATTACTTTAGTTTGTAGTAATTTATATTTTAAATGGCTAACTTTGGAGATATTTGACGTCAAAACATGCTAAATTAATTTTGGCAAGCATGCTCAAACTCTGGCACCATAGACGTCAGTAGTAACAGGTTCTATTAAATTGATTTATTACGGCCTTTTATGCAGCAAAACCTGCTTAATAAGTGCACCAGTATCAAAGGTGAATACGTAGAATTATGTCTATATAAGTGTTTTGGTTTTGAAAATTTGATGTTTTCATCGGACTATACAACTTAAAAATCATATGTGCATATAACGTCTATGAATGGGAGGCAATAGACATTCGTAAACTCATTATTTGTATTTGAAGCTGTTTTTTTAAACCTAATAATTAACAATGAGATAATTAAATATACATTTACACACATATTCTCACATATCACTAATCATTCTTTGTGGGGGGGTTTCTCTTAATTTTGGATTAATCCAAACATTTAAAACAGATGTATAACATTAGCAGTATGAAACACTGATAAATGAATACATACATTCATATGGATATACGATTTCATAAGGAAAATGAAGGAGAGCTGACATCCAAAGTGAAGAGACACCATTGATGCACATAATGTCAAATGCATATCAAGAAAGCATTCTCGTAATGTTTCAAGTGAACGACACTGAATGACACTTCGCTGAAGAGACCACCCCAACCGACAACAGAAAGAGGAGTGTTGTGGTTACACCAGAGCAGTCTGCCAATAAATTACAACCAGACCTGCAGACACACCTAGAAATAAAACACCAATCGTGGCAGTCAGGTAAGCACAACTCCACATGCAGTTTTACAATATCTTCCACTGGTTTAAACCAAGAGGCCACATAGAACTAGAAGATAGACCCATGTTGGGTATACAAGTGTTACATTCAGCTCATAGCTAGGGCTCATATATGCGGATATATGCTGGGTGTGTTCTGGTACCTCAAACACATATACTTCATCAACAACCAATAACTATCAAGATAACAGGTGTTATCTTTTAATCAATAAATGTCACATAGCTCTAAACGGCTGCTAAGATCTAGTGGCTATGTTCATTGCACAAGCTGTGACTAGAGTATGTAATATAGATATCATTCAAAGTCGGACTAATCATTCTGGTATAGAAATACAAATTGTTGAAAGTGTCTGCTAAACATCTGTCCTAGGCAAACCAATATTACATTCATGAAATGAACACAATATTTGCATTTCCGAGGATCTCTAGATACATACCAGATAATTGTCGATGCAAAACGCTAGCATTGGCATAAAGTGAAACAGTTCTCATTTACAAATCAGAATCTATGAATCTATGAAAATTACTAACTAAACAGTCTAAACAAGAAGAGTACAATTGTAGTCTAATCACATTCTTGGCGTCAGTCAATCGTCTTAAGCTTTGTACAGGCATGTCTAGGTTTTCTACTTAGCTCACTTGTGTCTAATTTGCTAGGAGATGCTTTGAGATCACTATTGATCTCTATACATTTTGGCCTTTGAGTCCAACTGTGTTTGGATGAACACAGCTCAACCAATGGTGCCGGTTAAACGATGGTTCTGTGCCGATTATAGCACGTAGCTCCAACAATAGAGGCTACATTACATGGGCTCCTTTATTTATAACTCTAAACCAACTCAAGCAAAATAATTAAACCAAACAAACATTTACTCTGTCGTATTTCAAATTCCTAAGTTTATCACGTGACTGGTCCTTCAAATACCAGCACTGTGTCATCATTCACCATTTACTGGCTTTGCGTTACGCTACTTAAATATATACTAACGGATCATATACATTTTTTTGCCATTTCTTCTCATGTTCAAAGAGAATTCAAAGAGTGTTTGTAATGAGGAGAAGCGGGTTGTGGTGGGAGGTCGGGCAGGGACGGGCGTCATGGTCGGTTGTAATGCTATAAAACAACAATCAATGCCATTTGAATAGCTGTCTTAAAATATTTGAATACTCATAAACACAAAAATATTCGAGTTCCTCCACCACCCCGCCGACTCGTGGCAGTGTTAAGAACTCCGTGACCTTTCTGCATGCGCGTTCTAATCGTCACAGCAGTGTCATTACATTCAGGATGTCGACCTCTCTAGTCGGGAACCGGCGGTGTCTCCGGCCGGTATCGACGGGCGGGATTATGTGTTCTTACGGGTAGTCAGAGAGCGTGTATATAAAAAGATGAGAGGGACTACTGTCATACTAGACCGTGCAACAACTGCCGACAGTGGCGCTCCAATTGGTGGTTGTTGGACAGTTTACGCATATGGGCAAACTCAAGGCATTGTCAATGGCAGTGAGCAATCTTCATACAGAAAACATTAAATATCTCTAAAACTACAACACCTAGAAACAAACTGATTGGAATACACATAGAAAACATGTTTACCAAAAAGATTATATTAAATTGATATGGTTAGGGTTCTGTATTTCTATTAATTTGGAATAAAACTGACGTTTTTCACTACGCGTACGGCAAACTCAATGCATTGTCAATGGCAGTGAGCAATCTTCATACAGAAAAAGTGAAATATCTCTAAAACCACACCATCTAGAAACAAATCGCTTTGTACACATATAGAAAACATACTCAACGAATAGATTATATTAAATTTATAAGGTTAGGGTTCTGGATTTCTATTAATTTTGAATAAAACAAATGTTTTGCACTGCACGTACCGGCAAACTCAAGGCTTGTTCAACAATAACCGCCAGGATCGCCACTGCAGTCTGTGTTACATATTTTCGCGGGAGTTGTCCCTCTCATCTGTTTATATACACGCTCTCTGGGGTAGTGTTCGGGGGTAATGGGTGGTGAAGACGTGGGTCAGCCATGACAGAGTGGAACACCTACAACCTACAACGCTAATGCCCGGTACACACCTCCCGTACACGATATAAAACTGCCCGTTTCGCGCATAAGTTTGAGTTTTAGTCGTTAGGTGTGCGACCCCCTAGCACACCAGAGCCTTGCGATTCGCGACTTAAAACTCAGTTTTAGGGGTTAAAACTGAAATCGCAAGGGATTCGAAAAACGAATCAGGCAGTTTTAGTCGTGAAACGGGACGGGTCGGGGTCGTGATGCGCAGTCAGTTTTAGTGCGTGAATCATAAACGGGAGGTGTGTGCCAGGCATTAGCCTACCCTGGAGTGATGTGGTGGGTGGGTGGAGGGGGATGGCGGCGCAGAGATGAGGAACAATAGCCGAATGTAGACCGGACATACGGAGAGGAACGAAGACACGTCAAAGACGGACATCAAGGGCACAAACTGAGTGACACGATACCTAACAGATATATATGTATATATATGGATATTAACAGATTGAGCTGATCAAACAGGTAGATTGCGGAAGTAGTCGTGTTTTTTTAATTACTGTTTTGTACATTTGCCAGGACGGTAAGATTTTCACTCCTAGGTCATATCAGGAGGATGGGTACCAACTTGTGACAGTGCGCACTCATGGCAACTGCTGCCCCATTGGGAAACCAGATGACCTGATTTATCAGCTGTTTATCACTCAGTCACATTGTGCGTAATGCTTTGGCATTGCGGGTAATCAGGATCGCGAATACAGACCAAGGCGTGCCAGTACTAAGGACGTCTATTGTGTCGCCGACTAGCGGAATTCTTTAGAACTATGTAACAAACTCAAACGCCGACTAGCGGGTCTTTTCTAAACTTAGTCGCCGATCAGGTAAACAGGACTTGATGATGTATTACGCAGTACACTTGTACTACCGATGCGCCCCTTTTCGGGTAGACTTTTGCTATATAAGGCGGCGCACTGACGGGGTTTGGCCATTATGACCGGAGGAGCCAGGAGACAATAACCAGCCTTAAATTGGCCTCCCACCCACCCTACATGTGAAATTGGAAAGTAGGGCCATAGCATCTCTAGCCTCATTTCTTAAGCATTTGTGAGCTGACATTTGTATAACCTGACGTTTAACTTTCCTTAATTAAAAATGCCATAACTATATTTGCTGTGTTCACGTTTTTCCTGATTATCCTGATACTGAGCAAACCAGTCATCACCCTCTCCTATCAATGCTGAATGTCAGGCTAGGCAGTGGCAAGTATCAGTTTTGTAAGTCACTGTTCTGATCGACGGGAAGTGAATAAATGTTGTCACCGATTAAGGAGACAAGGTGGGCACGGGGAGGGTGGGGGGAGGCGTAAAGGCACGCTGTGGCCCACAGTCCGCACTGTCTGATATCGCCCCAGCACAATTTTGACCATGGGAGGAAATGGGATATTCAATATGAATTAGTCAACTCCATAGATAGAATGAATTAAATTTGGTATGCATATTGATCGAGCATAGATCTACTTTTGCACTTGTAAATACATTATTAAAATATATAATCAACAATTAATTAAGAAATAAAGTCTAATAGACTGAGATTCGAACCTGGTACCTCTAGATATTTAGTCTAGCAATCTTCTACCTGAGCGACTGAGGCACTATTGAAAGTAAGCATTCTCTAACCAAGTTGTATCAAGTCAAGGTTTGTGCAGGTTATACTTATTTACATCATGTATCTTAATTAGATTATTCACATTATGATTCTTACTTAGATTATCTACATCATAATTATTTAGAGAACAATTCATGATGAGGGAAAACAGCTTCAGATATTCAGTATAGAAATCGTGGACAATTTCTGTTCATTATACAACATTTAACCAACCGATGTGAAATTCTGATAATTTTGCAACATCCGACATTTCAATTTTGATATCCGATTTGTCCAATGAATTCCGGTATTGGGCGACGCCCTTACACAAACTGGGTAGGTATTGTCCAGTATAACCCGCAGGTCGGGCGCGGTGAACAGCTATGGTAATGGTAGAGAATAATGAATCTGTCTCCCTATCTACAGAGGCAGCGGGCTTAGGGAGCAGGGAAGGACGGCTGGGCTATACAGGGCCATGAGTTCTTGTACAAAATGTGTGCATGTTTACCAGCCTCCTACAATGCTAGTAAATGAACGGTGGTGGTTGGGGCGTGGTTGTAGTAAATGAATGGTGTGTGTGTGGGGGGGGGGGGAGTCTGGTTGTTGTGTTGGGTGATGGGGACGTGCCCTTCGTGGTGGAGCTCGGCTGTGGCGCCGTGTAGAGAGAGTCGGAGCAGGCGTCTAGCGGCCTGTATGCACAACATGCAGAGACCGGCGCTACCATGTACACTCAGTCAGTTTAAGTAGCTAATTAATCAGCGAGCACTAGCGTGCAGACATACTCCCAGGCAGCTGTACCTTCTCGCACGCAGCTCTCGTCAGCGTCGCCATCGTCGTCCCGATATCCCAAGGCGCATGCGCAGTTCGCCTCCCGGCAGCGCGCAAGACCGTCCTGCGCATATAGGTCAAGGTCGCACTCGGAGCGTACTACCCGGGAGTAGGGTTCAGGGTCAAGGTCGGGACCTGGACCGGCGAGCTGCTCGTAGGGGTCGGGCGCGTAGTCGTCCACGCCCCCTGTCAGTGTGTACGGATCCAACTGCAGCTCCAGGTCGGGCTCCACCCCGGCCACCTTCGTGTACGGTTCGCGCATTCGCGGCGACGAGCCTTCCTTCACCTTGAACCCGGCGGAGCGACCTTGACCGAGCAGTGCCGAGTGGGCGGCGTCGGCTGACTTTGGGGTGTTGGCATGGTCGTTGTTGTCGCTGTTTGTGTGTCGCTTGGCTGACACCTCACGTGTGCCCTTATTACTACATGTTGGGTTGTTGGGTGAGCCAGGAAGAAGACAAAATAAAAGTAATACAGGAAATAAAAGAGACTACACCCAAAAGACCTCCCAATAAAGACCAACAAACACTTCAGCAATAATACACAGGGGAAAAATAGTCGTAAGAAGAAAGAGGACGAAATGACAACCTAGAAGGGTTTGTGGCTGATTGTCACCGAGCCAACCAATTATGAATCTCAGACAATCAAGACGACACTGGGAAGAAAGGTATGATATAAAATGCAGATGGGCGCATATACTCTAATACCCCAGTCACACGAGGCCTGCGTTCGTTTCCGATCGATTCATGAGGTCAAAACGTCCTCCTTGCGCCCTCCTTACGCCCTCATTGAGTCCTGTTGCTGCGAAATTGCCAACCTCCCGGCGCCCATTTCGGAAATTTTGGGCGCAAGGAGGTTGCTGCTGCTGCACATGCAACCTCCTTGCGTCCTGTTCCGGCGGTGCCATTCAAAATGGTTGGCGCCCTGGCGCTGCCCTGGCACCGCCCTGGCGCCACCCTGGCACCGCCCTGGGTTGGCGAGTTGCCATGCGATGCTGCAGTCACCATGTGGTCAGCGTCGACCTGGCGCCGACCTGGCGCCGACATGGCACCGACATGGCGCCGACATGACGCCTACAACATATTTGATATTTGAATCACTGTATCGAATGGAACGCTGGGTGGTTGGCATCCTTTTGGGCGTAAGGAGGTTGGCGGAGAACGCTACCTCTCGTGTGACTGGGGTATAAGGAGAGTAACACAGAAAGAGTCGCACGATCTTCTTTGTTGTTCTCACTAGCAATGATTACACACATATCGACTGTTGGATCAGGATCGTGGACCCAATGTCTGAGGGAAATGAGCTTCACGAGTTGCAACTGACGATGAAGAGGGTGATCGAGATGGTCAAGGTGTCTGAGTGAACTGCTGAGCAGGGTGACAGACAATGGCACTTCTTTACATGGAGGTGCGTATACACATATGTGTGAACGCGGGCCCGTCTACCGGAAGTAGTGAGACGAGGGCATTGATTAGCAACAGAACCGGAAGTGGACCGACTTGATCTGCCATAGTGCAGCTACCTGCTCCCCATGCCGCTCAAACTGGCTGAACCAATTATTAAATACATAGGAGCAGCAGTCAGGCACGGATCTCAATATTTAATATGCACATAACATGATATAATCATATCATAACATTTCACAAAAATGAAGAGTTCACGCGCAAATCCCAGTAAATGCCATTCCAAAAATGTACTTAAGCATTGCAGTCCAACATTCAAAAGGTAATTTTTTTACATTCCTACTTTGTGTCTGTTGGTCCATAACCAGTTCTTCACAACCAATGTGGAATTAGAGGGGATTAAAATTACTTTCAGGTACATTAACAAAAAATTAAGTCAACTTTTGGATTGGTGTTTGTGGGGATTAGTGCTTGAACTCTTCATATATATGTATAAAATGTGCTTGCATACACATATGTGTTTATATATGTGCTTATATATGTATTTATATATGTGTATATGTATGTAACCTACACAGATATATGTATACACTTTCCAAAAAAAAGCTGGTTGGAGGTCAGACGGTCGACATTGGTTTGCACGTTAACCCCCGGTCAGCCAAGAGTTCACTGACCCCGGTGTGGCGGTTTCAGCGTGTTCCCATGCTCAGACGTGTACCTCGCTTCTGCGCATGCGTCAGAATCTAATACGCATGGCCGTAATCGATTAACACTACCCGGGCGACTCGGGTCATTCCAGTCATCAGAATTTCAAATAGAACACAGCGAGTGGAGTCGACAAATA
This sequence comes from Branchipolynoe longqiensis, assembly GCA_030323885.1. Taxonomy (NCBI): domain Eukaryota; kingdom Metazoa; phylum Annelida; class Polychaeta; order Phyllodocida; family Polynoidae; genus Branchipolynoe; species Branchipolynoe longqiensis. Next base: position 24,970,046 of record CM059199.1, read on the forward strand.
CACATGCCGTGTGCAAAAAAAGAATAACTTAGATTAATTAAATGGAAATATAGGTAAACTAGGCCATCATAAAATACTTTAAATCCTATTTTGCTGTAGTTTTAACGGTTATTAAAAAAAAAAAAAAAAAGTGTCCACCCGAGCGCGGAGAAGCGTATTCGATTATTCGACCCGAGTTTGTAGGATGTGCGCATGCGCCAATAAGTGACTCGGGTGACCCGAGTTGATGCGCAATCCGCGCATGTGCAGAAGCAACGGGACACGTCTGAGCACGGGAACACGCTGAAACCGCCACACCAGGTTAACCTGCAGCTAACCGAGTTAAGGCGAGTGCAGTCTGAACCACTGCCAACACTCACCGGACTGAGCGGCGGGGGGTGGGGGGGGGCGGGAGGGGCGGGGGGGGGGACCCAGGTGGCGCCAGGCCTGCATACTTAAACCGGAGGAGAGGACATAGACGAAATAGAATACTTATGAAAAGTATGAAAGCTGTTGTTATTTATATCCACATAATAGATGTCACCAATGTGATCAATGGGGAGAACGTGGGACGGGATGGCGGGCGGGGAGGACGGTCATTACGTTCTGGATATTTCCTAATCAAAGTGAGGTAATTATGGTCACCCGGTTTTACAACCAGATCCCGCACGTCTGCTGCTCATTTGAACCACTTCCCGCCTGTGTAGGCTACAACCCCGCAGGGTGTGCACGGCGCCTGGTTTTCTCCTGCCAGTATTATTTAGAATGGACCCTAACTTCGCCTTGTCTGCATGTTATTGTCAATTGGATATACCCTGCTATGTGTTACTGTGAATTCCTGTTGGGTATTCCTACACATATACCTACTTGTCATTAGTTCTGTGTTCACTATGTATTCTGTGCAACTGCTCTATGAGCGACTTGGTCACCAGCTGACATGCTGCTAGAGCAGCAAACGCCACTCAAAGGAAATGCACGACGAGTAAGTTATCGCCCCCGGGGGTAAGGACCGAGTTCGGGGTAGCTATCGCCTTGGGTAAGAAATGGGTCACGGGGTATGCATGAAGCCAAATCGGCGAGGAGGTAGCTACCCTTGTGTTTATTTATAGATTTGGGAAATCCCTCTGCATTTGTAGCCATATATTAGGCTCAAATATATTAAATGCGATCATATTTAACAGAATTACATACCCAATAAGTGAAATCTTATCAATTTAACCCTAAATTCGAAGCGTTATTAAGGCTACCGCCGCATTGGCGGCGATATTAATAGTTATATTTTCGAATCGACGAACGTACAGTAAACAAACCGCCGCCGCCAGTAATGGCCCTGTCACACTACGACGTTTCTCACCGGCGACCCGTCAGCGTTGAAAATAAAATTAAAGCGTCGAGTCTGTGTCTCTGTCTGTGTCTGTGTCTGTGTCTCTGTCTCTGTGTCTGTCTCTGTATGTGTCTCTATATGTGTCTCTGTCTGTGTCTCTGTCTCTGTCTGTGTCTCTGTATGTGTCTCTGTCTGTGTCTGTGTCTGTCTCTGTATGTGTCTCTGTATGTGTTTCTGTATGTGTCTCTGTCTCTGTCTGTGTCTCTCTGTCTGTGTCTCTGTCTGTGTCTGTGTCTCTGTGTCTCTGTCTGTGTCTCTGTGTCTGTCTCTGTGTCTGTCTCTGTATGTGTCTCTGTATGTGTTTCTGTCTGTGTCTCTGTGTCTCTGTCTGTGTCTCTGTGTCTGTCTCTGTATGTGTCTCTGTCTGTGTCTCTGTCTGTGTCTGTGTCTGTGTCTCTGTCTGTGTCTCTGTGTCTGTGTCTGTGTATGTGTCTCTGTCTGTGTCTCTGTCTGTGTATGTGTCTCTGTGTCTGTCTCTGTATGTGTCTCTGTCTGTGTCTCTGTGTCTCTGTCTGTGTCTCTGTGTCTGTCTCTGTATGTGTCTCTGTCTGTGTCTCTGTGTCTCTGTCTGTGTCTGTGTCTCTGTGTCTGTCTCTGTATGTGTCTCTGTCTGTGTCTCTGTGTCTCTGTCTGTGTCTCTGTATGTGTCTCTGTCTGTGTCTGTGTCTGTCTCTGTATGTGTCTCTGTATGTGTCTCTGTCTGTGTCTCTGTCTGTGTCTGTCTCTGTATGTGTCTCTGTCTGTGTCTCTGTGTCTGTGTCTCTGTCTGTGTCTCTGTCTGTGTCTCCGTGTCTGTGTCTCTGTCTGTGTCTCTGTGTCTGTCTCTGTATGTGTATCTGTCTGTGTCTCTGTCCGTGTCTGTGTCTCTGTCTGTGTCTCTGTCTGTGTCTCCGTCTGTCTGTGTCTGTGCCTCTGTCTCTCTCTCTGAGACACAGAGACACACACACACAGACACACACACACAACACATAGACACACACACAGATACACAGAGACATGCACACATACACAGAGACACACACAGAGACACAAATACACACACACATACACAGAGACACACACACACACACACAGACACAGACAGACAGAGACACAGAGACACACACACAGAGACACAGAGACACACACACAGACACAGAGACACACACAGAGACACAGACACACAGAGACACAGACACACAGAGACACACACACAGACACACAGACAAAGAGACGCAGAGACACAGACAGAGACACATACATAGACAGAGACAGAGACAGAGACACATACACAGACACACGGACAGAGACACAGACACATATAGAGACACATACAGAGACAGACACAGAGACACATACACAGAGACACAGACACAGACACAGACACAGAGTCACAGACAGAGACACATACAGAGACAGACACAGAGACACAGACAGAGACACAGACACAGAGACACAGACAGAGACACAGACAGAGACACAGACACAGACAGAGACACAGACAGAGACACATACACACACAGACAGAGACACAGACAGAGACACATACAGAGACACAGAGACACAGACAGAGACACAGACAGAGACACATACACCGAGACACGGACAGAGACACATACAGAGACACAGACACAGATACAGACACAGACAGAGAGACACAGACAGAGACACATACAGAGACAGACACAGAGACACAGACACAGAGACACAGAGACAGACAGAGACACAGACAGAGACGTTTCGCCAAAAAAGGACACACGTCGCCGCGCATTGGAGAGAAACGTCGTAGTGTGACAGGGGTATATGGAACGCGACGTCGAGGCGGCGGCGGCGATTTGTTTACTTTACATTCGTCGATTCGACAATATTAATATCGCCGCCAATGCGGTGGTAGCCTTAATAACGGTTCGAATTTAGGGTTAAATTGATCAAATTTCACTTATTGCGTATGTAATTCTGTTAAATATGATCGCATTCAATAGATTTGGCCCGAGTCGGTCCCTACCCCCGCCCTTATACCTGCTACTGGGTAGGGGTAGCTTACCCGACTTTTACCCCCCCGGGGTAGCCTTACCCCGGACACATGCATAGCAACTTTTCGCCGCTACCCCGGAAATCCCTACTACCCCGAGAGGTAGAGCGCTACCCCCGCGTCATGCATACGGGCCCAGATCTCTGACTGACGAGGCACAATATCAGTTAGCGTTGCGTAATCCAACTGCTTCCAGTTCCTGCCTTATTTCAACATATTTAAATATATATTTGGTGGATCGCATGATATACCTTACTGTAGTTCGACATCACGTTTATTATAAATGGTTTGCTTTGTAGATATTTGAAGTGAAAAGATGCAAAAGTAATTTCGGCATGCACGTTAAATTACTGGAACCAGAGATGTTAACAAGTTCCATTACATTAAACTGACACTCATTGCTATGCAGCAAGTACGCTTAATAAGGGCACTGGGATCTGAGTTGGATATATAATATCACAATTAGATGAATGTTTTAGGTTAGAATATTTAATGCTTACATCAGACCCTGCAAGTTTAACTTCAATGATCAATCGGGAAGCAAGGCTTACAAAGTGACATTAGCAGCTTTGCAGTTTGTTGGTGTTTTTTTTTGTGATAGGTGTATTTATGCCTGCCCATAACGGTTAAGTCTAATGACTTGTTTTCGCCGCCAGACAGTAATAGTCTTGTGACTCCCTTCTTTTTTTAAATTATCATTTTCAGTTGTTGTGTAGCTAACTACTGCATGCATTCTTTCTCTGTTTGTAAGCATTCTCCCACATCCCCCAAACCTCTGTGAGTTTGTTCTTTCTACAATTGGATAATTGTTTGGTTACCAATAGTTAATTTCTCTGAATGTCTTCACCTTGCTGTGTTAGTGGTTATTAGGTTTTGATTTTAAGTTTAAAGTTGACATTTTGTATATATCATACCTAGCATCTATACCCTCTAAAACTTTGCGTGAATTATCAGTGTATTTTCTATTTATTTATTTATTTATCTATCTTTCTTTTTCCTCTTTAATTCATTTTATTTGTTGTTGTCATTAGTCTAGCAGTGCATTTAACTCTCTTTTGATTAATGTTTTATATGTTTCTATTGTCCCTGTACTTCTGTCTTCTACTCCCAGTGTATTCCATTCCCTTGCCTTCATGTACTCAGTACTCCTCTCATATGATCTGTTTTTGGCTCTGTTTATTATCAGTCTGGGGCCATCACTACCTCTTGTTGCCTTTTTTGTTACCTGCACCTTCCCAGGCTTCCTTGTCTCCCTGAATGCTGCTATTTTGAGATGTCCTTTTCTCCTGTAATTTAGTGTGTTGACTCTTGCTTTCCTATGGAGATCATCAGTTGGGTGTCTTATGTTCCACCTTTAGACATATCTGAAGTGCTCTATTTTGTAGTCTTTGTAGTTTATCCAACATATTTTTGTTACCCCCCATATATATTACATCACCATAGTCAAAGTATGGTAGTATCATACCTTTATAGATTTTAATAGCCATATTTGTAGTTAGGTATTTTGTGGTATTCGCTATTATCCAGATTTTGTGGTTTGCCTTCTTGATAACTTCTTTTATGTTATCATTATAGTTTAGTTTCCTATCAAGATTCATCCCTAGATATCTGTAGTTGGTCTGATAATCAAGAACCTTTCCTCCCAAAATTATTGGCTCCTCATTGCCATAGTTGATGCCAAACATTAATTAATTCTGAAATCTTTACCTGGAATTTTAGGAGAGTTGAAAACGTGACCAGACTCTGATTTTAAGCAGGTATGATTTAGCATTTGAAATAGGAGGCCTGACTATTGGACAGCACAGCAAGGGTTTCGGAAGTGACGTAATGGCGGAGATTGGGTAACATCAGGTGAGATTGTGGTGAGGAATGGGGTGGGGGTGGGGTGGGCGATGGTGGCCGCTGAGGGGGCTGGGTGTAAACCACAATGAAGATGTATTTGACACACTGGGCATAGGGCTGTGAAAGAGAAATTATGTTGTGCTGACCTTACAGTGCATCAGGTCGTGAAACCAGGAAGTAAAACTCACCATACGGTGCATACGGTTGTTAAACAGGAAACATGTGATACTCACTGTACAGTGCATACCGCTCTGAAACCGGAAGTGAGTGACAGACACTATCCTCACAAGGCGATGACGCCGGAAGTAAATCTTACCATGCACTGCATACGGCTGCTAAACCTGAAGAGACACTCACCATACAGTATAATAGGCTGTTCACCAGAAGTGATATTCACCATACAGTGAATGAGGCTGTTAACTCGAAGTAAGTCACACCTACCATACAGTGAATAAAGCTGTTAATCTGAAGTAAGTCACACTTACCATAGAGTGAATAAGGCTGTTAAGCTGAAGTAAGTGACACTCACCATGTAGTGTATAAGGCTGTTAAACCTGAAGTAAGTGACACTCACCATGAAGTGTATAAATTATGTTGTACTGACCTTACAGTGCATCAGGTCGTGAAACCAGGAAGTAAAACTCACCATACGGTGCATACGGTTGTTAAACAGGAAACATATGATACTCACTGTACAGTGCATAACGCTCTGAAACCGGAAGTGAGTGACAGACACTATCCTCACAAGGCGATGACGCCGGAAGTAAATCTTACCATGCACTGCATACGGCTGCTAAACCTGAAGAGACACTCACCATACAGTATAATAGGCTGTTCACCAGAAGTGATATTCACCATACAGTGAATGAGGCTGTTAACTCGAAGTAAGTCACACCTACCATACAGTGAATAAAGCTGTTAATCTGAAGTAAGTCACACTTACCATAGAGTGAATAAGGCTGTTAAGCTGAAGTAAGTGACACTCACCATGTAGTGTATAAGGCTGTTAAACCTGAAGTAAGTGACACTCACCATGTAGTGTATAAGGCTGTTAAATCTGAAGTGACACTTACCTAGTAGTGCATAAGGCTGTTAAACCTGAAGTGACACTCACCATGCAATGTATAAGGCTGTTACATCTGAAGTGACACTCACCATGTAGTGTATAAGGCTGTTAAATCTGAAGTGACACTCACCATGTAGTCCATAAGGCTGTTAAATCTGAAGTGACACTCACCGTGCAATGCATAAGGCTGTTAAATCTGAAGTGACACTCACCATGTAGTGCATAAGGCTGTTAAATCTGAAGTGACATTCACCATGTAGTGCATAATGCTGTTAAATCTGAAGTGACACTCACAACGTAGTGTATAAGGCTGTTAAATCTGAAGTGACACTCACCATGTAGTCCATAAGGCTGTTAAATCTGAAGTGACACTCACCGTGCAATGCATAAGGCTGTTAAATCTGAAGTGACACTCACCATGTAGTGCATAAGGCTGTTAAATCTGAAGTGACACTCACCATGTAGTGCATAAGGCTGTTAAATCTGAAGTGACACTCACCAGCAATGTATAAGGCTGTTAAATCTGAAGTGACACTCACCATGCAATGTATAAGGCTGTTAAATCTGAAGTGACACTCAGCATGTAGTGTATAAGGCTGTTAAATCTGAAGTGACACTCACCATGTAGTGTATAAGGCTGTTAAATCTGAAGTGACACTCACCATGCAATGTATAAGGCTGTTAAATCTGAAGTGACACTCAGCATGCAATTTATATGGCTGTTAAATCTGATTGATTGATTGATTGTTGGTTGCTTTACGCCATGTCGGCAGCATAGGCCATATTCACGGCGAGAAATGTTTGTTTTTTGTTCAAATCATCGCTTTTACATGTAAAAGCAGACAATCAATTATGTGCCAATAGACACTCATTAAATTAGAAAGCTCACAATCATATATTTGTGGTCAAGGGAAACAAATTCCCATACAAAAAGAAAAGTTTTATTAATAATTGATAGAATCTATTTAGTAAACTATATGAGGTGGTACAGTCCAGCTGCCCTCAAAAAGGCTAAAATGTTTTCCTGTTTTACCTTAGTAAAAAGGTCATGCATACTGTCTGCAGTGTAGAACTGTTGGCACAGGGCCAACAAATCAAAGCAGCTTAGTAAGATGTGTTTGAGGGTCAGCGGGGACTGACACCCTATACATTCAGGGGGAGGTTCCCCCTTGAGCAGAAAAGCATGTGTAAGCCACGAGTGGCCAATACGGCAGCAGCTAAGGACCACTTGGTCCCACCGACCTCCCGCATGAGTCTGTGGTGGCTTTCCCACAGATGGTTCAATTTCTTTAAGTTTAGTAATGTTTTCATCCCACTCATGTTGCCATTTCGATTTCATGTGGGTGGCTATTAGTGGTTTCAGATCAGAGTGAGGGATCAGACACGGTTCAAGATCACAGTTCAGGGCCTTCTCCGCAGCCCGATCAGCTCGTTCATTTCCTTGTATGCCAGCATGGCCAGGCACCCAGCACAGGTGGATGTCATACCCATCTGTTGTCAGTTGGTTCATTTTATAAATGACCATTGCTAGAATAGGGTGATTCATTTTCACTCCAGCAACAGCCAGGAGGCAAGAGAAAGAATCGCTGTATATAACATAGTTAGTGTGGTTGGATACCTCGACACACTCCAACGCGAGAAGGAGTGCTCGGGCTTCTGCAGTGAAAATCGAGCTCTGATCAGGCAAACGTACACCAAATCTTTCCCGTTGGCAGACTGCCGCAGCCGCTACCCAGCTTTGGTCTTTCGAACCATCAGTGTATATGGAGAGGTGGTCTGCAAACTGGCCTTGAATCTCTGCTTCAGTCCTTGGTACTCGAGTGGATGTGTCCCAGACTTCCTCAGTTCCGTGAGTCGGAGGATAACCGATGGCTTTCTCAATGACCACGGGGGATGTTCTGGGACTTTGGCATCCTCCAACACGTCCAAATCCACACTCAAGGCCTCCAAATGAGGTTTCATTCGGAGCCTCAGTGGCCGGATGCAATTCGGCCTGGCTTCATACCTAGATTCGTCATGTTGCTCGAATAGACAATTGTGGGCAGGATTCAATGCATTAGTTTTTATCTTGAGTACATATTGCATGGCCAGTTTGATTTTCCTGTTGTTAAGTGATGGTTCATTGGCTTCGACCTAAAGGCTCTGAACCGGTGAGGTTCGGAAGGCCCCAAGGGCCAGGCGCAGTCCCTGGTGGTGGATCATGTCTAGCAGCCCAATATATGATTTCCTTGCGGAACCGTATACTATGCTGCCGTAATCCACTCGTGACCGAACCAAGGTTCTGTACACGGAGAGCAGAACATCTCTGTCCGCTCCCCACTCTGAGCTGGACAGCACCCTCAGAATATCTAGCATTTTCAGGCATCTTGTTTTCAGGTACTTTATATATGGCACAAAAGACAGTTTTGCGTCGAGAATGAGGCCCAGAAATTTGGTTTTCTCAACGATTTTAATGGGATCCCCATCCTGGGTCAGCTCCGGTTCCGCATGCATTCTACGCAGCAGGCAGAAGTGCATGCAGACTGTTTTGGTCTTGGAAAATTTGAAACCGTTCAGAACTGACCATAGATGGATGCCATTTATGCTTGGTTGTAGCTGTTTCTCTATGACATTCATGTTAGCACCACTGTAATATAAAACAAAGTCGTGAAATGACACTCGAAATCTGAAGTGACACTCACCATGCAATGTATAAGGCTGTTAAATCTGAAGTGACACTCACCATGCAATGTATAAGGCTGTTAAATCTGAAGTGACACTCACCATGAAATGTATAAGGCTGTTACATCTGAAGTGACACTCACCATGCAATGTATAAGGCTGTTAAATCTGAAGTGACTCACCTAGTAGTGTATAAGGCTGTTAAACCTGAAGTGACACTCACCATGCAATGTATAAGGCTGTTAAATCTGAAGTGACACTCACCATGTAGTGTATAAGGCTGTTAACTAGAAGTAAGTGACAATCACCAAACATTATATACGGCTTTTAACCAAAAGGAAGTGGCACTCACCATACAGTATATAAGGCTACGACTACAAAGATTACGAAGGCGGACCCGGCTGCTATCACGGCGTACATCCAGAAGTTGGTCGGGCCATCTTCTGAAACAGAGAAACCTCTTAACACGGTCCAACCGTTCTGGCCCACACGGCAATGTACGGAGCGCGGTGGTAGAAGGAAGCGTAACAGGATATCACAGTGTACAGCGACACAGTGGCAGGATAGCACAGTGTACAGTGGCACAGTGGCAGGATAGCACAGTGTACAGCGGTACAGTGGCAGGATAGCATGGTGTACAGCCGCACAGTGGCAGGATAGCACAGTGTACAGTGGCACAGTGGCATGATATCACAGTGTACACTGGCACATTGGCAGGATAGCATGGTGTACCATGGTACAGTGGCAGGATAGCACAGTGTACAGAGGCACAGTGGCAGGATAGCACTGTGTACAGTGGCACAGTGCAAGGATAGCACAGTGTACAGTGGCACATTGGCAGGATAGCACTGTGTACAGCGGCACAAGGGTGGATATCATGGTGTACAGGTGCACAGTGGCAAGATAGCATGGTGTACATCAGCACAGTGGCAGAATAGCATGGTGTACAGTGGCACAGTGGCATGATAGCATGGTGCACAGTCGCACATTGGCAGGATAGCACAGTGTACAACATCACAGTTGCAGGAGAGCACAGTGTACAGCGGTACAGCGGCAGGATAACACAGTGTACCATGGCATGGTTGCAGGATAGCACAGTGTACAGCTGCACAGTGGCAGCATATATTGGTGTACATCGGCACAGTGGCATGATAGCACAGTGTACAGTGGCACAGTGTCAGGAGAGCACAGTGTACATCGGCACAGTGGCAGGATAGCACAGTGTACAGTGGCACAGTGGCAGGATAACACAGTGTACAGCGGCACAGTGGCACAGTAGCAGGGTGGAAGGATATCACAGTGTACATCGGCACAGTGGCAGGATGGCACAGTGATACATCAGTACCGATGTGCTGCGGCACAGTAACACGATGCCACCCCAGTGGTACACTGGTTAAGTTGTGCACGTAGTGCTTGGCTTATCACTATTGGTATGTATACATAGAGAGGCAGAACTTACTGTGTATACCCCATTTAATCTAAAACCTCACTAACCGACCACCTCTACAGATCGACCACTCCCCTATATCGATCGCTTTATTTGGGTCCCAACAGTACCATTGTAACCATATTCTAACTCCCTGAACCGACCACCTCCCCAAATCGACCATTTAAAGTCGGTCGAATTAGAGAGGTTTTACTGTAATTCATTATCTTCCAACTAGGCCCTCCTCGCGTAAAAATTAAAGAGTTAATCAGCTAATTTTCACTTTCTTTCTACAAGAATATTTGCGATATTTGAATAATATATTGAAACTCTATAACTATTAACTGTGGTATTGCACTCGGTACTGCTAAGAGTTACTCTAACAGCTGAGCGGGGTTGAGACGGCTGAATTACATTAACGGTCACAGTTTGACTGCAATCACCCCCAGTTTTGATTAGAATCTAAATAACGATCAGATAATACGCGCTCTCAAGATATACAAATAATAAATAGTCATATTAGATCATTCCAATTGTGAATAACTCAAGTTGTGTTCGCCATGTGATTGGCCCTTTAAGAGCCGCGTTGCAATACACTGTCCCCCTCCCCCCCCCCCCCCCCCCCCCCCCCGCACACGCCCCCCGTTCCTCGTACCTGGGAAGTACAGCGCCATGTTCTCGGCAGTCAAGTCGCCGTTTTTGCCGGTGCCGTTCTTGCCCGCCATCTTGCGGTTACACTCGGTGAGCTCGTTGTTCTTGGTGAAGATGGCGTGGAAGCCGGTGACGCAGTCACACGTGTTGACGTCACGGCAGTAGGAGTGTGTGACGTCACACCCAGGCTGACAGATCCTGATGGTTGACGGGCGGTCCTTCTCTCTACAACCGCCTGGAACAAACGCGAGGGGGAAACGTGAGGTGGTGTGGAGATTGGTGGACGTGCATGTTGAGGATACCAGCCACAACTTCAGTTCTTGCCACTACCATGTAGAGAGGCTCATGAAACTCCGCTGTCAGACATTCTCCTGTTGGCAGGCTGCACAGTGAACGGCTACACGCAATATTAGTTCTGCATCTTCCGTCAGAGGGCGGGTTGGTGGTGGAAATCGCACATTGGTTTGCTATTTATAGCAGTAGTTCAATCGGTTAGAAATTACTGTTTTTCACCAAAACCACTATGGGCTACAAGTGCGCCAATTGTGTGCTTGAGTACCACACAATTAATACTTAATGCATCATTAATACTTAAGTAACTTCCGAACATATGATCCTACTTAGTTCTCCAGATGTTTAGCATTATTTGGGCAGGCTAAGGGCAGGTTGGCTCAGTGTCCGGATAATATGACAGTGGGATAATATGACAGTGTCCGGATAATATGACACGGTGACAGGGTACCTTGGTTGAGACAATACCAACATATTTCTATGATTGTGCACTATCATAACTTGACTTCAGGGGTTGTAAGGAGATAAGACCTTATTTATTGAATGACGAATTAAAGGAACACCAGATAATGCTGTTAAGTGAGGATGCTGACTCACTCAACATTCACACTGATAACCTATTAAATCACCTGACTAAGTTCATTATTAGAATATTACTCACAGCGTGCCCTATATCTGGGAATATAACCAAATATACTGATTGCGACTTCAAATTCCAACACTATCTGAATCCACACTATGTAGAGGGGACCGACTTGTTCCAATGTGCATTAATGGTGTCTTTTTAGTACTGCCCAACTGGGGTACTGTGCTGCTAACAATCCCCCTTAATCTTATTGACACTAAACCAACCAGTGCCCAGCAAAGCCAAGATAATGAGCGCGCCCAAAACTAACATAATACAATAACACTGTAAGATAAAAGAGTCCACTTTCTGTCTTCAATGAGCCACCTGAAGCCTGGCCAGTGCAAAAGGTGGGTGCCTTTCCCACTGTGATGCGGCCTCCTAAATAATTGTTGGCTGCAGTCTCATCAACTTATGCCGAGTACACACCTACCATTTACGATTCGTGCTCTAAAACTCGTGACTCGACCCGACCCCCTTAAAACTGAAAACGAGCCGATTCATTTTTCGAATCGCGAATCGCAATCGTAATCGGCCCATTTTAGCCCTAAAACTGAGTTTTTAGTCGGGAATCGCAATCGCTAGGTGTGCACGGGGAGCGCACACCTAGCAATTTTTGTGTGCGAAACGGGCAGTTTTAGATCGTATACGGTAGGTGTGTGCGCACAAACGGTAGGTGTGTACCTGGCATAAGCAGCTCCGTAATGGTGAAACTGGAAGCCGCAGAGTCAATTACGGGTGGTCGGCAGCGAGTGTAACTGAATCAGCAAGTGAACCTCGCACTGACAGCACGGCTTTCTTCTGTACTAAGCCAATAGCTTGTCACCGGTGTTACGATGGGCAGAAGGTGGCGCCGATAACGGCGAAAGGAGGAACTAATGCTTTGTAGTGCCAGTGAAGGGAGGGACGGATGCTGTCAGTAGCTGTGGTGGAAGGAGGAAGGAGAAAAGGAGGGAGAGAGGATGAGGGACACAGAATAAACGGGAGGAGGGCACAGGGAGTGCGATGCCACAGGGAGGGGGAAGGGAGGTGAGGAGCAGGAAGAGGAGGGGAAGAGAGAGGGAGGAAGACGTAAAGAGGGAGAACCGGGGAAGGAGAGGGGAGGATGAAGACGTGGGAAAGTGGAGAGAGGAAAGAAATGGATGAGACAGGATGGAGGACATAAGAGAAGAAGGAGGTGGACAAACAGCGGACATGGACAGGGGCTAATTGATCACTACCAATGTCCGCCATGTCCTCACTTGCTCAGCTCAGTTCCCCCTAGGAACAGCTCGTGAAGGCGGTGTGCGCATATCCGCTCCCCCCCTCCAACCCCCTCCAGCTGCTCGCCCGCCAAATACTTCCTCTGCTTCGTCTCAGACTGGGCACAATCTACTTCCGGCCGATCCGCGCATGTCAACAGCAGACTTTTCAACCCACCACAAGTCTGCCTCCCCGCATAGGTCTCACCATAGCAAAGAGCCAACCTGTACTTGTCCGTCTGCAGTATGAACAGCCACATTAACGAGTTATTGCCTGATACGAGATCGCAGGTCCGAACGTATCTAGTAAGCGTATAGACGAGGTGTCGCATTTGCGTTGCAATATCCTGAATGTCTCGAATCACAGATTCGGTGATAACACAACCATTAATACGTGTCAGCCTTCAAATCGTAATGATTCTGATCAGTAGAAACTGGAATTGCAACAAATCAAGCCATACTAAATTATCACAGGGCGATATCGGACTGACCAGTCAAATATAAACTTTATCAGGACATGACAGCTCGCCAAGCGTTACAATGGATATCATGGAGAACGTGTTATAAACACAAAATGGGTAAAAACGTCTATTTCCTGCTTGGCTGCTGTAATTAACATCGACGCTAAAGCCGTGTTCACACACGGGCGTTAAGTCGCCTCAACTAGTTCGCCTTGTCTAGTTCGGCTCACATTCGCCATGTGGACGCGACGCTGAGGCGGATTAGGGCTGATTCGCCTCATCTAGTTCGCTTCAAGTAAACCACGCCGCGAGGTAGTCCAGATGAACCGAACTAGCTTAAGTCGGCCCATATTGCCTGTGTGGATGGTAGTGGTTTAGATGAGGCGGTTTAAGGACGTCACAGTCGAGACCTGAGTTTGTTGACGTTCCGGTAAATTTGCTCTATGAAACTGCTAGCTGTGCACAAATATTTTTTTCATCATTTATTTTTAGGGTTTCACTGCCCAGCAGAAGTTTTGACCGTTCCAAAACAATATGATTCAGTCGAAACAGATCTAGGTCGAACCCACACTCTCTCGTGCTGACGTCGACTACCGAAACTGGCGCTGGTTAGTATGGACTTGCTCATGCGCAGATATCGATTTCTGGCTTAAACCGCCCCAATAGTCGGTGTGTGTGAATGCGCCACTAATTCGCTTCATCTAATTCACCTTATCTAAGTTGGCCTAAAGTTGTGTGTGTGAACACGGCTTAAGCCGTGTTAATACGAGAAAGTCTCAGTTCCAAGCTTTATTCTTCCAAGAGGTTTTTTTGTTGTTGAAGATTTATACTGCCTATCATGGATAAGTCTGAATAGACTTGTTTGCACCATTAGACAGTTTGTCGATAGAAAGCCCGAGCCTACACTTTTACCGACCCAAGGGATTTTTAACCTCCCACACCACATAGACATGGTATGAGAGCAACTGGCCTTTGATGTCGCTGTAAGTTATACACAGCGGTGGAAATCCAAATTGGCAGAGATGGGGGCACGGGGAATCGAACCACCGACCTTCAGATTAGGAGTCCGACCTAGAAAAAAGTCAGACACTCTAACCACTCCGCCACAGAGAACACGACAGAGAACAGGTTGCCTGTTTTTATCATAGATTAATATAACCCCCAAGGGGATTTAGAGGTTATCTGATGGCCTCTGGAACGCATACCTCGGGCATCAAACCGCATATTGGGTAATAACTCACTCAATCGCTCATGTCGCCACCCATGACGACATGACCTCAGATATTGCTAGGACATAGACCCCCTTTCGTGCCCTGGCTGTCACACGCCGGTAACCAGACGGGTATCGCTGGTGGTATAGACACGCACCCACCAGCCGGAAGTACCGAGTCTGCGCCAATACCGACGGGCCACATTCACCAGCAACAATTTCCGGCTGGTAATGGTTTTGTGACAGCCGCGCTGCTGACAGCTGGTACATGACAGCTGCTATGTGACAGCTAAGGCACTAACGACTCACAAGGGGCTGGGAGGGAAGGGGAGGGGAGGGGAGGGGAGGGGAGGGGAGGGAGGGGAGGGGAGGGGAGGGGAGGGAGGGGAGGGGAGGGGAGGGAGGGGAGGGGAGGGGAGGAGTATTTGCTTCGCTCAGCCTTGCTCGGCGTATCGGATAGTTAAGCTCGTTACACTTCTGAGTGAGTGAGTGGGGTTTAACGTCCAACCACAGTCCGAGGTCATGGCTAAAGGCCTCCTTACGATGTTACTATTATTAGTGGAGTTTTACGTCCTAGGAATAGCCGAGTTCAGTGAGTTCAAAGGTTCCTGTATCAGTGAGGGGAGCTTTATGTCATAGCAACAATCGAGATGAAGTCAGGATGTGATAGCACGCGATTTCTTGGAGGATGCATAGTGCTGCCTCAATGGGGTGCCTTAATGCCTCACTATGAAATGTAGCTGTTCCTTTTATCAGACACGAGGTTAGAAGAATACGGAGCAGGTCTGGTTGCCTGACAATATGTGCTGCTGGCTTGTTGTGAGGTCAGCTATAGTGATGAGCTGCATCGCTCCCATAAAGGGTACATTCCTTACACGCTGCATGCAGCATGCGGTATGCGAATGTGAATGCGAATGCGACAACAAATCAAAACGCCTTGAAGCCTATGGGTTACATTCCTTACACGTGGTATGCGAATGCGAATGCGAATGCAAATGCGAATGTGTCAACTCGATCGGTTCCTGTAGCGATTGGTGCGGCATGCGGTATGCGGCACACGGTGTGCAAATGGAAACATCAGTCGCACTTGTCCATTAGTTTTAGATGAGGAGAGGCGACTGAGCATTACGGAACGGTCATGCACAAGGGTGCTGAGGGGAAACATATGGTAGTGGTGGTGGTGGGGGTTCGGGTTGGTCAAAATGCTACCAGAGCCACAAAAATATGAATACATATCTATAATTTGGTAATTATAAAGGTAGGAACCCCCATGTGACTTACTAAGAGGTACATAGATATAAATGCAATATTAGGTCATATACAGTGCAGTATTGAGTATACTTGTTTATTTTTATTTTTTAAATATAGCCAGTCGTGTGCCGCCCACCGCATGCCGCATGCCATGTGTAAGGAATCATGCCATTCACATACCGCATGCCGCATGCTGCATGCAGCATACCGCGTGTAAGGAATGCGCGCTTTACTCAACTTCGGCCACTGCAGAGTAGTGCAAGCATAGGCGACCGGTCACTTATTTATACCACCACTCAGGTTGGTCACCTGACCACTCGTGGTCAGGTGACCAACCCTCCTTCTCGGGTCGTGTTAGGGTCAGACCAGACTTCTTGGAGGTAAAGAAATGCGAGCCGCACTCTAGTGTTCATGTCCTTCCTTTCTGTTTCGAGGTTCGAGTAATTTCTGTTTCGAGGTTCGAGTAAGGAGAACCAATCGTCACACTGTTGGCGGGATGTTATTGATATATGGCTGATTTGTTGCTGGTGTGCAGCTGGTAGGTGGCTGGTTTATTGGAGGCTTGTTTCTGGAGTGCGGCTGGTGGTGTTTGTGTTGTACACAGCATTCTCCCGGAAGGAATGAGCAGTTGACCTAATCCCTTGCTGACCCACTTTATCCAAGTTATCTTCCCACTCTGCTGTCCACATTCAGACTTCCGCCGACCCTTGTTTGAAACAAGTTTAGATGTTGCTAGGACGTAAAACAACAACAAACAAACAAACTTGAAACAAGCCGCCTTTGTGCCCAGACGCAGGCGGGGGGCCACTTCTGATTGACTCATTTTTGGTGACCTAAATACTGCAGCACTTAGACCGAGTACTTATACTCTGCCTACATCATGTGAACCTGTCTATAGAGATCTAAAGACTTTTCCGAAATATAGTAAGACAAGAGGCGGTGTGGGTTGTCTGCGTTGTGGCAGTACACTAGATAAGAGTGCTTCCTCGACTAGTAGATGTTTACGTGAAGGATGCTCAGTCAGCTCCACCCACAACATTATTTCTTGCCACTGCCATCACAAGAGAGGTTGGTGATTGAAATCCTCTATAATACCTTTTCTAAAGAGCAGGCTGCCTGCCCATTAATCTGCTAGCTACAACATTATTCTTCAACAATCAGTAGAGGACAGATTTGTAGTAGAAATAAACCTATAGTTGAGCTAAGTTGAGCATCCAGTTCCTGCTTGGTAGGTTGTGGGTTCAAACTACTGACTTACAAATTCATGCATATGACGATCTATCCTAGTGAGCAGAATTACTAGGATAAAACACAGAGAAGTGAAATGAGGAATACGAATTGTGCGCGATTAAAATGGCCTCCGTTTAATCACCAATACAAAAAGAAAAGAATCTGATCACAGTTGACACAAACCGACTAGATGGTACAGAATGTGATCTATTTGCAATATTCTCCAACGTCTGGCTGCTGCATCAACAACGAACTGGCTGACAGAATTTACATTAACGGATTAGATCAACAGACGCGGCAAAGTGCGACAAGTAAGATAACAGGATTTACAGGGTGGAGCATTGAGTTAACAATGCAAGACAGAGGCAGTCGCATTGAAAGGGAGGAAAGCCTACCCCATGCATCATTGAAGCCATAATGACATCAGGACAATCCCCATCAGTGTCAAACCATCTGCACAGGACCTCGAGCAACAATTATTTTTTTTTGGTCCATTAGTTGTTTAAGCAGGGGAAATTTCAGTCATAGACGACTGGTCTTCCACATTCCACTGCCGGTTGATAGAAAGCCCGAGCCTACACTTTTACCGACCCAAGGGATTTTTAACCTCCCACACCACATAGACATGGTATGAGAGCAACTGGCCTTGGATGACGCTGTAAGTTATACACAGCAGTGGAAATCCAAATTGGCAGAGCTGGGGGCATGGGCAATCGAACCGCCGACCCTCAGATTAGGAGTCTGACCTAGAAAAAGGTCAGACACTCTAACCACTGCGCCACAGAGAACGTCAGCGGGCCGGCATAGCCGTGCCTCCATGATCAGTACACTGTGTAGGTGTTATTCACAATGTTTAATGCGGTGACACAGTGACATTTATTTTTTACATTTGTTGATTAAATTAGCATAGTCTACTAAATTCACACATTTTTCGAAAGCAATTTCTTTAACCAGATGGGATGGCCAAATGAGTTAGAGCGTCCGTCTCCCGTGTGGTAGATCGTGGGGTCGTGGGTTCGAATCCTGGTCGAGTCAAACCAATGACTTAAAAATTGATACTTGTTGCTTCCTAGCCAGGTGCTCGGCATTATTAGGATAGGGCAAGGAGAAGTGGAATGAGGAAGACCAATCACCTGCGACTGAAATTTCCCCTGCTTAAACAACTAATGTACCAACAACAACAAAAAAGAAAAAAAAAAAGAAGACTTATCTAGATTAAAACGTCAATATTTACTTTAGACACTGGCGGACTGATTAAGTATGTATTGCTGCATAGAAGTGTATACTAAATCAATTTAACAGAACCTGTTATTGCTGAAACGTAGGAGGTCACAGGTTTTACAAGAACACCACTTATGATGCAAGATCACTTCACTTCACTTATGATGCACAAATAGTTTTGCATCATAAGTGATCATTGTACTTCTAATAGTTAAATAAAAGTTACATCAAACTAAAGTAAGTATATCTATATGTTCTGCATAATATATATTAGATACGGTGGCTTTCAAGACTTTCCATACCTGTTCTTCTCCCCCTTTCGCCCCATGTTTTTGTTCTGTTCTTCAGTCATCTGTTAGTGTCTTTTAGATATAGGAGCAACTATATATGCACATATGCATACATATTATATATATATATATATATATACATGCCGGATTTGCAATACTGCGGGGTGGGACTGAGTCACGTGATATGCAGTCAGAGCCTCGTTTGCCAATAGTATGGCTAATCAATGCTGACGCTGCTTCCGAAGATAGGTGGCGCTCCCGGCACTGTTTCAGCTAATCAGAGGTAATTGGTGAAATTTGGCCACAGTGACATCATAGTTGGCGCCCTTAACCCGGTTACTTACGTTCAGGTTACAGATGATGGCCGGACACCGTATGGAACATCAGCATGTTAGATGTTAGGCATAGATCTTAAACTACAGTAAAGTCTTCACAGTCAGGTAAGAACCACAATCTTAAAATGTCTCAAGGGAGTTTATTTTTTGGTAATATATCAAATCCTCTGAACATAGTATTTTTTTCAGCCCCAAGGTACTGGTCTTCCAGCCATCATGTTCACAGTTGAAATAGAATTTCAAATATCTTCCTGGTTAGCGCTTTACAATAAAAACTGCAACTGAAAGTACAAAGTAGATCAAACTAATATACCTATTTAGAAATAAGCTAACACATTTAAACCTTCAGATTAGGAAGCAGTACGCTATGCCAAGACCTTCCCGGTCAGACAACAACCATCTTAAACCCTGCCAACATTTTTTCCAGTGAGAAGAACATAGAACTATGTAGAGCTGTTTCCAATCAGACAACAACGCCGATCTCAAAATATGCCAAGGCCTTCTCAGTCAGAGAGTAACAATAGTCATACGTTGTTTTGAAATATCCCAAGCCAGATAATTACAGAGCAGCAGCTGTTTTCCTTGCCCTGTAATATATTCTATCATTCTTTGCTAACAGTAATTGGACCGGTACTACTTTCTATTTAGGTCAGTTCTAACTGAACCAGATTAATACTCCACAATCCCCGGCTATAGAGTTGGGACAAGAAACCACAACCCTATACGGACTGAACTTCACTGAAAATAAAAAATAGTATTGGTGACAAAGTTTATCAAATGATTCTGTAATGGCCTATTCTCAGAGTGAGAGGTATTTAAAAATATTTTCTCATTTAGTAATCTCAGAAATAGACAGCACCTCCTGTATTCTTTGAAAAGAAATAATTGGCTAAAATAAATTTAGTCCCATATCCGAAGAAATGGAAATGCCTGTTAAGTATATGCTGCGCACATATATGGAGCTGTGAATGTAGACTTTGTTGCTGACTGGGTAGAAAACCACAACTCATCAATCAATCCAACATATTTAGCTTCTTCGAGGATGCTAATATTCTGCTATCAAAGGTCAAAGGTCAACGGCCAAGTGTCAAAGGTCAACTCTGCAATGATACCCAATTCGTAGCGACTGGTTCATTGTCCTGTCACCGTCCTGAAACCGGAAACCAAATGACGCAGTCGCCGGAATGAGGTTTCCTCCCGGTGTCAGGGAAGTCTTCTGTTCTAGATCTAGATCTGCCCGTCTAGTTGTACGGAGCGTGTGTACAGGTAACATTAACATGTAATATACGACACACAGTATTGTAGCAATTAAAGGCACATATTCCGATGGTTTTGAGTTTCTGCAGTCTTTTAATAGATAAATATATTAGGTTGATTATTGTCATCTACCCTACTTTACGTTGAAGTAATTAGCATCCTGAATAGCAAATTTTGGAGACATTCGAAGTGAAAAAATAGAAAAGTAATGCTGATGTACTGATGTGTATAACTTACAGTGTCATCAAAGGACAGTTGCTCTCATACCATGTTTATGTGGTGGGGCAGGTTAAAAATCCCTTGGGTTGGTAAAAGTGTAGACTCTGGCTTTCTATCGACAAACTGTCTAATGGTGAAAACAAGTCCATTCAGACTTATCCATGATAGGCAGTATAAATCTTCAAGAGAAAAAAAGAGAACATCAACATAACCCTGAATTGAAAAATGGCTGGAAGACCAATGCTTCAGCATTGACAAAAGACTTATTCAGCAGAATAAACATATTTACCCCCAAGAAATTAAAAAAATAAAATAAAAATATTGAACACCATAAGCTTCAAAAGTAACAACTTCTATTACATTGACTTAGTATGACCTTCTCTATAACAATGGATGCTTAATAAGTGCATTAGCATCTGAGTTGACTATCTAGGATTACATAGGGGTTTCGTCTAGACAATTTGATGGTTTCATCAGACTATGCAATTTAAAAGAAAATATGGAAATAGTATGTTTGGTAGGTAAAGAGTAAAGGCATGTGTCAGTAGTAAGTTTAATAAATAAACACTACAGGAATGTGTCAGTAGTAAGTTGTATAAATAAACAATACAGGAATGTGTCAGTAGTAAGTTGTATAAATAAACAATACAGGAATGTGTCAGTAGTAAGTTGTATAAATAAACAATACAGGAATGTGTCAGTAGTAAGTTGTATAAATAAACAATAAAGGAAGGTGTCAGTAGTAAGTTGTATAAATAAACAATAGAGGAACTTGTCAATAGTAAGTTGTGCACATAAACAATACATCAATGTGTCAATAGTAAGTTGTATAAATAAACAATACAGGAGTGTGTCAGTAGTAAGTTGTGCACATAAACACTACAGGAATGTGTCAGTAGTAAGTTGTATAAATAAACAATAAAGGAATGTGTCAGTACTAGGTTGTAGAAATAAACAAGAAAGGAATGTGTCAGTAGTAAGTTGTATAAATAAAGAATAAGAACTGTGTCAGTAGTAAGTTGTATACATATACAATAGAGGAACGTGTCAGTAGTAAGTTGTGCACATAAACAATAAAGGAATGTGTCAGTGGTAGGTTGTATAAATAAACACTACAGGAATTTGTCAGTAGTAAGTTGTATAATAAACAATAGAGGCACGTGTCAGCAGTAAGTTGTGCACATAACAATACAGGAATGTGTCAGTAGTAAGTTGTCTAAATACACAATAAAGGAATGTATCAGTAGTACGTTGTATAAATACACAATAAAGGAATGTGTCAGTAGTAAGTTGTATAAATAAACAATAAAGGAATGTGTCAGTAGTAAGTTGTATTAATAAACAATAGAGGAATGTGGCAGTAGTAAGTTGTATAAATAAACAAAGGATTATGTCAGGGGTATGTTGTATAAATAAAGAATAAAGGAATGTGTCAGTAGTAAGGTGCATAAATAAACAATATATGATGTGTCAGTAGTAAGTTGTATAAATAAAGAATAAAGGAATGTGTCAGCTGTAAGTTCTATGAATAAATAATAAAGGAATGCATAAGTAGTAATTTTTATAAATACACAATAAAATAATCTGTCAGTAGTAAGTTGTATAAATAACCAGTAGCGGAACATGTCAGTAGTAAGGTGTGCACATAAACAATACAGGGATGTGACAATAGTAAGTTGTATAAATAAACAATAAAGGAATGTATGAATAGTAAGTTGTATGAATAAACAATACATGAATGTGTCAGTAGTAAGTTGTATAAATAAACAATAGAGGAATGTGTTAGTATTAAGTTGTATAAATAAACAACAAAGGAACGTGTTAGTAGTAAGTTGTATAAATAAACAATAAAGGAATGTGTCAGTAGTAAGTAGTATAAATAAACAATATAGGAATGTGTCAGTAGTAAGTTGTATAAATAAACAATAAAGGAACGTGTCAGTAGTAAGTTGTATACATAAACAATAAAGGAACCAGTCAGTAGTAAGTTGTATAAATAAACAATAAAGGAATGTTTGTTGTTGTTTGTTGTTTGTTTGTTTGTTGTTGTTTTACGTCCTAGCAACATCTAAGGTCATATCAGGACGGGTACCGACTTGTGACAGTGCGCACTCATGGCGACTTTATAGTGCTGTCCCACTGGGAAACCAGGCCGCTGGCACCATGACCTGGTATCCCATTCAGTCACATTATCGTGACACTGAGCACACCAGTATATATAAAGGAATGTGGCAGTAGGAAGTTGTGTAAGTAAGCTATTAAGGAATGGGCAACTATTAAGCAAACACTTAAATATAACAGATGACATCAAATAATGCGAATCATAACCCTGCCCCAATTCTCATACACCATCGCATTACTAATATTTATCAGAACAATACCGTGTAAATAACTGTAACCATGGAAGGCTTAAAGGCCAATGCCTTCGGTACTGACAAATTATGTATTCTAATGAATAATACTATTTGCAAACTCAACAAAAAATTTCAATATGGAATAATAATTAAAGAATATGGGAGGATGCTCATATTGTTGTGTAACTAACTAATTAGAAAACATGACACCACATGCACAGTCTCACTACACCTTGCTCCTACTGAATGTCGTCTGCCAGTATGGAATTCAATTAGTCCTGCTTCAAGTGGCAGTTATCTCCTCCATGTGGTTTACTGTCCATCTACAACTACCTGTCCTTCTCTGATGGTTGCTCAGAAGCATTTGAGGCTGATTGTTCTCCGTATCTAAGGCTCCATCAATCATAGGCGCTCACATCCCTCGTTGACACTTGCAGTTCAGGTATGTTCGGGGTAAGGAGGGAGAAAGTGACACTTCGGTGCGTCTTCACCAGGTTGCGTCCTCACGGGTACTGGAGGCTGGTGGAGATGCCGTGGTCTGAGGAGAGAGGCCAGCGCCTCCTAGTGGGCCGGTGCTGCACACGAAGAGGCGAGGGGGGAGGCATGGGGGACGATGGGGGAGGCGCGGGGGTGCAACCGGAGGTGGGGTGAGGTGGGTGGGGAGATGATCGTGTAAGACAAAACGGAGGTGGAAGTAGTGGTAGATATGCAGGAGGTGGTAGTAGTAGAGGTTGTGGTAGTAGAGGTAATGGTGGTGGTGATACTAGTTGTGCACGTGCTGGGAGTAGTGGATGTGACATTAGTGGATGAAGGGTGGTGCTTGGGGTAGTGGTGGTGGTAGTAGGGGTGGTCGTAGTAGTGGTGCACGTAGTGGTGGGGCTCTTGGTGGTCGTAGTAGTGGTGCTGGTGATATTATTAGTGGTGGTGGTGATAGTGGTAGTGGTGGTGATGGTGGTGGTATTAGTAGTGATGATGATAGTATTAGTTGTGGTAGTAGTGGTAGTGGTTTTAGTGGTGGTGACAGTGGTGGTGTTAGTAGTGGCGGTGATAGTATTAGTAGTGATAGTATTAGTGGTGGTGGTGGTGGTGGTGTTAGTAGTGTCAGCGGTGGACGTGGTGCTGGTGGTTGTAGTTTATATACAGCTGCTGGGGGTGGTGAGGTAGAGACTGAGGGGTAGTGTTTCTGATCCCTGCACAAAGCCTGCCACTAGTTGCCATGGTTCTGAGTGCTGCTGGCCCGAAACCGCTGCTTACTCTCCACCCTCCCAACCCGCACCCCTCTCCTGCAGCTTGCAGTCATGTCTATATCGTCATGTGATCGGGCGACCCAGGTGATGTCACAACCAGATATCTGCCTGACCATGTGACGTGACCAGTGTCCTGCCTTAATGACCCACGTGAAGCAACAAGCAGATGCTGAGTTACCACATCACATTGTGATAAAAAGGCTTGGTTGAAAACAAATACAACGAAACAGAAGTTGAACACTTCTCGCCCTACATATGACCTTTGCTACTGAAACGGCATGACACAATGACAAATCAATCACACAGGCAGGCAGATGATTGATTGATTGATTGGTGGTTGCTTTATGCCGTGTCGGCAGCATAGGCCATATTCACAGCGAGAAATATTAGTTTTTTGTTCAAACCATCGCTTTTAGATGTAAAGGCAGACAATCAATTATGTGCCAATAGACACTCATTAAATTAGAAAGCTCACAATCATATATTTGTGGTCAAGGGAAACAAATTCCCATAGAAAAAGAAAAGTTTTATTAATAATTGATAGAATCTATTTAGTAAACTATATGAGGTGGTACAGTCCAGCTGCCCTCAAAAAGGCTAAAATGTTTTCCTGTTTTACCTTAGTAAAAAGGTCATGCATACTGTTTGCAGTTTAGAACTGTTGGCGCAGGGCCAACAAATCAACGCAACTTAGCAAAATGTGTTTGAGGGTCAGCGGGGACTGACACCCAATACATTCAGGGGGAGGTTCCCCCTTGAGCAGAAAAGCATGTGTAAGCCACGAGTGGCCAATACGGCAGCGGCTAAGGACCACTTGGTCCCGCCGACCTCCCACATGAGTCTGTGGTGGCTTTCCCACAGATGGTTCAATTTCTTTAAGTTTATTAATGTTTTCATCCCACTCATGTTGCCATTTGGATTTTATGTGGGTGGATATTAGTGGTTTCAGATCAGAGTGAGGGATCAGACACGGTTCAAGATCACAGTTCACGGCCTTCTTCACAGCCCGATCAGCTCGTTTGTTTCCTTGTATGCCTGCATGGCCAGGCACCCAGCACAGGTGGATGTCATACCCATCCGTTGTCATTTGGTTCATTTTATAAATGACCGTTGCTAGAATAGGGTGATTCGTTTTCAGTCCAGCAACAGCCAGGAGGCAAGAGAACGAATCACTGTATATAACATAGTTAGTGTGGTTGGATACCTTTATACACTCCAACGCAAGAAGGAGTGCTCAGGCCTCTGCAGTGAAAATCCAGCTCTGATCGGGCAAACGTAGACCAAATTTTTCCCGTCGGCAGACTGCTGCAGCAGCTACCCAGCTTTGGTCTTTCGAACCATTGGTGTATATGGAGAGGTGGTCTGCAAACTGGCCTTGAATCTCTGCATGCAGTACTTGGTACTCGAGTGGATGTGTCCCAGACTTCCTCAGTTCCGTGAGTCGGAGGATTGATTGATTGATTGGTGGTTGCTTTACGCCGTGTCGGCAGCATAGGCCATATTCACGGCGAGAAATGTTTGTTTTTTGTTCAAACCATCGCTTTTACATGTAAAAGCAGACAATCAATTATGTGCCAATAGACAGTAATTAAATTAGAAAGCTCACAATCACATATCTGTGGTCAAGGGAAACAAATTCCCATAGAAAAAGAAAAGTTTCATTAATAATTAATAGAATCCATTTAGTAAACTATATAAGGTGGTACAGTCCAGCTGCCCTCAAAAAGGCTAAAATGTTTTCCTGTTTTACCTTAGTAAAAAGGTCATGCATACTGCCTGCAGTGTAGGGCCAAAAAATCAACGCAACTTAGTAAAATGTGTTTGAGTGTCAGTGGGGACTGACACCCAATACATTCAGGGGGAGGTTCCCCCTTGAGCAGAAAAGCATGTGTAAGCCACGAGTGGCCAACATGGCAGCGACTAAGGACCACTTGGTCCCGCTGACCTCCCGCATGAGTCTGTGGTGGCTTTCCCACAGATGGTTCAATTTCTTTAAGTTTATTGATGTTTTCATCCCACTCATGTTGCCATTTGGATTTTATGTGGGTGGCTATTAGTGGTTTCAGATCAGAGTGAGGGATCAGACACGGTTCAAGATCACAGTTCAGGGCCTTCTTCGCAGCCCGATCAGCTCGTTCGTTTCCTTGTATGCCAGCATGGCCAGGCACCCAGCACAGGTGGATATCATACCCATCTGCTGTCAGTTGGTTCATTTTATAAATGACCGTTGCTAGAATAGGGTGATTCGTTTTCAGTCCAGCAATAGCCAGGAGGCAGAGTCGGAGGATAACAGATGGCTTTCTCAACAACCACGGGGGATGTTCTGGGACTTTGGCATCCTCCAATATGTCCAAATCCACTCCCAAGGCCTCCAAATGAGGTTTCATTCGGAGCCTCAGTGGCCGGATGTAATTCGGCCTGGCTTGATACCTGGATTCATCATGTTGCTCGAATAGACAATTGTGTGCAGGATTCAATGCATCAGTTTTTATCTTGACTACATATTGCATGGTCAGTTTGATTCTCCTGTTGTTAAGTGATGGTTCATTGGCTTAGACTTTAAGGCTCTGAACTGGTGAGGTGCGGAAGGCTCCAAGAGCCAGGCGCAGTCCCAGGTGGTGGATCTTGTCTAGCAGCCCAATATATGATTTCCTTGCGGAACCGTATACTATGCTGCCGTAATCCACTCGTGACCGAACCAAGGTTCTGTACATGGAGAGCAGAACATCTCTGTCCGCTCCCCACTCTGAGCTGGACAGCACCCTCAGAATATCTAGCGCTTTCACGCATCTTGTTTTCAGGTACTTTATATGTGGCACAAAAGACAGTTTTGCGTCGAGAATGAGGCCCAGAAATTAGGTTTTCTCAACGACTTTAATGGGATCCCCATCCAGGGTCAGCTCCGGTTCCGCATGCATTCTACGCAGCAGGCAGAAGTGCATGCAGACTGTTTTGGTCTTGGAAAATTTGAAACCGTTCAGAACTGACCATCGATGGATCCCATTTATGCTTGGTTGTAGCTGTCTCTCTATGACATTCATGTTAGCACCGCTGTAATATAAAACAAAGTCATCCACGAAAAGACTACAGGAGACCCCCCCCGCTTTACAGCAGCAGCAATACCATTGACCTTCACTCCGAAAAGGGTCACGGCCAGTATGCTGCCTTGAGGTACTCCTAGTTCCTGTGAGTGTAGGCTGGAATAGGTAGTCTTGACAAGGACGCAGAATTGCCTGAAGGCTAGAAAGTTCCTGATGAAAATTGGCAGGTGGCCACGAAAACCAATCGCATGAAGATCCTCCATGATGCCATGCTGCCACGTTGTGTCATAGGCTTTTTCGCGGTCGAAGAAGACAGACATAACGTGCTCCTTCTTAAGGAAAGCATCTCTTATGAAGGTCTCCATGTGCACCAAATGGTTGAAGGTGCTGCGGCCCCGTCTGAAGCCACATTGAAGGTTGGACAGGTGGTGTCCTGACTCCAATAGCCAGACGAGGCGGTTGTTTACCATGCGCTCCATGCTTTTACAGATGCAGCTTGTGAGGGCTATGGGATGATAGTTGTTGGCTTCACTCTGGTCTTTACCAGGTTTGGGAATCAGTATTACTGTCGCCTCCCTGCAAGATGCGGGGATGACGCCTGACTCCCAGATGTTGTTGAAGAGTTGAAGCAACAGTCTCAGTGCTTGTTCAGGGAGATGTTTCAAAAATTGATAATGAATTCCATCAGGTCCAACTGCTGTGTCATGCGAGCTTTCCAAAGAAGTAGAAGACGTCTGCGGAACCACGTCATGTGATAAGCAGATAAATGTATGACTGCATCACGTGATGTGATGAAAAGATGCCCGGGAGGGTCACGTGACGCCACGAAAACGTGACCGACTAACATCAAGTGACAAGCAGCTGCCTGATTGGATTACAGCACCGGAAGACAACATTATCTTATCAGTGCTGACACGACGGCTAATTGCAGCTGGCGGTTTCATACCGACTTGCAAATTATCTTCTTTGCTGTTTTTTTAGAGAAAGATTGATTGATTGATTGGTGGTTTCTTTACGCCGTGTGGGCAGCATAGGCCATATTTACGGCGAGAATTGTTAGAGAAAGAAGTCTGAATTATTAACAAGAAAACACAAAGAGAAATTAAGACTGCAAATAATTGAGTGACTCAATGGCCTTCCAGTCGCGTTGCGTCAGTGACCTCGGATTGTGGACAGCGCTAGACAGGAGACAGGACTGGTGGGAAGAATTGGAAGAACAGGGGACCAGTGGAGTAGGAAATGTGGGATGGGGAAAGGAAGTAGCAGGTGAGAACTGGGGGGAAGAACCAGAAGGACGGGGAACCAGTGGAGTAGGAAATGTGGGACAGGGAAAGGAAGCAACAGGTGCAAACTGGTGGGAAGAACCAGAAGAACAGGGGACCAGTTGGATAGGGAATGTGGGACAGGGAAAGGAAGTAACAGGGTGAGAACTGGTGTGAAGAACCAGAAGAACAGGGGACCAGTGACCTAGGGAACGTGGGACAGGGAAAGGAAGTAGCAGGTGAGAACTGGTGGGAAGAACCGGAAGAACAGGGGACCAGTAGAGTAGGGAATGTGGGACACGGGAAAGGAAGTAGCAGGCAAGAACTGGTGGGAAGAACCATAAGAACAGGGGAGCAGTGGGGTAGGGAACGTGGGACAGGGAAATGAAGCAACAGGGTGAGAACTGGTGGGAAGAACTGGACGGACAGGGGATCAGTGGAGTAGGGAATGTGGGACAGGGGAAAGGAAGTAACATGGTGAGAACAGGTGGGAAGAACCGGAAGGACTGGGGACCAGTGGAGTAGGGAATGTGGGACAGGGGAAAGGAAGTAAAAGGTGAGAACTGGTGGGAAGAACCGGAAGGACAGGGGACCAGTGGAATAGGGAATGTGGGACAAGGGAAAGGAAGTAGCAGGCGAGAACTGGTGGGAAGAACCGGAAGGACAGGGGACCAGTGGAGTAGGGAATGTGGGACAGGGAAAGGAAGTAACAGGGTGAGAACTGGTGGGAAAAAAAGGAAAGATGGGGTACCAGTGGAGTAGGGAATGTGGGATGGGGAAAGGAAGTAACAGAGTGAGAACTGGTGGGAAGAACCAGAAGAACAGGGGACCAGTGGAGTAGGGAATGTGGGACAGGGAAAGGAAGCAACATGGTGAGAACAGGTGGGAAGAACCGGAAGGACTGGGGACCAGTGGAGTAGGGAATGTGGGACAGGGAAAGGAAGTAACAGGGTGAGAACTGGTGAGAAAAATGGAAGGACAGGGGCGGGGAAGGGATGCAACAGGAGAGAAAACTGCTGGTACAGCAAATGGCAAATGATAAATTGATAGTTAATGCACAGCACACACTCAGAAGCATTAAAGGCCCTCTCAGGGAGTATATGGGATTGGGTAGCCAGGGTCGATTTACATAGAACTCCTCCAGTAACAAGGGGAATTGTAAGGGTCCAGTGAGAGGAGAGCAGGGTTGGTGCCAAAGTATAAAAGATTGGGGAGGAAAGGGACATGTTATGGGCAGAGGGAGGAAAGGAACAGTAGCCAGAGGAAGAGGGAATGGCGAGGGAGAAGGAGTTGAAGGTGAGGGAGGCGAGGTTGTGGGGGAGAGAGGGATAGGTTGGGTAGGAGGATAGGTGGATGAGGCGAAGGAGAGGAAGGGGCCGAGAAAGGAGAAGGAGTGGGTCTGGAGAGGGTGGGGGGGGGTGGTGGATGGTGCGGAAGAACGGGAGGAGGCCGAGGAATACCGGGTATCAGATGGCGGAAAGGGAGTAGGGGAGATGGACAGACGGCTCACACGGACGAGGATAGGGAAGAAAGAGAAGGGAAAGTGGCAATGGGGAAAGAACACGGACAGAGGGAGGGAAGCTTCCACATCACTGAACAAGTGCTGCTCTGAAACTTGGGCCATTTCGGCTCCATTGAATGGTTGGCCTGGTATTTGATGAAGTTAGTAGTTGCTTAGCACCGTTTCGGCAGCAAAGACCATAATCACGGCATGGAGTGTTCAACTTGTATTCTGTCGTATCATTATTCGGCTATCGTTTATATTATCATCATCATGCTGTCGGTCGCGATGCGACAAAGACTGCTTTCATTACTTGACTGCCGCTCTCCATTTAGCCCTCTGCTGTGAGAGTTGCGTCCATGAGTCGGTCTTAATGTCTCTCAGCTTCAGGTTTCTCTTGATGGTATCCCTGAACCGGAGACGGGGGGCCCTTTCTTTCTGTAGCCAGAAGACAGTTGCGAATAGAGGATCTGCTTTGGTAGCCTGTCTGATGACAACATTTCATGAAAGCTGCCTGCAAAAGTGTTGAAGTGCTGCTGGCTTTTGCAAGTTACTAGCGGCACTCTGTCGGGGAGCAAATAGAGGTTTCACACCGGCAAGAACATGTCAAGACAGGCGCAAAACTATTTGTCCCTGCAGTGACTGGTCGGGAGATGTTGGGAGTTCCATACATCAACCGCCCTTAATGCTGCCACAGTGACATGGTTTTATGTTTAGGGTTTGCTCCCTTAGCCTTCGGTTCTGTCAAGGACCTGTACCACAAGGCAGTGGTTTACAACTCTGCAAGGCAGGGGCGTCAAACTCCCTGAGGTATTGCTATATTGCTATACCTGAGGTATTGCTATACCTGCAATACCTGCAATTCGTTTACACAGACTATAAAAACACACAATCAATCATGCCTAAAGACACTTTTGAAGTTAACGAGCTCTGAAATGAGTAGAAAATAGGTCTACAACAAACAATAAATATCTCATTATGCACATACTTATGTTGTATATTTGAATGTGCCAATATTTTTACCAATGTAGTGGTGCTGCCTGGTATAGCTCCATGAGTCCTACCTATCTGGACCTGGGCCCATATGTATGTCTCACTTTTTAACCGCACAGGGGTTAAAGGAGGGTGCCGGGTTATCTAACCCCGGGGTTCCAAATGTGTCACGGGGGATGTATGGGTCCAAAGCGCGCGCGGGTTAGCAAACGTTTCAGTTATTTATAGATTTGGGGAACCCCTATGTGGGTATTTACAATCGTCGATTCGACACTTTTAATATCTCCGCCAATGCGGCGGCAGCCTTAATAACGGTTCGAATTTAGGGTTAAATTGATAAAATGTCACTATTTGGTTATGTAACTTTGCTAAATATGATCGCATTGAATAGATTTGGGCATAATATATTGCCGTCGATTCAGCGGCGATGGCGGCGGCCATGTTTAGTTGACGTTGGACAGTATGGATATCGACGTCGCTGCGGCGGCGGTGATTTGTTTACTTTACATTCGTCGATTGGACAATATGAATAATGCCGCCGATGTAGCTGCTACGTTAATATTGCTTCGAATTTAGAGTTAATTTAATGAAATTTCACGATTTGGGTATGTCATTCTGTTAAATATGATCGCATTCAATAGATTTGGTCATAATTGGTGCCTAACCCCACCTTTAACCCTGCTTTCGCTTGGGGTTAGTGCAGGCGACTTTACGCTCGCCGAGTTAGCTTAACCCCGACACATACATACACAGTTTTCGCCTCTAACCCGGGAAATCCGCACGACGCAAGGTTACCACCACTAACCCGGGCTCATATATATAGGCCCAGGGTTCCTTCTGGTCCACCCCAAGGAGCGCCAGTCTCCCCACTCACGCCACAGTGTCGGCAGATGGCAGCACACAAATGTGGGAATCGCTGATTCCAAGATTCCAAGCCAGCCTAGCAGTGACCCTCGTGTCACAGAGTATATCGGTGCTTGTGAAATGTGTTTTTTTATGGTGAGATGTCCCAAAGGTTTTGTGGCTCATGTGGTGTTATACATGAAGGAGCAACAGACAAAGGCTGTCGGAGGAAAATCATCACGAGAGCTGCTACACGTTGACAGACCAATGCAAGTGCACCATGCGGGTCAGGGGGAGTCAAGAAGGAGGGGGGATGAGAAAGCGGGCATGGTGTCGGGGCGGGACACTGCCAGCGAGCTCGCTGAGGACGAGATAG
Source organism: Branchipolynoe longqiensis (assembly GCA_030323885.1). Lineage (NCBI taxonomy): Eukaryota > Metazoa > Annelida > Polychaeta > Phyllodocida > Polynoidae > Branchipolynoe > Branchipolynoe longqiensis. The sequence continues at coordinate 25,002,314 of CM059199.1, forward strand.
CGCTCCTGGCTTTAATACGGTAATACAACCAAAACAAGACAAGTACAGTATAAAGTGGCATTTATTCTTACCATTTCATTGTGACATTTGAGCAATGAGATGTTTGATTTATTAAGATTTCAAGGATTTCAGGCACGTAGCCCTATGAATGTCAGTTATAGTTGGGTTGGGTGGGACGGCAAATCCAAAGGAGAGAACACGTCCTGCCGATCGAAGGGCTCTGGTCAAAGTGTCTATAGAGAAAATGCGTCCCCATCTCGTTATGCAAATTTACAGTAGATGGCGCCACAGTCGGAGCATTTATTATTAAGCAGGACACTATAGATGGCGCCAGCAGTCGCCTGGATGTTTAGTATGTACTTTTTCTTGTGGGTTAAATTACCCATGTTGAAATCAACATTGACAATTCAACCAACACAAGACAAGTACAGTATAAAGTGGCATTTATTCTTACCATTTCGTTGTTACATTTGAGCAATGAGATGTTTGATTTATTAAGATTTCAAGGATTTCAGGCACATAGCCAAAAAGATTGTTGAAGTGCCTGGAAACTGAAACTGGATGTTGTATGTTGACACAGGAGCAGGGGTCCAGTGACCAATTAATTGTCTTAGGTCCTACCTCGATGAAGGTTGGAGGCAGAACTATGGAGAGTTAAATGCATGGTGTTTAGCGTTAAAGCACCAGGTGCTAAGTGGCCCAACATGGACAGGGCTAGTCTTATGATTGACATCACAGGGCTATGAGGCCCACCACGTACAGGGCTAGTCTTATGATTGACAGCACAGGGCTGGGAGGCCTGCCACGGACAGGGCTAGTTTTATGATTGACAGCACAGGGCTGGGAGGCCCGCCACGGACAGGGGCAATGTCATTGTTGAAACCGATCCACGAACAGGTGGTGGTAAAGAAGACCGGCCGTCGTGCCAAGGTGGTGTCCCAGACACGCACCCGCCCCCATGCAGGTGCTGCGAAGAAGGCAACCAGGATTGCTGGAATGCGATGTCTCTAGGAGACGGTGAGTTGATTTGGTGTCTTGGATGACGACACGGACATTGATGCCCAGGAGTGTTAGCCTCAGATCCTCGCACGACTAAGTGACCAGGAAGGTCACCGGATATCGTGAACAGAGTGCTCTGCAGTACCTTATTGTCCATGTACAGCCGGGAGGCCGGTCGCTATGGGTTGATGGAGGCACTGGTGTAGTATTTGGATAACCTGGGAAGAGAGGCAAAATAAGCAGTCGAGTCCCAGGTTATAATATGTGGTTGTGGGTGACGGTAGTTCATGATTGGGCCCATACACCCTGCACTGTATGGAAGCCACCCAACCTTCGGCGAGGTCCTCCGGTGGTGGATGGTATGTGTTTTGAATTAAAGCTCCTTGATGATATGTTGGAGTTAAAACTAGTATTGTCAGTGCGGAGACTACACCTCAGATGGCCCGAGCATGGCAGCAAAAGAGTGTGAGCCTATTGTTGAAAGTCATAACGTACCCCTTACTCAAGGAATTATTTTTGGCTGAATCATGTTTTAGAGCATAGGCCATCTTGATGTGAGAGATCGAGCATGCTGTCATGGCCACCTGCACATGGCGTGACGTCAGCAGTCCTTTTGAGTTAAACTCCAGGATGATATGTTGGAGTCAACGATGGCATTGTTTTGGTGACTGAGTAGCACTACATGGGGGATGCTAACCGTTACTGGCAGATATTTGGTTTGGTCACAAGTAAGATTGACCCATGTCGAAAACCGATGTTCCTAGCAAGAGTAGGACAACGAGCATGAGCTGTCTGTATGGTTGTAAAGGTGCTGTGAGCCTATCTGTCGAAATGTCAAGAGCAGCGCCATGATGATACGGCTTATAGCCTATTAAGCATGTGAACATCGTCCGTATGGCTGCAATAACGAGACATCACCTGTTGTGAGAATAGTTGTGGACCAGCCGAGGCACAAGCTCTCGATATACGGGCCTTATATGGTGGCGTAATTACCTAATGTTGTATAGTGACACATCGTCCTTATGGATGTAATAGCCATATGAAAACTGTCAGGGTGATGGTCATAAGGTACCCTTGTATGAGTAGCATTATTATGACTACGACTAGGTATGATGGTGATGGTTGTGAGCATGCCGCGTAGTTGGTAGATGAATTCACCTTTCGTTCAGGAGGTTGTTATACTCATGACTCAGTGTGGCTATGTATACTTAAGCCTGTGTCACTTTGTTCTATGAGTATATCCAACAGCGGGGAAAAAGAGTCTCTGGGCATGTCTGTTACAAGAGTTGTTAGATTCTTGCATTGTGCACTGGTGGTTGTCATGGATATTTTCTGACATCAGGATTTGAGGTAATATTTTAAGATGGATGAAGAATGCTTCGCGGATTCATGTCATTAAACAAATCTTATGCACTGGCCGACCTCAAAGTCGCGGTGACTTCAGCACCCCGTGAGACTTTGCGTCTAGACGATGTCTAGACGATCGCCATCAGCCGCCAGACAAGATCTGGATATAGTTCACATGCACTCTGCATACTGATAACTTTCGTCTTTCGAATGGTCATATGTACGCTTGTATGAGTGGTATTTGTTGTAGCAGCACAAATTGGTATTTTGTGGCTATGAGTAGCCTTGAGTGTAATGTCTATATATTATGAGCCTATGAACATCGTCCATATGGTGTAAAAAAGGCCATGTGAAGCCTGTCTGGCTGATGCTCGTCACATACCCTTGTATGAGTGGCGTTTGTTTACTGGGTACGCACATCTATTGGTGAGAGTCAATTGAGAGTGTTATTAGCATCGAGCCCGATATTGATAGGTCAATCCGTTTCTGCAAAGTGGCCAGGCCACGTGAAGCCAATATCCATAGCATCAAAGTTGTATCCATGCACCGATTGTGTTGTAGTGTCTCGGTATATATATATACAAAATCACAGGAACGGCAGTGGTTCCGATGTCCGTAGCTCGTTTTTCCTGTGTCCGTGCGTTGATTGTGTTGCCGTATATCAGGACTCATGCCAATCCTTGTTCAACCAACACTAGGAGTTAGTTTCGTTGATTAATCGGAACAGCCAATGACTTCGTCCTACCTTCATACTTTTTCTCGTATCGTGCATCGATGTTGTTGTCATCCCTCCAGGGTTTGTGCCGATCCTTTGTTCGACCAACACACCAAAATCATGAAGAGCCAGTGGTAGTGACGAATGTTGCGATGATTACGGTGGACATAATCACACGAAATGCCAGCCTATTGTACCGAATGGTAGTAGATCGGGGAATCTGGCCAACTTAATCGTGAGGCATCGAGGATGCTGTCATGGCCGCCTCCACGTGGCGTGACGTCAGCATTCACTCTACAGCGCAGTATGCCTCGACCCACCATGCTCGGCGTTTTCTTAAAGTTGCATGGTCCGATGAAATATAATTTTGTCAAAATTAAAACAACTACTTACATTTGATGCTATATATCCAACTTAGATATTGGTGTATTAGCTAATGATTTGGGACAGTATATACAGAAGAACCAGTGAGTTTATAACCTCACCCTTTGAAGACTCAGTTTGAAACACCCATTATGCAGGAAGGCCATTAACCAATTAGGCCAATCTCGTGACCCCATTAGCCCCCCCAACCAAGTAGGCCTGCTGTGCAGGGTCATAGAGGGGAAGGGGATATGAGGTGGATGTGTGTGTATGTGTCTGTGTGTTTCCTGACCTGACTTTACAGAGACACAGAGACAGACATACACACAGACATACACACACAGACATACACACACAAGACATACACACACAGACAGACACCCATAGATAGGCACACACAGACAGACATGCACACACATACACAGAAACACACACACATGCGCACACCCGACATACACAGACACACATACACCCAACCTGACTTTGCAGAGAGAGAGCCACACACACACACAGACACTCCCAGACAGACACACACAGACAGACATGCAGAGACATACACACATAGACATACACACACAGACACACATACATATACATAGACACACACTAACATACACAAATTCATACACACATACATTACCACCCATATATATACACACAGACAGACACACACAGACAGACATGCATAGACAGCACACACAGACACACAAACACACATACATGCACACACCTGACATACACAGAGACACATACACCCGACATGACTTTGCAGAGATAGACAGACACACACACAGACACATAGACAGCCACACACAGACAGAGGCAGACACACACATACACACACACACATACATACACACAGACACACACACATACAGACATACACACCCATACATACCCATACACACATACATACACAGACACACATACACCCGACCTGACTTTGCACAGAGAGAGACACCCACAGACACACACAGACAGAGGCAGCCACACACATACATACCCACAGATATACACACAGACGCACATACACACACAGACATTACCACACATACATATACACACACACATATACACACACACAGACACACATAGATAGATAGACACACACAGACAGACATGCATATACAGCACACACAGACACAGAAACACACAGACATGCACACACCTGACATACACAGACACACATACACCCGACCTGACTTTGCAGAGAGAGACACACACAGAGACACATAGACAGACACACACAGATAGCGGCAGACACACACATACATACACACATACATACATACATACATACATACATACATACCCACACATACAGAGAAACACAGAAATACACACACACAGATACATACAGACATACATAGACAGACACAAGCAGACAACAGACACACATTATATTTGGTTAAAAACCCTAGTGCCATGGGCCTATGGCACTAATCCAGTCCCAGAAGGGTACCCCAACCAGGAATACCTACCTACAGTCCTGTAAGGTTCCAGGTCATCTCACATCACGTGGTCACCGCGAGATGACCATCTGGGTCATAGCCACAGGACTTTTGACAAGCTTGTCGAAATTATTGTTGGTTCTTTCAGCTCATATTACTTCAAAACTAATCATCTTTAATCAAAATCACTCCGGACTAATGATTAGTAGCTTGTAACGATCAATTTGATATATTTATCTCAAAAATAAGACAAAAATTCAAGTGCCATCGGACCATGCAACTTTAAGCTGATCGATCCGAGCATTGATGTTTAGGCTTTCTTTTTGGGAATTACAGCTTGTCGATCCCTAGTCCTTTCTCTCGATCTTTGAATCGTATGATCTTGTCGACCAGCATCTTGTTGACTTCCCAAATCCAAAGGAGAGAACACGTCCTGCCGATCGAAGGGCTCTGGTCAAAGTGTCTATAGAGAAAATGCGTCCCCATCTCGTTATGCAAATTTACAGTAGATGGCGCCACAGTCGGAGCATTTATTATTAAGCAGGACACTATAGATGGCGCCAGCAGTCGCCTGGATGTTTAGTATGTACTTTTTCTTGTGGGTTAAATTACCCATGTTGAAATCAACATTGACAACTGGAGAAGAAGAAACGGCGAGTTTCCGAGTTACAGGCAAAGAAGGCCACGTTGGAAAGTGACATGACCGGCCTGAGTTTGGCTACCAATTCTTCGCGTTGTGTGTCCAGGAGCAGAAGTAGGTCACGGGACCACCGGCGGCACGGACACCGGCACTATTCATCATCGAGTTGTTTGGAAGGTTGCACCCCCAGCAGAGAGCACCGGAAGAGAAGGAAGTGGTCAATTAAGCGGTATATTGAAGACCACAAGAGCGTTAAAAAACTCAATGCTCACGAAATTGTTGAGGCCTCGTGTGTGTGGGTGGCCGAGCAGAAGGACTTGTCGGTGCAGGGGTTTGTTAGCTTCATTAACCATATAGGTTATATCTCCGGTAAGCCCAAGGCCAACCAGTATAAAGACACATCACACGCAAGGTACGACCTGGCGGTCCGTAGATTAGCAGCTAAAACTGGTTTCGAGGCTTTTGGTAGTTGGAACCCGGAGGTCTCCTTGAAGTTGAAGTATTACTGTTTCGAATATACTGAGGAGCGAAAGTCGAGCAGCGGCAAGTACGGGGGCGGCAGAGGGAAGTTGTATTCCCGAGACGGTAAGAAGCCTTGCTATGTGTACAACAAGGACTCGGGCTGTACACGTGACCCGAAATCATGACCGTGTGGGCATTAGTGCTCGCGTTGCGGGAGCCGCTTCCACACCAGAGAAGAGTGTCATAAGGATTGAAGCCAGACCGTTAAACCACACCGAAAGTCTGGGAGCCATGGTGGGACTGGTAGCCATTCGGCTTGTTATGCCGTTAATAGTTGCGGAAGTTGTGTTTCCGCGGTTGTTCCAGGACAGTGTGCTGCCGACGTTTGTTACACCGGGGCTGTTAGTGTTGGCATAGTTGACACATTAGACGCCACTGACTGTGTTGTCGCGAATTGCGCTAGTTTTTACTGTGCCTCGGAACCGTGTGACAGCATGTGTGGTAATTGGACAATGACACAGCAGGTAGTATAAAGTTGGTTTTAATTTCTTAATTACGAGTACAGGTTTTGATGATAGAAAGTTCAATTCAAATAACAACATGTTTAATCATAGTGAGGTCAATAAGCTTTTAACCCTAGCCCTTTTTAAAATGTCACGTAGGGGTGGGCGGGTGGCAATTTTAAGGCTTAGTCCGCGTCCTCCTCATGCCCGTGCCGATGTGAGCTCATAGCTGCCAAACCTGGCTTTATATAGGCGGCGAAGGCAATTTAATTTGGGAATTCGGACATAGGTGGCAGATCGATCACATTAGTCCAGTATCCAGTTCCGTATTCAGGAAAGTGAATATAGATGGCACCAGTGTCCAATGCGCAAGTCAGTGCGGCCGTTTGACAATAGGTGGCAGCATAAGTCCTTGTTAATGCTAAGGCTATGGCTGTGTCTGACTGTCCAATTACCCGTGTTGCGAACATCACAAACTACAGTGGCGCCTACAGTGGCGCCGGTCGCTATTGACTTTGTGGACGGCCATTCTGCATCGCAGGCCGGAGGAACTGACTGTGACAATGTTGAAACTGACGTTGTAGCTGTGGCCGACTGTGCTGCAGATATTGCTAATATTGTTGTGTTCGATTCTCATACTAATAACATTGGCGGTGCCAAGGTGAGCGATGACACTCCTATTGCTAACTGGGTAGACATTAATTGCCATTGGCTAAGTTTAATTAAGAGCCTCTTGCTGTAACAGCTAGGCCGTAATCGATAAACATGACCCGGGCGACTCGGGTCACCCGAGTCGTCAGAATTTCAAATAGAAGACCGCGAGTGGAGTCGACAAATACATGTGCCGTGTGCAAAACAACCCGACCCCAGTAACCCACCTCTTGGCTGGGGTTTGCAAGGAGCGATGACGTCACATTTGCGCTGGTACCATCCTGCATGGTAACATCCACCGGTACCAGTCATACATATTTTTTTTTGGTAATAACATAGATTAATTAAATGGAAATATCACTAAACTATGCCATCATAAAAATAGTTGAATCATATTTTGCTGTAATTATATCGGCTACTAAAAAAACTAATAAAATGGCGACCATTTTTGTCACCCGAGCGCGGAGAAGCTTATTCGATTATTCGACCCGAGTCTGCAGGATGTGCGCATGCGCCAAAAAGTGGCTCGGGTGACCAGAGTTGATTAATCGATTACGCCCCTAATGACCGCTTTAATAGTGCTGCCATTGCCACTTTTGAAATTACCAGGCCTTGATTATGGGCAAGTGCAATTGTGTGTAGCAGGTGGACGGGTGTGTGGTGCAGCTGGAACTGTGCAGAGTTTTTAGCGAGTGCTTATGTCGGGGTGAAACTGACCCAGATTGGGAATTTATTCTGCATCGCTCCATTTTTGGTTACCGAGTAGTTAATCCCTCTTATAAAGGCTCCTATGGCGCCCCATTTGAGCCTTCCAATAAGGAAGAGCACCGGCGGTTTGTGTCGAATAAATTAGCAGCTAAGATTAGCGCCGACTGCGTTAGTTCGGTCAATGATAAACCTCACTGTGTTCACAACATGTTTTGTGTCCCAAAAGCGGGGGGTGGGGGTCGGGCGGGCTGCGTTGGATTGCGGACTGCAGCAAACCATTAGGAGCATCCGTAAACAGTGAAATATCTTGCAAATTCCAGTATATGGGTGTCGATGACTTAGTGAAAGTTATGTGCCAGGTGGACTTTATCTCAATTGTAGATATAGAAGATGCTTACCAATGCAAGCAACTATTAAGCATCTCGCGGCATGCGCCGGACCTGATCCGGAGAACTTGTCTTCTCACTCACTTAGAAGAGGGGGGCAACCTTTTTAGCGATGCAAGGGGCGAGTATTGAGGAAATTAAGCATCGCGGGGACTAGTCCTCAGAAAATGCCTTTAAGTATATAACTACTCCTCTAGCGGATCGAATATTAAATGATATTAGGGTTGCTACATCTCTCGACTACTATTTCTAAAATGGGTTTGCTGGGTGGGGCGGCTGGACGCCCATGGCAGGGCATTGAGTAAGAACATTGATGATTGAACATTAATGATTGATTGACTGAGATTCTATTAATTGAGTATGTATAGATATGCTGTTCAGTTGATCAAATGTTGGAATAAATTATACCGGCCAGTCTACCATTTGTTGCTTTGCTTACACTTTGTATATATGATCGCGTATATACTGGTGTAGGTGGAGCTGGATGGCACCCTTGTGTTGGCGCCAGGTAGATGCCGGCTGATCTTCCATTCCACGTGCGGCCCAGTACTACCAGCTGGCGCCACTATGGGTTAATCCAGCAGGTTCAGGTTCGAACCACCAGGTGGTGCTGCTGCTGCACCGCCACCGCACTGAAATTGGGCTGTAGGCATCACTGCCTTCCTGACCCGCACTGATACTGTAAAGGATCGACTGAAGGCCACGACGTCTGTGTATCAAGTGGTTTATTTTCGAGTCTCCTGGTGCGCTGGTTCTGGTCCCGTTTCCCTGTGTCCGCCATAACCAGCCTACCTTACATCCTCCCTTTTCCAACAATGACTAATTGTGGCCCTATTGACCCTTAAGGCTAACACGTAATGCTTTGGCTGCGATGTCGCATTCCGGTTCTCCACATGAACTCGTTATCATAGTCCATGGTACGAAAGCCCTTGTTTATACAATCGCCGCAGTTACACACATTTTGCGTTTTGTATATTTGTCCATTTGATAACACTTTAATGTGGTGAGGAATAATAAAGGTTTGAGATACTTAATTCTAACAATGTACCAATGCTTTAAATTCTTGAATTTGATTTTGTTTTCAACGTCATATAGATACTCTATCAAGTTATTGTAAACTTAAACCTAGGCTCATTCTAACATAGTATTGTATTATTTGATTCATTTGACTAATTATCTGATAGTGAGGTCTATATACTTATGCATGTTGTCACTTAATTCTAACAATGTTGTAGCAATTTAATTCTTAATTTTATTTTTAATGACCTCCTAGATACTCCACTCGGATGTTCATTATTTTGAATGATATAATATCTTCTGTGTTGCTTATATATCTAATCGTATTACCGGTTTTATCCTCCGTCCAAAGCTGGACACTCTGACTGACAGTGGTGTAGGTGGGTCAACTATTTCTGGTTGTTGTTGTACGGCAGTTTGATTGGTGTGTTTTGTTTTGATGATGTGACAGCGATTTTGTTTGACTGTTTTCCCTCGGTCATTACATATGCTGTAATCTCTGTCGTTTGTTTCACCTCTTTTGGTTATCGTCCCCAGGGCCCAGGTTCCTATGTGAGTTAGGTATCGGACTTGTTCCTCCATGGCTAACTTCGGGTGTTGTTTGCCAGCGTGCATGTCATAGTATTTTTTTGTGTCTGTTGTATTTTTGTTATCTGCCGATGCTTAGAGCTTTGTAATATAGATTTCAATTGTTTCTTGGTGACTGGTATTTTGGATCGGAGTCTTCTGCTGATCAGCAGCTGCGCCGGTGAGGCATCTATGCCTGTTAAGGGTGTGTTGCGGTAGTTTAGTAATGAAATGTGATAGTCTTTGTCTTCTAGTATTGCTTTTTTAATCATTTTTTTAATTATTTGCACATGGCGCTCTGCCTGTTCGTTGCTCTGGGGGAAGTGTGGGTTTGAAAATGCAGTTTGGAAACCGTATTCGGTTGCGAAGTTTCTATACTCCTGACTCAAAAATTGGGGCCCGTTGTCAGAGACCACCATTCTGGGAATGCCATGTCTACAAAAGTGCTGCTTTAATGCATCTATCATTGCTATGCTCGTAGTTATTGGTAACTCTGTTACTTCTGGGTATTTACTGTAATAGTCAACTACTACGAGAAATGTCCTGTTGTCTACGTAACATAGGTCTACTCCTACCTTTTTGTATGGGGCATTCAGAATCTGGTGTGGACGTAGTGGTTTTTTTTGTGTCTGTTTTGGAATTTCTGGCATATCGTGCAACGTGATATCATGTCTTCTATTTTCCCTTGCAGGCCAGGCCAAAAAAAGTAATCTCTTGCTAATTGTTTACTCTTTGTAATGCTTTGGTGGGTTTCATGTATCAACGTTAATGCTGTTATTTCGTGTCTGTATGTGTGAAATGTTTTTGTGTGGGTGTTAGCATTTGGTGTGTTCTGGCCAACCTGTTTCTGTCAGCTGTTTAAGCTCTTGCAGTGTTTGATCGTTTGCTGTTTCGACTCTGATCTGCTGTGTGCTGTCGCCTAGGATGTCAACTGCTGCTAAGGTCAAGTTTGTGTCGAACAGGTTGTTTGGCTCTATTGATGAGCTATGGTCTCGGGACAGCGCATCTGCAACATACATAGATGAACCATTTATGTGTGTTATGCTGAGATCATAATTCAATCGCCCATGCGCATACGTTGCATGCGCGTGGACAACATATGCAATGGTTTACATAGGATCGCTACCGGTCACTTTCTTGCCAAAGATGTAATTATGGAATTTGGTACACCCAAAGCAAATAGCGACCAACTCCTTCTCGATTATAGCGTAGTTGCTTTGGGTGTCGTCTAGTGCTTTCGACGCTAATGCTATGGGCCTACCCTCCTGTATTAACGCTGCCCCTAGTCCCGATTTGGAAGCATCCACCTGTAGTATTACATCTTTGTCAACATTGTAGAATCGTAGCACTGGTGCTCTAGTTAGCAGGGATTTTAACGTATCAAACGCTGTTTGCTGTTCGCTTTCCCAGTGCCATGCGACTTGCTTGTTCAACAGTATTTTCAGAGGCTTAATGATGCTGGCCATGTTCGGAATAAACTTGTTAACGTGTCTAGGAATTGCTGGATAGAAGCTACCTTAGTGGGGGTTGGCATGTCATTAATAGCCTGAACGCACTCTTTATTTGGTTTAAGACCATTTTTACTTATCACGTGGCCAACGTACGAAACCTTTAACTTACATATCCTTGATTTACTGGGATTGAGCTTGAGATTTACTTGTGGTGCTCGATCCAGGACTGCTTTGAGATTTGCATTGTGTTCATCTACTGTTCGACCATACACGAGTATGTAGTCTGTGATGATGTTCACACCCTTCAGATCACTTAGGATAGTATTCATCTCATGGATGAAGATATCACCGGCAGTTTTGATGCCGAACGGCAATCTTGTATATCTGTACCTAGCCCAAGGAGAATTAAAGGTACACAGTTTGGAACTTTCATCATCGAGCTCGATCTGCCAATAGCCGCTATTGGCATCGAGTACAGAGAAGAATTTGGCATCGTCCAATTTGGACACTACTTCCTCGACCGTACGAGTAGGGTACGGTCCTCTTTTAATAGCTCGATTCAGCTTGGTTGGGTCTAAACAAATTCGAATCTTATTTGGTCTCTTAACAATGGTGATCGAATTTACCCATGGGGTAGGTTCAGTTATCTCAACAATCACCCCCAATGACAACATCCGATCAAGCTCAGCCCACACTTTACTCTCGATCGCATGAGGTATGCGTCGCGGGGGATCAATGTTTGGTTGAATATCAGTGTCTATATGTATCGTTGCACCAGTTTTGATCATGCCCAGAACCTCAAATACGTCAGAATAAGACTTTACCAGTTTTTCAGCCACAGATGCATCGATGATCGGTGAAGGTTGCTGCATCGGATTGGCTTCGATGTCATTGACACCGTTGAGTAGATTGAGAAACACACATGCCCCCTTGCCCAGGATGGGACTTCCCAATTCGATGATCTGGAACGTGAGTGCTTGACCTCATATGTTGATTGTTGCTTCCCCGATCGGCTGGATTCGATGGCCAGAATAAGTGATCAGTCAACAACTTGGTGGGGATAGGGTTGCTTTCTTCAACTTGTTGAAAATGCTTGTGGCAAAACGTTCGCTTGCGACCCTGTGTCCAGCTTGAAGCGCACGGTTGTGTTCTTAAGAGTTATCTGGATGTACCACAAGTCATGCCTCATGCGTGTGTGTTCCTTGTCGACAGCTCCAACAAATAGATCGTTGCCACTTGAGTCTGATTCTGGTGTCTGACATTCCTCCGGGATATTATGCATGTCCACAGCAATATTGTCAATAGGCACAGTGGCTGTTGATTCCGACAGACCTTGACAAAGGGGCATACCTTGTTGCACCCTGCACAAACCTTCCCCTTCGCCGGGTACACCCCTTTCCTGTGTGCATAGCCACACCAGCCACACATGGTCTTTGTTGTTGTTGTTGACGATGTCATGCTCTGTGGACTTCGCCATTGGAATGGCGCCTGCCGCCTGGGTGCCGGTGCACTGGCGCTTGGTCTCTGCCGCTTGCGTATCATATCCACTGCACTGTCACTGGTTGCTGAATCTTTGCTCAAATGTTTTGCAGTAAACTCACTCATCCGGCATAATTCCTCACACTTCTGTATAGTCAAGTTCTTGGTTTGTAACAGCCGGTTCCTGAGTGTGTCACACTTGACACCGCCTATTAACTGGTCACACAACAGTGAGTCCTCTATCACACCCTACTCGCAGCGTGCTATCATGCTGCGTAACTCACGTATATAGGTATCCAGTGGAGCAGTTGTCTGGTTGTGGTGATTAAACCTGTACCAGATGACTGTTACGTTCGTTTTGGCCTCACAGTATGAAGGGAAGGCGTCTATCAACAGGTTTATCTTGTCTTGACTGGACTTGTCGAAACGCATTGCTCGGTGGACCTTTTGGGCCTCAGGCCCAGCTATGTGTAGAAATACGCAACATTGCGCATTTTCTGTTTTAGCTGATACACCTGTAGCTCCTGCAAAGATAGTGTAGGCATGGTACCAAGCTTCCCAGTTGGTTCCAAGGTCCCCTTCCAGTTGTAGCTGCCCTGGAGGCTTTAGCCCAGACAACAGCATGTTAGTAGAGCTTGGGTCCGGATCTAACACCATGTAAAGGATCAACTGAAGGCCACGACGTCTGTGAATAAAGTGGTTTATTTACAACTCTTCCCGTGTGCTGGTTCCGGTCCCGTTTCCCTATGTCCGCCGGTAACCAGCCTACCATCGGTGCTTCTGAACTGTGTTTTTTTAAATGTTTTTTAAATGGGTTTTTTCTGTTTGATTGTTATTCATTACTTTCAGAGTGATTTTGGGTAGGGTGGGGTAGCTCAGCCATTGAGTAAGAACATTGATGATTGAACATTAATGATTGATTGACTGAGATTCTATTAATTGAGTATGTATAGATATGTTGTTCGGTTGATCAAATGATGGAATAAATTATACCGGCCAGTCTACCATTTGTTGTGTTGCTTACACATATAATGGAAACAATACCCTTCATATTTTTATATTCACATTATGCGTTATATATCACATATATATATATATAGTTCTGCAATAGTCAGTATATTCCAAAAGAAACTGAGATGTGGTAGTGTCCTTGTCGTGGGGGTGATGAAAACGGGGAAATATTGCGCCTACAGTGTGAATCAAAACGTCGTCTCTTGTATTCCGGGCCAGTGTGCTAACCGTTACACCACCTAGGTTCCCTGATGTCACTACCCTATCCACGCCTACCTTTCTATGTGGCTCCTTGCCTGAGAATTCAGTGCAGACTACTACACTCCAATATATTATAGAGCACATGTATGTATATATCGCGTAACAAAAGTGGCATACATTTTTGTCAATCCTATGGAATGTCAGCTTTACAGAATGTATGCAATTATGGAATGTCAGCTTTACAGAATGTATGCAATTAGAGGAAACAGCTAAGATGCATTAAAGTTGCATAGCACAATGGTTTAGAATTTATGCCCCATAGTTTAGCTGAAAATATTAGGTTGATCGTTATATTAACTTTAGTTTGAACTAGCTTTTATTTGCAAAAGGTAGATATATAAATTAAAAACATGAATGCTTACTTTAATGGAAATGCTGGACGTACGCTTTGTTTACATATTTACGGGTACCGGATTAACACACGGCAATGCATGTTAAATGAATTCACCTAAATGGATCATTTTTATGGTTTAGAAAAAAGAATTCTTCCATCGGATTATGCAGGTTTAAGCCGAATTATATATGGCTCGCTTACGGTTGGTGGGGTCCACTTACCGGTGACCTTGACCCCGTTGGAGGCCTCGCACCAAACGGTCCTGCGGTCGCCGAACCAGGGCGTGGCCTGCCAGCTGTACGAGACGCAAGGCCCCGAGCTGCAGGGCCGGGACCGCCACAGGTCGGCGGCGCACGGCGTGCCACCCTGCCGCGGCACCGACAGCACGGCGCGCGACTGCACCTGCGCACCCACTGCAACGAGCAGCAACGGCACTTAGCAACGGCACTTAGCAACGGGCATTAACACCGAGCACTAGCAATGAACCTTAGCAAAGGGCAACAAAGGACGTTAGCGACGGGTAGTAGCAAATGACCTTAGCAACGGACCTTAGAAATGGACCTTAGCACCGGCCAATATCAACGGGCCTTTGCAACGTGCCTTAGAAACGGGTATTACCAAAGTGCCTTAGCAACGGACCTTAGCAACGGGCGTTAAGCAACGGGTATTGGCAACGGGTATTGGCAACGGGTATTGGCAACGGGCAATAGCAATAGGTTTTACTAATATGAATCAGCAATGGGCATTAGCAAAGGGAATTAGCAAAGGGAATTAGTGACATACACCAGCACCTGGCAGCAACGAGCCTCAGCAACGGGAATTAGAAACAGACATAGCAGCAATGGGTTACCAATGGGGCAGTAGCAGGGTAGCAACGGTCATTAGTAACGTGAGCGTGGAGCAAAGGAACAACCAAGTAGTAGTACTAGTACTAGGTTAGCACTGAGTTAGCAACAGGACGACACGGTAGCAACATCATAGCAACAGACGCTAAGCATGGGTAGTAGCTGTTAATAATGGAACAGCATCTGTGTGTATATGCATGCACCTATATAAAACTATACATTGTGATCAGATAATGATCAACAATACACGTGAATACTGAGAAACATAAGTTGATGTATTGACACACTGTTGTATTACATTAGTCACCTTTGTATGAATTAAACACGAGAAAGACCATTGCCCTCAGGTATTACGTGTTTCCTTGTTTTAGGTTATATTCGTAGTCCATCAGGCAGGCATGAATGGAACATGAACATTTCTTCCCTCTAACCAACTCCTTCGTATTTTTTTTTACCTCATTCACACATGCCCTGCACACTTTTAGCACCCTTTTTGAAACCGTTCACACCCGTTCACACCCGTTCATACCCTTTCACATGTCGGCTGAACCAGACATGGCTTACCTTCGCTGCCTTCCGGTGTGCACGGCCGGTGGCACGGGCCCCAGTCGGACCACTCTGAGAGGTGGCAGTCCCCAGGACACGGCAGGAAACACTCACGTGACAACTGAAAAACACCAGCGAGCATGCGCGGCTCAGCGAAGTCCTTAAAGGGACACTAACGTGACCTGCGACACTTTACTTATTCACATTCATTTATTGTCGAGTGTGACTAGTCTGCGCTTAAAGAAATCGTGGGAAGAGTGACCGAGCACCGCCAGACAAGTTACAGCGTTTGAAGGCAGAGGGCGACACAATCGGCCCAGTTGCATAGTTGATGAACAATTAATAACAGATCAGTAAATTAGATGACTTAGAATATAGGAAGGAGTGAACGCTTCCGATTAAATATACTTGTATAATGCGTATGCATCACATCTGGACACGAGTTGCTCTGTACACATAGAAACAAGCTACTGTGGGAGATGCTTAAGACCCAAATAAGACTGAAGGCAATTTACCTAACTAAATAGTCTCTCTCTATGACATAGAACTGAAACACATTTAGACTCGTGGATTATTAAGGTTATAAAAACGCAGTTGTTGCAATATAATTCGGCAAGGAAAGCATCACAAAACTTACTTTTGACTAATAGTGACTTGGGCGCACTTTGACTGTGCCTGATCACATATATTATGTCTCCACTTATCCCTTCCCCACACGGCATCACACAATGCCTACCCGATCCCTGTTTTCAGTAGTTCTCAGTATAGTTAATATTCATATCGTTTGAAAATGTTTAGATATACCGAATAATCATGTAAATAAGAAATGTTGCAAGTGAGGTGATCAGGTATTTAACTCATTCACAGCTACACCTGTTGGTTTCATCTAGCATTAATGCCATCAGTCGATTCCTACCGATCCAAACACAGACACTAAAACTCGCGACCCGACCCGACTCGCTTCAAACTGAAAACGGGCCGATTCATTTTTCGAATCGCGAATCGCAATCGTAAGGAAGCAGTTTTAGCCCTAAAAATGAGTTTTAAGTCACGAATCGCAATCGGTAGGTGTGCTAGGGGAGTGCACACGTCACGACTTTTGGGCAGTTTTAGATCGTATACGGTAGGTGGGTGTGGAAAAACGGTAGGTTTGTACCTAGCATAACAGTGGTGTATGTTAGAGGTGGCACCGTTGCTAGAGGTTTGTTATTAATGTATATGTTTAATTAGCCATCATATGTGGGTCTGGTTATTCCAGTGGGAAGGTGACCTAGATTAATTTCCCCACAGAATATTCCACGTGCGTTGATACAAGTCTGCACCAGAGTGCCAACTCCGTGTATTCAAGTCGAATATACAACAAATATAATTCTTTACAACAAAAGATCTTTTCGAGAATTCTAAATAACATAAATATGGAGATGGCAGACAGGGCTCGGACATTCCGGGTGGTTAGAGATCTTAATTCAGGTCAATTTATTCTAAATTGTGTTTAGCATTTTGTTCGATCTGTTCATTCAACTCTGAACATATTTGTTTCCTGCACTGACGAATTGCTGATCCAGCTATATCTAATACACTTATTTATGATGTTACTATAAGTATAAGTAATGGCATGGTCTACTCCTGCTATTTCATTCCCAATTAGCTAATGCAGCTGGCTCTCCATGGCATGCACTAGTGCTGCTCCTGTCAGCCCCAACCTGACTACCGCCTGCTCGCTGCCAACACTCACGCTATTGACTACCCCCTTGGGCCCGGACTGAGCGGGTTGACTGAAACTGACACCAGGTGGCGTCCGTGGTATGTACATGGAGGATGAGGCAACGCTGAGTATGTTACTAATTATTCTAGTTAACGTTGTCACATCCTCCATCCTTCTTATAATAACATACAATGCGTATCTGTGATCTTTGTCAGTTATATTCGCAAGGCAGGTTATAGAGGACGTCAACACGGAGGGAGTGCCAGACCGAGGACGCAGTCGACACTGACCTGTAGATGAGGACGCTCAACCTCTGCACAGTAGGAGGTGGGCATGAACTTGCCGTTTGGAGACTGGCAGCGTAATGTCCGCGTCTGGCTACCGTAACCACACGACTGCACCTGAAGAACAGCGGTCTGTGAGGTCACAGGGCAGATGTCCACACCATGGTACTATACAGGTCACGCTAGTACAGAGGTAACACTCACACTAACACAGATGTCACGATGGTAGGGATGTCACCATCACAGATAGACAGATGTCACGATGGCAGGAATGCCATTATCACAGATAGACAGAGGTCCCGATGGTATGAAGGTCATTATCACAGATAAACATATGTCACGATGGTAGGGAGGTCACTATCACAGATAGACAGAGGTCACGATGGTAGGGGGGTCACTATCACACTACAACAGAGGCCACGCTAGTGCATAGATCCCTGTCACCCTAATACAGAGGTCACGATGGTATGGAGGACACTATGACACTAATGCATCGGTCACGATGGTAGGGAGGTCACTATGACACTAATGCATCGGTCACGATGGTAGGGAGGACACTATGACACTAATGCATCGGTCACGATGGTAGGGAGGTCACTATGACACTAATGCATCGGTCACGATGGTAGGGAGGTCACTATGACACTAATGCATCTGTCACGATGGTATGGAAGTCACTATGACACTAATGCATATGTCACGATGGGAGGGAAGTCATTATGACACTAATGCATTGGTCAGAACATCCCCCGTGGTCGTTGAGGAAGCCATCAGTTTTCCTCCGACTCACGGAACTGAGGAAGTCTGGGACACATCTACTTGAGTACCAAGGATTGCATGCAGAGATTCAAGGCCAGTTTGCAGACCACCTCTCCATATACACTGATTGTTCGAAAGACTAAAGCCAGGTAGCTGCTGCGGCAGTCTGCTGACGGAAACAATTTGGCGTAGACTTGTCCGATCAGAGCTCCATTTTCACTGCGGCAGCCCGAGCACCACCAATATGTAAACATTCAGATATCAAGAACTTCTCTATAATATAATGGCGATGCCACCTACAAATCGTAAACTCTGTGTCAACGGTAAACACATTACGTTCATAATATTCATCTCAATAAAGACATGCCTTCAGATACAGTGTGGGAAACATGCATACATATTCATGTATCATTGTGATTACGTTAAAGCAGGACTTACGGGCACGATGCAGGTGGACCACCCTAGCGGCGACCAGGCGAAGCACTCCCGATACGGACACGGCTGCAGCTGTGTCAGCGGCATCGGACACAGCCGGCCGCCCGCCGCCGACTCGATCAGCACTCGCCGGGTCCTGGTCCGGAAACCTGCCGGGAACAAGATGGCGGACCTCAGCCGGAGGGCGGCGGGGTGCAGGCAGGGAGGGGGAGGGAAGGGCGATATGGGAGGGGAGGGTGGGAGACGGGGTAGCAAGAGAGAGGAAATAGGACGACGGCGGAGGGGAAAGGCGTAGGAAAGGACAAGGCCGGGAGAGGAAGGGGAGATAAAGGAGGAGGGAGGAGGGAGGAGAGAGGAGGGAGGAGGGATGAGGGAGGAGGGATGATGAGGGAGGAGGGATGAGGGAGGAGGGATGATGAGGGAGGATGGAGGAGGGAGGAGGGAGGAGAGAGGAAGGAGGGATGAGGGAGGAGGGATGATGAGGGAGGAGGGAGGAGGGAAGAGGGAGGAGAGAGGAGGGAGGAGGGAGGAGGGAGGAAAGAGGAGAGAGGAGGGAGGAGAGAGGAGGGAGGAGAGAGGAGGGAGGAGGGAGGAGGGAGGAGGGAGGGAGGACGGATGAGAGATGAGAGAGGAAGGAGGATAGAGGAGGGAGGAGGGATGAGAGAGGAGGGAGGAGGGAGGAGGGATGAGAGAGGAGGGGGGGAGGGAGGATAGAGGAGGGAGGAGGGAGGGAGAGGAGGGAGGAGGGAGGAGGGAGGAGGGGGGAGGGATGATGGAGGAGGGATGAGGGAGAAGGGAGGAGGGAGGAGGGAGGAGAGAGGAGGGAGCAGGGAGGAGGGAGGAGGGATAAGAGATGAGAGAGGAGGGAGAGAGAGGAGGAGGGATGAGAGAGGAGGGAGGAGGGATGAGAGAGGAGGGAGAATAGAGGAGGAGGAGGCGGGAGGAGGGAGGGGAGAGGAGGGAGGAGAGGGGAGGGAGGAGGGAGGAGGGAGGAGGGAGCAGGAAGAAGGGAGCAGGGGGCAGAGAGCAGCGAGGAGGGAGCGGAAGGTGGGAAGGAGAGAGGACGAACAGGGAGGAGAACTGGATGAAGTGGGGACATGAGAGCGAGAGTAGGGGGGGGGAGGAATGGGGGTGGAAGGGGAGGAGGGAGAAGGAAGGGAGGAGTGAGGAGGGAGGAGGGAGGAGGAAGGAAGAGAGGAGTGAGGAGGGAGGAGGGAAGAGGGAGGATGGAGGAGGGAGGAAGGAGGGGGGAGTTAGGACGACAGGTGGAGGGGAAAGGCGTAGGTGACAAAGTGAAATGTACTAAAGACCCAGAGGATAAAAGGGCCTATAATACTGCCAGAAACAACTCCCTCAAAGCAGTAAGGACAGCAAAAAAAATATATATAGTAAAACAAGACAAGGACTGGGGAAGCAACACAAATAAGTTCTGGAAAAACGTAAGCTTACTATTCCCCCAAAACAAGATAGAAGAATGCATAAGCTTCCAGGATAAGGATGGAAATACGCACACAGATAGTGATGCAGCAAATAAACTAAATACCCACTTTGCCACGGTAGGACAAAGGTTATCAAAGAAATTCACAAGAATCTGGGAAAACAAGTCAGAAAATATCCAGGATGAAATCCCCACCTGCAAAACTAACCTAAAAGAACTAACACAACTAATAAATGACATAGATGAAAACAAACCAAGTGGAATAGATGGAATCCCCACGAAAATACTGAAAGAGGCGCTCCAAGCCATCCCAGATATCATGGTCGACCTGTTCAACATATCATTTGAACAGGGACACTTCATCACAGCATGGAAGATGGCAACCATCACCCCCATCTACAAAAGCGGTGACAAACAAAACATGGGGAACTACAGACCAATATCAATCTTGCAAACACCAGGCAAGCTAATTGAAAAAATATTCCACAGGCACATAAATGAGCACCTGGAAAAAAACAATATACTAAACAAGAGGCAAGGAGGTTTCAGAAAACTACACTCCACATCAAAAACAATAGCAAACCTAACAATTAGTTGGAGCAGCCTTCGTCGATTTCAGCAAAGCCTTTGACACTGTAGACCACAGCATATTAATAAGAAAATTAAACAACATGGGCATTAAATCCAAATCAATAAACTGGATAAAAAGCTACCTAAACAACAGACAGCAAAAAACTAAAGTAAATGGTACACTCTCAGACCAACAAACTGTCACCTGTGGTGTACCCCAAGGATCAGTGCTGGGACCACTACTATTTATACTATACATAAACGACCTAGAAAAATGGCTGGAGACAGAATGTCTCCAGCTATATGCGGATGACACTGTCGTATATGCAGAAGGAAGCACAGTAGAGGAGATAGCAACCAAACTGAACAACCTCCTGCTAAAGCTGGACGGCTGGTGTGAATCCAATAAAATAACCATCAATGCAAATAAATCTAAAACTGTACTCTTCTCACATACAGTAATCACAGGAAGAAACCTACAATGTACACTAGGAAACCAAACACTGGAAAGTGTAAATCACTACAAATACCTAGGCCTAGAACTAGAATCAGCTAAACTACAATCTGTGTGTAACAAAAATCATACAAAAAGTAAACCACAAACTATGGCTATTTGCTAAACTAAGAAACTATATGACACAAGATATGTCAAGAAAAATCTTCAAAGGCATGGTACTCCCCTACTTTGACTATGGGGATGTAATTTACATGGATGCTAAAAAAGAGCTACTAAAAAAATTGCAGATATTACAAAATAGGGCCCTAAAAATCTGCCTGAAAGTAGACAAACTACACCCCACTTATGACCTACACAAAAGAACTAAAGTAAAGCTACTAGAAAATAGAAGAATAATCCACCTAAAAACATTAGCATATGGATATAGCCAAGACATTAAGCGTCTAACCCAACCACTAAGGGACACCAGAGCAAGCAAGGCACCACTACTAAGGCAGACCAGAAGCCAAATCAAAGCCCATGAAAGGAGCACGCTGGATATGGCCGCCAAGGCATGGAATGCCCAAACGGTGAAAGAAAGACAAATTCCTGACCTAAAAACATACAAAAAATATCTGTGCAAAATAAAAACTGGAAACCCCAACTGAACTGCACCACAAGGGGGCAGGTGATATGTCACGGCCCCCAACTGGACAGCCCAGGGCGGGACAACCAGAAATATAAAAGCCAGATAACATATCTAACAACAAGATAAGTCAAATCAAATTCAAACAAACATAACTCAACCACCTATTACGTACAGGCCTATGGACATGTACATAAAATAGGCTAGTATAGAATTAAGTAGAAAAAAGCGGAAAACTCTTCCCAAGAAAACCCCAAAACACTAACATAGAACCTTAAGAAAACAACTAACATAGTAATAAGAATAGAACAAAGATACAATGCCAAGAGGGCCCAAAAAAAAACTAACATAGGCTACTAAACATACCAACAGACTATCTATCTGCTACTGAAATGCAGACAATCAAATAACTTATCAGCAGCTACTGCTTGGTAAGACAACACCAAAAAACTACAGCTGGCCAGCATTGAAAACAAGCCTGGGTACCCGGGCTTACATGCTATGGACAGTATAAATACAGCCTCAATAACAAAATATAATTAAAAAAAGGAGGGAGGAGGGTGGAGGGTGGAGGGAGGAGGGAGGAGGGAGGAAAGAGGAGGAAGTGAGGAGGGAGGAGGGTGGAGGGTGGAGGGAGGAGGGATGAGGGAGGAGGGAGGAGGGAGGAGGGAGGAAAGAGGAGGAAGTGAGGAGGGTGGAGGGTGGAGGGAGGAGGGAGGAGGAAGTTAAGAGGGAGGAGGATGGAGGGAGGAGGGAGGGTCGACGGAGAAGGAATTGAGGGGTTAATCGGCCGGGAGGCTCTCTCACGGGAAATCACATTCCTACATTTTCACAGACAGCGCCAAGCATCCGCCGATGGCGCCCCCTAGTGGACGGTGTACAATGGTGGGGGATTTGGAGACAACAGCGGACATTAAGGGGGGAGGCGGAGACAGGAACAAACCCAACGAGACAGTCCGGGGAATTCTCACAGACGCTGTCTGAGCAGGTTGGAAATTAGGTATAAGTGTAGAAACCGTAAATTGTTCACCTCACAAAACTGAATCAGTGAAGTCTGCGTGATGTTGTCTACCTAATTGTGTTGTGTTCATAATATTCTAATACTGCTGTTGTATCTTCTAGTGCTGTATCTACATGTCTTTTGCATAGCTAGTACTGGGGCCATATGCAGGAGTCAGTGTTAGCGGAGTTTGGTGTTACAGCCTGACACCGGTTAGCTATCACCGACGTCGGGAACTGTGTCAAGTCATATGCAGGAGCGCGTAACACTTTCATTATACCTAAACGTGAATTTATTTATAGATTTGGGAAATCCCTGTGCGTCTGTACCCATATATTAGGCTTAAATATATTAAATGCTTTCATATTTAACAGAATTATTTACGGAATAAGTGAAATTTCATGAAATTAACCCTAAATTCGAAGCGTTATTAAGGCTACTGCCGCATTGGCCACGATATTAATAGTTATATTTTCGAATCGACGAACGTAAAGTAAACAAATCGCCGCCGCCACCCATCGACGTCGCTTTCCATACTGGCGGCGGCGGCGGTTTGTTTACTGTACGTTCGTCGATTCAAAAATATAAATATTAATATCGCTGCCGTTACGGTGGCAGCTTTAATATTGCTTCAAATTTAGGGTTAATTTCATGAAATTTCACTTATTGTGTATTTAATTCTGTTAAATATGATAGCATTGAATAGATTTGCCCACAACCTTACGCTAACACCGCCCTTAAACGTCATATGAAACGGGGTTAGTTTCGCGGACCTTAAACGTGTGGTGTTAGGCCTATCACTGACTCGTGCATACCAACTTTTCGGCGCTAAACCAGAAATCCCCTCTAAACGCGTTTTGGCTCGCTAACACTGACTCCTGCATATGGCCCCTGGTGTTGTAGCTACCCGCGTTGTATGTATTGGTGTGATGTTGTGCTCCTTAGTGTTGTAGCTATTGCTCTTGTAAATACTGGTGCTTTACCTAGCTGTGTCATACCTACTGGTATTATAGCTACTGTTGTTGTACAAAATGGTGTTATATCTACTGGTGTTGTGCCTAGTTCTGTCATGCCTACTGGTTTTGTAGTTACTGGTGTTGTACAGACTGGTGTTGCACCTAGTTCTGTCATGCCTACTGTTATTGTAGCTAATGGTGTTTACAGACTGGTGTTATATCTACTGGTGTTTTACCTAGCTGTGACATACCTACTGGTATTGCACCTACTGGTATTGTACAGACTGGTGTTATATCTACTGGTGTTGCACATAGTTCTGTCATACCTACTGGTATTGTAGTTACTAGTGTAGTACAGACTGGTGTTATATCTACTGGTGCTGTCCTATGGGTGCTGTTCTATGGATGTTTTACCTATTGATGTTTCCCCAATGGGTGCTATCCTAGTGGTGTTTTACCTACTGGTGCTGCCCCTATGAGTGCTCTCCTAGTAGTGCTTTACCTACTGGTGCTGCCCCTATGGCTGCTGTCCTAGTGGTGTTTAACCCGCTGGTGCTGTTCTGTTGGGTACTTTCCTAGTGGTGTTTTACCTACTGGTGCTGCCCCTATGAGTGCTCTCCTAGTAGTGCTTTACCTACTGGTGCTGCCCCTATGGCTGCTGTCCTAGTGGTGTTTAACCCGCTGGTGCTGTTCTGTTGGGTACTTTCCTAGTGGTGCTTTACCTACTGGTGCTGCCCCTATGGCTGCTGTCCTATTGGTGTGTTACCTCTTGGTGCATCCACTATAGTTGCTGACCTAGTGGTGCTTTACCTACTGGTGTTGCCCCTATGGGTGCTGTCCTAGTGGTGTTTTAGCTACTGGTGCTGTGCCGATTGGTGATGTCCTAGTGGTGTTTACCCGCTGGTGCTGTCCTAGTGGTCTTTTACCTACTGGTGCTGCCCCTATGGTTGCTGTCCTAGTTGTGTTTTACCTACTGGTGATGTACAGATTGGTGCTGTTCTAGTGGTGTTTTACCCGCTGGTGCTGTCCTAGTGGTCTTTTACCTACTGGTGCTGCCCCTATGGTTGCTGTCCTAGTTGTGTTTTACCTACTGGTGTGTACTAGGTGCTGTCTAGTGGTGTTTACTAGCTGGTGCTGCCTAGTGGTGCTTTACCTACGGTGCCCCTATGGGTGCTGTCCTAGTGGTTTTACCTACTGGTGTGCGATTGGTGATGTCATGGTGTTACCCGCTGGTGCTGTCCTAGTGGTCTTTACCTACTGGTGCTGCCCTATGGTGCTGTCCTAGTTGTGTTTTACTACTGTGTGCTGTGCCTATGGTGATGTCCTAGTGGTGTTTACCCGCTGGTGCTGTCCTAGTGGTCTTTTACCTCCTGGTGCTGCCCCTATGGTTGCTGTCCTAGTTGTGTTTTACCTACTGGTGATGAACAGATTGGTGCTGTTCTAGTGGTGTTTTACCCGCTGGTGCTGCCCTAGTGGTGTTTTCCCTACTGGTGCTGCCCCTTTGGGTGCTGTCCTAGTGGGGTTTTACCTACTGGTGCTGTACCTATGGGTGCTGTCATAGTGGTGTTTTAGCTACTGGTGTTGCCCCTATGAGTGCTGTCCTAGCGGTGCTTTACCTACTGGTGCTTGCCCCACTGGTGCTGCCCGTTGGGTGCTGTCCTAGTGGTGTTGTACCTACTGGTGCTTCCCCGATGTGTGCTGTCTTAGTGGTGTTGTACCTACTGGTGTTGCCCCTATGAGTGCTGTCCTAGTGGTGTTTTACCTACTGGTGCTGTCCCGATGTGTGCTGTCCTAGTGGTGTTGTACCTACTGGTGCTGCCCCGATCTGTGCTGTCCTAGTGGTGTTGTACCTACTGGGGCTGCCCCTATGAGTGCTCTCCTAGTGGTGCTTTACCTACTGGTGTTGTCCCGATGTGTGCTGTCCTAGTGGTGTTGTACCTACTGGTGCTGCCCCGATGTGTGCTGTACTAGTGGTGTTATACCTACTGGTGCTGCCAATATGGGTGCTGTCCTAGTGGTGTTTTACCAAATGGTGCTGCCCCATTGGGTGCTGTCCTAGTTGTGTTGTACCTACTGGTGCCGCCCCGATGTGTGTTGTCCTAGTGGTGTTTTACCTACTGGTTTTGCCCCTATGGGTGCTGACCTAGTGGTGTTTTACCTACTGATGCTGCCCAAAACGTGCTGTCCTGGTGGTGTTTACCTACTGGTGCTGTCCCTATGGATGATGTCCTAGTGGTGCTGTACCTACTGGTGCTGGCCGTATGGGTGCTGACCTATTGGTGTTTACCTACTGGTGCTGCCCTCTAGGTGCTGCAGTGAGTACTTACCCAGTCCGCAGGTGAGACTGCATTCCGTCCAGGCTGACCACTGCGAGACGACGCAGTCCACTGGACACAGCACCTCGCACTGCTCCTCACCAGTACCCTCTGGCGGGCCCAGGTACTGCAAGCAAAACACCCCAGGGGGCGCCACCATCAATCACGGTACAGTAGATATACACCAGGGTGAGCCACTGTCAGCTACTCCTATGGCAGGAGGAGTGGTACACCTTAGTCCTGGTGGTAGTTAGTACAGTAAATGAAGACCAGGGTGCACCACTGTCAGTCACATGTACACTAGGAGGGGTGCTAGCCAGTAGTCATGATGGAGGTTAGTAAAGCAGAGACACGTCAGGGGACGCCACCATCAAATACAACCAAAATAGGAAGAGGGCTAAACGTGTTAATACAGTACAGACACACCAAGTGGCGCCACTCTCAGTCACGTCACACAGGTTCTGAGTACTAGCCGGTAGCCATGACAGGGTTTAGTAAAGCAGAGACACATCAGGGGGCGCCACCATCAAACACAACCATAGTAGGAAGAGGGCTACTCGTGTTAATACAGCATAGATACACCAAGCGGCATCACTGTCAGTCATTTCTCCACTCAACCTCATCAGGGGCGCCTCAGGGACGCTTGTGTCTTGTCCCGGGTCTGGGCATTACATTGAGACAAATAAGTGTTCACACTTCCTGTCTACCATTCGCTATTTCGCTATTTGTACACTCGCAATGGCCAGAGCCGCTTAACACTGTAACAGACAATGGGAGCGTTGTGAAGGTTAGTACAGCGGATGGACACCCCGCGCCGCCACCAGCAGGCAGGCCACTCAATACCAGATAGGTAGCGCTGTGATAAGACTCGGCTATTACAACCATCTTCCACCAAGTGGCGCCACACGACTAAGCGCAAAAGCTGACATGTTTGGGAGCAGCGGCCGTTCTGATTGGTCGACGCTTCCACCCCATATAGGCACACTGACTTAGTTAGATTTAGATCTCTGGGTCTATATGTATGAGCCAATTTTTAACTGCACCGGGGTTAAAGGCAGGTCCCGGGTTAGCTAACCCCGTAGTTCCAAATGTGTCACGGCGGATGTATGTGTCCAAAGCGGGCCCGGGTTAGTTAACATTTCAGTTATTTATAGATTTGGGGAACCGCTGTGCGCGTATTTACATTCGTCGATTTGACACTATTAATATCTCTGCCAATGCGGCTGTAGCCTTAAAAACGGTTCAAATTTAGAGTTAAATTGATAAAATTTCACTTATTGCGTTTGTAATTCTGTTAAATATGGTCGCATTGAATAGATTTGGCCCGAGTTGGTGCCTAACCCGGACGTTAACTCAGGCTCAAGTTGGAGTTAGTGAAGGCAACGTTAACCCTCGAGGAGTTTGCTTAACCCAGGCACATACATTTACACACACTTTGGACGCTAACCCGGGAAATCCCCACGACGCGTGGGTTAGGACCGCTAACCCGGGCTCATACATATAGGCCCTGCACTCGAAAACTATATTGCATTTGTGATTTATAGTGAAGAGCACCTCTTGTGGGATATAATAGTAGATTACAACGTCAACAATTCATTACAACAGTCTACCCTATAGTGGCAATGGGATGTAACATCATCGCTATATCTTCTGCCCTAATATACACGCCAGCATGATAACCAACCCCAGGGTTAATTACACAAACCCTAATTCAACAAGTGTTGGTCTTGATTGGGGACTTTGGTGTGCTCTTGCTTTTGCCCTGATATATTGCTAGCAGGCAAAACCCCACCGCCCGGACACTCACCTTGTAGCAGTTCTCTGTGGAGACGGGTCGCTCCTGTCGCAAGCACTGCTTGTATCGCTTCCGCCTTCCGTGGCCACAGGGGGCGCCACTGTCCAGCACGCATGCGCCCCACACCGACCACTGCCATTCAAATCTGGAACGCAGGGAAGTGACGTCGCTATTTCTTAGACATTTAATGAACTGAACATTTATTGATGAACCCATATCCTAGTAAAGCGGCCATGAATGTTGTTGAACATGTTCAAGGTCATTCCCAGGGACCAGCTGGAGGACGGGTGTTAACAACGCACCACTTCTATGGTTTACTAACATGTTCATGTAATGTTGATCACTGTCATGCCCTGTGCTGAAGTGCTTATCTGTGACGGGTCGAGGTCGGGAAACGTAGTTATGGTAAGATGCTGAAAAAGGTGACAACTTTGGATAATCTGTAAAGTATTATGGTATAATATATTTATATTTCTTTTAGATTACGTTTGGTTTTGAATGCAATTATATGTCCGTGATAATAAAACTTCCGCCTCGTATTACCTTAACATAATTCGATATTAAAGTTGTCCAATCGATTACTCTTAAATTTCTTTTCACATTTATTAGAAAACTATATCAGTGTGACCATTATAATCTGCACCACTTTAGTTCATAATAACTTTTAAAATAATTGGCTACCTTTTAGATATATTTGAAGTGCAATGATATGGCCTAAATTGGGCATGCGCACTAATATCCTTTGTTCGGATTATACGATTGTGAAACACGGCCAGAAGACCAGCAACTCAATGCTGAACCAATAATTGAAATGACGTCATTTCACAAATTGTATATGACTGGAAGAACAATGGCAGGAAACTATTTTCGACGAGTCCAAGAGCAGGTTACTCTAATTACCAAAATACCGCCATCTCGATTTCTTATGTTACCAATAAAGACTTTTGATTTAAAGATGCCTGGTTCAACGGAGCATAATTTTGTTACAAAGAAACCGCTCACTTACTTCTGATCCCATATCTCCAACCTGGAGCCTTATCGCATGATTTGGGGAAGGAGTAATTAGTAAATAGACGAAATCCACGTTTTGCACAACTACTTTTACAAAGCTATAACGAGGGACACCTAAAGACTATCGTCAATCTCATGACCTCTTGGTAGTATTTCCCTAATTACAAGTAGGAAGTGTAGCTTCGAAAGGTTCAAGTGTGTGCCATAGGTAAGGAGGTGGGTGTATCACGTGACCTTGGGGCAATGGGAAGCAGGGTGACAACTTCTTTTCGACCAAATAAGTTTTGGTGTGCTTGTCGACATTATTTTGCATGATTTCCCATCAAAATCTCTAAATTTAGCCATTTTTACTGGAGCATTTTGGTAAAATTATAAAAGCATGACCACAATTCAAACACAACGGACGATATGACTTTAAAACTGTGTATGTAATAATGCAATAACCACGGAAAACAATCATCTCCCACCAGTCCTAGAATTGATACATAGAACCAGGGCAGTGCTGATGTCGTTATGTTCACATACAATTGCAGTAAAGCTAACCCAATCCGATCCAAATAAAGTTATTTAAGGTAATTTATTTCATAATGAAAATCCAAAAAGACTTATTAATGGTAACTAGAATTGCGGGTCCAGTTGACATTTTCTTGGCCTTTCTCATATTTTGTCATAAGTTCTCGCACTCAATCATGAAAAGAGCAGCTGTCGCCTGGTTACCACCCACAATCTGCTCCGGGTGTGGGGGGTTGTTATTGTTGGTTGTTTTTTTACCTTCTAGCAACTTCTAAGGTCACATCAGGACGGGTACCGACTTGTGACAGTGCACACTCATGGCGAATCTATAGTGCTGCCCCACTGGGAGACGAGGCCACCAGCACCAATACCTGATATCCCACTCAGTCACATTATCCTGACACTGAGCCAACCAGTCCTTGCCCTATCCTAATAATGCCAAGCGCCAGGCTAGGAAGCGACAAGCATACATTTTTAAGTCATTGGTTTGACTCGACCAGGGTTCGAACCCACGATCCCACAGTCTACCAACACGGAAGACGGATGCTCTAACTCATTCGGCCATCCCGTCTGGTAGCTTCGGGTGTGGTCTAGGGACTCTTCACACCCACCTCCAGCAGTTCTTGCCCTCTTCACATGTCTCCTGTTCGATGAGGTGCGAACACTTTGTGTTTTCATTACCCGACGCTGGATGGCGCACGATGCCGCGCGTCCTCTGCCGGCGACTGCTCGAATCACAATCCTAGCAACAAAAAGCAGTGACTCGTTAATCTACATACATCTACAGTGGCTCTTTAACCAATACGTGTCCGCAATCACTCTTTAATCTACATACATCTACAGTGACTCTTTAATCTACATACATCTACAGTGGCTCTTTAACCAATACATGTCCTAAATCACTCTTTAATCTACATACATCTACAGTGACTCTTTAATCTACATACATCTACAGTGGCTCTTTCACCAATACGTGTCCTCAATCACTCTTTAATCTACATACATCTACAGTGACTCTTTAATCTACATACATCTACAGTGGCTGTTTAACCAATGCATGTCCTCAATCACTCTTTAATCTACATACATCTACAGTGACTCTTTAATCTACATACATCTACAGTGGCTCTTTAACAAATACATGTCCTCAGTCACTCTTTAATCAGCATTCATCCTCAGTGACTCTTTAATCTACATGTATCGCAACTGACTTTAATCTACATGTAGTTAGTGACTCGTTAAAGAATATGTCGTAAGTGGCTCTTTAATCTACGTAGAGCCCCAGTAGCTCTTCGATTTAAATGCATCATCAGTGTCCCTTTAATCTAAACGTTCTGAGTGACTCTTTAATCTACATGCATTAACATGGACTCTTTAATCTACATATTCTCATTGCCTCTTTAATTGACATGTCGTATGTAACTCCTTAATTCACATGCGTTCAGAGTGGCTCTTAAATCTAGGTGCATCTTCAGTGGCTTTTTAATCTATAAGCATTACCAGTGACTCTTTAATCTACATACATCTACAGTGGGTCTATAACCAATACGTGTTCTCAATCACTCTTTAATCAGCATTCATCCCCAGTGACTCTTTAATCTACATACAACTACTGTGGCTCTTTAATCTACATACATATACAGTGGCTCTTTAATCTACATACATCTACAGTGGCTCTTTAACCAATACGTGTCCTCAGTCACTCTTTAATCAGCATTCATCCCCAGTGACTCTTTAATCTACATGTAGTTAGTGACTCGTTAAAAACATGTCAGAAGTGGCTCTTTAATCTACGTGGATCCCCACTAGCTCTTCGATTTAAATGCATCATCAGTGTCCCTTTAATCTACACGTCCTGAGTGACTCTTTAATCTACATGCATTAACACAGACTCTTTAATCCACATATTCTCATGGCCTCTTTAATTGACATGTCATATGTAACTTCTTAATTCACATACGTTCAGAGTGGCTCTTAAATCTAGGTGCATCTTCAGTGGCTCTTTAATCTACAAGCATTACCAGGGCTCTTTAATCTACATGTCCTGACTAGCTCTTTAATCTACATGTCCTTAGTGGCTCTTTAATCTACATGTCGTCTGTAACTCTTTAATTTACACACATTCACAGTAGCTCTTTAATATAGGTGCATCCTCAGTTCTAAGTGGCTCTTTAATCTACATTTTCTCAGTGGCTCTTTACTCTACCTGCATCCTCAGTGGCTCGTTTATCTTATGCTAGGTACACACCTACCGTTTATGACTCGCGCACTAAAACTCGTGACCCGACCCCCTTAAAATTGAAAATGGGCCGATTCATTTTTCGAATCGTGAATCGCAATCCTAAGGAAGCACTTTTAGCCCTAAAATTGAGTTTTAAGTCGCAAATCGCAATAGGTAGGTGTGCTAGGGGAGTGCACACCTCAAGACTTTTGGGAATTTTAGATCGAATACGGTAGGTGGGTCCGGAAAAACGGTAGGTGTGTACCTAGCATTAATGAAGTCTGCCCGGACGGGATGGCTAAGTTACTAAGAGCACTGGCTGGCTTCCAGTGTGGGAGGTCGTCCTTTCGAATCCCAGTTGAACCAAACCAATGTATTACACAATTGAAACTTGTTGTTCCATAGCCTGGCGTTAGCACTTAATAATAGAATACGCTAAGGCCTGGGTTATGTGACTGAGTGGGATATCGGGCCATGGTGCCAGCGAGCCGGTCTTCCAGTGTGGCAGACTTATAAAGTCGCCAAGAGTGCACATTGTCACAAGTCGCTACCTGTCCTCATATGACATTTAATGTTGCCAGGACGAAACACCCCAACAAACAACATGCATTCCCAGCGGTTCTTTAATCTCAATGCATCCATGTCTGCTCCTCCTCCACTGCAGAACCCCCATGTCATGTCCAAGGACTGTTTTCTAGTAAGTGTTGAAGTGTGTAGACTGTACACTACGACACACTATCGGAGACAAGCGCACTAAGCCACAGGCATTGGTCGTAATGCGAAGCATTACGCTTGATGCGAGGAGAGGAAGAGACCCTCCCCCCGCCCCGCGCTGTCGCGCGGCGCTCACACCTCACCAGACCCCGCTGCTCGCCGCTTCCCCCCCCGCCCCCATGTCGCGCAGCATTCGCGCCTCACGCGACGCCCGCTGCTCGCCCTCCCCCGGGCCGGCAGCTTTCACACTCACCTGCTTCGCCGCCCCCTTCCCTTCCCTTATAAGGCCGCCCGTCGGCCTCCCTCTGCATTCGCCCTCCTGCCGCCTTCCAGCTCTCTGCCCTTCTTTCCTGAACCTCCTCCTCGGACCGCTGCCCGCCTCAGGCTCCTGCACCATGCCCGGACACGGAAAGGGAAGAGGCCGCAAGAGCACCAGGCTCACCGCCCGGGCCACGCCGGGGCCCGCCTCGTGCTCGCCCGGCGACGCCTCAACATCCCCGGCCCAGGCCTCCCCCTCGGCCACCTCGGGCGCCGACACAGCCATCATACTCCTCGTTCGCCCTCTTCAGTCCTCCTCTTCAGTCACAAAGCGCAACAACACTTCGATGCATCATGGCTTTTTGCACACTCCCATCTGATATTTCTAAGACGTAATTTGTGAGCCCTTTGATATACTGCCACTCGCACCGCGCCTGATTTATATTCGCATATAATCAACATTTTATGGTGGATATACATATGAGGCTGCTTAGTGATTAACACTGCATACTCTGTACCGGCTGTGACTAATTCATCTCGCTTTATGAAGGCCAATATCCCCTACGGGCTGGGCATTGTATCAGTCACCTTTGATGCAATTAGGCGAAGCCCAGTGAGCGTCAGGGGTTTTATATAGCAACATTTTATTTAGCAACATATCAGGAAATAGCAGGACAGTGGTACTGGCAGTGTACAATGATGGCGGTTTCATAGTGCTGCCAAACTGAGTACCGTATAATGCCACTGGAACACACTCATTTCGGATTTTATAGTGCTGCGACACTGACATCACATGCCACTAATACTACTGGTACAATAATATTCAATTCAATCACATTATCCTGACATTTGACAAACTTGTGGGCAGTGTCACCAGGTTGGGCTATATATGGGCCAGGGCACTACTAGATGTATGCGGGGGTAGGGGACCCCGGCAGACCAATATGTGGGCAGCGGGACCAGTTTAATCGACGTACAGGTTAGGGCATAGGACCCAGGCTGAACTATCGCATTTACCTACTTATGGCTTCGCGGATCTGGATCGCCTTCCTATTGGTTAGGTGACCAGACTACCCGCACTCTGTGGGACCAGATTACCCTACCTATGTGCTAAGGGACCAGGTTGACCTACCCGAGGGCAGTGGGACCAGTTTGACCACTCGGTGACCACACAATGACCGGCACACGGCACGTGGCAGTAGTTGATGTCTGTGGGTTTCGTCAGCGTGTCGCACATGGACTCATCCACTTCCACCATGTCATCCTCCTCCCCGATCCGCCGCATGCACCTGAAACGCAGATCCAGTGTCAGCGACTCAACACTGTCTGTCACCAGCCGAGGGAAACGGCCCATAGGGCCATACGTGTCTACATTGAGTATTTCTACTGGTTATTAGCGTATGGATCTTCCACTTTCACAAATTATTTAAGTTGTCATACGTGTCTACATTGAGTATTCCTACTGGTTATTAGCATATGGATCTTCCACTTTCATGAATTATTTAAGTTGTCATACATGTCTACATTGAGTATTCCTACTGGTTATTAGCATATGGATCTTCCACTTTCATGAATTATTTAAGTTGTCATACGTGTCTACATTGAGTATTCCTACTGGTTATTAGCGTATGGATCTTCCACTTTCACGAATTATTTAAGTTGTCATACGTGTCTACATTGAGTATTCCTACTGGTTATTAGCATATGGATCTTCCACTTTCACTAATTATTTAAGTTGTCATACGTGTCTACATTGAGTATTCCTACTGGTTATTAGCGTATGGATCTTCCACTTTCATGAATTATTTAAGTTGTCATACGTGTCTACATTGAGTATTCCTATTGGTTATTAGCGTATGGATCTTCCACTTTCATGAATTATTTAAGTTGTCATACGTGTCTACATTGAGTATTCCTATTGATTATTATTGTATTGATCTTCCTTCCACTTTCAGCAATTATTTAAGTTGCACAATTCATTGGCTTTGAATATTTACTTTGATATTAGGTTCATGCTACATTTATTTGTATCGCATTCATTTAGTACGCAGGATAAATTAAAACCATGGATAATTGGTCCTCTTCATTCCGTTGCTCCTTGCTCTACCCTTGTAATTCTAAACACGAGGCAAGGCAGCGACAATTATGCATTTTAAAATAATCGGTTTGGCTCCAGCAGGGTTCGAACCTTACAATTTCGAATCACACCACCTTCTACACGGAAAATAGATGCTCAACTCAGTTCGGTTAAACTTTTCTGATAATTGGAGCTCTTTGAAGTGCAGGCAGACAAAATAATTTGTGTGTGCAAACATGTTGACCAGAAGGGCACTTACATCATATATTATGTTGATCGTCACAATCTACCATATTTTACTTTAAATAACATTTACTATAAATGGCTACCTTTGAAAATTGTTGAAGTGAAAAAATGCTAAATTATTTTTGGCGTGCATATCAAAATTTTGATATCATAGGCTTCAAGGCTTTACCTGATGGTGCGGGACTGGAGGCTTGGTAGCCATTAACAGGCTCTATTCAATTGACTTATTATACCTTTCTATGTAGCAACATATGCTTAGTATGTGCAACAGTATCTAAGTTAGACAGGGAGATTCAGATCTAGATAATGGTTTTGGTTTGGACAATTCCAAGGTGTATATCTAAGATCATATCTAGGTAAGCAGTTTTGTTTTAGAAATATCAGACCTTCATCCGATTATGCACATTGAGGGGAACGCATTACCAATGAGGTACGCATTACCTAACGGTGTGGGACTGGATGCCTGGTAGCCAATGAGGGGAGCGCATTACCTGATGGGGTGGTACTGGAGGCCTGGTAGCCAATGAGAGGAGGGAATTACCTGATGGTGCGGGACTGGAGGCCTGGTAACCAATGAGGGGAGGGCATTACCTGATGGTGCGGGGCTGGAGGGCTGGTAACCAATGAGGGGAGGGCTTTACCTGACAGTGTGGGACTGGAGGCTTGGTAGCCAATGAGGGGAGGGAATTACCTGACGGTGCGGGACTGGAGGTCTGGTAACCAATGAGGGGAGGGCTTTACCTGACGGTGCAGGACTGGAGGCCGGGTAACCAATGAGGGGAGGGAATTACCTGACGGTGCGGGACTGGAGGCCTGGTAACCAATGAGGGGAGGGAATTACCTGACGTGGCGGGACTGGAGACCTGGTAACCAATGAGGGGAGGGAAGTACCTGATGGTGCGGGACTGGAGGCTTGGTAGGCAATGAGGGGAGCGCATTGCCTGATGGTGCGGGACTGGAGGCCTGGTAGCCAATGAGGGGAGGGAATTACCTGATGGTGCGGGACTGGAGGCCTGATAACCAATGAAGGGAGGGAATTACCTGACGGTGCAGGACTGGCGGCTTGGTAGCCAATGAGGGGAGGGAATTACCTGACGGTGCGGGACTGGAGGCATGGTAGGCAATGAGGGGAGGGAATTACCTGACGGTGCAGGACTGGAGGCCTGGTAGCCAATGAGGGGAGGGCTTTACCTGACGGTGCGGGACTGGAGGCCTGGTAGGCAATGAGGGGAGCACATTACCTGATGGTGCAGGACTGGAGGCCTGGTAGCCAATGAGGGGAGGGCATTACCTGTTGGTGCGGGACTGGAGGCCTGGTAACCAATGAGGGGAGGGAATTACCTGACGGTGCGGGATTGGAGGCCTGGTAACCAATGAGGGGAGGGAATTACCTGACGGTGTGGGACTGGAGGCTTGGTAGGCAATGACGGGAGCGCATTACCTGATGGTGTGGGACTGGAGGCCTGGTAGCCAATGAGGAGAGCGCATTACCTGATGGTGTGGGACTGGAGGCCTGGTAGCCAATGAGGGGAGGGCATTACCTGATGGTGCGGGACTGGAGGCCTGGTAGCCAATGATAGGAGGGAATTACCTGACGGTGCAGGACTGGACGGCTGGTAGCCAATGAGGGGAGGGCTTTACCTGACAGTGCGGGACTGGAGGCCTGGTAGCCAATGAGGGGAGCACATTACCTGACAGTGTGGGACTGGAGGCCTGGTAACCAATGAGGGGAGCGCATTACCTAACGGTGCGGGACTGGAGGCCTGCTAGACAATGAGGGGAGCGCATTACCTGATGGTGTGGGACTGGAGGCCTGGTAGGCAATGAGAGAAGGGAATTACCTGACGGTGCGGGACTGGAGGCCGGGTCCACAGCGCCCACTTCCGGCGAGAGATGACAACGGGTCGCAGTCAGACCATGTGTCCGTCAGCCAAGCGTACTGGTCACATGACACGTGGCACGGCCGGCTCTGGTATTGCTGCAACGGGAGGGGGTATTACAGAAACCGATATTACAGAAACAGGCTCGCAGATGGCGCTCTCACAGGGATGGGACTCTCACAGAAATACATCTAGAAGTATGCAATAGACAGTGGTCTCTTAGAAACAGGCTCTCAGACGGCGCTCTCAGAGGGAGGGGAAGGGGAGTTACTCGAACACAAACACATCTAGAAACATGCAATAGAGCATGGTCTCTTAGAAACAGGCTCTCAGTCAGCCCTCTCACAGGAAGGGGAATGGCAGTTACTCTCACAGACACACATTTCCTAGAAACATGCAATATACGGTCGGTGGTCTTTGAGAAACAGGTCCAGGAAAGGTGGTCTCATAGCAAAGTCTGACGCTTATAGGCAGAGCTCTCATAGAAAACACGCACAGACGGTGCTCTCATAAAAATAGGTTCATTGAAGGAACATTCATATAAACAACAGTCATAGAAGGTGCTTTCATGGAAACAGGTTAAGAATAAATGGTTTTCTACAACCACAAATAGAGTGCGGGTTAGGGGACCAGTGTGCCATCTGCCTGGGTTAGGAGATGAGGCTGCGGGGTTAACTTTAGGAGACAGTGTTACCTTTCCTGTGTACATTTAGATCAGTTTGAGCTAGTTTCACTTAGTTAAGAGGATTACATATGCTCACCTGTCCATGAGCGTATGACCTCATTGTATACGCTTATAAGTTATATATCTATGTGTCCATGATTACCTTACACACATGTGTCTATGACTATATGTGCATAGGTACATATATATATATATACATATGTGCTATGTAATTTATTATGTGGATATAGATAAGAAGGGTATTCACATATCTGATTACCCTATTCCGATTGGTCCATTCATCCATCTATGTACCATGCAGGCTAGGTGATGTCACTTCCGGTCAGTACCACCCACTTTGCACCCACTTTGTACGGGCGATAGCAACTATGTATTGTGACAATGCCCACCATCACGCACAGTAAAGTGGCGCGCCTAGTGGCCACCTACCGACCACCCTCATCTGCGCTTCGTGATTGGTTGGTTGTTGGAGCTTTACATCCTGGCAACATCTAAGGTCATATCAGGATGGGTACTGACTTGTGACTGTGCGCACTTATGGCGACTTAATAGTGCTGCCCCACTGGGAGACCAGGCAGACAGCACCATGATCTGATATCTCACTCAGTCACATTATTCTGAACCTGAGCTAACCAGTTCTTGCCGTATCCTAATAATACCGAGCGATTAGCTAGGAAGTGACAAGTATACATTTTTAAGTCATCGGTTTGACTCGACCAAGGTTCGAATCCCATGATCTACCAAAACGGGAGACGGACACTCAACTCATTCGACCATTCCGTCTGGTGACCCAGCTCGGGGTATCTCGACACTATTCTAACTAACACCCGGCGTGTGGGTGTCTGCCACTCTGCACTGTCACCGTGGTTTTACTGAGTGTCTTGTCTGTCATAGTTGAACACTAAGGGCGGGCCAGTCACTCTGCTTTGAATCCGACTTGTGGAATCTGTGTATATGTATTTGAACTTTGTTTCTATCAGTATTACATTCGTCGATAAAGTAGGTGGAATTTCCATCAGGGACAATTGGTCTTCCTCATTACACATGTCCTGGCCTACCGAATGCCGAGTTCCAGGCTAAGCATCAATTTTAAGTTATTGGTTTGACTCGGCCAGGATTTGAACCCCATGGGTTCGAATTCCACCATCTGCTACATGGGAAGTAGATGCTCAACTCATTCGGCCATCTCGTCTGGTATTGATTAATAAGTGTGGTATATGTCACAGTATGGTACTTACTGAGTGTGTTATCTGTCACATTATGTTACTTACTGAGTGTGTTGTCTGTCACAGTATGTTACTTACTGAGTGTGTTGTCTGTCACAGTATGTTACTTACTGAGTGTGTTGTCTGTCACATTATGTTACTTACTGAGTGTGTTGTCTGTCACAGTATGTTACTTACTGAGTGTGTTGTCTGTCACAGTATGTTACTTACTGAGTGTGTTGCATGTCACATTATGTTACTTACTGAGTGTGTGCCTGCACAGTGTGTCTACAGTGGTGCTCCACACTACTAGTGTGTGCTGTCACTGTTACTTACTGAGTGTGTTGTCTGTCACTGTATGTTACTTACTGAGTGTGGTGCATGTCACAGTGTGTTACTTACTGAGTGTGTTGTCTGTCACAGTATGTTACCTACTGAGTGTAGTGCATGTCACAGTATGTTACTTACTGAGTGTGTTGTCTGTCACATTATGTTACTTACTGAGTGTGTTGCCTGTCACATATGTTACTTACTGAGTGTGTTGTCTGTCACATTATGTTACTTACTGAGTGTGTTGCCTGTCACAGTGTTACACTGAGTGGTTGCTGTCACAGTATGTTACTACTGAGTGTGTCTGTCTGTGTGCATGTCACAGTATTCTTCGAGTGTGTTGCTGTCACATGTTGTTACTTACTCAGTGTGTGTTGTCACTTGTTACTACTAGTGTGTTGTCTGTCACAGTATGTTACTTACTGAGTGTGTTGTCTGTCACA
This sequence comes from Branchipolynoe longqiensis, assembly GCA_030323885.1. Taxonomy (NCBI): domain Eukaryota; kingdom Metazoa; phylum Annelida; class Polychaeta; order Phyllodocida; family Polynoidae; genus Branchipolynoe; species Branchipolynoe longqiensis. The sequence continues at coordinate 25,041,972 of CM059199.1, forward strand.
TTATGTTACTTACTGAGTGTGTTGCCTGTCACAGTGTGTTACTTACTAAGTGTGTTGTTTGTCACAGTATGTTACTTACTCAGTGTGTTGTCTGTCACAGTATGTTACATATTGAGTGTGTTGTCTGTCAATCTGCATTGGTAACTGAGCGTGGTGTCTATTACAGTGTAGTGACAATTGAGTGTGGTGTCTGTCACAGTATGTTACTTACAGAGTGTGTTGTCTGTCACAGTATGTTACTTACTGAGTGTGTTGTCTGTCACAGTGTGTTACTTACTGAGTGTGTTGTGTGTCACAGTATGTTGCTTACTGTGTGTGGTGCATGTCACAGTGTGTTACTTAATGAGTGTGTGGTTCACGGCTGCCTGCCCTAGTTTAGTATTGCGACAGGTAAGCCGCAAGTTTGTAAGTGAGTAGCTTTACTTGGCTAGGCAGTGAAAGCAAATTCTCCTACATGATAATCAGATACCTCCCCAAGTGAAATTTTGTATACACACGTAGGCATGCGTAGCTTGATCGCACGAGGGAATCTAGACATGTTGCTGGTTATGACTCTTTCCCCAGAATGGCAGAATTGTCAGTTCGAGTGCAGCTCTATGCATGATGTTTCCAATTATTTCAAGACATCCTCACGCCAATTTGCATATATATGCACACACTAATTAAATATAAATTCAGTAGAGTGTGGTCACTAGAACGAGCAATTGCACAGCTTTGTAAAAGACAAAAAAACATCTGACATGTAACCTGCTTTAAATAGAGAGAGGATGCAGAAATGTCACTTGCCAGAAACAACAACTTTAAAGAGGTGAGTCTTAAGAAAAGACGTAAATATGCTGGGCTCTTCAGTCACGTGACCAAATAATGCCTGTTGATCCTTAAGCCAGTGACAGTCTCGTCCTCATCCGGCCAGCCTGACACAGTTAGGTGGCCGAGCTCAGAATTATTTATGATTTAAGGTGCGCCATTCTGCTGCACGACCACCTCATCTCAGCCCTGCCCCCCCCCCCTCCCCACCTACTCAACCTCAGCTCTGTTTATGCTAATGCGCCATCAATGGCGACCCGGCGCTACTTCCAGTACTTCCGGTGCGCGACCGGCTGTGCGCCCATCCCTAGAGCTGCCATCTTGTGGCGACCCCTCATTAGAGAGGGGATGGGCTGGGGCCCTCTGGCGGGATGAAGGACGTCTGCGTTAAATGGACCGGAAGTGATGATGCCATCAGGGTGCGCATAATCTGCCCGCGCTTGTCCTACTGCACATGCGCGGCTTCTCATTCACGCAACCTGCGCATGCGCTACTCGCTAAAGGGGGGCGTGCGCTGTGAATAAAGACTGCCTAATGCCTGGTACACACCTACCGTATAGGATTTGCGCACTAAAACTCGCGACTCGACCCGACCCACTTAAAACTGAAAACGGGCCGATTCATTTTTCGAATCGCGAATCGCAATCGTAATCGGCCGGTTTTAGCCCTAAAACTGAGGTTTTATGCGCGAATCGCAATCGCTAGGTGTGTGCGGGGAGCACACACCTAGCAATTTTTGTGTGCGAAACGGGCAGCTTTAGGTCGTATACGGTAGGTGGGTGCGCACAAACGGTAGGTGTGTACTAAGCATTACACTGCACAGGGTTCCCGACTGTCAGTGTGGCAGTACTGCATTAAGTGGGGTTTGCGACTGTCAGGCTGGCTGTGTTACCTTCTGCACGGTTCATGACAAGTTGTGTGGCTATGGGTTGACTAAGCAGGGTCCATATCTGGTGATGTGGTTCTTACACTACACAGGCTCTGTGCCTTCCAGTGTTACTATGCTACCCTACATAGGGTTAGCAACTGCCAGGGTAGCTATGTTATTCCACATAGGGTACACGATTGTTGCTACGATTGTGTTACATTACATGGAGGTTGAGACTGTGGTACCTGTATTCATGGGACTTACGGTGGTTGCTACACATGGATTGTGAGGTCAACACTAAACATAGTTTGTTACCGCCAGTACGGCTGTGATTGATGCATTATGTGGAGCTTGTGATTGCCATTACAACTGTGATACATTAACCAGGGTTCGCAATTGCCAGTGTGACTGTATTGTACACCAGGCTTCTAATCCTCCCTCTGGCTCTCTTACACTAAATGGGGTTCGTGCGCGTCGGTGTGGCTGTTCCTGCTAACATGGTTATGGTACACTACAACTGATTATACTCATGTTTCGAGTCAAACCAATGACTTAAAAATGTATACTTGTCGCTTCCTAGCCAGGCGTTCAGGATTATTAGGATAGGGCAAGGAGCAGTGGAATGAGGAAGATCAATCGTCCATGATTGACATTCATCATCATCATGCTGTCGGTCGCGATGCGACAAAGACTGCTTTCATTACTTGACTGCCGCTCTCCATTTCATTTCATGAAAGCTGCCTGCAAAAGTGTTGAAGTGCTGCTGGCTTTTGCAAGTTACCAGCGGCACTCTCTCGGGGAGCAAATAGAGGTTTCACACCGGCAAGAACATGTCAAGACAGGCGCAAAACTATTTGTCCCTGCAGTGGCTGGTCGGGAGATGTTGGGAGTTCCATACATCAACCACCCTTAATGCTGCCACAGTGACCTGGTTTTCTGTTTAGGGTTTGCTTCCTTAGCCTTCGGTTCTGTCAAGAACCTGTATCACAAGGCAGTGGTTTACAACTCTGCAGGGCAGGGGCGTCAAACTCCCTGAGGTATTGCTATACCTGCTTACCCAGCGATACCCGATTGACATTACTACTGGTTAATCAACTAATGTACCAAAAAACCCGAACACATCATACACCACATACAGTATTAGAGTGCATGAGCAAACAGACAGATGAAAGGCAATGAACAAATTTGCGCACACAAAACGGTGCAGACTGAAGCGCAATGCTATTAGCTGATTAGCTTTTTAATAAATCTGTGACGCCACCTGGTGGGGACTGCTCACACTGGGCGAGCTCATTTAAATGCCAAAGGGTGAGTCTGGGTGAGTGGGTAGGGGTTATGACGGTCCATTAGAGTTGAAGAGACCAGCAAGCTGATAGCGGAGCATGCGCAGTGGAGAGCAAGGCACTTAAGGCAATTGTAATGTGATGCCTTAGTAATCGGTGCCTTGCACACTTAACGAACCGACAGTGAATGGACGGCGTGCGTGGGGAGGCCAAGAAGGCATCGCCCTTCATGCCTGTTTTTGTTTTTGATTTCTAATTTGTTTATTAGTAGAGGATTGAATAGAGTTATGATTAGAGCTCTAGGTCATGAGTGATGGATTAGAGTTCTGCATCTTCGTTGATCGCTTTCATATCTCCATCTTGGTTGATATTCGTTAGCCTCCTTACTGGATTATAATTCTGCATCATAGTTCTACATTCAAGTTCTAGAACTTGGTGCCGAATTTGGGTGTTGCATCTTATGCCTAGTACACACCTACCGTTTGTGCGCACCCACCTACCGTATATGATCTAAAACTGCCCGTTTCGCGCACAGAAATCGCTAGGTGTGCGCTCCCCGCGCACACCTAGCGATTGCGATTCACGACTAAAAACTCAGTTTTAGGGCTAAGACGGGCCGATTACGATTGCAATTCGCGATTCGAAAAATGAATCATCCCGTTTTCAGTTTTAAGCGGGTCGGGTCGAGTCGCGCGTTTTAGTGCACAAATCGTATACGGTAGGTGTGTACCAGGCATTAGTTATTGATTAAAGTTCTGCATGTTAGCTATTGATGAGAATTCTGCATCGTGTTTGCTTCTTCTGAATCTTGGTAAAGTCTGAGGTTCTACCAGGACAATTATCGCCTTCTCGCAATTCAAACAAATAGGGGCTTTCTAGTGCTGCCCCTATGAGTTGTTATACTCTCGGCACAATGGTATTCTATAGCACTCAGTTCTACTAATTTGACGTTGTCCCCAAGCTGTCCTTGCCCAGTGAGTTTGAGTAAAGTCGAGCACCAGGTGAGGAACTGAGATGCAGCATCGTTGAAATATTAAATTTCACTCGATCTGTGATTAAACCCACCACCTCCCGCATGGAAAGAACACTCTCCAGCCACTCAACTATCTCATCCATTTATTTTGATTAACAAAGAAGAAAAACTATTAATGGATATTGGGTCTTCCCTGTGCCTTCTGTTACCGGAAGGGTTTCATAATCTGTACATTGATAAACGCCCTGTTGACACCGTTCCTCTTGGTGAAGCAGATTTATTGCAGCTGTCTATTGCATATTCACCTCCTTAAAAGTGTGCCTCAAGATGCTTGTATATTGCAATGGATTGTTTGTTTATAATCGTTCTTGATAATTAATTACCAATGGGCCTGATCATGTTCCAGTATGATTGCATAGAGGAGACATCAATCTGCCTAAGTGGCCAGTTGTATGCATCAGGCTAAGTAATGAATGGTATGTGCAGTGGATAGTAATCCAAACTACATGCCGCCCGTCATCAGTTTCCCAGCAGCACCTGGCACCACAATCAATCTGCAGCGCTGATGCACGCCAGTTAGCTCATTGGACATGGCTTCAGATACTCATCAAATATACTGTCATCAAACTCACTTGGGATTTAGTTTAAAGGAACACTAACATGATCAAGATAATTTACTTCTTAGCAATTATCAAATATGACTTGTCATAAGTTGTATCAGTGTATAACTTGAAACAGGGTATTCTCTATGAGTTATATAGGGCCCAGTCATTGTCTGAGAGTCTCTGTAGTCACACAGGGCGTAATCGATTAATCAACTCTGGTCACCCGAGCCACTTTTTGGCGCATGCGCACATCCTGCAGACTCGGGTCGAATAATCGAATAAGCTTCTCCGTGCTTGGGTGACAAAAATGGTCCCGTTTTATTAGTTTTTTTAGTAGCCAATATAATTACAGCAAAATATGATTTTACTATTTTTATGATGGCATAGTGTAGTGATATTTCCATTTAATTAATCTATGTTATTACCAAAAAGAAATATGTATGACTGGTACCGGTGGCTGTTACGATGCAGGACGGTACCAGCGCAAATGTGACGTCATCACTCCTTGCAAACCCCAGCCAAGAGGTGGGTTACTGGGGTCGGGTTGTTTTGCACACGGCACGTGTATTTGTCGACTACACTCGTGGTGTTCTATTTGAAATTCTGACGACTCGGGTGACCCGAGTCACCCGGGTCGTGTTAATCGATTACGGCCACAGCGGCTATTCATGTCATTGTTCCCTAATAACACTCCTACTTGCACTACACGGCTGCATATGCCAGGGAATACCTACATACTTGAAAAGTGGTGCAAAGCCTATCACTAAATGCAAATTTTAAACCTTTTGACTACACCATATAACCATGTAAGTCCACCATTCCCTTTCCTGTGTGACGTCTCAACTGTGTGACTTATACTGACAAGGTATTCGGTCTAGTGGTGCTGAACAGATCAGTTATTACCTACTGTAGTCCATTCTACATGTCATTCAGTTGATGTATTTGGAATATGAATATCCCTTGAAGATACATCGAGTATTTATGTAAGGAATCCACGGTTGGAATTTGTCTGCGTTCGTTATCGTCCTACCACTGTGCGCCTGAGGCCGCCTCGAAATGGCAGAAATAGGGGTTCGAATACCATCGCAGGCATACTATTATATTTCTTTGCAACACCCGCATGACATCATTAACAGTATACCTATCCTAACAAAGTAATTATTGTTATTGATGTTCAAATGGAGACTGGCTCCTTTGTGGCAAAGCTGAGGCTCTCAGGGCCAGTCGGCCACCACGATGAAGAATTTACTGCTATTATTCCTCTTATACTCACTACTATCAGAAGGATCCTGGCAACTGTCTGCCAGTCTCGCCCCCCCCCCCCCCCCCCCCCGCCCACTAAATACCAAGACACAACTCAGGAGAAAGAAAGGGAGAAAAGTCCTACAAAATTGACAGTGATAAGGTTGAGCTTTATGGCTACAACTCTTGTTCATCTACTAGTGACCTGCCACCCTGAGTCACTTACAACCTGCTACACAGACCCACATAGCTTCTGCTTGTTCAGTCAAAATCAGTGCCTACAGCCCATTGAATCTAAGACCTATGGGTGTTACACACATCCCAGTGGTTAACTGCTTCCTTTGGTATCTCGAGAGTGAATGTGTGTCTGTCCAGCAAGTGCAAGGAGTTCAAGGGTCACAGCTCACAGAGCCAGCCAATCAGACACCTGTGCAGCCTGGGTGGCACCCATGATGGGGCACCTGTCACTCAACCCCATGGCAGGTGGTGTCCTTAATGTATGAAGAATGGCTGGCTGTGCTTGGTAACAAGTAGTCACCGTACAGTGACATTAAACAATAATGTCCCGCTCCCTTTTGTACTCTTCCTGGAGGGAACATTCCTGTAATTAGTAACCGTATCTTAATATCCAGACATCATACCGCAATCCCGGTCACCGTGCATCATAACATTTACTCATATGAGTCATAGTCATTTCCATGTCACACAGCGAGTGGGCACATATTGCATCACTATTACATAACAATGGTCCCCAACTCCATCGCCCCAGATATTGATATGATTCCAAGCTTGGCTATTATGACCGAAAGACCATATATTTTTACAATGAGACCACCCCGAAATGGCAGAAAACCATGGGCACCAATAACCCTCCACAATCAACTGAACAAGTAAAGTGATGCACGTCAGGAAATACTCACAACAGTGAGCAGTTCGATTGGGAACCAATACTGAAACGTTGTTGCACTCACAGCCCACTCATTGTAGAAGGGGATTATATAGAAACACTACATTGCACCAGCAGAGAACCACAAAACACTCCACAGCAATAGAGCAATATGGTCACGTGCACATGCCTGGCTAAAAGCACCGGGAGGGGTGATTTAGTTTATATGCATCCTTTATTCACTCTAACATTGGAGGAGCGGGCCGTAGCTAGAGGACATAATGTCCGTCTCTCAGAACGCCCAGAAGGACTGCAGTATTCAGAGTGAAGGCGGTATTGGGTTCACATTCTGGGTACTAGGCAACCAGTGCACAGGTTCACACGCAAGAGGCCACTGAAAAAGGTGAAGTGGCCTGCCTTCGCTAGTCTCGAGACAAACCCGCTTTGGCTATAAAGCGCGGTCCCCCAATGACGGTTCACATCCCCGTGAGTGGCATTTACTGAGCCTACTTCAGCGTCACCAAGCGGCCGACGAAAGTACCATGAAGCCGCCTTTGAATAATAGTGAATTGGGAGTCCGATGGATGCCCGCATATCCGTTCCCGGCGTGACGTCACTTAACAGACATCGGTCGGCCCCCGTTCCACTCCGTACACGGGTCCAACAGGCCGGAACACTGGCCCGATTACCCCGGGCACTCTGCTAGCCAATAGAAGTTCAATATTACCGGACGTTGAGGATTGAATATCTCATGAATATCTAATGCATATGTGTGTGAAAAATACAAGCTAACCGCCAGGCAACTTACTTTCAAATCCGAGATTGAGCGACTTTAAAAGAAGCGAGTATTTCGAATGTTCGGAAGCCGCCCGTCATTATTTATACGTCCTACCAGATATCACCCCCGCCCGACACACACACACACTCACACGCACTCACATCACGTCTAGATACCCCACCCACACCCATCCACCCTCATATCTACAGACTCACACGGCTAGAGATCACCCCCATACCTACACACCCACCCACACTCATATCTACACACTCACACGGCTAGAGATCACCCCCATACCTACACACCCACCCACACTCATATCTACACACTCACACGGCTAGAGATCACCCCCACACCTACACACCCACCCACACTCATATCTACACACTCACACGGCTAGAGATCACCCCCATACCTACACACCCACCCACACTCATATCTACACACTCACACGGCTAGAATTCACCCCCACACCTACACACCCACCCACACCCATATCTACACATTCACACGGCTAGAGATCACCCCCACTCATATCTACACACTCACACGGCTAGAGATCACCCCCATACCTACACACCCACCCACACTCATATCTACACACTCACACGGCTAGAGATCACCCCCACACCTACACACCCACCCACACTCATATCTACACACTCACACGGCTAGAATTCACCCCCACACCTACACACCCACCCACACCCATATCTACACATTCACACGGCTAGAGATCACCCCCACACCTACACACCCACCCACACCCATATCTACACATTCACACGGCTAGAGATCACACCCACACCTACACACCCACTCACACGGCTAGAACTCATACGCATATACACGATAGAAAGCACCCCGCACACCTGCACTCCGGCACACCCACACAGCCACACACCCACACCGCACACCCACACCCGCACAGACCGACACCCCCCACACACACCTCCTACCTACCCGGCCCTCCCGAATCTCTCACATTTAAATTGCCCATCTAAACTCTGGCCACCCCGACATTACTGTTCCAGATTTGATGGTAATTCGGTCGTGGCCCTGAGCTGCAGATCGATCAGTGGTTGCCAGTTAGCTGGTTAGACACAGAGTGGCCGCAACACCCACCAGAGGGCGTCACGGCAGGAGACGCCCTTCGTAGCGCACATCAAAGCCCCAGGAAGGTCATCCCAGCCCGCCTTGCCCGTCTGTGCTTCGTGCCATGTGTTGGCGTCTCAGACTGGGCGCACCTTGCTAACCCGGCTGAGCTTGTCCTTGGCCGGGTTCAGTTTGCCGCTATAATGGCGCTGGTGGCAGGTGGAGCTCTTGTCACACCTACCCGGGACCTCCGCTGGGTGGCGCCTGTTTGGGAAAGTTAGCGGCTCAGAGGGCTGCATAGGATCATGGCACCAGACACCCGCTTAAATCACCCCACACACCCTGTGATTGGGCACCGCAAAAACATGGCGGCGCTTCAGCAGCACTGCCAAGAAAAATGCTACAACTCACTCGCCAAGAAGAGCTGCTGGCAACTGGCTCACTAGGAAGACAACCCGTGCACAACTCCACTAGTCTCCGGGTGCCGAGATGCGACCCACTGCCTCCCATGTCCATTCGCGTTCACCCAGTCACTGGGTTATTGGCTCAAAACACTATCCTTAAGTTCAAAACACTCCCTTTAAGTTCAAAACACTACTCTCATGGTGATGGTAGCCTGGTCTCCCAGTGGGGCAGCACTATAAAGTTGCCATGAGTGTGCACTCTCACAAGTCAGTACCCATCCTGAGATGACCATAGATGTTGCTAGGATGTAAAACAACAACAAACAGTCAATCAAACACCGCAGCATGGTCAGCATATCAATATGGACCAGTAGGTTACATTTTGCGACATTACAGACCAGACGGAATTACCGAATGAGTTAGAGGGTGCATCTCCCATGTTGGTAGATCATGGGGCTGTGGGTTCGAACCCTAGTCGAGTCAAATCACTGACTTAACAATTTATACTTGTTGCTTCCTAGCCTGGTGCTCGGCATTATTAGGATAGGGCTAGGACTGCCCAGGATAATGTGACTGAGTGGGATATCAGGTCATGGTGCTGGTAGCCTCTTCTTCCAGTGGGGCAGCACTATAAAGTCGCCATGAGTGCGCACTGTCCTGATATGACCTCAGATGTTGCTAGGACGTAAAACAACAACAAACAAACAAGCGGCATTACACTTCCAGCCCCCACTGCTGTGTTATGATAGTGTTTTGAACTTGGATAGTGTTTTAGACATATGTAGGGGTAGTGTTTTGAACTTAACAGTAGTGTTCTCAACTTAAAACACTACAGTATTGCTTTGAACTTAGGTTGAAAACACCACCGTGGTGTTTTCAACGGGTTAGTGTTTTGAACGTCCTATACCGGCAACCGATGGCGAATAATGGCTAAAGGTGTCAGTGTGACATTTTGACATTGAACTGACCTGTGAATGGAAGACCAAGTGGAAGGCGGCCATAGCAGTATATGCCGTTTGCAGCTGTGTGGTCACACCCTCGCCCACTAGTGACCAACTAGTTCAACAGCCCCACTTAGTAACAGACTGACCCTCGATGGATCCTACTGAGGTATATAATTAATGAATATTAATATGAATAGTATATCAATAATAAATGGGTGAGGGTTAGGTTTATAATTAATGAATATTAATTTTAGTGAACTATGAACTAAGGAACACCCTGAAGATCATTACTTCAATTCATCATCACCACCGTTAAAAAAAATATGTCACATCTAGAAAGATATTCAGTTACTCGCGCCCACTAACCTCACGTCATCCTAGTTTAACATAGTTACGACCATAGTTATTTGATCTCTTATCTCACCTCTCACTATCTAGCCATCATTCATGTGGATGCTTTGCTCTGTATTTTCACAGGGCAATGGAAGCACTGCATGGTTCCTTTATAATGCCTCCTATTTGTTAACAGAATCTTAAATCTTACCCTTAACTCTTTATAAATATTATATCTATACGAAGTAAGTATACACGTTTTGCGCATAGAAGGATTTACATAGAATAATATTACATTATCAGTAATGCAATGAAACATGCTAGTACTTCTAGTATTACATATTAAGAGAATTAATTATGTAGAACATATATAATATAAAAACAAAATTAAAAACAAATCCTCAAGTCCTCAACTGAGCACGACACTTCGCCGAATGTTCACTTCTCAATAAGGTGCTCTGGACATCCTCATACAGGCTCGTAGCTTATGGCATAATACATCTGCAGTCAACACAGGCGATACGCACATGCTCAAAGTGTGCAAGCTGACAGGAGGAGGAGGAGGGCGGCCGTGACTCACCTCCCCCTGGGTGAGGGGCGGGCAACCCCGGCCCCCGTCCAGCTCGGACTCGATCATGTAGCGGGACCGGTTCTGGTAGCCGTTGCCACACTTGATCACGTGACACTGCGTCCACTCGCTCCACTCGCTCATGATGCAGTCACGTGGGCACGGAATGAAGCACATCTCTTCCATGAAGGCTACAATAACAACATCAAACTCACATGTCGTTTATGGCCGAATGAGTTTAGCACCCGCCTCAGGTTTCGTAGGTCGTAGCATTTGAACCCCGGTAATCGAACCCTGGTCGAATCAAACCAATGATTTAAACATTGAAAGGCCTACTTATAGTCTGGCATTCGGCATTATTAAGATAGGGCAAGGAAGAGGGTAAAGAGGGAGACGAATTGTACGCTACTGAAACTTCCTTCGGTTAATCACCTAATATATAAACAAGCCGCACATTAGGCCAGCTATCTGCGGGGAGGAGCGGGCGAGCTGTGATAGCGTCCTTAGATACACGACTGTGTCACGATGGCAACACATCTAGTTACACGACAGTGGCCTATGTAGAGACTTGCCTAATGGGATATTGCCTCACACGACATTACAAATTGCACAGTCTGATAGCTTTTAGTTGCTGTACATTATAAGCTGTATATAAGGTTAATTGTCATAATCTACCGTACTTCCGCCTAATGCCAGGTACACACCTACCGTTCATCCGCACCCACCTACCGTTTACGACCTAAAACTGCCCGTTTCATGCACAAAAGTCGTTAGGTGTGTGATACCCTAGGACATCTACCGATTGCGATTCGCGACTTAAAACTCAGTTTTAGGGCTAAAACAGGCCGATTACGATTGCGATTCGCGATCCGAAAAATGAATCGGCCTGTTTTCAGTTTTAAGCGGGTCGGGTCGAGTCACGAGTTTTAGTGCGCGAATCATATACGGTAGGTGTGTACTTGGCATTAGGTTAGTTTTATTCTGAGTGGCCCATTTTCGAAGTATTTGGAGCAAAAATATACACAATTTTGCAATACGCATATCAATTCCGAAACCATAGGCGTTAACACTAGCATGTCTTATTAAATGGACGTAATGCCCCATCTACGCAACAACAAAGGCTTCTTATTTGCCTAATTATCTTGGTTGGATATGTAGAATCAAATGAAGTGTTTTGGTTTAGAACATTAGACACTATTAACTGACTATGCAGAATTAGGTTAGAGGTTGGTTCAGTTCCATTCTCTTGGTAATTAAAGTATAAAGGCTACTCTGGGAATAAGAGAGAACATAACAATGAGTTGGGCTGAGTCTCTTTAATAATCTCTGGCAAGGGTCAATCGCCCTACCTTAACAACAAAAGGAAAACATTGCAGAAGTGCGGCTACTGCCCGTGCATTTAGTGTCCGCAACAAGCGGTGGTGGCGCGTCAGTCGCGAATCGGAGCCGGCGGTTAGCGCGCGACTCCAATTTCCAGTTGTATTAACAATGTTCAATGCAATATTCAATATTCAATAATAGATAGAGAGATAATAATAATATTAAATTCGTTCTACGTGCTTTATATCAGCATACTTTATTATTCTACATAATTGCATCAGTTTTGTTCTTCCTTTTACTTAACAATGCAAATTATATAAAGAAGATATAACAGATTAGATCTGCCCATACAAAATACCGGATGTAAGGACATATTGAACGATGAGACCGGATGAGGATATATGCAGTTAGCACTGTTATGTATCGGGTATGGAGTGTACCACGGCTCGGCGACGAGGACCGGCGGCCAGCGCGAGGGACCAGTGTACTGTAACGCAGAGGCTGAATAAGTCATTGTGCAACTAGATGTCGTGGTGTGTAGTCCGTTCATAATCACAACATTACATGGTGTCAGAAGCGGACCTTTTGACATGAAATGGCTCTCTCGGGGTTGAAACCTCCCGGACCACTCAACCTGAATGAGGATCTGGTGGCAAACTGGAAAGCCTGGAGCAACTCATACAACATTTGCTCCACTGCAGCAGGAGTTCTCACTCGAAGCGAGAAGGTACAATGTTGTGTGTTTTTACACGTAGCCGGCACAGAGGCACAGAAAGTACATCAGTCCATGACGTTCACTGCCGGCGAGACCGACAAAATTGCTCCGCTCCGGGAAGCATTCCGTGTCTACTGCGAAGGCAAGACAAACCTTACGGTGACCCTGAGTGGGTATTCTCAATCTGATAATTGATAATAAATAAAACCATACCAAAATCAAAGTTTAACAGCTACAGCCAGGGCCAAGAGATGATGGACGCATACATCCGAGAGGTACAACACAACACCGAGGATAAATCACCAGCAATACACACTAGGGTGTTTCTTTATCAACAAAACGTATCAACCCGGAAGCGATGGCTAAAGTTAACGATTTCACTGAAGAGGACTGATATTTGATAATAAATAAAACCATACCAAAATCATAATAACAAATAAATAATACAGATCTGTAAAAAACACACCAAGAAACATGAAGTAAATACGCGAGCACATGGAACTACCCACCAGAGGGCGCATCGGTTGGTAAGATAGGGAAGTTGAAATGGATTATTTGGATGTGAATAATGACAGTATAGGACATGTAGGAGGGTGCTACACGTACGTTTCTCCCCACACACGTCGGCCGACGCGTTGTAGTTGTTGTCGTCGCGACACACGAGCGCCTGGTTCCGGCGACCGATCCCGCAGTACCCGTCCTTCTGAGACACCGTGATGGCATACCCCTGCGGCTTGCTACCTCGCCTGGAAGGGATAACAGGGGACCAGGAAGTGAAGCAAACTAGGAGAGTGATGCACATCAGGAGATGCGGACATCCACCGGGCGTTTACGTTAGACGAGAAGAGGGAAACAGGAGAACCAGCATGTTAGAGGGTGGAGAGTGGGTGTTAGAGGAGGACAGGGGAACAGGAGAATCAGCGTGTTAGAGGGTGGAGAGTGGGTGTTAGAGGAGGACAGGGGAACAGGAGAACCAGCATGTTAGAGGGTGGATAGTGGGTAGTAGAGGAGGACAGGAGAACAGGAGAACCAGCGTGTTAGAGGGTGGAGAGTGGGTAGTAGAGGAGGACAGGAGAACAGGAGAACCAGCGTGTTAGAGGTGAGAGGGGTAGAGAGGACAGGGAACGAAACCGCTGTTAGAGGGTGGAGGGGTAGAGGAGGACAGGGGAACAGGAGAACCAGCGAAGTGTGTAGAGGAGGCGTGGAGAGTGGGTAGTAGAGGAGGACAGGGGAACAGGAGAACCAGCGTGTTAGAGGGTGGAGAGTGAGTGTTAGAGGAGGACAGGGGAACAGGAAAACCAGTGTGTTAGAGGGTGCAGAGTGGGTAGTAGAGGAGGACAGGGGAACAGGAGAATCAGCGTGTTAGAGGGTGGAGAGTGAGTGTTAGAGGAGGACAGGGGAACAAGAGAACCAGTGTGTTAGAGGGTGGAGAGTGAGTGTTAGAGGAGGATAGGGGAACAGGAGAAGCAGCGTATTAGAGGGTGGCTAGTGGCTAGTAGAGGAGGACAGGGGAACAGGAGAACCATCGTGTTAGAGGGTGGATAGTGGATGTGAGAGGAGGACAGGGGAAGAGGAAGAGGACATGTGGCAGGGTTTAAAGTGGGTGTTAGAGGAGGACATGGGAACATGAAGTGGGCATGTGGCAGGGTGTAAAGTGGGTGTTAGAGGAGAACAGGGGAACATGAAGTGGACATGTTGCAGGGTGTAAAGTGGGTGTCACAGGAGAACATGGGAACATGAAGTGGGCATGTGGCAGGCTGTAAAGTGGGTGTTACAGGAGAACAGGAGAACATGAAGTGGACATGTGGCAGGCTGTAAAGTGGGTAGTAGAGGAGGACATGGGAACAGGATGTAGACATGTGGCAGGGTGTAAAGTGGGTAGTAGAGGAGGACATGGGAACAGGATGTAGACATGTGGCAGGGTGTAAAGTGGTAGTAGAGGAGGACAGGGGAATATGAAGTCGACATGTGGCAGGGTGTAAAGTGGGTGTTAGAGGAGGATGGGGGAACATGAAGTGGACATGTGGCAGAGTGTAAAGTGGGTAGTAGAGGAGGACAGGGGAATATGAAGTCGACATGTGGCAGGGTGTAAAGTGGGTAGTAGAGGAGGACATGGGAACAGGATGTAGACATGTGGCAGGGTCTAAAGTGGGTAGTAGAGGAGGACAGGGGAACATGAAGTGGTCATGTGACAGGGTGTAAAGTGGGTTTTACAGGAGGACAGGGGAACATGAAGTGGACATGTGGCAGGCTGTAAAGTGGGTGTTAGAGGAGGACAGGGGAACATGAAGTGGACATGTGGCAGCATGTAAAGTGGGTAGTAGAGGAGGACATGGGAAGACGAAGTGGACATGTGGCAGGGTGTAAAGTGGGTAGTAGAGGAGGACAGGGGAACATGAAGTAGACATGTGGCAGGGTATAAAGGATCTATTACATTGATTTAGTATTCCTTACATGCAACAACACATGGTTATTAAGTGTCCTATTATCTAAGTTGGATATATAGAAACAAATTTACATGTAGGTCAGTGTTTTGGCTCCGATAATTTGATGCTTTCATCGGAGTATCTAGCTATCGGTAAAGTTGATATAATAACAATAATATGGCAGACTCTCAAAACCATCGGATTGTGCAACTATAATTTTCAGAGATATAGTACTTTTTTTTTTTCAATTAGTAGCAATCCAGCAAAGCCAGGCGCTGGCTTAACCGAGCCAGCTGCTGACGTCATGCGAGCACTTACAGCGTCATTCACCCGTGACACCCCCCCCCCCCCTTCCCTACCCCCCCCCCCCCCACACACACAGCCTCAGCGGTCATTAAAGTAGAAAGCATTAAAGAGCCACTGAAGGGAACGCAGCAGTGGTTCCATAAGTAAAGCGTCTTCGCCGGCAGGGGGCGCCGCTTCCATTACCTAGCATCTCCATAACGCACGACCGGGCCCCGCCCACATCACGCAAAGCTGCCCGGATGAAAAGGCTGGGCTGTGTTTATCGCCGGCAGGGCGCGATTACGGACAGGGTGACGTTTTCGATTAACTAATATTTGCTTTAATGTGCAGTGCATGGTGGGAGTTTAAGGCCATCCTGGTGCAGGAACCACCCGATCAGTCTTTGTTTAGTGAGAAGGGAGGTGCATTTTGTTGCTTCTGAATTTTTCTTGTTCTTGTACTTTCTGGTGGTTACTCCCACCCGTTCTCCTGCATGGCTGCATGTTCAGGTGATATGAGATCACTCACCTATGTGGGGTGCGTCACGTGACTCACCTAACCGCGCGCTATGAATCATCTATATGCGTGCACAATCTGCCATGGAGGTCACGTGACCCTCCAAAGCGCGTGTGCAATTGGAGACGCAAATGGGACGACGTACTGAACGCGGTGTGAAATGAAGTGTCACCTGCTGACTCAGCAACATGGCCACCGTGGACAAGCATTCGCCATGAGTCAGCTAAACATGGACGCGCTGGACAGAAACCTAGGACTCGTCTGAACATGTGTGTTGTAGATGAGTCAGTGACACATAACTCACTTAAATGTGTGCATATGGAACAATGACTCACGACTCACTTAAATGGGTGCACATATAACAATGACTCATGACTCGCCTAAATGTGGTTATATGGGACAGTCACCCATGACTAAATGTGTGATTTATAACTCACTTCAATGTGCACACATAGGACTGACTTATGACTCATGACTCATCTGACTAAGTGTGTGCATATGGGACAATGATTCATGACTCACCTGGATGTGTGCACATGGGGCAGTGACTCCTGACTCATCTGCATGTTGGCACATTGGACAGTGACTCATTACTCATCTGAAAGTGTCCAATTGGAACAGTGACTGATGACTCACCTTAATGTGCACACATGGGACTGACTCATGACTCACCTTAATATGTGCACATATAACTGACTCATGACTCACCTGAATGTGTGCACATAGAACTGCCTCATGACTCACCTGAATGTGTGCACATAGAACTGACACATGACTCACCTGAATGTGTGCACATAGAACTGACTCATGACTCAACTGAATGTGTGCACATATAACTGACTCATGACTCACCTGAATGTATGCACATAAAACTGACTCATGACTCACCTGAATGTGTGCACATATAACTGACTCATGACTCACCTGAATGTGTGCACATATAACTGACTCATGACTCACCTGAATGTGTGCGGGGTGGGCGGGGCGGGCTCCGTGGAGTACTGGTTGGTGTCCAGGACGCAGTGTGACCACTGGTCTATGGGTGAGACGGTGTAGTGCGTGCAGGGGCAGGGCAGTCGTTCCTCCAGCGGGTGCCGCTCCTTGTCATAGCACTCGGCTATCTTGGACGTGTACCCTGCCGACAAGAGTGGACATCAGCCAGATTGAGGTCAACCTGATGAAAACCGACCTAATCATTCCAATCGCAACGCCCAAACTTGGTGGTCGAAATGGAAAAAGCACTTGCTTCCCCGTGCGGAAGTTCGTGTGTTCGAAACCAGACCACGTTAACCCTACAAAGACACCTTGTGTTTTGCTCAGCTTGACCAGAATAGGGCAATAGAGGGTTCGCCTCGTATCGCGATAATGTGACTGACTGTGATATTAGGTTATGGTGCTTGCCACACAGTCTCCCAGTAGGCACAACAATACATTACCATTAGCGTAAATTGTCACAAAACGGTACCCGTCCTGATAAGACCTTGGATGTTGATTGGACGTACAACCCAAACAAGCAATCAACCATCTAATGGGATAACTACTCGACCACCTCCTCCGGGGACGATTAGCCTTTGTGCAAGGCAGTACCAATTTGTATTCACTGCGTGATGTTCACTCAAAGGCAGCCAATCGTGGCACCTCAGATACTTATTATTCGGCAAAGAACAAGGACATTAATATGGGCTTTAATTAGAACAATTTCAATTGGTTTCTAATTGATTATGTGCTGATGTGTTCAAGTAGGATTCACAGTTTAATGAAGTTTGAGACACAGAGTAGTTGCGACATGTGAAAGAATTGTGTTATTTTTATCAAGTTTAATTATTGACTGAATTCGAGAAAACCTTTGTGGTTACAGAAGCTGAATCTGAGGTCCATAATATAGAATTTGAATTATCAAGAAAGCCACACGCTATGGCCCTTAATTGGGGATACCATCACCCATCTGCAGACTCTATGAATGGACCGTGAAGAATTACATGGAACAAGAAAAAGTGAAATATATATAATACCAATTAAACAGAAAATCATATCAATAATTTATTTCAAATTCATTAATATGAAAATATTGAAACAAGCTCAAGATACTCAATCATCAATTTTATTACATATGAAAATAAATATTAAAAAGAAGCAGAACGTGCAACTAAATATCTTTGGATTATACAACAAATAATACAAATACACGATTACAAAGAAGAATTAAACGAGATGTAATGACAAACTCAACAACACTATTTTAAATCAAAACATACTGACATACCCAATTAAACAAAGAATTGAGCAGATATAATACTCCGAAAATATAAATTACAAAAGAATTAAACAAGTACCAATGCAACTAAACAAATACGAAATAAACAAACGAAAATTGTTGGCTGATTCATTTGAGAAAAAAAACATTATGAAAAAAGGCAAAAATAGGTCAAGGAAATAATGCCACAAATAATCAATTCCTAAATAAATATAAACAAATTAATTAAAAAAACCAACTACAAAGACAAGAGGGATGTACATATCGGGGCCTGACCTTCCATGCTGCGCGTGCGCACGCGGTACGACCCACACTTCCGGCTGCAGACTGTGAACTCGGACCACTCTGAGAACTTGCACACCTCCACGTCACACCTGACGGCGCACTCCTGCGTCACCTCGGGCATCTGGCCCAGCTGGTGGATGCAGAACTCCTCAGGGACCGCCTGGCTCCGGTGGTCGACGCACTTCACCACTAGGGGGAACATAACGCGGAGCAAGAGTCAACACACTGACAGTGCAGGACTGCAGCAAGATGGGGAGGTGGGGTTGTGGGACAGGGAAGGAGAGAGGGAGGGACAGACAGAGACGGAGGAGAAGAAGAAAGGTTCAGGGGGGAGAGCGAGGGACAGGAGCCATGAGAGGGAAAGGTGCGGGGGGAGATACATAAGCCTGGGGACAGAGAAGAACGTAGAGAGCTGCATGAAACATTTGGTCAAAATGTCCCACTGCCCGGTGTGCACGCTTTGCTTGTGATGGACTTGGACACCGCCCCGTTCTCCCACAATGCGATCTCGATAGTAGTAGGCGCTCGATTAGCTGATTATGATTGTGTTCATCAAGGAAGTCCAGTTAACCTGCCTTCATGATTGGTGTACATGTATACAGTGTAAGCTGTTAACATTGGACGTGTAATCCCTAGCATAATTATGTCACACCTGGAACAAGCCTATCAAAGCGATCTGTACCAGGATAGTACCCATCGCCTGTTACTAACTGACCCCTATTTTTTCTAAAAAACCCATGTCTGTAACAAAATTTCCTATTATGAAGAAGAACAACTGTCTGTATCAAGAACCTCCCCAGCCCTTGTGCACAAAAGTCATCACCTGCCTTCCCGGCCTGTCCCAAAATCTTTCCCGGGGTGCAACAAATGCCTTCCACGTGTACAAACACCCCTAAACACCTACCCCTGGCACGGTAGCCGCTGCCGCACTTCTCGTAGTGGTGCGGGAAGAGGCACTCTGACCAGGCCATGATGAGCCAGCGGTGCGTCTGGCAGCGCGGCAGGGCCTGGCAGGCCCGGTGCTCCCGGAGCTCGGGGCACTGCTGCCCCGCCTCGTCAGGCGCGTCCAGCACGAACCGGTGCCGCTCCTGGTATGCCTGCTCCAGCGTCGCCTCTGGGGGAAGAGAGAGGGTGAGGTGTGACATCATATGGGCAAGTGTAGCCAAAGAAGGAGAGGTGGGGAGGTTACTGACGTCATATGGGGCACGCATAGCCAAAGGAGGAGAGGTGGAGAGTGTAGTGAAGTCATATGGGGCAGGTGTATCAAAAGGAGGAGAGGTGGAGAGGTTAGTGACGTCATATGGGGCACGCATGGCCAAATGAGGAGAGGTGGAGTGTGTAGTGACGTCATATGAGGCAGGTGTAGCAAAAGGACGAGAGGTGGAGAGGTTAGTGACGTCATATGAGGCAAGAAACTGAAAAGGAGGTAGTTAGCAACATCGCATGGGGCAGGTATCTGGCAGGGGATCGGAGAGAGATAGTGATATAAGGATAATCAAGAGGGACGACATGAGGGGACGACATGCACAACAGTGAGGGAGTGAGAATGGAGAGGGAAGACAGAGAACGACAGAAAGAGAGTGTGAGATAGCGATAATAATGAGGGAAGACAGGGGCAAAGGAGCAGAAGGAGAATAGGATAGAGAGCAACAGGGAAAGTAGACAAGGTACAGAAGGACAAAGGGGTATGGAGAGGGAAGACATTGAGGGAAGGAAAGTCACGGCCAACGGGCTAGAGAGAAACGAGAGGGACAACAGGGGAGAGAAGACAGGGTGATGAGGAGAAGATAAAGAAGACAAAGTGAGAAGGAGATGATAACGTAGACGCATTAAGGAACTATACTCGGGTTGGGCAGTTCGATATTGGGCCAGCAACAACGTATAGTAACTAAAGCAATAAACTAACCTAAACTCCAGAAGCAACATCCCTAATATTGAAGTCTACACGGTTTGCGCCTTTAACTATTGCAGCTCATCTCACTAACCGTAGCAACCAGACGGGATGTCCGAATGAGTTAGAGCGGCCGTCTCCCATGCTGGTAGATCGTGGGGTCGTGGGTTCGAGTCCCGGTCGAGTCAAACCAATGACTTTAAAATTGATACTTGTCGCTTCCTAGCCAGGTGCTTGGCATTATTAGGATAGGGCAAGGACTGGTGTGCTCAGTGTCAGGATAATGTGACTGAGTGGGATACCAGGTCATGGTGCCGGCAGCCTGGTTTCCCAGTGGGACAGCACTATAAAGTTGCCATGAGCGTGCACTGTCACAAGTCGGTACCCGTCCTGATATGACCTTAGATGTTGCTAGGACGTAAAACAACAACAAACAAACAAACACTAACCCTTGCAACACGCCGACCACTACACAGTGT
The DNA here is from genome assembly GCA_030323885.1 of Branchipolynoe longqiensis. Taxonomy (NCBI): domain Eukaryota; kingdom Metazoa; phylum Annelida; class Polychaeta; order Phyllodocida; family Polynoidae; genus Branchipolynoe; species Branchipolynoe longqiensis. Next base: position 25,062,929 of record CM059199.1, read on the forward strand.
CACCTACAGCAACAACTCACCCGACGCACATTGCGCATGCCCGCCCATCCCAACACCGGAAGTGACGCGCAGTGCGAGTTCACCTGGGGGTCATAGGGTGCCGTTTGTTCGGACGCTGACCTTTACCCCTGACTGGCTCCAAATATCAGTAACTGGTAGCATCACTGATTATCTTTTAGTGTTTATATTTGTGGGCACAAGAATAGTGTATGGCGCTAGCGGTTGGCCTTTCCTCAGTGGACACAGAAATAATGGTCTAGTTCTCCAATTAGACTTAATAAGAATAACACATGATCAATATAGTACTTTCCATAATATCTAGCCCCCCGGTGATTTGCAATAAGCTTAGATACGTCGAAGTTACACCTTTCCTTGTGGTTTCCGATGACGCACACTAATGCTACTTTTTCTTTTGAGTAAGTCATGTTGTAAACATTGTTTTATTTACATATATAGCAACTTACACTGTTTGATGTCTAGAAGGTTTTGATGTATACACATCACCACGGTAAGGGTCGCCAACCAGTGATGTACACACATCACCATAGTGACAGCCGGTAAACAGTGATTTATGACTACGACCATTACCATGGGAACAGCGAGTAAACATTGTTCGACATACATCACCTTGCCAACAGCAAATAAACGGTGATTTACATACATCACCATGGTAACAACCACCATGCAGCGATTTGCACACGATGACGATGATGTCAGCCAACATCACCATGATGACAACCGACAGACAGTGATTTATACATATCACCATGGTGACTGCTGGAAAATGATTATGCATACATCACCTTGGTGACTGCTTACCATCAGTGATTTACACACATCACCATGGTGAAGGCCAGCAAACCGTGGTTTACACACATATCCGTTTAAATAACTAGCTACCAATGCTTTACACGAATCTCCATGGTGACAACCAGCAAGCAATGATTCAGACGTATCACCATGGTAACAAACAGCAAACAGTGATGAACGAGGAAGAACTTAACGCCACATTAGGAAAGGTCAAACTGGAGAAGTTGCGCATTACGGAGCGTTGCTTTGAGTCAATTATAGATCACAGCACCCGGCAGTAAGGCTCCATCACCAGTGCGGCGCGCATGCGCCGGCAGACACAATGTCTGCTGGTGTTGATGCTGCTCAGTTCCCCGAGACGAGGGCCCATTATTGGCCGCCGTCTTTTTACAGCCCCCTCCCTGCCCCAGACACCCCCTCATTCCCCCATCATTTAGCCATTCTAAAGGCCGTTTCGGAATCCTTTATCCAAAGCTAAGTGCGCACCAAAGATGGTGTGCGACAGATGCCAAATGGACTAGGACAACTCGTCGACATTTTGCCATGAGCGATTCTATCATTTCAAATGTGTTTTATCCATTTATTGTTGGTAGATTTCATTGTTATTAAAGCAGCATAGTCCGATGATTTTGAAATATATGGTCTGGAATTTAAACCAAGATGGCAGATTGTCTAGAACTACAAGGGCCATGTCTGGGCTATGGGGCAATCATCCCGGGGGCGACCATCCCCAACTCAGCAGGTCACAGGTGGTGGATAGCGACATGGCCTTTAAATATGGTTAGCTGTGAAATAAGGTGGGCTTGCCCAGTCGAATAAACAGCCACGGACCAACTGGCAATGATCCTAACAGGACGAGGAGTGGGCAACTGGTTGGCACTGGTGTCCTCATTGAAATACCTCATGTGTCCCATGACAGGTACATCATGCGAGCGAGAGTCGCGTTATAAACTTAAGCCCCTTGTGCTCCTAAGGTAGGTCCTTTGATCAGGAGCTAAGGGTGAGGTAACCCTAACAGAAAACCTCGAGTGCTGAAGTCGGAGGTAGCAGGCTGCAAGGCGCACCCTAACAAGCCATGGTACCACGCATACACAGCCATATGACACTTGGAGACAAATTCAACTGAACTGGGCTTCAAGTGTAATTGAAGGCGAACGAAAAGAAGACAAGGGCGGTGTCATGTAACCTGGAACCCCAAATGACTTAATCGGTTTAATCGGAATATATTATTAGTACCATTTCAAGTTGGATCCCGTCTAGTTGCTGGGCTACTCACCACAAGGCTACAGCAGGCAGTTCGTCGCGTCGTCTACACAACACTCGCTGAAGGAACCAGACACTCCTTGCATGATTGTTTCGGGGGTAGTGAAAGAACGCCGTTTAGAGTTACAGAGTCACGTGGTAAGAACTCTCATAGAACACCGTGACTCTCCTCGTGTCCAGGCCTACATTATAGATCGCACTTTCACGTACGTCACACTCTGGTGGAGTGATTTTGAAGAGTCAAAGGCTTCCGGCCCATTATGAATCACATCACCCACCACTATAACTAGCATACACTTACATGTATGTATAAGTATGTCTTTCACTACTGCAGCGTGTGCACCGAGTTATGCATAGTTACTATGGAGATATATTCGTACTGCACGAGTGCCATTCCTTGGAGTAGACCAGCAGAACGCAGAATCAACATCAAAGTCACGTGTGTGCAATAACAAAGAACACAAAATAGGGGCCTGGCTTTGCATTTTCAGGCGGTACTTAGACTTTGTCGGCAATGGAATACAACTTAATTTCAGGCTTATTTTGTATTTACTAACATAAGTACACCGTACATTTTAATTAAAAAAAGACATTGTTTAATCTCAGGTGGTATGCAACTGTGTACCTGCGTAATATGAAAACTAGACCCATGCAACAACAAGCAACACAGACCGGCGAGGTGGCCCCCTGTGACCTGTGACCTGTGACCCGTGACCTGTGACCTTACCGGAGTAACACGTGACGGGGCACGGCGTCCAGTCAGTGAAGGCGCTGACGCGGCACGCCTTGGGACAGATGATGGTGCAGTTCCGCCTCGTGATTGGCCGCTCCTCGGGAGGACACCTGGTGGGAGTAACGCAAACCACGCCACGGCAATATGAGTACCTCAGTATGGGGCAGACGTGCATTGGCTCGGCTTGTATTATTAACCTCAAAGTAGGGATGAGCGACAATAATAATGAAAGGGTCGGCGGTTGGGGCTGAGCAGTGTGGCGATATTTTATGTTGCTATGGTTGCACATTGACTTAACACCGGAAGGTAACCAACTAAATTTATATAATTACTGATAATGATATGAAATGCTTTTTCTACAAGGTATACGACATCGTGCCAAAACACCAACTTGCGGAATAAATCCCAGTATTTAAACATGATCAAATTGCATTACATCCATTACAATAGTTAAACCTGAGGCAGACGACAATTCGCACATCCGGCGCGTACCTTTTCGGGGACACCCTTTCCCGCCCGTCCCGGTAGCAGTGCGCGTCCCGGGACTGGTACCCGGACCCACAGCTGCGTCCCACCAGGTGGCAGTGGGACCAGGCGGCAGGCGACCAGTGATACGTCGTACACTGCTGCTCGTTACACCGCTGCTTCTCCACGAGCATGCGCGACGGTGGACACGGGGACCCGCCTGAAGAAGGGTACAATGACATATGTCAGAATGCAGGGGTCAGAGGTCAGGCTGACGGCAGTTCCGATCAGTACCTAATGAGTGGTACACATATGTGGTTATCCTACAATGGTGTCGCATATCTTGCAGTGTCATAGTACGATCATGCAGTCTTGAAACAATCACACAATACTAGTGCAATCATACATAGTTTTGGTAGAAATAACCAGAATAAAAATATAAATAACCAGAATAAAATATAAATAACCAGAATAAAACTATAAATAACCAGAATACTAATGCAATATCTTTGTGCAGTTATAAGGTCTAGAATGATCTGTATTATTACTGGAGTTATTCTCTTTGTTCAATGACACACAATCTTAGTGTCATGGAGTAGTCTTAGAATATTACTGCACCAATTAGATTATCATCATATTCAGTAATGTTAAAGTCGCATAACCTGCTGGTTATATGTCTCAGCCATAGTTTAGAAATAAACCTAATAGGTTAATCGCTACTTTTCTTTAGTTTGGAGTAACATATAATGAGGCAGTCACACTACGACGTGTTGGCACGGCGTTGGACAACGCGTGGCAACGTGTTGGGTTTTTGGGCGAAACGTGGGGACGCGTCGAGACCCATTACAAACGCGTTATAAACGCGTTACCGGCGCGTCGGTACACGTCGGTACACTTTGAGTGACAGGTCGCTTTGATACAACGCGTCGGCGCGCGTCGCCCAGCGCCGAAAGTTTTGTGCTTGCACAAAAACTTTCGGCGCTGCCCGACGCGCGGCGACGTGTTGTGGGCCGCCGATAACACGTCCACAACACGTTGATAACACGCTTGCAACTCGCCGGCTTGGTTTAACGTGCTGGCGACACGCCGATAACGCGTTGAAAACACGCTTGCAACCCACCAACTTGGTTTAACGCGCTGGCGACACGTGGATAACACGGCGATAACGCGTCGATAAGACCGTGGGAACGCGGCGCAACTTTTTAGAATAACATGCCAGCAACGTGCTGCCAACACGCTGCGCTGTGTCGAGTTTTTCGCAAAACACGCCGAAAAGTTTGACGTTTCTCGACGCGTTATACGCGTTGGCCCCACGCCGGGCCAACACATCGTAGTGTGACTGCTCCATTAAATTTAACTAGCTAAGATTGGAGAAACTTGAAGTGAAAAGACACTTAAGTAAATTTGGTGCGCACAGTCATATGGTGGACATTATAGCTTTGCAGCCCTGGAACCAATTATAGCTTCTATTAAAAGGAATTAATATTCCACAACTGGTCATGACACACATCCGGAGCTAAGTTGGATATGCAGGATCAAATCAGGCAAAGGCCATGGCTTCCAAAATCTAGTGGTTTCATCAAACTATGCGACCTTAGGGAAAGGGAATGGAACGTCGTAAATTAACTGTGACATTTCCATGAAGGGACAACTCGTAGTGTAAACAAATCCATAGTTAAATAATATAAGTTGATGATACATTTCAGTAAATCCCTTCTAAAATGTAATATATTACACATTTCTAATTGCTGAACGGCATCAAGTAAAACGCCCAGTAATCCTCAGTCACGATGCTTTGTGTTAACTAAAATGCCCAGTAATCCTCAGTCATGATGCTTTGTGTTAACTAAAACACCCAGTAATCCTCAGTCACGATGCTTTGTGTTAACTAAAACACCCAGTAATCCTCAGTCACGATGCTTTGTGTTAACTAAAACACCCAGTAATCCTCAGTCATGATGCTTTGTGTTAACTAAAACACCCAGTAATCCTCAGTCACGATGCTTTGTGTTAACTAAAACACCCAGTAGTTCTCAGTCATGATGCTTTGTGTTAACTAAAACACCCTGTAATTCTCAGTCACAATGCTTTGTGTTAAATAAAACAACCAGTAATCCTCAGTCATGATGCTTTGTGTTAACTAAAACACCCAGTAATCCTCAGTCATGATGCTTTGTGTTAACTAAAACACCCAGTAATTCTCAGTCACAATGCTTTGTGTTAACTAAAACACCCAGTAATCCTCAGTCACGATGCTTTGTGTTAACTAAAACACCCAGTAATCCTCAGTCACGATGCTTTGTGTTAACTAAAACACCCAGTAATTCTCAGTCACGATGCTTTGTGTTAAATAAAATGCCCAGTAATCCTCAGTCATGATGCTTTGTGTTAAATAAAATGCCCAGTAATCCTCAGTCACAGTGCTTTGTGTTAAATACAATGCCCAGTAATCCTCAGTCACGATGCTTTGTGTTAAATACAATGCCCAGTAATCCTCAGTCACGATGCTTTGTGTTAAATACAATGCCCAGTAATTCTCAATCACAATGCTTTGTGTTAAATCCAATGCCCAGTAATCCTCAGTCACGATGCTTTGTGTTAACTAAAACACCCAGCAATTCTCAGTCATGATGCTTTGTCTGAACTAAAATGCCAAGTAATCCTCAGTCACGATGCTTTGCATTAACTAAAACACCCAGTAATCCTCAGTCACAATGCTTTGTGTTAACTAAAACACCCAGTAATCCTCAGTCACGATGCTTTGTGTTAACTAAAACATCCAGTAATTCTCAGTCATGATGCTTTGTGTTAACTAAAACACCCAGTAATCCTCATTCATGATGCTTTGTGTTCACTAAAATGCTCAGTAATCCTCAGTCACAATAATTTGTGTTAACTAAAACACCCAGTAATCCTCAGTCACGATGATTTGTTTTACCTAAAACACCCAGTAATCCTCAGTCATGATGCTTTGTGTTAACTAAAACACCCAGTAATTCTCAGTCACAATGCTTTCTGTTAAATACAATGCCAAGTAATCCTCAGTCATGGTGCTTTGTGTTAAATAGAACGCTCAGTAATCCTCAGTCATGATGCTTTGTGTTAACTAAAATGCCCAGTAATCCTCAGTCATGATGCTTTGTGTTAACTAAAATGCCCAGTAATTCTCAGTCACGATGCTTTGTGTTAAATACAACGCCCAGTAATCCTAAGTCATGATGCTTTGTGTTAAATACAACACCCAGTAATCCTCAGTCACAATGCTTTGTGTTAAATACAATGCCCAGTAATCCTCAGTCATGATGCTTTGTGTTAAATACAATGCCCAGTAATCCTCAGTCACGATGCTTTGTGTTAACTAAAATGCCCAGTAATCCTCAGTCATGATGCTTTGTGTTAACTAAAATGCCCAGTAATCCTCAGTCACGATGCTTTGTGTTAACTAAAACACCCAGTCATTCTCAGTCATGATGCTTTGTCTTAACTAAAATGCCAAGTAATCCTCAGTCACGATGCTTTGCATTAACTAAAACACCCAGTAATCCTCAGTCACAATGCTTTGTGTTAACTAGAACACCCAGTAATCCTCAGTCACGTTGCTTTGTGTTAACTAAAACACCCAGTAATTCTCAGTCACGATGCTTTGTGTTAACTAAAACACCCAGTAATCCTCAGTCACGATGCTTTGTGTTAACTAAAATGCTCAGTAATGCTCACTCACAATGCTTTGTGTTAACTAAAACACCCAGTAATCCTCAGTCATGATGATTTGTTTTAACTAAAACACCCAGTAATCCTCAGTCATGATGCTTTGTGTTAACTTAAACACCCAGTAATTCTCAGTCACAATGCTTTGTGTTAAATACAATGCCAAGTAATCCTCAGTCACGGTGCTTTGTGTTAAACAGAATGCTCAGTAATCCTCAGTCACGATTCTTTGTGTTAAATACAATACCCAGTAATCCTCAGTCATGATGCGTTGTGTTAAATACAATGCCCAGTAATCCTCACTCACAATGCTTTGTGTTAAATACAATGCCCAGTAATTCTCAGTCACAATGCTTTGTGTTAACTAAAACACCCAGTAATTCTCAGTCATGATGCTTTGTGTTAACTAAAACACCCAGTAATCCTCAGTCACGATGCTTTGTGTTAAATATAATGCTCAGTAATCCTCAGTCACAATGCTTTGTGTTAAATACAATGCCCAGTAATCTTCAGTCATGATGTTTTGTGTTAACTAAAACACCCAGTAATCTTCAGTCATGATGCTTTGTGTTAAATACAATGCCCAGTAATCCTCAGTCACAATGCTTTCTGTTAAATACAATGCCCAGTAATCCTCAGTCACGATGCTTTGTGTTAAATACAATGCCCAGTAATCCTCAGTCACAATGCTTTGTGTTAAATACAATGCCCAGTAATCTTCAGTCACGATGCTTTGTGTTAACTAAAACACCCAGTAATCCTCAGTCACGATGCTTTGTGTTAAATACAATGCCCAGTAATCCTCAGTCACGATGCTTTGTGTTAAATACAACGCCCAGTAATCCTCAGTCACGATGCTTTGTGACCACAAGGAATGTCAGATGAAAGTAGCGTTCAGTCTGGGTTTCGCTTTAGTGTTATCCACGCCATCCCTGCAACCCCCGCCCCAATCACTGAAAGTCCTGCCAAGTGTCGCCAGTGAAGCCGGACACACACTGCCGGGTGGCACACCGTCTAGTACTGCCCGTAGCCACTTACTTGATACCGACTCCTTATCCATTTATTTAAGGAACTATGATCGTTTCGATATTGTATGTTGCATGCATCCTGGCATTAGGTTTGTTTAAACAGCCGTCATCTAAGTGATGCGTTGGTCGTGGGCTCGATCCCTGTCTGAGTTAAAGCAAAGACAATACACATATCACCATATCTTAGTGGTGACGTAAAACTGGCCCGCAGGTGACAACCGATGATAAGCCATGGCAACCAGTAAACAGCCAATGCCATCTAATCACTGAAACCGGCCCTGATGTGAGTACCTTAGATGTAGCTGCACCGGGTAGATGGCGCTGGGACGTTGTGTTCACATCTCACCAGGTGGCGCCACAGGGACGATAACTAGACACTCCCTCAGCCCGAACACAGCCCTCCCTGTACACCCTAGGACTGACAGTGCCGGGTGGAGATGTGACTGTCTGCCTGTGTGTAGGTGGCTGGGTGAAAGGTAGACCATGAGCCAGTTACTGACAACTGTACACTTTATAATAACTCTATTTGCCACTATTCATAAAGTACGACATATAATGTGGTGTGTGAAAGATTCGAAGAGTCATGTGACTTTTACTCTACATATACATATTGCTGCTACATGGCTTAAATGTAACTTCTGCTCTGTGTCCATAAGGCTTCTTCTACCTGTCTTTAATTTGACTTCATTTTGGCTTCTGTACAAGTTATATTTGGATTCTACGGGACTTCACTATAGTTTGCCTTCACTGTGTTTTGAAAATGTCTTCTCGGCGTCCATCTAACTTTTAAGTTGCTTCTGAGTGGATTCTATTTGCTGTACATCTGGCTTCACTGTGGCGATTTGAATTTGTCAACAATGTGGATTCCGAATCGCTTTCTTGTAATTTCTATATGACCTCAATGATTCATTTTGGCTTGTATTTGTATCAAATGAGGATTCGCAGCTGATTCATACTTCCATTTGGGTTGCATGTGTGATTTGTCTGATGTTGTGGATACATCATACAGTGTTCATTCGATTCTGAATCAGCTTGCAGACTCAGATAGCAACGGGAATCAGTTGCGAAAGCTGTGACTTCTCAGACAATTGCGCACAGTCGACCTGAATCGATATAAGGTTGCACAGACTTCTCATTAGAAGGAAATAGACAGGATTCCAGCTCAATAGGCAGTTGAGTTATGCCGGGCTTGTGGACCAATGCAGGGCTGCTTCAAGGATGTATTGCCAAATTCTCCAACGATTCAAGGAGACTGGTAAACTGACTCGGTTAGGTTCTTTCATGACGATAATGTCAGGTGTCAGTTTGTGTCTGAGTACCTTTATCCCTACACGAGTATGGCTGTACCCATGGTTAAACTGTACTAGCCATTTTAACATCGTATCCTATGTTATTATGTCATGGCGTTCTCTGCGGCGTTCTCTGCGGCGTTCTCTGCGGCGTTCTCTGTGGCGTTCTCTGTGGCGTTCTCTGTGGCGCTCTCTGTGGCGCTCTCTGTGGCGTTCTCTGTGGCGTAGTGGTTAGAGTGTCTGACTTTTTTCGAGGTCAGACTCCTAATCTGAAGGTCGGCGGTTCGATTCCCTGTGCCCCCATCTCTGCCAATTTGGATTTCCACCGCTGTGTATAACTTACAGTGTCATCAAAGGCCGGTTGCTCTCATACCATGTCTATGTGGTGTGGGAGGTTAAAAATCCCTTGGGTCGGTAAAAGTGTAGGCTCAGGCTTTCTATCGACCAGCAGTGGAATGAGGAAGACCAGTCGTCTATGACTGAAATTTCCCCTGCTTAAACAACTAATGCACCAAAAAAAGAAAAAGAAAGTATTTTAGTTCAGATTGTGCTTAAAGGAGCATAGTCCGAAGATTTAAAAGTTGTTGCCATACTTTGACTTAATTATATTAGGTTGATCATTACAATCTACCTTTCTTTAGCTTGAAGTAACTTTCTGATAAATGACTGATTTTGCAGATATTTGAAGTGAAAACATACTAAATTAATCTTGTCATGTTCTTCAAAATTCCGGTACCCGTCCTGATATGACCTTAAATGTTGCTAGGACGTAAAACAACAACAACAAACAAACAAACAAACTCTTCAAAATTCCGGACACCATAGGCTTCAACAATCACAGCATCTATTAATGTGATGTAACATTTTAATCTACGCAGCAACAATTGCTTAACAAATGCACCCGCGTCTAAGTTGGAAATGTATGATCAAATTTAGGTGAGCGTCTTACTTTATACCCCTGTCACACTACGACGTAACGAGCCAACGTGAGCCTAACGTGATGATTTTTCGTCATTACGTTGCCGTACGTTGGGTTACGTTATGATGACGTCATAATGACGTTAGAGTGACGTCGAGCTACGTCATGTTACGTCGTGTTACGTCGGCGCGCGTCAAGGTTTTGAACCTGTTCAAAACTTTCGACATATCTCAACGTGAAGCCGTTACATCGGGATGACGTGACAATGACGTTAGGTAGACGTTCCGCGATCGTTATAGCAGCGTAAATGACGTTAGAGTCACGTTATGTCACATCAGACCGACGGCCCGGGTGGGAGCAACGTGTGGGCAGCGTTTTGCACGTTACGGTCATGTTACGGTCACGTTACGGTCACGTTACGGTCACGTTACGGTCACGTTACAATCACGTTACGGTCACGTTACGGTCGCGTTACGGTCACGTTATGTCCACGTCGCACCCGTTACGGCGAAGTTACGCTCACGTTACACTAACGCCCGGTCACGTCGCCAATTACCCCTCCCCTCTAACGTTGTCACGTTACAGCTAACGTCATGACGTACACCAACGTTACTTTCACGTTACGCTCACATCCACAATTTGCATATTACGCCCATAACGTCGACGTAATATAATTATTTTCACGTTCTGCCTACGCTGACATAGTCATGTCGTAGTGTGACAGGGCCTTTAGAGAATATAATGCTTTCATCTGAATATGCAGCTTTAAAATATCATTGCATGGATTTAATTTGCGTAAATATCCACATATTTAAATAATCCAAAGACTATTGTCTGAGTGCTGACAATAGAGCCTCCTCAAAGCATAAATAATATTTCCCCAAATCCCCCTCCACCCCAGAGAAATCAAGTAAAGAAATCGTCACAATCTGTATTGATTGAGGAATTCTCCTACCACAACCAATCATTGATGACTACATCCCTCAGCACCAATCTCTGAAGTCTGTAGGCCCTACAACAAATCAGGGAGTCCCACCGTAGCCACAAGATGGTTCCAAATGTTACCACAAACTTACTAATTTGGCGATACATCCTTGAAGCAGCGCTTCATTGGTCGACAGGGCTGGCATAACTAAACTGACTATTGAACGGGAATCTTGTCTATTTCCTTCTAATGAAAAGTCTACTGAGAAGTGCAATTTCATCATTATATCGCCTAAGTATCAGTAGGGATCTGTTGTCAGATAATCATGGATGCCGGGATCCCAATAGCTGGTGGCCTCTGCATGCTGCAAATTCTACTACATTTGTGGTGGCCTGTAGCTGTGGGTGATGACAAGCTATCGGAAGACAGCGCCCTGTCGCAGTCTGTCCGTTTAGTGCGCGGGGCGCAAGGAGCCATTGATTGTGCGCGCTGTGCGAATAGAACAGCGAATTGTGTTGAATAGAAGTGCGTTAATGCGAGACGCCCCCGCCTGGCGGCGCATCAGTCACGCAGGGCCCTTAGAGCCTCGGTGTCCGCACCCCTGGCGCCACGTAGCGGGAACTGAAGCATCCCCCACAGGGAGTAACGCAAGCCACATTCTACAAACACGATTAATCTGCCCATAATGACATGGTGGTGGTGGGGGGGGGGGGGGTGGTAGAGTGGTGGGGGGAGGGGGAGGGCGGGGCTGGTCGGGGTGCGACTGGGTTAGGTGTGTGTGGGGATGGCTGGGTAGGGGCGGAGCCCGTGTGCTGGGTTGAGTAGAATTAGGCGGACTTGGTTGAGGGCAGAGTGAGGCAGGGTGGGGTGGGGTAGGCAGACAAGGGTGTGGGGCTGAGAATGGGGCCTAGGGGTTGGGTGGGTGTAGGAGCAGTAGGGTGGGGGCTGGGTGGGTGTAGGTGGAGGGAGGGTTGGGTGGGTGTAGGTGGAGTGTGGTGGGGGCTGGGGGGTGTAGGGTGAGTGGGGTGGGTGTTGGGTGGGTGTAGGTGGAGTGCGGTGGGGCTGGGTGGGTGTAGGTGGAGTGTGGTCGGGCTGGGTGGGTGTAGGTAGAGTCTTGTGGATGCTGGGTGGGTGTAGGAGGAGTGGGGTGGGGGCTGGGAGGGTGTAGGTGGAGTATGGTGGGGGCTGGGTGGGTATAGGATGAGTGGGGTGGGGGCTGGGTGAGTGCAGGAGGAGTGTGGTGGGGTTGGGTGGGTGTAGGCGGAGTGTGGTTGGGCTGAGTGGGTGTAGGAGGAGTGTGGTGGGGGCTGGGTGGGTGTAGGCTGAGTGGGGGTGGGGGCTGGGTGGGTGTAGGAGGAGTGGGGTGGGGGCTGGGCGGGTGTAGGGTGAGTGGGGTGGGGGCTGGTTGGGTGTAGGTGGAGTGTGGTGGGGTTGGGTGGGTGTAGGTGGAGTGTGGTGGGGGCTGGGTGAGTGTAGGAGGAGCGTGGTCGGGGCTGGGTGGGTGTAGAAGGAGTGGGGTGGGGGATGGGTGAGTGTAGGTGGAGTTGTGTGGGGTCTGGGTGGGTGTAGGTGGGGTAGGGTGGGGGCTGGGTGGGTGTAGGTGGAGTGCGGTGGGGGTTGGGTGGGTGTAGTAGGACTGGGGTGGGGGCTGGGTGAGTGTAGGTGGAGTGGGGTGGGGTCTGGGTGGGTGTAGATGGGGTAGGATGGGGGTTGGGTTTGATTGATTGATTGGTGGTTGCTTTACGCCGTGTCGGCAGCATAGGGCCATATTCACGGCGAGAAATGTTTGTTTTTTGTTCAAACCATCGCTTTTACATGTAAAAGCAGACAATCAATTATGTGCCAATAGACACTCATTAAACTAGAAAGCTCACAATCATATATTTGTGGTCAAGGGAAACAAATTCGCATAGAAAAAGAAAAGTTTTATTAATAATTGATAGAATCTATTTAGTAAACTATATGAGGTGGTACAGTCCAGCTGCCCTCAAAAAGGCTAAAATGTTTTCCTGTTTTACCTTAGTAAAAAGGTTATGCATACTGTCTGCAGTATAGAACTGTTTGTTACAGGGCCAAAAAATCAACGCAACTTAGTAAAATGTGTTTGAGTGTCAGTGGGGACTGACACCCAATACATTCAGGGGAGGTTCCCCCTTGAGCAGAAAAGCATGTGTAAGCCACGAGTGGCCAATACCGCAGCGGCTAAGGACCACTTGGTCCCGCCGACCTCCCGCATCAGTCTGTGGTGGCTTTCCCACAGATGGTTCAATTTCTTTAAGTTTATTAATGTTTTCATCCCACTCATGTTGCCATTTGGATTTTATGTGGGTGGCTATTAGTGGTTTCCGATCAGAGTGAGGGATCAGACACGGTTCAAGATCACAGTTCAGGGCCTTCTTAGCAGCCCGATCAGCTCGTTCGTTTCCTTGTATGCCGACATGGCAAGGCACCCAGCACAGGTGGATGTCATACCCATCCGTTGTCAGTTGGTTCATTTTATGAATGACCGTTGCTAGAATAGGGTGATTCGTTTTCAGTCCAGCAACAGCCAGGAGGCAAGAGAACGAATCAGTGTATATAACATAGTTAGTGTGGTTGGATACCTCGATACACTCCAATGCGAGAAGGAGTGCTCGGGCTTCTGCAGTGAAAATCGAGCTCTGATCGGGCAAACGTACACCAAATTTTTCCCGTCGGCAGACTGCCACAGCAGCTACCCGGCTTTGGTCTTTCGAACCATCAGTGTATATGGAGAGGTGGTCTGCAAACTGGCCTTGAATCTCTGTATGCAGTCCTTGGTACTCGAGTGGATGTGTCCCAGACTTCCTCAGTTCCGTGAGTCGGAGGATAACCGATGGCTTTCTCAATGACCACGGGCGATGTTCTGGGACTTTGGCATCCTCCAACATGTCCAAATCCATGCCCAAATCCTCCAAATGAGGTTTCATTCGGAGCCTCAGTGGCCGGATGCAATTCGGCCTGGCTTCATACCTGGATTCGTCACGTTGCTCGAATAGACAATTGTGTGCAGGATTCAATGCATTAGTTTTTATCTTGACTACATATTGCATGGCCAGTTTGATTCTCCCGTTGTTAAGTGATGGTTCATTGGCTTCGAGGTAAATGCTCTGAACCAGTGAGGTGCAGAAGGCCCCAAGGGCCAGGCGCAGTACCTGGTGGTGGATCGTGTCTAGCAGCCGAATATATGATTTCCTTGCGGAACCATATACTATGCAGCCGTAATCCACTCGTGACTGAACCAAGGTTCTGTAAACGGAGAGCAGAACATCTCTGTCCGCTCCCCACTCTGAGCTGGACAGCACCTTCAGAATATCCAGCGCTTTCAGGCATCTTGTTTTCAGGTACTTTATATGTGGCACAAAAGACAGTTTTGCGTTGAGAATGAGGCCCAGAAATTTGGTTTTCTCAACGACTTTAATGGGATCCCCATCCAGGGTCAGCTCCGGTTCCGCATGCATTCTACGCAGCAGGCAGAAGTGCATGCAGACTGTTTTGGTCTTGGAAAATTTGAAACCGTTCAGAACTGACCATCGATGGATCCCATTTATGCTTGGTCTCTCTATGACATTCATGTTAGCACTGCTGTAATATATAACAAAGTCGTCCACGAAAAGACTACAGGAGACCCCCCGCTTTACAGCAGCAGCAATACCATTGACCTTGACCCTGAAAAGGGTCATGGCCAGTATGCTGCCTTGAGGTACTCCTAGTTCCTGTGAGTGTAGGCTGGAATAGGTAGTCTTGACATGGATGCAGAAATGCCTGAAGGCTAGAAAGTTCCTGATGAAAATTGGGGGTTGGGTGAGTGTAGATGGAATCGGGTCTCGGTGGGTGTAGGTGGGGTAGGATGGGGGTTGGGTAAGTGTAGGTGGAGTGGGGTGGGGCTGGGTCAGTGTAGGTGGAGTGGGGTGGGGGCTGGGTGGGTGTGGGTGGGGTAGGGTGGGGTTTGGGGGGTGTAGGTGGAGTTGGGTGGGGCTGGGTGTAGGTGGCGTGGGGTGGGGTTGGGTGGGTTTAGGTAGAGTGGGGTGGGGGCTGGGTCAGTGTAGGTGGAGTGTAGTGGATATGGATAGAAACAAGGCTATAACACAATTTAATTTTTTGTTGTTATTGAGGCTGTATTTATACTGTCCATAGCATATAAGCCCGGGTATTCAGGCTTGTTTTCAATGCTGGCGAGTTGTGGTGTTGGTGTTATCTTACCACACACTAACTGCTCATAAGGTATGTGATTGCCTGCATTTCAGTAGCAGATAGATAGTTGGTTGGTATGGTTAGTAGCCTATCTTAGTTTTTTTAAATTTTCTCGGCATATAGGTATTTAATTTTTTTCTACTCTTATCACCAGACTAGACTACTCCTATTTACATATCATAGGCTTGTACATAGCTGTGTGGTGTGTTATCTGGCTACTTTTGGCATGGTTACCTTCCATTGGACGTCCTGCTGGTGTGCCGTGAGACATCACATGCCCCTTTGCAGTGCAGCTTAGTGGGGGTTTCCTAGCCTTATTTTGCACAGATATTTTTTGTATGTTTTTAGGTCAGGAATTTGTCGTTCCTTTATCGTTTGGGCATTCCACACCTTGGCAGCCATTTCCAGCATGCTTCTCTCATGAGCATTTATTTGGCTTCTGGTCTGCTTTAGTAGTGGCGTATGATTTGCTCTAGTATCCCTTTGTCGTTTTGCTAGGAGTTTATTGTTTTGACTATAGCTATATGCTAATGTTTTCAAATGAATTATTCTCCTATTTTCTCATAATTTCACTTTGGTTCTTTTGTGTTTGTCATAGGTTGGGTGCAGCTTCTCTACTCTTACGCAGATTTTTGGGGCTCTGTTCTGCAGTATTTGCAGGTTTTTTTAGAAGTTCTTTTCTTGCACCCATGTAGTTTACATCTCCATAGTCAAAACAGGGGAGCACCATGCCCTTTAAGATTTCTATTGACATTTTTTGTGTCATGTAGTCTCTTAGCTTTGCAAATAGCCGCAGTTTGTGGTTGACGTTTTGGATAATTTTATTTATATATAGGTTGTAGTTTAGTTGGCTGTCCAACTCAAGTCCCAAGTATTTGTAATGGTCTACATTTTCTAATGTTTGGTTTCCTAACTTACAGTGTAGTTTTCTTTCTGGCATTTGTTTTTGCGAGAAGCGAACCGTTTTTGATTTGCTTGTGTTGATGGTTACTTTGTTGGACTCACACCACTCATCTAGTTTTAGTAAGAGTTTATTTAGTTTAGTTATTACCTGCTCTTATGTGGTGCCATTTGCATATATGACTGGGTCATCTGCATATAGTTGGAAGGATTCAGTTTGCAACCATTTTTCAAGATCGTTTATATAGATTATAAAGAGCAGTGGCCCTAACACTGACCCTTGGGGTACACCACATGTGACAGGTTGGTTGTCTGATAGTGTATTGTTTATTTTTGTTTTCTGTTGCCTGTTGTTCAGTCAGCATTTTAACCAATCCTTAGTGTTGGATTTTATACCCATGGTTTTTAGTTTTTCCAGTAGTATTTTATGGTCTACCATGTCAAATGCTTTGCTGAAGTCAATGAAGGCTGCTCCACCTTATTATTTTTGGTTCATTGATGCCAGTATATCATTTGTTAGGTTAGCTATTGTTTTTGATGTGGAGTGCAGTTTCATGAGGCCCCCTTGTCTTTCGTTTAGTATATCATTTTTTTCCAGGTGTTCATTGATGTGTCTATGTAAAACATTTTCAATGAGCTTGCCTGGGTTTGAGGAATTGATATTGGCCTGTAGATTCCCATGTTTTGTTTGTCTCCATTTTTGTGAATGGGGGTGATGGTTGCCATTTACCAGGCTGAGATAAAATGCCCCTGTTCAAAGGAGATGTTGAATATGTCTACTATAGTGGCTGGGATGGCTTGTAGTGCTCCTTTCAGTATTTTGATTGGTATTTGATCTATTCCACTTGGTTTATTTGTGTCTATGTCATTTATTCATTTTTTTACTTCTATCATATCTGTTTTGTAGGAGGGGATTTCGTTCTGCCCGTTTCCTAATATGTTTTCCCATCTTTTTTTGCATTTTTCTGACAGCTTTTACCCTATTGTGGCAAAGCATGTGTTCAGTTTGTTTGCTGCATCTTTGTCTGTGAGCATTATTCTTCCGTTATCTTGGAACTTTGTATGCTCTTCTTCGTTATTTTTTGGCAATAATAAGTTTACATTTTTCCAGAATTTGTTTGTGTTGCTTCCCCAGTCTTTGTCCTGCTTTATTATGTATTTATTTGTTGCTGTTCTCACAGCTTTGAGACAGTTGTTTCTGGCGATATGGTAGGCCAGTTTGTCTTGTATAGTTTCTGTGCGCTTTGCTTTATCACCCAGTTTACTTATGGTTGTGATGAGTGTTAGCAGGTCATTGTCTACCCAGGGGTCCTGATTTTTTTGTATTTTTATTTTCTTAATGGGACACATCTCATTAGTTGATTTTCTTATTTCTGTGATGATGTTGTCCCAATAGATATCAACATCATCTCTGGTTTTTGTGATGTTGTTTATGTTTTGGTGCAGATTATTTTTTAATGTATCTTCTGTGTAGTTTTTTAGGGACCTGACTATTTTGTATTCATAGTGAATTGTGCTTTTGAGCTTTTTCCTGGTTACATATACTAGTTTGTGGTCACTTATACCCCAGCTTCTAGTGCCCCATTTTGTGGCATGGTTTGAGTTGGTTAGTATTAGGTCTATTGTTGAGCTATTGTTGCTTAGCCTTGTGCTTTCAGTGATGAACTTCTGCAGGCCTAAGATTTTGATGGTGGTTTGCAGCATTAGTTTATTTTTTTCATTGCTGCTGTAATTCACACTGAAGTCCCTTAGCACAAAGATTTGTATGTGGAGTGCGGTGGGGACTGGGTCGTTGTAGGTGTGGTAGGATGGGGGTTGGATGGGTCTATGTTGAGAGGGGTGGGGTTGGGAGAGTGTAGGTGGAGTGGGGTCTGGGTGGGTGTAGGTGGAGTGTGGTGGGGGCTGGGTGGGTGTAGGAGATTGTGGTGGGGGATGGGTGGGTGTAGGTGGGGTGGGGTTGGGTGTGTGTAGGTGGAGTGGGGTGGGGGCTGGGTGAGTTTAGCTGGAGTTGGGTGGGGGATGGGTGAGTGTAGGTGGAGTAGGGTGGGGGCTGGGTGAGTGTAGGTGGAGTTGGGTGGGGTCTGGGTGGGGGTAGGTGGGGTAGGGTGGGGTAGGGTCTATGTTGAGAGGGGTGGGGTTGGGAGAGTGTAGGTGGAGTGGGGTCTAGGTGGGTGTAGGTGGCGTAGGGTGGGGGTTGGGTGGGTCTAGGTGGAGTAGGGTGGGGGGTGGGTGGGTGTGGGTGGGGTTGGGTGGGTGTAGGTGGAGTGGGGTGGGGGCTGGGTGAGGGTAGGTGGAGTGTGGTGGGGGCTTGGTAGGTGTAGGTGGAGTGGGGTGGGAGGCTGGGTGAGTGTAGTTGGGGTGGGGGTGGGGTGGGTGTAGGTGGGTGAGTGGGGCTGGGTGAGTGTAGGTGGGTGGGGTGGGTTGGGGTGGGTGTGGGTGGAGTGGGGTGGGGGTTGGTTGAGTGTAGGTGGAGTGGGGTGCGGGTTGGGTGAGTGTAGGTGGAGTGGGCTCCGTTGGGTGGGTGTAGGTGGGTAGGGTGGGGGGTGGGTGAGTGTGGGTGGAGTGGGGTGGTGGTTGGGTGAGTGTAGGTGGAGTGGGGTGGGGGCTCGGTGAGTGTAGGTGGAGTTGGGTGGGATCTGGGTGAGGGTAGGTGGAGTGGGGTGCGGGTTGGTGGGTTTAGGTGGAGTGGGGTGGGGCTGGGTGAGTGTAGGTGGAGTGGGGTGGGGTCTGGGTGGGTGTAGGTGGGGTGGGTGGGGGTTGGGCGGGTGTACGTGGAGTGGGCGGGGGCTGGGTGAGTGTGGGTGGAGCTGGGTGGGGTGTGGGTTGGTGTAGGTGGGGTAGGGTGGGGTTTGGGTGAGTGTAGGTGGGGTGGGCTGCGGTCTGGGGTGGGTGTGGTGGGGTGGTGTGGGGGTGGGTGGATGTAGGTGGAGTGGTGTGGGGGTCTGGGTGGGTGTAGGTGGGTGGGGTGGGGTCTGGGTGGGTGTAGGTGGGGTGGGGTGGGGTGTGGGGTGTAGCTGGAGGTGGGGTGGGGCTGTGGGGTGTAGGTGGGGTGGGGGTGGGGTCTGGGTGGGTGTAGGTGGGGTGGGAGGGGGGGTGGGTGGGTGTAGGTGGAGTGGGGTGGGGGTGGGTTGGTGTAGGTGGAGTGGGGTGGGGTCTGGTGGGTGTAGGTGGAGTGGGGGTGGGGGTGGGTTGGTGTAGGTGGGGTGGGGTGGGGCCTGGGTGAGTGTAGGAGGAGTGGGGTGGGGGATGGGTTGGTGTAGGTTGGGTGGGGTTGGGTGGGTGTAGGTAGAGTGGGGTGGGGGTGGGTGGGTGTGGTGCAGCGGGGTGGGGGTGTGGGGGGTGTAGGTGGAGTGTGGGGGGGATGGGTTGGGGTGGGTGGTAGGTGGATGTGGTGGGGGTGGGTGAGTGTAGCTAGAGAGGGGTGGGGGCGGGTGGTGGTGGGTGGTGGGTTGCGGGTTGCGGGTTGCGGGTTGCGGGTAGCGGATGGCGGGTGGCTGTTGGCGGTTGGCGGTTAGCGGTTGACCGTTGGCAGTTGACGGTTGGCGGGTGGCAGGTGGCGGGTGGCGGATGGTGGGTGGCGGGTGCGGGTGGTGGGTGGTGGGTTGCGGTTGGTGGTTAGTGGTTGGCGGTTGGCGGTTGACGGTTGACAGTTGGCGGGTGGCAGGTGGCGGGTGATGGGTGGTGGGTGGCGGATGGTGGGTGGCGGGTGGCGGGTGCGGGTGGCAGGTGGTGGGTTGCGGTTGGCGGTTAGCGGTTGGTGGTTAGTGGTTGGAGGTTGACAGTTGACGGTTGGCGGGTGGCAGGTGGCGGGTGGCGGGTAGCGGGTGGCCGTTGGCGGTTGGCGGTTGGCGTGGGGCGGTTGGCGGGTGCCGCTTGCCGGGTGCCGGGTGCCGGAGACCGGGTGCCGGGTGCCGGGGGTGACTGGCTGGGTTAACTGTGGGATGACTAGGGAAGGAGGGATCCCGGGCTTAACTCAAGTTGCTACAACGATAGTTCTATCCGTCATATCCCCAGAGGGGTGTTAGTTGCTGCACACCGAGAGCTGGTTACCTAATTGGGCGCGGGGTACACGAACAGTATGTACGCAGGGTACTGGGGCTGATTAGATTCATTAGGAGCAGTGACATGGAGACGTGGGGAAGGAACACAGTCAGGGGACCGGGTGCACAGTGCATGGTGGTGGGTGATGGGTGGTGGCTGCAGGGTGGTGGGTGGTGGGTGGTTGTGGTGGGTGGTGGTGGTGGCTGCAGGGTGGAAGATGGTTAGTGGTGGGTGGTTAGTGGTGGGTGGTGGGTGGTTAGTGGTGGGTGGTTAGTGGTGGGTGGTTAGTGATGGGTGGTTAGTGGTGGGTGGTTAGTGATGGGTGGTTAGTGGTGGGTGGTTAGTGATGGGTGGTTAGTGGTGGGTGGTTAGTGGTAGGTGGTTAGTGATGGGTGGTTAGTGATGGGTGGGTGGTGGTGGGGGTTGGTGGGGGTGGTTAGGTGGTGGGTGGTTAGTGGTGGGTGGTTAGTGGTGGGTGGTTAGTGGTGGGTGGTTTGTGGTGGGTGGTTAGTGGTGGGTGGGTAGTGGTGGGTGGTTAGTGGTGGGTGGTTAGTGGTGGGTGGTTAGTGGTGGGTGCTTTGTGGTGCGTGGTTAGTGGTGGGTGGGTAGTGGTGGGTGGTTAGTGGTGGGTGGTTAGTGGTGGGTGGTTAGTGGTGGGTGGTGAGTGGTGGGTGGTTAGTGGTGGGTGGTTAGTGGAGTGGTTAGTGATGGGTGGTTGGTGATGGGTGGTAAGTGGTGGGTGGTTAGTGGTGGGTGGTTAGTGGTGAGTGGTGTGTGGTTAGTGGTGGGTGGTTAGTGGTGGGTGGTTAGTGGTGGGTGGGTAGTGGTGGGTGGTAGTGGTGGGTGGTTAGTGTGGGTGGGTTGTGGTGGGTGGTTAGTGGTGGGTGGTTAGTGGTTGTGGTGTGGTGGGTGGTTATGGTGGGTGGTTAGTGGTGGGTGGTTAGTGGTGGGTGGTTAGTGGTGGGTGGTTAGTGGGGGGTGGTTAGTGGTGGGTGGTTAGTGGTGGGTGCTTAGTTGTGGGTGGTTAGTGGGGGGTGGTAGGTGGGTGGTTAGTGGTGGGTGGTTAGTGGGGTGGTTAGTGGTGGGTGGTTAGTGGTGGGTGGTTAGTGGGTGGTTAGTGGTGGGTGGTTAGTGGTGGGTGGTTAGTGGTGGGTGGTTAGTGGTGGGTGGTTAGTGGTGGGTGGTTAGTGGTGGGTGGTTAGTGGGGTGGGTAGTGGTGGGTGGGTTAGTGGTGGGTGGTTAGTGGTGGGTGGTTAGTGTGGGTGGTAGTGGTGGGTGGTAGTGGTGGGTGGTTAGTGGTGGGTGGGTAGTGGTGGGTGGTTAGTGGTGGGTGGTTAGTGGTGGGTGGTTAGTGGTGGGTGGTTAGTGGTGGGTGGTTAGTGGGGGTGGTTAGTGGTGGGTGGGTAGTGGTGGGTGGTTAGTGGTGGGTGGTGTGGTGGGTGGTTAGTGGTGGGTGGTGTAGTGGTGGGTGGTTGTGGTGGGTGGTGTAGGTGGGTGGTAGTGGTGGGTGGTTGTGGTGGTGGTGTGGTGGTGGTTTGTGGTGGGTGGTTAGTGGTGGGTGGTTAGTGGTGGGTGGTTAGTGGTGGGTGGTTAGTGGTGGGTGGTTAGTGGTGGGTGGTTAGTGGTGGGTGGTTAGTGGTGGGTGGTTATTGGTGGGTGGTTAGTGGTGGGTGGTTAGTGGTGGGTGGTTAGTGGTGGGGGGTTAGTGGGGTGGTTAGTGGTGGGTGGTTAGTGGTGGGTGGTTAGTGGGGGGGTTAGTGGTGGGTGGTAGTGGTGGGTGGTTAGTGGTGGGTGGTTGTGGTGGGTGGTTAGTGGGTGGGTGGTTAGGTGGTGGGTGGTTAGGTGGTGGGTGGTTAGTGGTGGGTGGTTAGTGGTGGGTGGTTAGTGGTGGGTGGTTAGTGGTGGGTGGTTAGTGGTGGGTGGTTTGTGGGGTGGTTAGTGGTGGGTGGTTAGTGGTGGGTGGTTAGTGGTGGGTGGTTAGTGGTGGGTGGTTAGTGGTGGGTGGTTAGTGGTGGGTGGTTAGTGGTGGGTGGTTAGTGGTGGGTGGTTAGTGGTGGGTGGTTAGTGGTGGGTGGTTAGTGGGGTGGTTAGTGGTGGGTGCTTAGTTGTGGGTGGTTAGTGGGGGGTGGTAGGTGGGTGGTTAGTGGTGGGTGGTTAGTGTGGTGGTAGGGGGGGTACTATGCTGGGTGTTGGGTGCAGGGTGTCAGTATGTTAAGTGCAGGATGCAGGGTGGTGGGTAGTGGATGGTGGGTGGTGGGTGGTGGGTGCAGGGTGTTGTGCTAAGGGTGTTTAGTGTAGGGTGTTATATGATGGGATTCAGTGAATGATGGGGATTGGGGATGGGTGTAGGGATGGGTTGGCTGATGGCGAATGTGGGATGAGAGTTGGGGATGGGAGATGGGGGGATGGGAATGGATGGTTGGTGCTTATGTGGTTGGTGGGCATGGGTCTTGGGTGCTAGGCTACATGGCATGGTCGCTGAGGGATCGGGGATTGGGACTGTGGATTGTGGATCGGGTAAGGGATGGGGAATTGGGATTGCTAGATCTTTTCTAGTCACCCGTGATATATATGAATGCATGTACATATATCAAAATAAATATGTGCCCCGAAATAGACATACTCATTAGGGAAGACAAGGCCATGTGGTCCTGAGTTGAGAGTTAATATTAAACTGACACTACGCCTGGATTCTGTTTCATTAATATTTTATAAAGCTCCACACAAGAATATATATATATATCTGCATATATATGATTATAAATATATATATGATGGGTCTGTTCCAAAATTAGCTATCCATTACCTAATATAAAGCGGAGATGGGCTTCAGGTGATAGCTACCGCCACATTGGCTCCCACTGTGAGGCTCTGCATCATTTATAATCTTCTACAACTATATATGAACAGTTCAGGTGCAAAACCATGTAAACGCCAATCCGTTTTATATTGCTGCGAGACATGGACTTTGAAGAAAGCAATAACAACAAAGCTCGAGGCATTTGAAATGTGGCAATACAAGAGAATGTTAAAAATTCCATGGACAGCAATGATAAGCAACATGGAGGTCCTAACAAGAATGAAAATAAAGAGACAGATAATACAAACAATCAAAAACAGAAAAATTAAATACTTTGGCCACATGATACGACACCAGGAATCACAGAGAAGAATACTGGAAGGGAAGATAGAAGGGAAAAGACCAAGAGGGAGAAGGAGAACAACATGGATGGACAACATCACTGAGTGGACAGCAATGAGGTATGCGGAATGCGTGAGAGGAACGAATGACCGGAAGAGATGGAGGTCCATTGCAGCCAACCTTCTTCGAGAAGATGGCACCCATTGATGAGCAACTCACGATTATGGGGTAGTGCAGAGAATTAACTCCAGGCAGCGAGTTGGTACGGACAACCCTAAATGGCTGAACACGAGTTTTATAATAAAATACGTCAGTAACGTTATTTATTTTCATAAAATTAATTCTATAGCACGAATTTTGTAGCACGAAAGTAATTCCTAAACAATAAACACATATCCAGAAACCTTATCGGTGAAGGAAACACAACAATCGCACAACACGCAAACACAATCGCGCAGTCTGCCGCCGCGCCACCTACCGGGGCCCGCCTGCGACAGGATCTCCTTCTGCCGGACCCGGAAGCCGGCCTGCCTGCCGACCCCGCATGCGCGCGAGCAGTCGGTCCAGTCGCTCCACTCGCTCGTGACGCAGTCGTTCTCGCAGGGCGCGTAGCAGGTCTCCCTGTCCACGGGCCGCGGGTCGGAGCACAGCCGGGACGACACCGGCATCTGGGGGAGTGAACACCCGGTCAGCTCGTCGTGACACGCATTTGGCATGCACGTTTTTTCTATCACTTTAGAGAACATTGTACGCTAGAATAAAACATCCACTGATGTGTTGTTGTCTTCGCAATTTAAGTTTTCGAAATATTTGTCAGAAAAGGTTTCGTGGGTGATTTAAACACCCGGCAGTACGTATCCGTGTTTGTATTGCTTTAATAAACATCATGCGGCAGGCTGTAACATCCGACCACTTTGTAAAATTTTCCGATTTAATGGCATGAGGATATATGTGAATACTACTATAATAAATTGAAACTTGTCTATATAATGGTAAATGGTAATATATAAAATCCAAAGGCATATGAGGGATATGTGGAATTGGTAAACTATTACTCATTAGGTATAGAAATTGTATAGTAAAATAGTCTTTGGAGGAGTGTCACTTCTTAGAATAGTCTTTGGAGGAGTCACCTCACATACCCCTCCCCCCTCCCCCCATGGTGTTATTTATGGATCATTGGCCACTACAAGGCACTGTAGCCAGCATAACAAGGCCTTGGATACAACAGATTGAACTCTGATTGGTGGATCAACCCATGTGACCACTGCCATCTTGGATTCTAGAAACCTATATAAGATAATAAATCAAGGAGTCTCACTCTCCTACTTTCACTCTTTACCTACTTGCCTTCATTACCTGTATTGATTTCTCTTGGCTTGTCCACACCACCCACACCACCAGCCGGCGACTTTACAACTTGATTATAAGATATATTCGCTACACAAGTATGCACTCGCTAAATAAGCATTAATTATTTCATTATTTTAATCTTGTTCGAAATTACAACGTCCGGTGAGGTGATCTTCTATTCCACAAATCAATGATCGTTCTCACTTTTAAAATTTGATTAAATTTGACATTGAAATTGCTTTATTAGAATAATCCCACATTGTTAAAATTACGTACATCTGTATGTGATATATAACGTATTATGCGAGTATAAAAATATGTAAGGGAATATTACTTATTATTATTATATTCCGAAAGATGCAACACTGTACCGGTGGTGCCATCTCGGCCAACAACACCTCCCACAGAGCTTGACCAGTGTCAGTCGCACCGGAGAATATATACATACGAAGAGTTCAGGCGCAAAACCATGTAAACGCCAATCCAAAAATGGAGATAAACCTTGGAATCAAACCATCAAAAATTAATATTTTTATATTCCTTCTTTTTTGTTCATTGCTCCATAAGCATGTGATTATATGAAAAGTGGAATTAGTGAGAATTTAAATTATTTTCAGGTAAAGATATTTGATTTAAGGCACATTTCTGGATGCCATTTACGTGGTTTTGCGCCTGAACTCTTCATATATAGATTTACATCTAAATATATTAGGAAGTAATTGATTTGACTCAACTGGGTTAAAATAAAAAATGCCGGTATTACACATGGAAAGCTTCCCGATTCGGCCATCGAGTCCGGTCGCCGATAATTTGTTTTCTAACTAAGGCAAGAACTGCCATGTACTCAGCGTATTCTAAGGTATACCTAATAT
This sequence comes from Branchipolynoe longqiensis, assembly GCA_030323885.1. Taxonomy (NCBI): domain Eukaryota; kingdom Metazoa; phylum Annelida; class Polychaeta; order Phyllodocida; family Polynoidae; genus Branchipolynoe; species Branchipolynoe longqiensis. The sequence continues at coordinate 25,088,589 of CM059199.1, forward strand.
ATCCCTGCTATTAAGCTCCTATATACCTAATGTGAGCCTAGTAATGTCCAACACGGCGAACTACGAATAAACTACCCAAGGAGGTACAATATTCACAGGTCTATAGTTGGTACATTCGTCACATGCCAGATCGGACTGCTAATTGACCAGTAGATGGATATAGTTTCATCTTCACGTGCTCAAATAGCCTAATGGCTAGAGCATTAACTAAAATATACATATATTGATGAAAACTGCTAGTAACTATCAAATAAAACCTCATATGTATTCCAAATATGTTTGTTGTTGTTGTGTTACGCCCTAGCACCATCTAAGGTCATATCAGGGGTACCGACTTGTGACAGTGCGCACTCATGGCGACTTTATAGTGCTGCCCCACTGGGAGACCAGGCCGCTAGCACCATGACCTGATATCCCACTGAATCATATTATCCTGACACTGAGCTGGCCAGTCCTGGCCCTATCCTAATAATGCCGAGCGCCTGGCTAGAAAGCGACAGGTATCAATTTTGAAGTCATTGGTTTGACTCTACCAGTTTCGAACCCACAATCCCATGGTCTACCAACACAGGAGACGGACGCTCTAACTCATTCAGTCATCCCGTCTGGTCTTTCCAAATATGCCCCAACTGACACTTCCCGCTACTGACACCCGGCATTTGCTGTCAAACCATGCTGTCAGACAATGCTGTCAGTCCATACACTCACCCTCCTGCTGTCACACCGCGCTAGCAACCCCTTCTGTCACACTACACTGCTACCCCAGTGTAGCAGTGTAGTGCCCCAGTGTAGCAGTGTAGTGCTGTCACACCAGTGTAGTGCCCCAACTGCCACGCTGTGCTGTCACATCACAGTATTACCCCCTGCTCTCACCCCGTGCTGTCACTCTGTGATGTCATCCCTTGATGTCACACCGTTCGGTCACCCCCATATGTCACACCATGTTGTCAACCCCTGCTGTCACACAATGTTCTCGGTCAGTGCCCTCACACTACGTGCTGTCGCTCTCTGCTTTCACACCCTACTGTCACCCCAGCTGTCGCAACGTACTCTCATCCTCTCCAGTTGTTACATCATGCTATCGTCACCCCGAGCTGTCACCCCCATCTGTCACCCTCAGCTGTAACCCCCATATGTCACCCCAAGATGTCACCTCATCTGTCACCCCCAGCTCTCACCCCCTGCTGTCACTCAAAGCTGTCACCCTCATTAGTCACACCATGCTGCCACCTCCTGCTGTCATCCCCAGCTTTCACCCTCTGCTGGCACACAATGCTGGTGCCCCAGCTGTCACCCCTGCTGTCACCATCTGCTGTCCCACCATGCTAGTGCCCCAGCTGTCACCCTCTGCTGTCACCCCTGCTGTCACACTCACGTTGTTCATGCCGACACACTGCGCCGTGCGGTTCGTCAGTCCCTGCCCACACTGCATGTCGGCGTACTTGTGCACGCATGCGCCCGGCGCGGCGACGTGCCATGTGTAGCACGGCGGGTAGTGGCACTGCTGCATCTCCCTCACGTGTGCGCATGCGCGCCCTCCGTACAGCCCCCGCCGCAGGATCCTGCGCACGCGCACCCGGTACCCTGCAACGGGAAAGGTTCCATTCGGTGTTTCTGTATGGAAGTTTTACATCACAACGACCATGAAGTGACGCGCGTCTACTCACCTGGGACAACGCCCACTTTGTTGTGTCGCCAAACTTATGGCCGGTACACACCTACCGTTTGTGCGCGCACACCTCCTGTTTACGATTGAAAACTGCCCATTTCGCGCACAAAAATCGCTAGGTGTGCGCACCCCGCGCACACCTAGCGATTGCGATTCGCGCATAAAACTAAATTTTTAGTGCTAAAAGCGGCCGTTTACGATTGCGATTCGCGATTCGAAAAACGAATCGGCCCGTTTTCAGTTTTAAGCGGGTCGGGTCGAGTCGCGAGTTTTAGTGCGCGAATCGTAAACGGTAGGTGTGTACCGGCCATAATGCAGGGCTGAACTGATAGGTGGCGCTGTGAATGGGTTAAAGGGCACCAAACTAATAGAATAGTAACATGATTGATGGCGTTATGAATGATGGGTTAAGGGGTGCCAAACTAATAGAGTTGTGAACTGACAGGTAGTGCTATGAATAGGTTAAGGGGAACTAAACGAATAGAGTAGTGAACTGACAGGTCGTGCTATAAATAGGTTATGGGGAACTAAATGAATAGAGTAGTGAACTGACAGGTCGTGCTATGAATAGGTCAAGGGGCATTAAACGAATAGAGTAGTGAACTGACAGGTCGTGCTATGAATAGGTTAAGGGGCACTAAACGACTAGAGCAGTGAACTGACAGGTAGTGCTATGAATAGGTTAAGGGGAACTAAATGAATAGAGTAGTGAACTGACAGGTCATGCTATGAATAGGTTAAGGGGCACTAAACGACTAGAGCAGTGAACTGACAGGTAGTGCTATGAATAGGTTAAGGGGCACTACACAAATAGAGTAGTGAACTAACAGGTCGTGCTATGAATAGGTTAAGGGGTGCCAAACGAATAGAGTAGTGAACTGACAGGTCGTGCTATGAATAGGTTAAGGGGTGCCAAACAAATAGAGTAGTGAACTGACAGGTCATGCTATGAATAGGTTAAGGGGCACTAAACGAATAGAGTAGTCAACTGACACGTCGTGCTATGAATAGGTTAAGGGACACCAAACTAATGCAATGCCGAACTGACAGGTGGCGCTGCGAACAGACTAAGACAACTCACCTGTCTTGGTCTTTCCTCGGCCCACCTTGCACCTGTGGGGCAGACACTCACCCCAGCCCGACCAGGGGGTGAGCACGCAGTCCTGCGGGCAGGGGATGGCGCAGGTGCGAACCTGGTCTGGTTCCGGTAGGTCACACAGGTGCGCCTGCACCGGCGCACTGTCTGCAACATCACAACGAGGCTGGGGTCACAGATTGAATATGGATAGAGGCGAAATATGATGGCCACAGTCCAAACTCGGCATTATGAGGATAGGGCAAGGGCTGGTTGGCTCAGTGTCAGGATAATGTGACTGAGTGGGATATCACGGTCATAGTCTCCCAGTGGTGTAGCACTATAAAGTGGCCATGAGTGCGCACGGTCACATGTCGGTACCCGTCTTGATATAACCTTAGATGTTGCCAGGACGTAAAACTCCAACATCTAACTAACTAACACAGTCCGAACCGATTGTTTTTGAGAATATGAGATACTCACCATACGTCGGCTTTCAATCATAGAAAAACAAATTAAACACCTGGGGGAACTTGACAAGTCTGGCTAACTTTGCCATTTGTATTGGTTTAATTGTGAAATTTGGGTAGACCAGGAGACGAACGGGAAGTGCTTCAGTGGGACAGGTCCCTCTTTGTAGAATAGGTTGCCAGAGGAGATAGAACAAGTATCATCACTTGAACTTTGAAGCAATTTTAATATATTCTTAATGCCAAGTACACACCTACCACATACGATTCGCACACTAAAACTCGCGACTCGACCCGACCCGCTTAAAACTGAAAACGGGCCGATTCATTTTTTGAATCGCGAATCGCAATCGTAATCGGCCCGTTTTAGCCCTAAAACTGAGTTTTAAGTCACGAATCGCAATCGGTAGATGTGCTGGGGTATCACACACCTAACGATTTCTGTGCGCGAAACGGGCAGTTTTAGGTCGTAAACGGTAGGTAGGTGCGGATGAACGGTAGGTGTGTACCTGGCATTAGACTCATCTGCTTAAGGTGGCTGTGCTGGGCAATGGGATTTGTGCATCCTCTTCTATTTTACCCCAGGTTACCATCTGTCACACCGCGATTTTATTAAACAATGTCTACGAATGGCACTTGTTGGTACGAGTTATCTAGTAAATTTGCATCATTATTATCGCCGTATTATTAGGTGTGACGAGCAGAAGCGCGATGGTTCCTTCAGCAAGAAGAACTAACGTGGCAAGCTGCGGGAGCCGAAGTGTTTAGCCTTTATATAGGGAAACGCAGCAATCATATATCAGATTAGCCGATTGAGCGTCCGCGTCCTTAGCAACGGGACAGTAACCATGCTACCTGGGCGCCCACGTGACCAAATAAACATGTCACCTGGTATCAAGACAAAGTCACTTGCATAATGACTTTGATGTAAGCAGACATCTTCATGCTGTCTGGTATTATTTAGTAGTAAATCCTCACTCTATATTGTGTGGACATTAAGCCGGTATCAGGATGTCTATGGAACCGTACATTACCACATACCAGCTGCGTTAATGCATCTCCACAGAGCGGCAGGCCCATGGCAAAACTCGGCCTGCCGAGACGGAGGACCGTGCAAAAAGCACTTCCGGTTTTGAGTACCTCGTGACAAGAGCGTCACGCTTGAAGCACACACGGCGGTCACGGTGAACTTGGGAATCCGGTCGGGGAGGGATGGACGGGAGGGAGGGGAGTGAGGGGAGGTAGGGGAGGCAGGGCAGGGAGGGCAGGGAGGGGAGGGAGGGCAGAGAGGGGAGACGATGCACAAATATAACCCATATCGCCTTCTGCACTAATTATGCCCGGACCATGTGCTGTGTTTGTCACATTGTATCTGTCCTTCTGGAGCCCCACCTATCCATCTCCCCATCCATCCAACCTCCACCCCTCCATCTCCCACCTCCTCCAGTCTCCCACTCTAAACACCCTCCATCCCACCCTCTCCAGTCTCCCTCTCCATCTTCCCACCCCGCCAGCTTTTCCTGCTATTCTCACCCCTCCATCCCAACCCCTCCAGGCTCCTACTCTAACTCCGACCATTCGATCCCCTCTACACCTTGTAATATACACATGGACACGTTAAGCTCTGTACTGGAGCTGCCATTATTAATTATTACTCAGCGCTTATCTCAGCAACTACTGGTCACATGATCAGCTTATCAGCAGGCTCAGTAATTCGTAAAGACCCCACCCACACCCCTCCACCTCACCACCCCTGGCCTCCTACTCGAACCTACACCGCCCCACCTCCACACCCGTAGCCTCCTACTCGAACCCACACCCCTCCACCTCCCCACCCGTAGCCTCCTACTTGAACCCACACCCTCCACCTCACCACCCGTAGCCTCCTACTTGAACCCACACCCCTCGACCTCCCCACCCGTAGCATCCTACTCGAACCCACACCCCTCCACCTCCCCACCTCTAGCCTCCTACTTGAACCCACACCCTCCACCTCACCACCCGTAGCCTCCTACTTGAACCCACACCCTTCGACCTCCCCACCCGTAGCATCCTACTCTATCCCCCACCCCTCCACCTCCCCACCCGTAGCCTCCTACTCGAACCCACACCCCTCCATCTCCCCACCCGTAGCCTCCTACTCGAACCCCCCCCCCCCACCACCTCCCCACCCGTAGCCTCCTACTCGAACCCACACCCCTCCACCTCCCCACCCGTAGCCTCCTACTCGAACCCATACCCCTCCACCTCACCACCCATAGCCTCCTACTCGAACCCACACCCCTCCACCTCACCACCCCTGGCCTCCTACTCGAACCCACACCCCTCCACCTCCCCACCCATAGCCTCCTACTCAAACCCACACCCCTCCACCTCACCACCCCTAGCCTCCTACTCGAACCCACATCCCTCCACCTCCCCACCCGTAGCCTCCTACTCGAACCCACACCCCTCCACCTCACCACCCATAGCCTCCTACTCGAACCCACATCCCTCCACCTCCCCACCCGTAGCCTCCTACTCGAACCCACATCCCTCCACCTCCCCACCCATAGCCTCCTACACGAACCCACACCCCCCCACCTCCCCAACCATAGCCTCCTACACGAACCCACACCCCCCACCTCCCCACCCATAGCCTCCTACACGAACCCACACCCCTCCACCTCCCCACCCGTAGCCTCCTACTTGAACCCACACCCCTCCACCTCCCCACCCGTAGCCTCCTACACGAACCCACACCCCCCACCTCCCCACCCATAGCCTCCTACACGAACCCACACCCCCCCACCTCCCCACCCATAGCCTCCTACACGAACCCACACCCCCCACCTCCCCACCCATAGCCTCCTACACGAACCCACACCCCTCCACCTCACCACCTCTAGCCTCCTACTCGAACCCACACCCCTCCACCTCCCCAGCCGTAGCCTCCTACTCGAACCCACCCCCCTCCACCTCCCCACCCGTAGCCTCCTACTCGAACCCACACCCCTCCATCTCCCCACCCGTAGCCTCCTACACAAACCTACACCCCCCCACCTCCCCACCCATAGCCTCCTACTCGAACCCACACCCCTCCACCTCACCACCTCTAGCCTCCTACTCGAACCCACACCCCTCCACCTCCCCACCCGTAGCCTCCTACTCGAACCCACACCCCTCCACCTCACAACCCGTAGCCTCCTACTCGAACCCACACCCCTCCACCTCCCCACCCATAGCCTCCTACTCGAACCCAGACCCCTCCACCTCACCACCTCTAGCCTCCTACTCTATCCCACACCCCTCCACCTCCCCACCCGTAGCATCCTACTCGAACAAACACCCCTCCACCTCACTACCCGTAGCCTCCTACTAGAACCCACACCCCTCCATCTCCCAACCCCTAGCCTCCTATTCGAAGACCCCCCCCCTACCCTCCTACTCGAACCCACACCCCTCCACCTCCTCCCTCTCCACCTTTCACAATTCGCCTCATCCTCTCTTCTATGTGTCTCGCCCAGGATCACACTTAACAATATTTGTACTATTTTAACCTATTCTAATAACCCACCTGTTTAAAGTTACTTTTATCTGAAATTAAATGTATGTATCTTTCCATATTCTTTGTACCGAAGTCCTTATTCTGTCAAACTACATATATTTGTGTTCCGTGCCTTAGCATGTCTCCACCCAGTCTATGAAGTATCCATTCTACTTCATCTTATATCTTAGATGTTGCTAGGAAGCAAAGCTCCACCAAACACACCTACATCCGCCGACACCTCTCCTTTCCAACCGGAAGTAGTGACCTCGTACGTTCCGGTTCACACATTGCCACGTGACTGCAAGAATTGGGGACACGCTCGTTCTTCGGTGTGGCGGTTTCAGCGTGTTCCCGTGCTCAGCCATGTCCCGTTGCTTCTGCGCATGCGCAGATTTCGCATCAACTCGGGTCACCCAAGCCACTTATGTGGCTGTCACACTACGACGTTTCTCACCAACGCGCGTCGACGCGTTGCCTTTTTGGCCGAAACGTCGGGACACTTTACCGGCGCGTTATGAACCGTTACCGGCGCGTCGGTACACGTCGGTACACTTTGAGTGACAGGTACGTCTGAACCAACACGTTGGGGCGCGTCTGGCTGCGTCAAATGTTTTGCGCATGCACAAAACTTTCGACGCGCCACAACGTGTTGATTGGCGCATTACCAGCACGTCGATACGCATTATCAGCACGTTGGCGGAACGCTGGTAGAACGTTGATCAACGTTGGTATTTTTTCGTGCATCCCCCTGTTGCGTTCCCCCCTGTTGCGTTCCCCATTTGCGTTCCGCCCTCTTGCGTTCCCACTCTTCCATTCCCCCTCTCCCATTCCCCCTCTCCCATTCCCCCTCTCCCATTCCCCCTCTTCCATTCCCCTCTCTTCCATTCCCTCCCCTTCCATTCCCCATCTTGCGTTCCCCCCTCTTGCGTTCCCTCATCGTCCATTCCCTCTCTTCCATTCCACCCTCTTCCATTCCCTCCCCTTCCATTCCCCCCTGTTGCGTTCCCCCCTGTTGCGTTCCCCCCTCTGGCATTCCCCCTTCTGGCATCCCCCCTCTGGCATTCCCCCCTCTGGCATTCCCCCTCTTCCATTCCCCCTCTTCCATTCCTCCTCTTGCATGGGGAATAGAAGAGGGGGAATGGAAGAGGGGGAAAGCAAGAGGGGGGAACGGAAGATGGGGGAATGGAAGATGGGGAACGGAAGATCGGGACTGGAAGACGGGGAATACAAGACGGGGAACGGAAGATGGAGAATGGGGAATGGAAGAGGAGGGATGGAAGAGGAGGGACGGAAAAGGAGGGACGGAAGAGGAGGAACGCAAACAGGGGGGAATGCAAGGAGGGAACACAAGAGGGGGAATTGGAAGAGGGGGAATGGAGATGGGGGAACGCAAGAGGGGGAACACAAGAGGGGGAATGGAAGAGGGGGGAACGCAAGAGGGGGAAACACAAGAGGGGGAATGGAAGAGGAGGGAATGGAAGAGAGGGGAATGGAATGATCGGGGGAATGCAAGGGAGGGGGAATGCAAGGGAGGGGAATGGGGAAGAGGGGGAACGCAACAGGGGGAACGCAACAGGGGGAATGGAAGGGGAGGGACATGGAAAAGAGGGGGAATGGAAAGAGAGGGGAAAGGAAGTGGAGGGAATGGAAGGGTGAGGGAAGGGAAGAGAGGGGAATGGAAGAGAAGGGGAGGGAATGGAAGGGGAGGGAAGGGAAGAGAGGGAAGGGAAGAGAGGCGAATGGAAGAGGGGGAATGGGAGAGGGTGAATCGAAAAGGAGGAATGGAAGAGGGGGAATGGAAGAGAGGGAATGGAAGAGAGGGGAATGGAAGGGGAGGGAATGGAAGAGAGGGGAGATACTTTTTTTTTGTTTCCGCCACGCGTCGACACGTTGGCCGCGCGCTAATAACACGCTACTAACGCTGCGGTGACGTCGAGTTTTCTTCCAAAACGCCGAAAAGTTGGACGTGTCTCGACGCGTTGAAATTATTTTGCGCGCTGCCGGCGCGTCGGTGAGAAGCGTCGTAATGTGACAGCCCCGTTATTGGCGCATGTGCACATCCTACAAACTCAGGTCGAATAATCGAATACACTTGTCTTTTTTTTTTAATAACTGATAAAACTACAGCAAAATAGGATTTAAAGTATTTTATGATGGCCTAGTTTAGCTATAGTTCCATTTCATTAATCTAAGTTATTCTTTTTTTGCACACGGCAACTGTATTTGTTGACTCCACTCGCCATGTTCTATTTGAAATTCTGACCACTCGGATGACCCGAGTCGCCCGGGTTGTGTTAATCGATTACGGCCATGTTTATTAGATTCTGACGCATGCGCATAAGCGATGGACACGGCTGAGCACGGGAACACGCTGAAACCGTCACACCGGCCTACCCCTTTGGAATTGAATCCGAGATTTGGAGTGTCAACGCGTTTCCATGGCGACATCAGTCAAGCAGACGTTGTAATGCTGGCAGCTTTGTTTTGAAACCGAGGCTGTTACTAAATATGCTTTGCGTCTCCATGGACAAGAAAGGGGACTGGGGTTGGAATCGGTGAGGAGACGGAGGAGAATGGGCATAAGAATGAGCAGGGTGGAGAGGACGAGAAGGGGGTGAGAGCGACGGGCAGTGAGGAGAGGAGAAGGGGCAGGGACGGGATGAAGGAGAGGGTAGATTAGGGCGGGAGAGATAGGTGGTTAGGGGAGGGAGGGCAAGCATCACGACATGTCACTTTTGATGAGTGATGATCCATTTTTTTAAATTTTGCTGGAGATAAGCACCATCTATGCTGAACAAAGATGGGATTTAATACACACCCAAGCTGTACCCAAATTATTCCTGAGCAGTCTTTAAAAGGTGCCTAAACTGCATCTACGACGCTACGACGCTTCTCACCGGCGACCCGTCAGCGTTGAAAATAAAATTTTAAGCATCGAGAAACGTTAAAGATAGTGGAAATATGGTGAAATTGGACGTTGGCGCAGCGTTTGAGTAGCGTGTTGCTAGTGCGCGGCCAACGGTTGTCGACGCTCGGATAAAACAAAAACAAATCTGATTTCTCATGTTGTCGCCGCGACGGGATGGCACGCGCGGCGTGTCGTCAGTGATACGTCAGCGTTCGGTCAGCATTCGGTCAGCTGTCTCAGGTGACCACCTGTTCGGTAAGCGTCCCCTACACGTTCACAACACGCTAGCAGCACGCTAGCAGAACGCTATAACAACGCCAGCAGCATGTCGGGGAACGTTACCCGGTCACCATACACGTCTCCCCAACATCCAAACTATCGCGAAACGGTCCCTGAATGTGCACAGGCTGCCCGCTACACGTTATGCACACGTCCAGCTAACGCTACGGAAGCGCTGACCGGACGCACCCAAGTGTTCAAAACAATATCAACACAATATCAACGTCAATCGACATTATGCAACGTCCTTCCAGCATTGTTCTAACGTGCTTTGGGCGCATTTTGATGGCCGCCTAACATCCTCCTAACGTCCTTACCCATATATCTGGGTTTTTTTGACATGCTTAAAACCTTGGGCGCCCAATAAAGCGTGCCGACGTTGTCTGCCGACCGTCAACATCAAAGATAGTGTACCGACGTGTACCGACGTGCGCATAACGCGCGCCCAGCAGGTAGCGACGTTTCCTTTATTTTCGCAAAAAATGCGCACACGTCGACGGGTCGCCGGTGAGAAGCATCGTAGTGTGACAGCCCCATAACAAGTACTATAATCGAGGGCGCAAGTTGCCAATCGGGAAGCGAACACTCTATCCATTTATTGATCCTCTCCCATGTATTGATCATACAGAACCTCTTGCCCTAAAGCGGTTTCTGTTGGTCACCGGGCTCTATTAAGTCAACACCATTATTACTATTGGGGATTGAGATATTTTGACTGTAATTGCGGGGTGACTGCTACATCAGGTTGGACTGCGTGTGGGTTTCATTGTATTCACCAAGCTCATGTATTTCCACCTTCTGACCTGACCATCAATTGTTCCAATTATTTGGCTCGGTGTCATCTCTTTGCTATGACAATATTTACTTGGTGAAGGACCTTCATGACAGTCGAAGGACACATAAACCTCGCAGCGCCGTTTTGTTAACCAGCAGTCACACACTCCAGCCTCGAAGTGGGGTTAGCAAGAAGAAACCACACACCCCACGCATCTTCTCAGGTGTGGAGAAAATATCCAGACAAGTCACACGTGACTTGATTAAGACCATTGCGGGCGTACTCTTGATCCAGATCTGAGAAGAAAGCCTCCTGTGAACCAGTCCCAAACAGCTTGTGGGTCATGTTTCTGCAAAGAATCAGCCTAGCAGCAGTACATGCGTGAGCTAAAGAGATCCTGCAGATTTGCAGCTGAGAGCGAGGTGCTCTCACTTTATGCCACACCCAAATCCCAACGTGCCAATCCCAAACAAGTGGTGCATTGCACCTCCTCACTGTGCGCATGCGCGGAACCAGTCGGCCGGGTGCAGCCCAGCATCACGTGCTCATGCTGGCGGCTGCTAGATGGCACTGCTGTGCGCAGTAATGGCCACCCACCGGGGACCAGCGAGGCGTGGAGATAGCTGGCCGTGTTTTGTAGCCGTGATTTATGTGAGCCGTTATTTATTAGTATGGTGGTTCATCAACCCAGATACAGCCAATCAGTGCCTTCGTCTGTGGCAGGCAACCATCATTCTATTTGCACTTTGCATGCTGGCAACTAATTTGGACATTCCGGCAAAATCCCCACCTAGTCCGCCAGCCTCGTCAATGGAGCCTTATAGCAGGAAGCCACCTCATTAATGTAGCCTTATAGCAGGATGCCACCTGCATCTATGAAGCCCTATAGCAGGACGCCACCCACATCAATGGAGCCTTATAGCAGGAGGCCACCCACATCAATGTAGACTTATAACAGGATGCCACCCGCATCAATGAAGTCTTATAGCAGGATGCCACCCGCATCAATGTAGCCTTATAGCAGGAGGCCACCTGCATCAATGTAGCCACACAGCCAGTCACCACCTGCGTCAATGTAGCCACACAGCAGGACCCCACCTGATTCAATGTACCCTTATAGCACGAGGCCACCCACATCAATGTAGCCTTATAGCAGGATGCCACCTGCATCAATGTAGCCTCATAGCAGGAGGCCACCCACATCAATGTAGCCTTATAGCAGGAGGCCACCTGCATCAATGTAGCCTTATAGCAGGATGCCACCCGCATCAAAGAAGCCTTATAACAGGAGGCCACCCACATAAATGTAGCCTTATAGCGGGATGCCACCTGCATCAATGAAGCCTTATAGCAGGATGTGACCTGCATCAATGTTGCCGTACACCGGGAGGCCACCCGCATCAATGTAGCCACACAGCAAGACAGTACCCACGTCAATGGAGCCTTATACTAGTTATAGCAGGACATCATCTGCATCAATGTAGCCTTATAGCAGGAGGCCACCCACATCAATGTAGCCTTATAGCAGGATGCCACCCATGTCAATGAAGTCTTATATCAGGATGCCACCGGCATCAATATAGCCTTATACCAGGAGGCCACCCACATCAATGTAGCCACACAGCAACTTACCACCCGCATCAATGGAGCCTTATAGCAGGAGACCACCCACATCAATGTAGCCTTATAGCAGGAGGCCACCAGCATCAATGAAGCCACACAGCAATACACCACCTACATCAATGTATCCTTATAGCAGGACGCCACCCGCATCAATGTAGCCGCACAGCAGGACGCCACCCACATCAATGTAGCCACACAGCAGCAGGCCAGCCGCATCAATGTAGCCACACAGCAGCAGGCCACACATATAAATGTAGCCGCACAGCAGGAGGCTACCCGCATCAATGTAGCCTTATAGCAGGATGCCACCAGCATCAATGTAGCCTTATAGCAGGATGCCACCTGCATCAATGTAGCCTTATAGCAGGACACCACCTGCATCAATGTAGCCTTATTGCAGGATGCCAACCACATCAATGTAGCCGCACAGCAGGAACGCACCCACATCAATGTAGCCACACAGCAGAACACCACCCGCATCAATGTAGCCATACATCAGGACGCCACCTGCATCAATGCACCCTTATAGCAGGACGCCACAGACATCAATGTAGCCTTATAGCAGGATGCCACCCACATCAATGTAGTCATACAGCAGGATGCAACCCGCATCAATGTAGCCACACAGCAGAAAGCCACCTGCATCAATGTAGCCACACAACAGGACGCCACCTACATTAATACCTTCCCACAGCAGGAAGCCTCCTGCATTGATGCATCCCCATAGCTTGATACCACCTGCATCAATACAGCCATACAGTAGGATACAATCTGCATTAATGCATCCCCACTGCAGAACAGCGCCTGCATTAATGCGTCCTTGTAGCAGGATGCCACCTGCATTACTGCATCCCTATGACAAGATGCCACCTGCATTACTGCATCCCTATGACAAGATGCCACCTGCATTATTCCATCCATATGACGAGATGCCGAGATGCTGAAGAGACCCAGAAAATAGTGGACGCTTTCTCTGATGCATCAAAGAAGTTTGGCCTGAAAATTAACATCAAGAAGACGGAGGTGCTGTACCAACCCAACTCTACAAGAACCCGAGAGGAGGAGATCATGGTTGACGGAAACAAGCTGAACTCTGTTCCGGAATTCACCTATCTTGGAAGCAGTATATCAAGTGATGGACGCATTGATGCTGAGATACAGAGGAGGATGGCCAAGGCTGGCGCATCTTTCGGCCGACTACGCCAGCGACTCTGGAACAACCACCATGTGTCCATTCGGGTCAAAGGTAAGATCTACCGCGCAATCGTGCTATCCACCCTACTATACGGAGCCGAGGCCTGGACAGTGTACAGACAGCAGGTGAAAAAGCTGCATGCCTTCATGATGCGACATCTGCGTTCAATCATGAGGCTAACCTGGAAGGACAAAGTGACGAATAAGGAAATACTCGAACGGGGTTGCCCTCTATGGAAGATCTTCTGATCAAAAAGAATCTCCGGTGGACTGGACACCTCATGAGGATGTCATCAGACAGGCTACTAAAGCAGATCCGCTATTCTCAACTGTCTTCTGGCTACAGAAAGAGAGGGCGCCCCCGTCTCCGGTTCAAAGATACCATCAAGAGAAACCTAAAGCTGAGAGACATTAAGACCGACTCATGGACGCAACTCTCACAGCAGAGAGCTAAATGGAGAGCGGCAGTCAAGTAATGAAAGCAGTCTTTGTCGCATCGCGACCGACAGCATGATGATGATGATGATGATGACGATATGCCACCTGTATTAATGCATCCCTATGACAAGATGCCACCTGCATTTGGACATCCTTACAATAAGATACCACTTGTACCCCACAATTGGACCCCACCTGCATTAATACATTTTTACAGCAGGATGCCACTATCATTAATGCATCCCTATGACAAGATGCCACTTGTCTTAATGCATCCCCACAGTGGAATACAATCTCATAGCAGAACGCCAAGATACATTCTCCTAGCAGGAAGCCACCTGCATTAGTATATCATTACAATAAGATTCCACTTGTAGCCCACAGTTGGATCCCACCCGCATTAATACATTTTTACAGCAGGACGCCCCTATCATTAATGTATCCTTAGAGCAGAACGTCACCTCCTAAATCCATTCACACAACAGGATGCCACCTACATTAATGAATCCTCACACCTGACGTAATCTAGTTGGCAGGATGCCACCTACATTAATGAATCCTCACACCTGAGGTAATCTAGTTGGCAGGATGCCACCTACATTAATGAATCGTCACACCTGAGGTAATCTAGTTGGCAGGATGCCACCTACATTAATGAATCCTCACACCTGATGTAATCTAGTTGGCAGGATGCCACCTACATTAATGAATCGTCACACCTGAGGTAATCTAGTTGGCAGGATGCCACCTACATTAATGAATCCTCACACCTGACGTAATCTAGTTGGCAGGATGCCACCTACATTAATGCATCCTCACACCTGACGTAATCTAGTTGGCAGGATGCCACCTACATTAATGAGTCCTCACACCTGAGGTAATCTAGTTGGCAGGATGCCACCTACATTAATGAATCCTCACACCTGAGGTAATCTAGTTGGCAGGATGCCACCTACATTAATGAATCCTCACACCTGAGGTAATCTAGTTGGCAGGATGCCACCTACATTAATGAATCCTCACACCTGACGTAATCTAGTTGGCAGGATGCCACCTACATTAATGAATCCTCACACCTGAGGTAGTCTAGTTGGCAGGATGCCACCTACATTAATGAATCCTCACACCTGAGATAATCTAGTTGGCAGGATGCCACCTACATTAATGAATCCTCACACCTGACGTAATCTAGTTGGCAGGATGCCACCTACATTAATGAATCCTCACACCTGACGTAATCTAGTTGGCAGGATGCCACCTACATTAATGAATCCTCACACCTGAGGTAATCTAGTTGGCAGGATGCCACCTACATTAATGAATCGTCACACCTGAGCTAATCTAGTTGGCAGGATGCCACCTATATTAATGAATCCTCACACCTGAGGGAATCTAGTTGGCAGGATGCCACCTACATTAATGAATCCTCACACCTGACGTAATCTAGTTGGCAGGATGCTCACTGTAAAAGTTTAGTAATGACATTTGGGCTGAGTCCTGCTCTAAGAACACGCTTCCATTTCGAATTGATTATCAACACCATGGACCTTGTACTTTAAGGAGTTAGAAAAGCAGAAGAAACCATCTCCCTTGGTTACTCATTGATGACGGCATTATCATGCGTTTCTTAATAGCAGACTTTGCAGTTGTGTCTTTCCACAAAGTTGAACATATATATACCATTTATTTTTCATTGTACACATATCCATTATTTCGTATTAGGCATGTACTACGAGGTTTATAAGATTAGTCCTATTATGGCGTAACATCAGGTAGGTGACCTCATTAATCATCATGTACCTATGATATAATTACCTCCTGTGACACTAGCACTATTCATTGGAACAAAAAGCATTCTCATGTCAAAGTGATGACTGTGAAATGTAGGCGCGCAGTGCATGATGGTCTCACCTGTAGCACGAACACAGAGGATGACCCGAGACTGGACTCCCGCCCCGCAGTCCTCATCCTCCAGCTGATTGCCACACTCAGACCAGTGCCCGGTAACCCACTTGTACCTGGAACATGGAACATATGTGAGTCTACAGAGAATCTAGACCAGCGCCCGGTAACCCACTTGTACCTGGAACATGGAACATGTGTGAGTCTACAGAGAATCTAGACCAGCGCCCGGTAACCCACCTGTACCTGGAACATGGAACATGTGTGAGTCTACAGAGAATCTAGATCAGCACCCGGTAACCCACTTATACCTGGAACATGGAACATGTGTGAGTCTCCAGAGAATCTAGACCAGTGCCTGGTAACCCACTTGTACCTGGAACATGGAACATGTGTGAGTCTACAGAGAATCTAGACCAGTGCCCGGTAACCCACTTCGACCTGGGATCTGGAGCACAAGAGTGAGTCTACAGAGAATCCAACCACGTGGTGGGCAACGCCTGGAACTGCCGATACCAGCTTCCCCTTAGGAATTAGCCACTTCCTCATCACGTGACGGACCTATGCAATTCGGGACTCTTGCCGCGAATCTCTTACTTTTCGTTGTCTGTCTGCTTAATAAGTCGCCCACCATTTTTTGGCCGGATCGTTTTTCAAATTGCCAAGTGCAGGTACTTTTCTTATACACCCGTCTCAGAGCGACACGACAGCGGCGTCTCATCTTGTCTTGTTGGAAGGTCACGTAGTCTTTACACCTGCACTAATGTGAAAGCTTTTAGTGGGCTGGAATTTGCATCTAATTTCAAAAGTAGTTTCATACGAGAAACGAGGTCGTGTTTTAAATCCCCTCCCCCACTGGACCAATTTTCTTTAGCACTAACAACTAGGCGCTTCTCAGGGACAAACAAAGGAATCTATTTTAAAACGGAAACAATACTTTTACTGTCGGTCGGGGCAGTAGTCTGTGTGTTTGTTCGGGGAGGGGGGTGTAGTGATATTATTGTGTTCCATCTCAGGTATATATAATGCTGGTGAACAGATTATAATGACTTGCAATCCGGTCACTAATCATGTTAACAAATCAGGTTAGTTTCACCGGGATGCTCCAATGCTACCGTAGCTAGCTGTCGAGTCATCCAAAATTACTAACTTAGACATGAAATCAATAGCTTGATATTCGCTCCATGTGGCGGGTACTTAAGAAGCAGGCTGATTGGTTGATGGATGCGTGATATATATATAACACTATTTCGCCAATCACCGACGAGGAAGCCACCAACCAATCAAATTCACATACTTGTCTCCAACCGGCAGTGGCACCAACCGAACAATCCGACACATTGTCTAATCAGTAGAGGGCCCTATTGCTGTCCGGCAGGTTGTGAGTTCGATCCGCGGCCGCCTCAGGCCACAATATTGACACATTTAGTACTTGCCTATCCCTTGTCTGGTGATTGGGTTTCCCAGGATAGTCAGTGTCGGGATAATTTGACTGTGTGCGCTGGGACTCTAATGTCCTAACCAGACGACCGTGATTGGAGACTCGTCATTATCGGGTCTTAAACTGTGCTGGGGCATAAAACCCCACTAAACAAACAAAGCACAAACACAAAACCAGCCTGCTTGGCAACGGGTCCTCGGTTTGACTCACTCGTGCACCCAGAATGCACCGCGGCCCAAAACACAAAGTGGCGCTGCGAGTGGTCGCTGAGAGAAATAAGCACGGATCTCGTCCAGATGATTCACTTGTTAATAGTGATCGCCCTTTGCCACGTCGCACATCACCTCCCCAAACCACGTGACGTCTGGTGGCCGGTGAGGGCGTGATGGACGCGGGATCCCGTCCTCTGTGGATGTAAGCCACATCTGCATACAGTAATGATGCTTCAGCTATACCATCGCAGGGATAGTAAGGACCGAACGCTAATTGCATTCCTTGTGTTCAAGCCCCTCCCGCCAGAGTGAGATTGCTCATGCGCACACGCCTCCTAAATAGCGGAGATTTCAGATGGATGTTTCCCACTTCTGTTCAGAACGCAGTCATGCTTAATGTTACAAGTTACATAATTCGTTGTTTTTTTTGTGTGTAAATATAGTTTATTCATTGAATAAAGTCTTTTGTCAGTGCCGTGGCACTGGTCTTCCAGCCATGTGACAATACAGTTGTTTACAATATATGCAAATTTAGTCTGATATTGTCACCAGCAGCTAGCCCAAATCAGCTGAAATAACAATATCAAACATTCAAAGACTTACATATGGTATCGTTGGTTCTTAAATTTGTCTATTTTTTCAATTAAATACCTGATTTTGACAGTAATACCTTCATGTACTTTTAATTAGAAGTTCAATATAACTTTCATGGTAATTGACTCATTTTGGATACAATTGGTGTGTACACCTGTAAAGTAATTTGTGGAATTCCACCAAGTGAAACAAAGTGCAATACGCTATCGATATTTTAGGTAGGTCATGTTGAAACCAGTAAAGTAAAAAGCTTTTAATGGAGAACCCCTAAAGAAATGATGAATAAATATCACTTAAGTGGGATATATAGCATCAAATAGAGGTATATATTTTAGTTTTGAACAATATAAAGACTTCACGCGCAAAACCCCCTAAATACCAATCCAATGATTGAATTATTATAACAGATTTTTACCTAATGGTAATTTTAATTCTCACTCATTCCACTTTTATTATCAAATGGTTATGGATCATTGAACAACATATGTGAATGTAAGAAAAGAACAGTTTGAAAGCATATAGCTCCGATATTTATCTCAAACAGTATATATGTACACTTGTAAAAGTCACAACCTAAATAGTGCCATTGTGTCTTTTGCTTGCATAATGGTGGGGCAAATACTGGCAGAACAAGCATCTGTGTCCGCGTTTGGAAGGTACCCTCTTGTCACGTGCACATTAAAGGGAGAAAACAGCTGACATATTAAAATGGCTGTTCCCACATTGCAGGGGTAGGCTGGTCGCAGTGGTCGCTGGAGACAGGCACTCCTGTGGTACTGTGGTACTGTGGTACTGTGGTACTGTGGTACTGTGGTACTGTGGTACTGTGGTACTGTGGTACTGTGGTACTGTGGTATTGTGGTACTGTGGTACTGTGGTACTGTGATACTGTGGTCTGTGGTACTGTGGTACTGTGGTACTGTGGTACTGTGGTACTGTGGTACTGTGCTACTGTGTTAGTGTGCTACTGTGCTACTGTGCTATTGTGCTCCTGTATTACTGTGCTACTGTGCTACTGTGCTACTGTGCTACTGTGTTACTGTGCTACTGTGCTACTGTGCTCCTGTACTACTGTGCTCATGTACTACTGTGCTACTGTGCTACTGTTCTAATGTGCTCCTGTGCTACTGTGCTACTGTGCTACTGTGCTACTGTGCTACTGTGCTACTGTGCTACTGTGCTACTGTGCTACTGTGCTAATGTGCTACTGTGCTACTGTGTTACTGTGCTACTGTGCTACGGTGCTACTGTGCTACGGTGCTACTGTGCTACTGTGCTACTGTGCTACGGTGCTACTGTGCTACTGTGCTACTGTGCTACTGTGCTACTGTGCTACTGTGCTACTGTGCTACTGTGCTACGGTGCTACGGTGCTAATGTACCAATGTGCTACTGTGCCTCCCTCAACCTGGATGGTGCATGCCTACGCTGGGGCCATCACTTCCCGGTGGCTAGGAGATGGTGCTGTGACGTCACAACATGATGGAGGTGCCGTATCTGACAAGGCCAGACACTGGCACTCCGGCCTGATCAGCTTCCGGTGAAGTACGCGCCATGACCACTAGGGGGCAGCAGTCCAACGAACACCCGTCTACCCACGCATCAGCCCCACGGAATGCACAATGGGGCATGCATCTGCGTAAGTAGCGAGACGTAACTGACGTCATAATATACCTTTTCTGCAGAGCTACCCACACCATTTGTTCTTGCCGCTGCCATGAGAGGGCGTGTTGGTGGTGGAAATCCTCTATGCGACTCTGTACGACTTCAGAGCATGCTGCATGGTGAGCTGCTACCATCTTTACTCATTCTGTCATTCACAGCAGAGTCTGGGTGTCCGTGGAAATCTTCTATTAGCCTTTACTGTCATGAACGCACCAACAGGCATTCAGGACTGTCAATCATTGTTCGTGGAGACTAGCACCCTGTCCAGTAAATGTCACCAATGTAGACTTTTCTCCCCGGGCGAGTTTGACGCCTGACGCGGGTATCAGGGTTTACGGGTATTGTGAGTGTCAGGTCTGCGGGGTGCTCAGGTCTGAGGTTGTGGCAACAAATATCAGTCATTCTTGGCGCATCGAAGTAGCAGGAGATTCAGCGCCTGGGGCGAGTTCCCGGCCAATCGCAGGTGGGGACTGCTTGGTTCACATGCGCCATTACCCAGCATCAAGATTCAAGGAAGAGTACATTGGGACTCAGTTCCGATGGGTTTAATGCTACCACTGGAAATACATGCTTAATGTTACATTTTTTGCTATAAAGTCACACGAAGTGCTCCCCCTCTCAGACCCCCCTCATCCCCCCCCCCCATTAAACGGCTCCACTAAACGCACTGAGGCCAACCCAAAGAGGGAGCCCGGTGTGATGCATCGCTCCCACTGGTGCCAAGTCGCTACACTATACCTATTGCACCGCTGATTAATGCTGCTATTCACCGTGTGTTCTATTGTGGTTCAAACAGGCAGTGCTAGAGACGTGGACAGTTAGCAAATTGCAATCGAGGCCAGACCACACTGCTCTTTCACTATTACTATTAGCCCACCGAGACTCTCCAATTTGTCCGACACCCACGCACCGCTGTGTGCCGCTGTGTGCCGCTGTGTGCCGCTGTGTGCCGCTGTGTGTCGCTGTGTGCCGCTGTGTGCCGCTGTGTGCCGCTGTGTGCCGCTGTGTGCCGCTGTGTGCCGCTGTGTGCCGCTGTGTGCCGCTGTGTGCCGCCGTGTGCCGCCGTGTGTCGCCGTGCGAGGCCGTGCGCGGCCGTGTGCGGCCGTGCGCGGCCGTGCGCGGCCGTGTGCGGCCGTGTGCGGCAGTGTGCGGCCGTGTGCCGCCGTGTGCCGCCGTGTGCGGCCGTGTGCGGCCGTGTGCCGCCGTGTGCCGCCGTGTGCGGCCGTGTGCGGCCGTGGGCGGCCGTGGGCGGCCGTGGGCCGCCGTGGGCCGCCGTGGGCCGCCGTGTGCCGCCGTTTGCTGCTGCCTGGTGGTGTGTGCGGCTGTGTGCGGCTGTGTGCGGCTGTGTGTCGCTGTGTGCCGCTGTGTGCCGCTGTTTGCTGCTGTGTGCCGTTGTCTGCTGCTGCGTGCAGCTGTATGCGGCTGTGTGCGGCTGTGTGCGGCTGTGTGCAGGTGTGTGCGGGTGTGTGCCATTGTGTGCAGGGCTGTGTGCGGCTGTGTGCCACTGTCTTCCGCTGTGTGTGGCTGTGTGCCGCTGTGTGCCACTGTTTGCCACTGTGTGCCGCTGTGTGCCACTGTGTGCCTCTGTGTGCTGCTGTGTGCCGCTGTGTGCCTCTGTGTGCTGCTGTGTGGCGCTGTGTGCCGCTGTGTGCCGATGTGTGGTGCTGGGTGGTGCTGTGTGCCGCCATGTGCCGCCGTGTGCCGCTGTGTGCCGCTGTGTGCCGCTGTGTGCCGCTGTGTGCGCTGTCTGCCGCTTTGTGCTGCTGTGTGCTGCTGCGTGGTGGTGTGTGCCGCTGTGTGCCACTGTGTGCCGCTGTGTGCTGCTGCGTGGTGGTGTGTGCCGCTGTGTGCTGATGTGTGCCGCTGTGTGCTGATGTGTGGCGCTGTGTGGTGCTGTGTGACTTGACAGCATCAGCAGTTCAGCCATGTTCTAACCACAACAAGCACTCCGGCAGGGCACGCCTACGTACATGCAGTGCCGAACATGCAAAGCGCGCACTGAGATTCTGGTCACGGCACCACTATATACCAGCTGAGGATGGGCATTGAAACGCCATGCCTACATCATGACGAAGCTGTAAATTACTTCCATTCTAAGTTGGGCATTGGCCAGTTTTTAAGCGGCATAGTCCGATGAAATCATAACATTTGTTAAATAAAAATACTTATCTAGATTTAATTCTACATATCCGATTTAGATACAAAATAATAAGTTCGTTTTATTTAACGACGCCTCTAGATCACATTGATTTTAGTTACAGGTGCAATTATTTTACATGTGCTGCTGCATAACATTAAAAGAGCACCCAAAGTCAATGAAATACTAGAATGAAGCCTATGGTGTCCATCATTTCTATTTACATGCCAACATAGCTTTGTCATGTTTTTACTTCAACTATCTTCAAAGTTAACCATTTATAATCAAAGTTACTTGAAACTAGTTAAGTAAGGTAGATTATAATAATCACTACATTTATCTCAAATCATGGTAGAAATCCAAAATCATCAGACTATGCAATTTCACGTATTTGCGCAGAGGCTTGGCTTTCGAGGACATGGTCGATCTGTGGAATTTTGTTTTCAATCAGAATCATGTGAGTTGGGTTACTTTCTGGCAGCCACGTTTAATCAGTTGACAAATCCTGCTTGTTTCACAATAAGCAATGCTGTTGACATTGAGTAGAGAAAGGATCATTCTTAGTACACATACAACAAGCCCAACAATCTCACTAATCCACATCATGCTAATTTCGTAACATACGGAATGCTTGGTGTTCATCAGTGATTATGACCACTTTATCAACACACCTAACATTGTCACTAATCCTCAACGTGCTAATCTTGTACCCAGAGATCTGATTTCTTTTTTTTTTTTTGGTCCATTAGTTGTATAAGCAGGGGAAATTTCAGTCATAGACGACTGGTCTTCCTCATTCCACTGCTGGTCGATAGAAAGCCTGAGCCTACACTTTTACCGAAACAAGGGATTTTTAACCTCCCAGACCACATAGACATGGCATGAGAGCAACCAGCCTTTGATGACGCTGTAAGTTATACACAGCGGTGGAAATCCAAATTGGCAGAGCTGGGGGCATGGGGAATCGAACCACCGAACCTCAGATTAGGAGTCTGACCTAGAAAAAAGTCAGACACTCTAACCACTCCGCCACAGAGAACGCCATTTATTTAATAAAGGAATGATGTTTTCAGAACATCCAAATCGCACTGATCCGAACCTTCAGAGAGAGAACGGTCACACCGTCACCCGGCAAGCTCACCTTCATTGACCGATGCAGCAACACGTGTGCCGGTCGCCTGTCCCCGAGTGAGGTGAGTGCACATGTGGCGGTCCGACCTGACCTGAAAGCAGGTGTTTACACCGCCCGCCTCCCGTGTAGCACTCGCCGCCTTCATCTCACATCTCTAGATCAATACCCCGGCCGAGTCAAACCCAACACTTACAAAGTAGAAGCCCATCACTCCCTCCCCTGCCGCCCAGCGTCACTAACTTCCAGGCAGTATTGGTGACCTCATCACCAACGACTGAGTCGGATATTAAGGTTGGTGCATCCCAGTGGTGCAGCACGGTGAAGGGGCCATGGCTGTACACGCCAAGCCCACTCTCACTGCACACAAGTGCGATACCCATATTGATATTACCTCAGATGTTGCTCGACTGTAAAACCCAAATTGATCAATAGGCTACGGTATCACATAAGCGTAATGAACGACTTTCTTTGCGTCGGGGCCTTAAACATGTGCCACCCGGGGCGGGCCTCCCGACATAACGCGGCGCATGCGTCAATCACACACCGCCTCCGACCCTTAGCAAAGCGACATCATTAACCTTCTTCTAACCCTATTATCGCCTGCCACCGTCAGTCGCGAATGTTGTAGGCACAGCGAGTCGCACACCCACGTTTACGACACCGGCGGGTGGCGGTGTGGAGACGGCTGCGCGTCGCCAATCACGGAGCACTGAGAGCCGCGGGGAGGGTGGGGAGGTGGGAGGGGCGGGATGGGAGGTGGGAGGGGCGGGAGGGGAGGTGGGAGGGAGGTGGGAGGGGCGGGAGGGGAGGTGGGAGGGGCGGGAGGGGAGGTGGAGGGGAGGTGGGAGGGGAGGTGGGAGGGGCGGGGGGGGGAGGTGGGAGGGGCGGGAGGGAGGTGGGAGGGGCCGGAGGGGAGGTGGGAGGGGCGGGAGGGGAGGTGGGAGGGGCGGGAGGGGATGTGGGAGGGACGGGAGGGGAAGGGAGTGTGGATTAGGCGGACTACGGTGGGGGGGGGGGCATGGGTAGGGGTACATACTGGGTATGTGGGAGTCAGGGGGAGTGGTATATAGGGAAGAAAGCAGAGGGGAGTGGTACACAGGGAGGGAAGCTGGGGGAGTGGTACACAGGGAAGCAAGCAGGGGAATGGTACATAGGGAAGGAAGCAGGGAGAGTGGTACATAGGGAAGGATGCAGGGAGAGTGGTACATAGGGAGGGAAGCAGGGAGAGTGGTACATAGGGAGGGATGCAGGGAGAGTGGTACATAGGGAGGGAAGCAGGGAGAGTGGTACATAGGGAGGGATGCAGGGAGAGTAGTACACAGGGAGGGAAGCAGGGAGAGTGGTACATAGGGAGGGATGCAGGGAGAGTGGTACATAGGGAGGGAAGCAGGGAGAGTGGTACATAGGGAGGGATGCAGGGAGAGTGGTACATAGGGAGGGAAGCAGGGAAAGTGTTACATAGGGAAGCAAGCAAGGAGAGTGGTACATAGGGAGGGAAGCAGGGAGCGTGGTACATAGTGAGGGAAGCAAGGGGAGTGGTACTGGTACATAGGGAGGGAAGCAGGGAGAGTAGTACACAGGGAAGGAAGCAGGGGAGTGGTACATAGGGAGGGATGCAGGGAGAGTGGTTCATATGGAGGAACGCAGGGAGAGTGGTACATAGGGAGGGATGCAGGGAGAGTGGTACATAGGGAAGGATGCAGGGAGAGTGGTACATAGGGAGGGATGCAGGGAGAGTGGTACATAGGGAGGGATGCAGGGAGAGTGGTACATAGGGAAGGATGCAGGGAGAGTGGTACCTAGGGAGGGAAGCAGGGAGAGTGGTACATAGGGAGGGATGCAGGGAGAGTGGTACATAGGGAGGGATGCAGGGAGAGTGGTACATAGGGAGGGATGCAGGGAGAGTGGTACATAGGGAGGGATGCAGGGAGAGTGGTACATAGGGAAGGATGCAGGGAGAGTGGTACATAGGGAGGGAAGCAGGGAGAGTGGTACATAGGGAGGGATGCAGGGAGAGTGGTACATATGGAGGGATACAGGGAGAGTGGTACATAGGGAGGGATGCAGGGAGAGTGGTACATAGGGAGGGATGCAGGGAGAGTGGTACATAGGGAAGGATGCAGGGAGAGTGGTACATAGGGAGGGAAGCAGGGAGAGTGGTACATAGGGAGGGAATCAGGGAGAGTGGTACATAGGGAGGGATGCAGGGAGAGTGGTACATAGGGAGGGATGCAGGGAGAGTGGTACATAGGGAGGGAAGCAGGGAGAGTAGTACACCGGGAAGGAAGCAGGGAGAGTGGTACATAGGGAGGGAAGCAGAGGGGAGTGCTACATAGGGAGGGAAGCAGGGAGAGTAGTACATAGGGAGGGAAGCAGAGGGGAGTGGTACATAGGGAGGGAAGCAGGGAGAGTGGTACATAGGGAGGGAAGCAGAGGGGAGTGCTACATAGGGAGGGAAGCAGCGAGAGTAGTACATAGGGAGGGAAGAAGAGGGGAGTGGTACATAGGGAGGGATGCAGGGAGAGTGGTACATAGGGAGGGAAGCAGAGGGGAGTGGTACATAGGGAGGGAAGCAGGGAGAGTAGTACATAGGGAGGGAAGCAGAAGGGAGTGCTACATAGGGAAGGAAGCAGGGGGGGTACATAGGGAAGGAAGCAGGGGCAATGGTACATAGGGAAGGACGCAGGGAGAGTGGTACATAGGAAAAGAAGTAGGGGAGTGTGGTACAGACTGAGGGGAGCAGGGGTTGATGCACAGGAATAGAGGGCAAGGAGAATGGTGTATGGGGAGGGAAGCAGGGAGAACCGTACAAGGCGAGCAGTACATGCAGACAGAACGGGGGGGCCCGGAGGGGGTTATTATTTAAAAGGGTGCAAGACTCAAGGGTAGGGAGATGGGGTGCTACGGGGTGCGGGGTGTGTAAAGTCAGGCTACGATCTGTGATGTTAGCTCAAGGGCAAAGGGATTTCGTCTGAGGTCAGGGGTTTAGGAGTAAGGTCAGCGGTAAGCTCAGAGGGTGAAGGAGATGACTGTCAGGGGGTAGTGGGTAGTGGTCACGGCTCAGGAGGTTTAGGATTCAGGAGAGAGGTGGAGTGTGCGAAGGGCTTTGAATTGATACATTCCTTAGGGGTTAGGATTCACGAGAGGGTAAGGACTTAACGGGGGTGGTAATGTAAGAACTCAGGTGTTGGTGTTCAGGGGAGATGTAGGACCTCAGGGATAAGTGTTCAGGGCAGGGGTTGTGTAAGAAATGAGGGGTCAGTATTTAAGGAGTGGGTTGTGTAAGACCTCGTGAGTATGGGTTCAGGGAAGGGGGAGCAGCGTACGACCTAAGGTGTAGCAAGGACTCAAGGGGAGGAGAGGGAAGGGAGCGGCGCTACTTTTAGGGAGAAAGGTGTCTCTGGCGCCCTGGGTGGCTGCACGCTACCAATGGAACCCCTCCCCGCTTCCAGCCCCGCCTCCAGCCACCCCGGGCACACTCGTTGCGCCTGGCGGTCGGAGTTGGCGAATCGACAGCTCCCCTTCCGGTTCCCGTCAGACGCCAGTGGCCATAAATCCATTTATTCGAACGTGGTTGCCATGGCAAACTGTCACTATTCATTACGGCTTGACGGCACCGAGAGGGTGGTCATAGAGGCGGCGGCATGCAGCCCCTCCTCACCTCCCCACCGCTCCCCTCCCCACCCCACCCCCGTCTTAAACACGCCGCCGGAATACCTAATGCGCCACCTAGTGGGGGCAGCGCTCGAACCACTAAATTTTCTTTGTAACGGGTGGTAATCGCCGCATTTGGTGGCCTTTTCACGCGCCGGCCTGACCCACCCACCGGCCCCTTCTACACCACCCTCCCCCTCATCGGTCAGGTGGCGCCACATGCTGTGGCGCCACATGCCACCCTCCCCTCCCTCTCCTCCACACCCATATATCCTCTATTCCCTCATTTTCGCCCAATTGCCTCCGGTTTAACTCGGTGGGTTCTAACCTGGAAATGGGTGAAGTCAAGTGAAATGAAAACATATTCATTTCAAAGGGTGCAGGGATTGGAGGAGGGTGGTGAGTTGGAGTAGCCGATAATAGGGGTATTTATAATGGAGCAGCTCGAAATCCTAACTGTTCCTGCCACTAGAGGGCAGCACACTGACACGCAGGGGCTTGACCTCATCCATACAGGCCCTGGTGAAGCTATGGCCCTTAGACATTACATATATATTACACAGGGAATCCAACTTACTGCCAGGATGGTTTGGCGGCACACAGTCCGCCGCAACAAGTTGTGTGTTCGATATCCAGACAAGTCTAATCAAAGTCCTAGACCATGCCGGCTGTGAAAGTATGATGTCTGGACACTTTGACTTCTGGATACTGGATGCATTATTCACCATCCAGGGCCCTGAACCGCCGCCACCATTTAGCTCTGACATCATCTCATTTAGATATTTCTTTGTTCTCCGCTTGTGCCTGGATGTCTTTTATGCATATATTACACCGGTCACTGTGCTTGTATTTCCAGTTTCTATCAGTTAACTGAAGCTGGGACGTGATGTGACTGTCAGATGGCCATTCCTCCCAGCCCATCCTTCACTACTGACTTGAGTCACATGCAATCTATAACTACATGGTTAATCATGGTTTAGACCTGTGTGCTCCTTGCCCTTGAATTTGTTTCTGGTGTGTCAGTGAGATTGTGTTAGGAAATATCCTGAATTACTTAGAGTACTTCTTTCTGTGTGCGTCACCCCCACTCGTGGCTGGGGCTCTCACTAGCGCTTGGTGGACATCTCGGGAATGATGTACCAGCAGCATATGACAAAAAGTGGTTGGATCAATGTCAACATAATGTGACTGAGTGGAACGTTGGGTTATGATGCGGAGGGAAAGGGAATACTTATTTGCTCCACTCAACCAGCGTGTGCCAAGACCGCCTGCCCTCTCACAGACTCAGCTCCCAGCGAAATGAACCACAACACTGGAGTCCCGTAATTTTACAAACTCAGCGAAGCAACTTTTTTAACTGAAATGAATAAGTTAAAATAGAAGTTTTTAGTCGGCAATAACAATCATAATCAATTACCTATAAATTAATAGCGCCTCTCTTAACATGGCAATTCTGCATTTTGACCAATGTTGTCCTGACGTAGCAACTGGAAGGGTAGTCAAATGAGACACAATTTCTACAGTAACACTCAATTAACAGGTCACTTTTACACCAAGATATATGAGTACATCGAACAATACGGCTAACACTCTATTGACAGGTCACTTTTACATCAAGATATATGCATACATCGAACAATACGGGTAACACTCTATTGACAGGTCACTTTTACACCAAGATATATGCGTACATCGAACAATACAGGTATTCAGAATTCTGCTGGTCCTTTAGTAAGGACTGAAGCTGCGACCCACCAAGCCAGGTCACAGCTTTAGCTTATATAACGGACTCTGGGGTTGGTGCCACTCTGATCGATATCCTTTACTATATGCCCTATACCTTAATCTCACTTTGCAGCCATAACTAATTGCAGTCTATGATCAAACTTAGTAGCCTTCTCACCATATATTTGCATCTAGTGTAGACCTGCTCTAGCTATTAGTTTACATAAGTTATAATGCCATTTCCTATAATATGATGTACCGTATTCACCGCCTCCCCACGTTTTGCTAGTTTAAATCGTTAGATAAAACAAGAAAAATACGCTATTCATCATAACCTTTTACTTAAACACCGGTTTGAATGTAACAAAACAAGTTTGTAAAAGCTCTTACAGAGAAATAATTGGTTTAAACTCCACGTGCAACAAACTGCTTAAAGGTGCAATAATATGACCTGTGAACTTATTCACAATTATCATGATCAATTGTGTATTTGAATAGCGTGAATCGACCTATTGTCTGATAGTTATTGGGACCAATCTCAATCTGAAGGTCTCTGTGGTAAAACTGTAACTGTTGTTGTGCTTCAGCCCTAATTACGCTCCTCATCTCGTGGAGTGATGTATGCCAGGGAATACATAATATTGTATTGTAATGCAATCCCTATTACTTGAAGTAAATTGGATGGGTTTTGAATAAGCCTCATAACCTATGTAAGGCCACCTTTCACTTCCTTGTCTGACGTCACACAGGGAACAGAATAACTAATCATGATGTCCTCAATATCAGTTTTTATATATGCGTGCCGAACATGTCAGTCCTCACCTATTGGTTCCTAACTCAAAATGCCTATTGTAAGTCATTAGTCTTTCTGATTAGTCTTTCTAGCATATGGATTTTTGGTTGAGATACATCGACTATCGCACATGATGAAATCATGTGACGCAAGGTTTCAGTACAAGGCTGGGTTGCAGTGGGAAATGTGTGAAGTGAGTCTTACTGGAAGCACATGTCCTTCATCTCGCTGTAGGTGGCGAGGCGCGTCTCCAGCAGGCCGGGGCATGCCCGGCCCGCCCCCCGCGGCAGCTGCACCACCTTCCGGCCTCGGGCCAGCAGGTCCCGCGACTCGTCGATCTGGAACGACCGGTTGCGCACGCTCCACTCGCTCCATCCCGACACGAGGCAGTCACGTGACATCAGGCAGAGCTCGCTGGGCGTCGGCTTCTGGGGGTGGTCACAGAACCTGGATGACGGAGAGGGAGGCATATATATAGCACATATATACACATGTATGTATGGTGATGGACCCTATTATCGCCCATGATAATCGGGATCGGTGTACGTAACTCTCCGTGCCCAATTGTGAATGGACGCATAATCCTGGAAGTTGACGTGAGAGGCATGCACCATATGTATGTCACATGAGGCATTACATGAATATAAATATGGAGGTGATGTACGCGAATAGGAACACCATGCCAACAGTGGGAACCATCCCACCATTTCTGTAATTCCAGGGTGAGCGACCGAACTAGTATTAAATTAGACTGCCTGCTGCAATTAACTTACACAGGTCCACCTACGTATGTATCAGCTAACCTTGGGGGGAGGGGGGGGGGGGGTGCAGCTGACTACACTCATCGCCCTATAATCATAAGTGTCCTAGATATAATAATGTAGTGGTCTGCACTGACCTGTCAGGCAAGTAACCACATAGACAGGTAGGCGTGGGGAGTGTGTTGATATCAGGGAGCCTAGGTGGTGTAATGGTTAGCACACTGGCCCGGAATGCAAAGAGATGTGGGTTCGAGTCCCGCTCTACACGCAGTATTTCCCATTTTCATCACCCCCACGACACTGGTTGCTGTGATCAGGATCCTGTACAAGCTTTACGCTGTATGGTTGTTGAACCTACCCTGTGTATGTATGTGTTTAGTGCATTGCCTGTATGTATGTAATTGTAAGCATTACAAGACTTACAATTTCAGGGGGACGAGTGTAGTGGTCTGCACTGACCTCTCAGGCAAGTAACCACATAGACAGGTAGGCATGGGGAGTGTGTTAATATCAGGGAGCCTAGGTGGTGTAATGGTTAGCACACTGGCCCGGAATGCAAAGAGATGTGGGTTCGAGTCCCGCTCTAGGCGCAGTATTTCCCATTTTCATCACCCCCACGACAATAACACATATCCAGGTAGCACACTGCAATTAGATACACAGTGCCAGTTCAAGATCTAATGAAGCTCAGCATGTACATCATCCTCTTCACAGAACCAGTTTTAATATTACTGAATGCCCGGCCGCGTTTGGGACAACAGATAATACTAAAAACTCTCCCCCTTCATATCGCCTGTGATGTTGTTATTCAAATACTGACTATCAACTCCACAGACGGGATGGCCGAATGAGTTAGAGCGTCCGTCTCCCGTGCTGGTAGATCGTGGGGTCATGGGTTCGAGTCCCGGTCGAGTCAAACCAATGACTTTAAAATTGATACTTGTTGCTTCCTAGCCAGGCGCTCGGCATTATTAGGATAGGGCAAGGACTGGTGTGCTCAGTGTCAGGATAATGTGACTGAGTGGGATACCAGGTCATGGTGCGGCGGCCTGGTTTCCCAGTGGGACAGCACTATAAAGTCGCCATGAGTGCGCACTGTCACAAGTCGGTACCCGTCCTGATATGACCTTAGATGTTGCTAGGACGTAAAGCAACAACAAACAAAACTATCAACTCAGTAACCAATACAAAGGAAGAATGAAGACAAATCACAGAGATAAACAGTGGAGAAGTTGTGCTTTATTGGCATCAACTCCTGTCCACATACTAGTGACCTATCATCCACACTCCTTACCTGTTGTCCACACTATGTCTCATTACCTTATAGGAATATAGGAATATAGGAAGCAGTGCTTACAGCCCTTGGAACTGGGGTCCCTTGGGTGTTGCAGTCAACTCAATTTGGAATATGTGAATTTGGATAACATCAGACAGAGTGTCTGGGGTCCTGCTCTAGAGTAGGTGCACCTCACTCAAGAGCCACGAGTAGAGTGATTTCTCTTCAGTGTGTCTGCGTTGTCAGGTTTGTTGAAACAAATGGGAGCACGGTGCCTGGAAAAGGATTCAAGCTCACATTACTGACATTCACTACCAAACCTCCTACCAACGAGACTAGCTATGTTTCGTGGTACGACCAAACTTGCCTGTGTATGTGGTATTTCACCTGGGAGCTGTGGGAAACTTACTACACAAGTAACTACTGCATGATTAGCCGTGTTCACACGGGGAATGTAAATCGATTCGTAGAAAGCGACTTGCCTAGTTCGACGCACATTTCGCGTGTGAATGGGCGTCTGAGTCGAATTAGGGCTGAATCGATTTCTGTGATGCGCATACTGTAAACCACCTCTCGAGGTAGTTTACGTGTGTCGATTTCTGTGAATTGATTTATTTTGTCCGTGTGGACGCAATAAGGCGGATTAAGGACGTCACACGCATGCGCAGTCGGGAGCTTACTTTGTTGACTTTCCGGTCGATCAAAAGCGCATATTATATAATTTGGTCTATGAACCTGGTAGAGGTGCACAGATATTTTTTTCATCATTTATTTTTAGGGTTTCACTGCCCAGCAGAAGTTTTGACCATTCCAAACCAATACGATTCAGTACATACATATCTAGGTCGAACCCACGCTCTCGTGGTGACGTCGCCTAACCGAAAACTGGCGCTGGTCAGACTGGACTTGCTCATGCGCAGATATCGACTTAGTGTAGTAGTCTGTATTGGGGTCCACTCCCACAGTGTTGTGGTGTTCACTGCTGACCCTTACCCATAAGAAGTGTGCTAGTATGGGCAGACCCTATGGTGGACTGTTCCACCCATCAGTTGCACCCCACCCTGCCCTGATCCCCGTGGGAGGTTGCCTGTGACCTAGCTGAGCAGCAACAGCTCATTTCTCTCCTAAACCTAGTGGAATACACTGGGGAAGGCCCGGTGTTTGAACCAAAACTGGAGATGGCTCTTTATTCATCAGGCAGAGTAGAAAGTGGTCCATCACATTATTACCACTGCTCTCAAGTTCTCACATTTACCACTGTGACGCCACCGGCGTGTACCTGCTACTCGCCTGGGGGTGTATGCACGAATCGGGGTTAGGCTTAGCCGGAGTTAAGACACTAGCCGCGGATACCTACCTCAGGGTAGCGGGGGATTTGAGAAATGTGTGAATCGGTATGCACCAATGTTTTAGCCGCTGCGGATAGCTAACCGTGAGTTTATTTATAGATTTGGGAATTCCCTTTGCGTTTCTACCCATATATTTGGCTTACATCTATTGAATGCGATCATATTTAACAGAATTACATACGTAATAAGTGAAATTTGATCAATTTAACCCTAAATTCGAAGCGTTATTAAGGCTAACGCTGCATTGGCGGCGATATTAATAGTTATATTTTTGAATCGGCGACCGTACAGTAAACAAACCGCCACCGCCGCCAGTATGGAAAGCGACATCGATGCGGCGGTGGCGGCGATTTGTTTACTTTACGTTCGTCGATTCGAAAATATAACTATTAATATCGCCGCCAATGTGGCAGTAGCCTTAATAACGCTTCGCATTTAGGGTTAAATTGATAAAATGTCACTTATTGCGTATGTAATTCTGTTAAATATGATCGCATTCAATAGATTGAGAGGCACACACGCACACTAACCGCCCCGGCTAGACGTAAAACCTGATTTGAAAATGGTTTAGCTTAGCCGAGGCTACGGTCGGCGGTTAGCCCTAACTCCGATTGCTGCATACCAAATTTTCACATTTAGCCCTGCGGGGATACCTTAGCCACGGTTAAGGCCCTAACCCCGATTGGTGCATACAGGCCCAGGTCAATATGTTTAGTCTCTTGAATAAGTTCTTTTGTCAGTGCCAAAATACTAGTTTTCCACCAATTGTTCAATTCAGGATTATCTACAATAACTTTCAATAACAACATATACAATATTTATGTTATATTTGATAATATTTATTAATATCAATGATCATGCGACATCAGTGTGCTGGGCCACCTACTTCCATCTTAGGAACATTCATAGCCTAGATATATTGCGGTCAAATGAATCACTTATTGTGACAGCTATCAATGGTAAAGGACCAGAATAATCGCACACTTTCCTGTCCATCAGTCATCCCAAACAGATAATCCAGCCAGATGCATGTCCCTTTTTCCAGACTCAAGTCACATTGTGACTGTCCTTCTCTATGCCAGGTTTCACTTCAACAAATCGGTTACTGAATGATGTAAGAAAAACAGCATCTGCAGAACAATTGTAATATGTCCCGAAGACTCACGTGTTTAAGGTGCTTTTTCAACTAAATGAAATATCACTGTCGTTCAACTTCATTTAACCATTTTGCAGATATGTCATATCATGGTTTTATTGTACAGCACCTTAGAATGGCTCTTGGGAGTGAGTTGCTCTGTTATTAAATAATGTACATTATCATTATCACTGAATACCTATTTTCGATGCAGAACTTACAGCAGTTGACGTTCTATTAAATTAACTTATTCCTTCCAAGCAGCAATACGTGGTTAATCAATACACCAATATTTGACTTCGATATGTAGGATAACGTGTAGGCAAGTACCTTAGTTTCACTGATTTATTCTCAGTAGATTCTAGAACAAGAGTTCCAGTGGTCTGGTATGCTAAATAAAGGCCCTGTCACACTACGACATAACGACATCAGCATAGGGAGAACGTGAAGAACGTGGAACTTCTCGGCGTAGTATGCAAATTTGGGCACAAGTTGAACGTGGATGCAGTGTAGTTGATGAGAGCGTAACATCAGTAAAGCGTAGTGATAGCATGGTTCAACGAGAGAGGTCAACGTAATTACGATGACGGTATGTTATTAATGTTATTCGATCACCAGAACTATGTTGCTTGATGTTACATGATGTTACATACGTCATGAAATGGTGGCAAAACGCTAAATGTACGTTGGACGTACGTTAGGCATACATTATCCCGACGGTTTCACTATGCGGACTGCACGTTTCCATCGGCTTTAATGTGGGTCAACGTAGTGCAACATAGTGACCAGCATTTGACTAACGTCCGTTTAACGTCATTGATGTTCACCAAACATGTACAGAACGTACGGTGAACGTAAACCCTTACATTCTAGTTACGTCGAAAGTTTTGAATGGGTTCAAAACTTTGACGCGCCCCGACGTAACACGATGTAACGTGACGTAGCTCGACATCACTCTAACGTCATTCTGACTTCATCATAACGTAACCCAACGTACATCAACGTAATGACGAAATGTGATCAGGTCAGGCTTATGTTTGCTCATTACATTCTAGTGTGACAGGGGTATTAGACTTCAATAATGACCAGGAAGATTAAGATAGGGACGAGATGGTTGCCTTTGTAATCAGCGATAGGTAACACACTAATTGTGAGGAACTTATAGAACAAAATGTGTCTGTTGTAGATTGGGACTTCATTCATGTTTGGATGTGATATTCACATATCACCAATACGTGATCTGCACTCAAAACATGCATACTATTTAGAGTAGTAGTCGATGCTGATACTGATACTATGTGAATTATCATAAATGCTATTTTAATCCAAAAGAAAATGCATTATAAATGTTAATCTACTATGCTTAACTCATACTGAAGAAGGTGACAAAGACCAATTAGAGCCGTCCAATGTGCACACATTGTGGAAGGACTGCATAATATTGACACATGTTGTTGACTTGTGAAGAATCGTTTGGGGGACTGGGAGGCGACTTAGATCCACCAGACGCTCTGTAATGGCCCTGTCACACTACGACGTAACGACGTCAACGTAGGGAGAACGTGAAGAACGTTGAACTTCTGGGCGTAGTATGCAAATTTGGGCATAAGTTGAACGTGGATGCAGCGTAGTGGACGAGAGCGTAACGTGGGTAAAGTGTAGTGATACCGTCATTCAACGAGAGAGGTCAACTTCATTACGTTCACGGAACGTTATGAACGTTATTCCATCGCCAGAGCTACGTTAGCTGATGGCGAAACGTTGAACTACGTTGAACGTACGTTCTCCTGACGTTGTCCTGACGTTATTCTGACGTTATCCTGACGTTATCCTGACGTTATCCTGACGTTCCCATTACGCCGCGTGGACATTTCCACTGGGTTTAATGTGGGTCAACGTAGTGCAACGTAGTTGAACGTAGTGACTAACGTTTTAATAACGTTTTAATAACGTCGGTTTAACGTCATTGACGTTCACCGAACGTGTACAGAACGTACGGCGAACGTAATCCCTTACGTTCGAAGTACGTCAAAAGTTTTGAACATGTCCAAAACTTCGACGTAACACAACGTAATGTGACGTAGCTCGACGTCAGTCTAACGTCATTATGACGTCATAATAACGTAATCCAACGTACATCAACGTAATGACGAAAGATCACCACGTTAGGCTCACGTTCGCTCATTACGTTCTAGTGTGACAGGGGTATTAGGGAAACAGATCTGGGCCGATATTAGATTATACAGTCTAGCGATCGATTTGTCACCAATAAGATGCCATGCAGTGCCAAGCCCCAGTGTTGTCCAAACTACGGCCTTCAGAATACCGCTCCACCGACTGTGCAGCTCGTGTACACTGGCATTTCACGTAAAGCTAAAATTCCGGTATGCGGTATGCGGCATGCGGCATGCGGCATGCGGTATGCGAACGGGTTGGGTCCTTTCACCCACACCCACACACATAGTGTCAGGTTTCTCTAACACTGTTGTCTATGGGCATTCGCATTCGCATGCCGCACCGATCGCTTCATGGACCGATTCAGTATTCGCATGCCGCATGCTGCATGCCGCATACTGTGTGTAAGGAATCAGCTCCATTGACTTAGATGCTTTTCGATTTTTTGCCGCATTCGCATTCGCATACCGCATACCGCATGTAAGGAATCTTAGCTTTAAGCAGGAGGGGCGTGCTTCCGAACGAAGCAGCTTTAGCTAATAGACCAGCACATCTTAGAAATAAATCCCCACCGCAACTTGTGTCCAACAACATTTGCTTTGCAAAAAGCAGCAGGAGAAATTGACTAAACAATGTGGTACGTTCCTGCCTCGCACAGTTTATGCACATCTTTACTTATATCTATGCACAAATGTACGTATATATGAAATGTATTAAAACATACATGCAAATGTATGCACACATATATTATACACATATGTATATATATATATATATATATATATATATATATATATATGCATATGTACATCAACATTCATATATGATATATAATGTATAATATATATCCGTACATATACATAATATACACATGATACTGGTAGGGAAGTCATACCTAGCATAGAACATCTGTTTGCATTTATTCAAATAACACTTTAAGTAGTTCATAAAATAAAAATCTCGCATTATTTCAATGTTGGATTAAACTCAAATCAGCAAATAAAGCTGTCAACATTCCATCGCAATTCAGGCATATTGCATAATGAACAGCATCGCTGGCTTTTGTGGTGAGGGGGGGGGCTGAGGGTGGTGGGCGATAATGGAGGATGGTTAGTGCATCGCGCCGCCTGGCGGGGGAATTCTGAAACACCGCCAGCCTCTCACGGGCCGCCGACCGAGACGTGAGATAATTGAAAGTATAAATCACGCCTGCTGGTTGTCATGACGACGCCTTTATTACATGGTTGGATGGCTGCCGTCTGCCAGAGTGGGGGGCTGTCCAAAGAGGGGTCTGTTTATGCTTCCCCCGCCGGCCACCGGGCGGCGGCAGCAGCGTGCGGCTGTAACAAATAACAAGTAGTTCCTCGGCTCAATTTTGTGTGTGCTCAGGTTAGGTAATGTGATATATTGATGGCGGGTATTGGGCTCAGCCATCCGGAACTGGGGCTGAGCGTGTAGGACGCGAGTAAGAATAAGCAGAATCAAGAGGGGCAGACAAGACCAAAGGAACTGGGTGTGGAATAAGACCAGCAATTATATGTAGGCAGAAGGAAGCAACTAGGTGTAGACATAGTTAAATAACTAGGAAACAAGTAAGGAAACACATAGGCTTAGACATAGGGAACAACTAGGTGTGGATATAGCTAAATAACTAGGGAACAAGTAAGGAAACACACAGGTTTAGACATAGGGAACAACTAGGTGTGGATATAGCTAAATAACTAGGAAACAAATAAGGAAACACATAGGTTTAGATATAGGGAACAACTAGGTGTGTATATAGCTAAATAACTAGGACACAAATAAGGAAACACATAGGTTTAGACATAGGGAACAACTAGGTGTGGATATAGTTAAATAACTAGGAAACAAATAAGGAAACACATAGGTTTAGACATATGGAACAACTAGGTGTGGATATAGTTAAATAACTAGGAAACAAATAAGGAAACATATAGACTTAGACATAGGGAACAACTAGGTGTGGATATAGTTAAATAACTAGAAAACAAGTAAGGACACACATAGGTTTATATATAGGGAACAACTAGGTGTAGACATAGTTAAATAACTAGGAAACAAGTAAGGAAACATATAGATTTAGACTTAGGAAACACCTATGTGTAGACATAGTTAAATAACTAGGAAACAAATAAGGAAACACATAGGTTTAGACATAGGGAACAACTAGCTGTAGACATAGTTAAATCACTAGGAAACAAATAAGGAAACACATAGGTTTAAACATGGGGAACAAGTAGTAGTAAACATAGTTAAATAACTAGGAAACAAGTAAGGAAACATATAGGTTTAACCTATGGAACAACTAGGTGTAGACATAGTTAAATAACTAGGAAACAAGTAAGGAAACATATAGATTTAGACTTAGGAAACACCTATGTGTAGAGATAGTTAAATAACTAGGAAACAAATAAGGAAACACATAGGTTTAGACATAGGGAACAACTAGCTGTAGACATAGTTAAATCACTAGGAAACAAATAAGGAAACACATAGGTTTAAACATGGGGAACAAGTAGGTGTAAATATAGTTAAATAACTAGGAAACAAGTAAGGAAACATATAGGTTTAACCTATGGAACAACTAGGTGTAGACATAGTTAAATAACTAGGAAACAAGTAAGGAAACATATAGATTTAGACTTAGGGAACAACTAGGTGTAGACATAGTTAAATCACTAGGAAACAAACAAGGAAACACATAGGTTTATACATAGGGAACAGCTAGGTGTAGACATAGTTAAATAAGTAGGACAGAAATAAGGAAACACATAGGTTTAGACATAGGGAACAACTAGGTGTAAACATAGTTAAATAATTAGGAAACAACTAAGGAAACACATAGGTTTAGACATAGGGAACAACTAGCTGTAGACATAATTAAATCACTAGGAAACAAATAAGGAAACACATAGGTTTAAACATGGGGAACAACTGGGTGTGGATATAGTTAAATAACTAGGAAACAAGTAAGGGAACACATAGGTTTAGACATAGGGAACAACTGGGTGTAGACATAGTTAAACAAATTAGAAGCTGAATTAGGAAACAACGACGTCTAGATTAGAAAACACTTAATGCGAAAACATAAGGAAATAACTATGAGTATTCATGAGGCAACAACGAGGTGTAGGCAGTCAGATAACCAGCAGAGACACAACAAAACATCTAGGTATATTCATGAGGCAACAATGAGGTGTAGACAGTTAGATAACCAGCAGAGACACAACAAAACAACTGGGTGTATTCATGAGGCAACATCTAGGTGTAGATATAATTAAATAACTAGATGTAGACATAAGGAAACAACTACATGTAGCCATAGGAGAACAAATAGGTGTATACATGAAGAACAACTAGGCGTAGACATAGCTAACCAACTAGGCTAGACAAAAGGAAGCACATGTCTATAGACATAGGTGAAAACGTAGGTGTAAACACAGGAAACAACTAACTGTGTTCATGAGGAAACAACGAGATACAGACAAGTAAATAACTAGGTATGAACAACTAGGTTCATACATAAAGAAAACAACTAGGTGTAGAGATAAGGACAACAACTAGGCGTGGATAAACGGCTAAGCAGTAGTTAGAGCCGTAACGACATTTGGTGCGGGAGTAACCACAACAACAAGCTGTGGGAATATATGACCTCCACTAGTTCACATTCCACTCGAAATCTAACTTCCAAATCACCAAGCAACTAACAAAACGGTTTCAAACTAAAATCCCTACCCACCAGTAATAATCCAAATCCAGATTTCATAACCCCGTCTATTTTCATAAGAACTACAACAGTTAGGTTTCATCGTAACTGAAACATCTAGGTGTCATAATAACTACATCATCACATCATCCAGGTGTGTTAATAGCAATATCATGTATCTGTACAAATAACAACAACAAATATGTCTGTGATGACCAAAAGAAGCAAGTGTTGAACTAATCACTAATATCCCCTTAAGGGCGGATTCCTTACACGCGGTATGCGGTATGTGGCATGCGGCATGCGGTATGCGAATGGCATGATTCCTTACACACGGCATGCGGCATGCGGCATGTGGCATGCGACTGGCTATATTTAAAAAATAAAAATAAACAAGTATACTCAATACTGCACTGTATATGACCTAATATTGCATGTATATCTATGTACCGCTTAGTACGTCACATGGGGGTTCCTACCTTTATAATTACCAAATTATAGATAAGTATTCATATTTTTGTGGCTCTGGTAGTATTTTTACCAACCCTAACCCCCACCACCTACATATTAGCTATAATAAGTACCACGCCTACTACCCGACCACCCAGGCACAACGGACACCGTTGTGTGTGACCATTCCATAATGCTCAGTCGCCTCTCCTCACCTAAAACTAATGGACAAGTGTGACTGATGTTTCTATTCGCACACCGCGTGCCGCATACCACATGCCGCACCGATCGCTACAGGGACCGATCGATTTGATGCATGCCGCATGCTGCATGCAGCATACCGCGTGTAAGGAATGTAGCCCATAGGCTTCAAGGCGTTTCGATTTTTTGTCACATTTGCATTCGCATTCGCATACCGCATACCGCGTGTAAGGAATGCGCCCTTAAGTCGAATTGACCATGATGAATATAGGATTAGTTGCCAACATGCAATCAACTCACTATCACTCACACATTACCGAAAGGTGATATGTCATAATCAGCCCTAGACAATGTGTCTGAGTGTTTGCTGGTCACTGCTGGTTGCCGTCTTCCTAGTACATTCTTATAGTGAGGCACGTGATTAGCACAGGTCGATGCTAACTGTCATGTATTGATTGACCCCAAGAGGCTGTGGGCCAGGATGTGATAAGGAACGAAATTCGGGTGGATGGACGCACCCAGGCTCACCAAGACGGAGGTTGTCGGAGCGGGGGTGGGGGGCGTGGGGCGGGCGTGGGGGATGGGGAGGCGGGGGTGGGGGGGTGGGGGCGGGAATGAGTGGCTGGTGCGGGGTGAGTGGGCTGGGGGCGGGGGTGAGGCGCTCCCTTCGAATAAAATGCAATGGAAACATTTTGACAAATCTGGCCATAAACAGCTGTGAGAACGTTATTATTTAAAAAACATCCAAGCCACATTTACTGATATTCGGAAATAACACTTGTGAATATGCAAATTTGTTACGATCATCTGAGTGCAGCTTTCAAAGTGTGCGGTCAATGCTGAAGCAATCACACTAAATACTGTTCTTGTGGTTTCAGTACCTTTTGTGTTCTTCCAGGATAAGTAGTTTATTCCAGTCCCAAGATATTGGCCTTCAAGCCAGGGTGTATGTAAAGGTGTTTCTGACAACTGTTTGTGAGAGCTTAACCAACGCACTAAGTGAACAAATATAAAATAGTAAACATTTCTTTAAAAAGGAGGCGACTAAATGCACACACCCTACTGCAAGTCTGCCTGCAAATAATTCAAGAAGAAACAAAAAAGAAAGGGAAAATAATGTTGATATGTGCAACCCGTCTGCCTACACCACGCTATCAATCATGGTCGTGGCGTGGCGGGTGACGGGGGCCGGATCCCCCGGGTTCTCGCGAGACAGGCGGCGTAAGGACCTCGGTGTCGCATCGCGTCGCATCGCGTCGCATCGCGTCGCATCGCTCCACATTATGTTGCATCGTGTATGGTTCATCCAGTCGAGTCGCATCCCATTGAGTCGTATCGCATAGCATCAGATCGCGTCACATCGTGTCGCAGCGCGTCGCATCGTCTCGGATTGTGTGAAATCGCGTTGTTCCCAGTCGTGTCGCCGCCTGTCACATCGCGTCACGTTGCGGCGGATCACGTCACTTTATGTCACTTACATTATTCCCTTAACACAAATTATGTCACGTCACCAGTCGCTTTGAATCGCTGTTCATTCAGTCGTGTCGCGACACATTGTATCGCGTCGGTTGTGCCATGTCGCATCGCGTCCTGTTGCGTTGTGTCACATCGCTTCATGTTGCATACCTTTCAGCCCCCATCGCGTCACATCGTGTCGCGTCACCTCGTGTCGTTCCAGACGTCGCCCCCTAGTGGCTGCAAACACGGCTCGCTTTGTTTGCCACTAGATGGCGCACAGATCACATGGAGCCAGGCGATAATAGGGGCTGGTGGGTACGTGTTCTATTGCGTGGATCCGTATTTGTCCGGTCGCGACCTGGGTGTACGGGGGGAGACTGAGGACTTGGGGCGCGGGTGTACAGGGGGAGGTTGGTGGAGGGAGGGTGGTGGGTAGTGGGTGGGAAGGGTGGCTGGGTGCGTAGCGACAAGCCATGTTCCCTAATGTCATTTAAATAACGACTGAGATGAAGCAGAACAAGCGGAAATGAAGCACCTGGCACAGCCTGAAAGCCGCAAACCCGCAAACTAACAATAGCTTGCATGCTTAAGCAACCCTGAATTGAAAGAGAAGCTTAGACAAACACAAACCTGTACTCTAAGTGCACCCTGCGTTATAAAGAAAGGCTGCATGCTGAGCGTAGCCTGCACAAACAAGGAGCGTTATGAGGCGAGTCCGCACAACAAGGACAGTATGCAACACAACCTGCCTTGAAAGGAAACCAAGCACAAGCCGGGCAATCTGCGTGACAAAGAGAACCTACATGGTACGGGCAAAGTGCACAACCTGCAACTGACAACCTGCATTTAATACAGGCATGCGCAATGAAGAGAATGTGAACAACGCGCACGCTGAAGATGGATTGCACCTGCATTGTGCCTGACATGCTGCAGAAAAGCTGCACACATAGACAATCTGCATACAAATGGTAACATCTACACAAATGACAACCTCTACACAAATGGTAACCTCTACACAAAGGACAATATTTACACAAATGTTAACCTCTACACAAATGACAACCTCTACACAAATGGTAACCTCTACACAAATGACAACCTCTACAAAATGGTAACCTCTACAGAAAGGACAATATTTACACAAATGGTAACCTCTACACAAATGACAACCTCTACACACATGGTAACCTCTACACAAAGGACAATCTCTACACAAATGGTACCCTGTACACAAATGACAACCTGTACACAAATGACAATTACACATATGACAACCTATACACAAATGACAACCTCTACACAAATGACAACCTCTACACAAATAACAAGCTATACACAAATAACAAACTATACACAAATGACAACCTCTAAACAAATGACAACTACACAGATGACAACTTCTACACAGATGACAACATCTACACAAGTAACAAGCTACACACAAATAACAAACTCTACACAAATGACAACTACACAGATGGCAACCTCTACACAAATAACAAGCTTTACACAAATGAGAACCTGGATATACTTAGAACCTGCATAGAAATCAGTCCATGCTTATAAAACACAACCTGCATATACATCACAGCCTGCATATAAAGCACAGGCTCCTTATAAATCACATCATGCTCATATATCATATCCTTCATATAAATCAAAGCCTGCATATAAATCACAGTCTGCATATAAATCACAGCCTGCATATAAAACACAGTCTGCATATAAAACACAGCCTACATATAAAACACAGCCTGCATATAAATCACAGCCGGCATATAAATCACAGCCTGCATATAACTCACATCCTGCATATAAATCACAGTCTGCATATAAATCACAGCCTGCATATAAAACACAGCTTGCATATAAAACACAGCCTGCATATAAATCATACCATGCTTATATATAACAGCCTGCATATAAATCACA
This sequence comes from Branchipolynoe longqiensis, assembly GCA_030323885.1. Lineage (NCBI taxonomy): Eukaryota > Metazoa > Annelida > Polychaeta > Phyllodocida > Polynoidae > Branchipolynoe > Branchipolynoe longqiensis. Next base: position 25,132,267 of record CM059199.1, read on the forward strand.
TCCTGCATATAAATCACAGCCTGCACATAAATCACAACCTGCATATAAATCACTTCCTGCATATAAATCACATCCTGCATATATAACATCCTGCATATAAAACACAGTCTGCATATAAATCACAGCCTGCATATAAATCATAGCCTGCATATAAATCACAGCCTGCATACAAATCACAGTCTGTTTACAAATCATAAACTTCATACAAATCACATCCTGCAGATAAAACATGCCTGCATATAAATCACAGCCTGCATATAAAACACAGGCTGACTACAAATCACACCTGTGAGGTGTAATGGAGAAATACGAATATTATGCAAATATCATCACTTGGCAGTGTATATAAACTTACAAGTTAAATAAAGGATAACCTGCACACAAAAGAGGAACCTACACTCAAATTCCTATAAGTCACAAATGATAAGTAAAGAAGTTCGATTCGTCGCCATTTTGTGTCTTTGACCCATAACCAGCCCGCTTTGCATGGCCTTTAAACACGGTCTAGGTCTGACGCGGTCTCAACATCATTCGGTTCACTAAAAATCAAACCTGGTTAAAGATTTTCAACGCCTTCCAAATCGGGCCTGAAATGGGAATCCATAAATAAACACGAACAGCTGCAATTTCATCAAGCCAGTTGTGGAACTCTTTAATTAGTGCAGCTACTATCAACAGCCGTCATGATTAAAAGGAGCCACACAGGCTGCGTGGACCGATCACGTGACTGCCAAATGGGCGGAGTGGTCAGTGGGTAACATCAGAAACCTGAAAGGGAATCTACACTACAAACTGCATTTGGGGAAAAGAAATCTGCAATATCTCCGACAAACACAACACAAATTTAAGCCGGTAATGTTTAATAAGAACTGAACTCTGTGTAGATATAGTTCCATGGATAGGATAATAATTAACACTACCAATAGCTATTTGAGAGGTTTTCTATATTTAATGATCCCTCGGGCTCATGTGTAATCATGCTGACCTATTTAATTTGGGCTAAAAATAGTCCAAGTTGGGGAAATCCCGAGAAATATGGGTGGGCGATGTGGTCTTATCTGCTGCTAAATTCTACAAGAATTTCGATTGGAAGTTAATCATCTCTTCTTCTGTTATTACTTAAATTCCTTTATTTGACATATTAGGACAGCATCTATAGCACGATATATACATTTAACACTTGAGGCAACATCAGCTATTTTCAGAGAGCAATGGACATATTGTAAATCACCTAAAGAGAGTATGTTCCGCTTTTGTTTACATGTAAGTCAAAGGAGTGTTCCCGTAGTTTACACCGCTAAATAGAAATATAATATTAGGCTAGTCTAGTAATAACAGTAGAACAAAATAAATTACATATATGTCAAGAAAATCCCCCAAAAAACTAACAGAGGCTATTAACCATACCAACCAATTATCTATCTGCTACTGAAATGCAGGCAATCAAATACCTTATCAGCAGCCACTGTGTGGTAAGATAACACCAACACTACAACTGGCCAGCATTGAAAACAAGCCTGGGTACCCGGGCTTATATGCTATGGACAGTATAAATACAGCCTCAATAAAAAAAAAAGAAAAAAAAAAGATGATGTCCAGAACCAACCTGCCCTCTGACGCTGTTAGAAGAACTAATGTTGTCGGTTCCATCTTACCATACGCGATGCTCAGTTGGAAAAGTTCTCATAAATGAATTCCACCAACAACTTACCCTCTGGTGATAGTGACAAGAACTAACACTGCGGGTAGCTATCAATGGCCTTGTCCTCAGAAAATCTATTACAGTATTTCTGAATTTAGAGGAAATTAATACAACAGTTGAAAGAACACGCAGGACTGACATATTTATCATTTGCTATATATATATATATATATATATATCTATGTAAACTTCATATCCCACTTTTGAGCTACTTGCCTTTTTATCACCAGCTGTACTTCAAACTGGGTGCAGAGGTCACTGAGTAAAACAGAAACTGCAGTAAATCGAATAGGACGCAGGCGCTGGACACGCTTCCTATGTAATATCACATCCACATCCCGCACCCCGTTATCCCTTCCCTTCTCCCCTTCATTTCCCCTTCCCCAAACACCCATTCCCTGCCCTCTCCCACACACCACCTCCCCCAGGCAGACCTGCTCTCTCCTTCCCCCCTTCTCTTCCCCCTTCCCCTCCTCTCGTCTCCACCCACACCTGCTCAAATATCTGTTAGGCTCTTTCCATTTCTTCATTGTACTCCCGCTTCCCACACCCTTGCGCCTCCCATTTCTCTTGTCACTTCATCCCTTTCCGCTCCTCCTCTTCTCCCTTCCCCCTCCTCCCTTCCACCCTGCTCCCATCCCCCCGTGCTCCATTTACTTGTCGCCACTGCCCGCCCTCAACCCTCCACCGACCCGCCCACCCATTCCGGAGAGTCCCGGGCCCCGTTGAGAAATTAATGTTTGTCCACCAGGGCGCGTGTGCGCAGGGCTGGTGTTAGCGCGTTGCCCGGATGAGCGATGGCCGCGGCGCTCGGCGCGCCCCCTGGTGACCGGAAGTGCCTGCGGGCGCGCTACATGGCGGCTGCGCTGGGCGATGCGCGGGGCTGGGCGGGCGAGCGACATCTGTTGGACTTTGGTAATGGCGTTTGTGTCCGAAGCTGACAAATCGTCAAGGCAGGAAACCCCCGCCTGAGGGCGCAGCGGCGGGCGGCGGCGGACTGCGGTACTACCGGGCGGGAATCAGCTCCGCACCTCCACCACCATCAGCTGCAGCTGCAGCACCTCCGCCAACACTACCTCCACCACCACCATCCCTACCACTACTGAACAGTGTTCGCACAGTGTGGCAGGAGACGTCGTGTAACTGGGTTTGCGTTATAAATAGGTTGGTATATAGGTTAAATATCAGTAGGAGATTCTTGGTAGCCAATGACAGCTAAGCCAGTATCCATAGCTAATAAGAATAGATTAGGTATTTGTGACATCAATTGACAATGTCGGTAGTCGGTAGTCAAGTATGGTAGGAACGGGCAGTTTTATGTAAATAAGTAACATAGTGGGGAAATATGACGCATTCTGGGTAGTCAGTGACATCTACCGCAGCAATGGTGAACTATGAGGATTTCGATTCGTGTAACTAGGCTGACTTACTCTGCTAGATAGGCCTTTGGTGGTTCTTAGCAATTGTTATAATAGTCAGAATAGAGCCGATGCACCAACTATCCTTCAAGTCACGACTGCATTGGGTTAACGCTGACTGTATTCTCAGCGCATAACTTGGACACAGGGAACTGTGCGCATGCGCGGGCAGCTGCTACATAAATTGCAGTCTTAAGTGAGTAAACCCATCCGTCAACTAATTCCGGTAATTTGCGATCGTATGATATATCTGCTGCATAACCAATTGTACCAGTATAATAAGACCGGAAGATTCCATCGAATCCCCAGCCTCCAGTCCTTCGTCAGTCATCAGCTTGAGGAGCCTATATTAACTCGTACCCACCGTCATGTCCTGTTGCTTTCCTTATTTATGTATGTAGCTATTATATGTATGCATGTTTCTAAATAACGAATTAGCATATGTTGTCCTGCATGTTTGCCACGGTTCTCTATCCACTACATTCTAGGTGCTAGCTTGAGAGGTCACATGACCTGGCACTAGGCAGGTCTGTCCCACGGGAGACCGTTCATCTCGTGTTCCCAGTCGGTTCCGGTTGGCTGCCCCCCTCCCCCCATTATCACCCCATATTGAACTATATTTGCATAGCTAGAAATATGAATATATATGATATTTGCACAACACGGCCCTGAGGCATACTACACTCCCTCCATCGACCTAAGATGTTGGCAGTATGGAACAGTCCAATGTTGCAAGGATCTCCTTTCAAATAAGCCCATAGACAATTTGCTACGGGGCGGACTCGGCAGCTATTCTACATATAATACACCCGGAACTAAAGAGGCAGACAGAATAACACTCGCATAATGACAAGTACCAGCACTAACCTTTTTTGTAAATATACACAACCGAGTACACGTGTATAATTAGATAGTAGATTCAGTTACTTTCCTCTTCAACATGCAATTGAAGTCCCATTGCTTCAGAAATTGCTACAACTGTGAATTTAGTGAGCAAGGGATACAAGAATTAGGTGATACATTGCTCGTAAGTTATACCCCTGTCACACTACGATGTAACGAGCGAACGTGAGCCTAACGTGGTCATTTTTCGTCATTACGTTGACGTACGTTGGGTTACGTTATGATGATGTCAGAATGATGTTAGAATGGCGTCGAGCTACGTCACATTACGTCGTGTTACATCGAGTTACGTCGAGGTTTTAGACATGTTCAAAACTTTTGACGTACCTCGAACGTAAGGGTTTATGTTTGCCATACGTTCTGTTCACGTTCAGCGAACATCAATGACGTTAAATGGATGTTAGTCAAATGCTGCTCACTACATTCAACTACGTTCCACTATGTTGACCCACATTAAACCGGGTGGAAATGCCCACACGGCGTAATGGGATTGTCAGGAGAACATCAGGAGAACGTCAGGAGAACGTCAGGAGAACGTACATTCAACATACGTTCAACATTTCGCCAACGTGTCATGATGTATGTAACGTCATGTAATGTTCTTCTGGCGATGGAATAACATTCATAACGTTCCGTGAGCGTAATGATGTTGTCCTCTCTTGTTGAATGATGGTATCACTATGCTTTACCGACGTTACGCTCTCATCCACTATGCTGCATCCACATTCAACTTGTGCCCAAATTTGCATACTACGCCGAGAAGTTCAACGTTTTTCACGTTCTCCCTACGCTGACATCATCACATCGGAGTGTGACAGGGCCATTACATGGCCAGTCCCTTAAGTAAACGATCCTGTGTCTTGATTTGAAGTGATCTGCTTCAATCATGTGACCCATGCTCGTCGTTTTATCTGATCACATCTTTGACATTAGGATTGCTGAGTGTCCCATCGATATATATGCTGTCTTCTGTCCCTCAAACTGTCATCGCGCATTCCCATATTATACACGTCAGGCATTAGTACGTGTTCCTGTCTGTGAATTAAATTCACTGTGCTTTCTATGTAGCAGGTCCCACTTTATGGACCATAGTGTGAAATTCTCCGATCTAATGGCATGAGGATATATGTGAAACTACTATAATAAATTGAAACTTGTATATATAATGGTAAATGGTAATATATAAAATCCAAAGGCATATGAGGGATATGTGGAATTGGTAAACTATTACTCATTAGGTATAGAAATTGTATAGTAAAATAGTCTTTGGAGGAGTGTCACTTCTTAGAATAGTCTTTGGAGGAGTCACCTCACATACCACCTCCCCCCATGGTGTTATTTATGGATCATTGGCCACCACAAGGCACTGTAGCCAGCATAACAAGGCCTTGGATACAACAGATTGAACTCTGATTGGTGGATCAACCCATGTGACCACTGCCATCTTGGATTCTAGAAACCTATATAAGATAATAAATCAAGGAGTCTCATTCTCCTTCTTTCACTCTTTACCTACTTGCCTTCATTACCTGAATTGATTTCTCTTGGCTTGTCCACACCACCCACACCACCAGCCGGCGACTTTACAATAGGTTGACAGAGGTTTAATACAAATCAGCATCTCTTGTCTAGTATGTTCAGAAGGCTCAATTGTTTAAGGTTAATTTTGGTAAGTTAATGATGTTCTATATCCTTCAACTTCTTTAACCAAGTTATAAATATGGTTTTAGTGTACATCATATTAAGATGGCGAATGCTAGTGAGGATTCTATAAACTATAACATTGACATTATTTACTACCTTAATTTGAATATGGTGGGTGTTCACACCCCACAAGAGGTTTACTGATTCCTTAACATATTGGGGTCTTGCTCCCAAACAGCATCTAAAGTGATAGCAGGATGGATATTGATTTGTTCCAGTATATCCTTACAAGAGCCTTACTGTGCTGCCCCTCATAGTCTAACGTCACGATAGGTCACGACAAGCAACAGTTTTACAAGCCTTTGGTTTCACCCCCAAGCCGATACAAATCTCATAACTTTGTATTGAGATCAATGTGGCTGTACCTATCTCGTCCATATATAAATCCACACCCTGCAATAATCTTTAATATACATATACAGCAAACCCTCTCTAACCGACCACCTCCACAGATCGACCACTCCCCTATATCAATCGATTTATTTGGGTCCCAACAATATCATTGTAAGGATATTCTAACTCCCCAAACCGACCACCTCCCTAAATGGACCACTTAGAATCGGTCCCATGGTCGGGAAACTTAGAGAGGTATTACTGTATATGGAGAACTAAACTGGATACTTGCATACGAAAAAACCCTGTGTGTAAGGAGTCAGATGCGGAGGTTTCATTCAGTGTGACGCTGAGACCATCTTCGCAATCTCTGCTTCACTCAGCAGCTATAAATAGCAACCACCATCCTAGGGCACCTCATGTAAAAAACGTTAACTTTTTTAAGGTTTTAGCCCGCCGTGAGCTGGCCGCTTTTTTGCATAAAAATGTGAAGTCGGGAAGCATCTTCTTCTTCAAGTTAGTCTTACTCCCTCAGTCCCTCACACCCTCAGTCCCACACTCCCTCACTCCCTCAGTCCCACACTCCCTCAGTCCCTCAGTCCCTCAGTGCCTCAGTCCCCCAGTCCCTCACACCCTCAGTCCCACACTCCCTCACTCCCTCAGTCCCTCACACCCTCAGACCCACACTCCCTCAGTCCCACACTCCCTCAGTCCCTCAGTCCCTCAGTCCCTCAGTCCCTCAGTCCCTCAGTCCCCCAGTCCCTCAGTCCCTCACTTCTTCAGTCCCTCAGTCCCTCACTCCTTCACTCCCTCAGTCACTCAGTCCCTCAGTCCCTCAGTACCTGACACCTTCAGTCCCCCACTCCCTCAGTGCCTCAGTCCCTCAGTCCCTCACACCCTCAGTCCGTCATTCCCTCACACCCTCAGTCCCTCACTCCCTCAGTCCCGGACTCCCACATTTAGCCACACTTGACTCATACACCGGAGCTTCGCTTTCAGTTCGTTACATCAGCGTCGCCCCATCCTACCCTAGGGGACAGTAGGCCTGTCCTGATTGGCGACTGATTCGGGTCGGACCCTACTCTAGTGGACAGTAGGTCTGTTCTGATTGGCTGATTCGGTCCGGTCCATACTCTAACTGACACTAGGTCTGTTCTGATTGGCTGATTCGGTGCGGACCATACCCTAACCGACACTAGGTGTGTTCTGATTAGCTGATTCGGTGCGGACCATACCCTAACTGATACTAGGTCTGTTCTGATTGGCTTATTTGGGTCGGATCCTACCCTAGCGGAGAGTAGGTCTGTTCTGATTGGCTGATTGGGTAAGTACCGTATCCTAGCGGACAATAGGCCTGTTGTGATTGGCTAACTCGGTACGATCCTAGCCTAGCGGAGAGTAGGTCTGTTCTGATTGGCTGATTCGGTATGGACCCTTCCCTAGCAGAGAGTAGCTCTGTTCGGATTGGCTGATTCGGTACGGACCCTCCCCTAGCGGACAGTAGGTCTGTTCTGATTGACTGATTCGGTACGGACCCTACCCTAGCGGATAGTATGTCTGTTCTGATTGGCTGATGTAGTGTGTATATTCCAATCCACCTAAAAGATTATATTGCATTTTCTTGGTTTAACATGCTGGTTAATCTTTGACTGGTTAGCTCCACTTTTTACTGAGTATCTTCCCCCTCTAGACTGAGACCCTTCTGGTTAAGGCTCAAACACGATGCACTCGGGCTGAGATTAGAACCCAGTACCCTTACTGCTGCTTCCTGTGAGTAAGTATCCTCTAAGTTCACCAAACTAAGATGTGGATCATTCCCGAACATCACTCTCTGAATCAGTTTAATTAACCAAACGGCATTATTTATCACTGCCCAATGTCAGTGTATACTTGATGTAGTCGGAGGAGTCTTCGCTAGTCACGTGCTCCCTGATTGGTGGACAGTGCCTCATCTAGGCCCCCCACAACATTACTACTACTACACTACTGTATAATATCATCGAAGTACAATAGTTAAATATTGAAAACTATCACCCACCCTCCAGCTACACACACTACGGAACACCCATGTGACCAATGTATCCCTGGATAGGTCACGTACCCGGTCACGTGACCCTGGCACCAGCGCTGGCACTGACCATAGCAGATAATCCAGGCAGGAGGCCAGAAGAAGGCTAAGTAAGCCAGGGACACTCCACCAGGCTTTCCTCTACCGGAGACAATGTGGTGAGTGTGGGTCGCGCCTGACAGCGGTGGCTCTCTCCGTACGTGTCTGTGTGGAGGGATTCTGGCGCGTTCCACACCTGGTCTCGGCTTTACTGACTTGTTTAATTTAGTTGTAACATCTTCTGGGAATTAATGGCTTGTTTCTTGCCTATGCATGATATTAATGCCTCGTTTCTAAACCTTTCCTGGTGAACTAGGCACACTATGCACACCACCACTGGACATTACTCCTAGACACACTGTACAACTAGACACATTAGACACACTAGACAGACTAGACACAGTAGACACACATCTGCCAAATATGTCACTTTTGGACCACCCCCTGGATGCGTTGGCACTTAGACATGCTCTATTCCAAAGGGTAGACACACTGGACACACTATACACACTAGACACAATGTGCACTAGACACCCTATGCACTAGACACAACAGATACACTGCACATACTAGGTACACTACACACTATATCCAAGAGAGATACTAGAAACACTATAGACACTGCACATACTAGACACATTAGACACTACGTACTAGGTAAACTAGGCACTAGACACTAGATATACTACACGTAGGATGTATCTTCATACTAGAAACAACAGATATACTAAACAAACTATAGGCACTAGAAAAACTCATACACTCGACACAATCAACACACTGAACAAAATGTAGACGATATGCACTAGGCAATGATGATATACACAAGATGCACCATACCCAGTAAACGCACCAGATACACCAGATAACCAGATGCATCGGATAACCAGATACACTAGATACACAAGCTAACCAGATAGCCATACACACCAGATATACCAGATACATCACATACACCAGATAACCAGATAACTACATAACCAGTAACCGAATAACCAGACACACCATATAACCAGATAACTAGATACACCACACTTAGTAAGCACCCACTATAACCAGATAACCAGGTACACCTGATAACCAGATGACCACATACCCAGATACCCAGATACCCAGATACCCAGATACACCAGATAAACAGATAAGCATATATACCAGATAACCAGATACACTAGGTACACCAGCTGTACACAGTGCCTTCACTACTTACCCACTCTGCTCACACTCAGAGCGCCGACACTCGCTACAAGATTGCGCACGCGCATGCGTACACGCGCCGCGTTGAGAGTGACCCACCGCTACCCGCCACTTGCCCCGACCACCTCTAACCTGCGCGCGCACGTTAGTGCCCGGCGCGCTGCCTCCCAAACCTGCCCTTCCCATCTCTACCCCCCCCCCCCCCCCCCCCCTCGCCAGCCCACCAATAAACATGGGTGCGCGTGTTTTGTGTGACGTCTTCATGGGTGCTTTAAATATTAAAGTGCATTAGCGAGTCGGGGCGCTGGCCTCTCCCGGGCGTCTGGCAGTTATGGTGACGGACCCGGGCAGCTCATGCGAGTCTCACGGCGGGCAGCCGACGGCGGGCCGCCCGACCCGGCACAACGCCCGGCCCGACACGCCGCTCGGCCCGGCACACCGCCCGACCCGGCACGCTGCCCGACCCGGCACGCTGCCCGACCCGAAACATAACATGTGTCTTTTTGTGGGTTGACAATGGTGACGGCTATATGCCTGTCTAGACACATGATGTGTAATCCACCTGTAATCTTGTTGTATTTTGACAACAAATTAATGACTTCAGAGTTGCATTGGAGATCAGTTTTGTTGTCATTTAACACAAATCTGACCGGTTCAGATTTTCTTTTAAATTCCATCGTGAACACATGTGATTAACACATTTTTTAAACATAAATGGTGGGTTGCAGGTTCAGACCTTCCAGAGGGACGAGCTGGACCCAGAATACAGCTATTGCGTGCCTTCGTATAGAAATCCATTTTGTGTCAGTTTATGTGTTCGCTACTGTGCCCCTCGTGCGCCTGTGCACATCAGTTACTGTTATCGCACCTTCTGGACCTGCTCGAGTTTAGCGGGGACTTGTGGTCTATATACATGCGGAAGTGACTTTGCTTTCCCTTCTTGTGTTCACTATTTGAATGTCACCATCGTTGTTTTCTATACAAGTGACTTGGTCGTCACTTTGGTGCTTCAGCACAAAGGAAACCTTCAGCCTGTTTCATACCCCTGTCACACTACGATGTAACATGCCAGAGAGTGGGAAACGGAAAAATCACTTATTTACATTGAGATACGTAGAAATTCTCAGGGTTTCACGGCTAAGTTGGACATCAGTGCAACGTAGTGGACGTAGGCAAAACGTTGATCCAACATAGTGGTGAGGCATGTCAACGCATGAGAACATTAAAAAAACACTCACAGAATGCTCGCAGAATGCCCATGAATGTTATATACATTATTCGATCACCAGAACTCCGCCTTATATGTTAAATATGTCAAAACACAGTGGAGAAATGCCAAATGTATGTTAGACATACATTAGACATAAGTTAGACATACGTTAGACATACGTTATCCAAACATTTTCAATATGTTATCAATAGGCGGACTGTACGTTTCTGCCGGCTTGACTTACTCCTGACGTAGTTCAAACAACCAGGTGGGATGGCCGAATCAGTTAGAGCATCTGTCTGCCGTGTTGGTAGACCATGGGATCGTGGGTTCGAACCCCGGTCGAGTCAAACCAATGACTTAAAAATGTATACTTGTCGCTTCCTAGGCAGGCGCTCTTCAAGGACTGGTTGGCTGAGTGTCAGGATAATGTGACTGAGTGGGATAGCAGGTCATGGTGCTGGTGGCCTGGTATCCCAGTGGGGCAGCACTATAAAGTCGCCATGAGTGTGCACTGTCACAAGTCGGTACCCGTCCTAATATGAGCTTAGATGTTGCTAGGACGTAAAACAACAACAAACAAACAAAAGATGTAGTTCAACGTAGTTCAACATATGTATAATGTACGTGTAATGTACATCTAGCATACTCGATGTATGTCTAATGTTTACATAGTGTATGCTAATATATAAGCCACACATTGTCTTACATCAAGCTATGTTGAAAGTTTTGGGTATGTCCAAAAACTTGACGAGTGTCGGCGTAACACAATGTAACTCAACATAACTCAGCATAACTCGACATAGGCCTAATGTATGAGTAACGTCACCCGACTTACCTCAACGTGATGACCAAAATTCATCTACGTCGCCTCACTTTAGCGCGTTAGGTCGTAGTGTGACAGGGGTATAAAGAACTCCATGTTCCCTCACTTTCTGGCTTCCTGATGTTTATGTTGGCGATTTTAAACGTCTCTTCATAGAAAAGTAATTTCAGATTTGAAGTTATCGGTTCAGTACAGTAAACAACTACATGCCCATTGTACATAAGTATGCATTGTCTCACTTTGTGGCTTTATCCGTTCGTGGTTTTACACCTGCATCCATAGGTGAGTATCGTGACACTTTGAGAAGTGGCTATTCTGGTGACATTGCATCCTGTGTAATTATGTCGGGGACTTCCTGTCACGGCACAGTTGTGGGTTCAATACATTGGCGACAGACAATGTCAAATTACAATTAAATCTAACAATCTAATCAGATGGCTACTGAGCCTCACCTCGCGCCATCCCCCTCCACACCCTCAGCCCTCCCATTCCCCGTCCTCCACCACTTCACCTCACTCACACTTCCCTTCCGCATCTCCCATTCCCCTCCCACCTCCTCCCCTCTCCCGCCTTTCAACTTCTCCCGCGCCTGACCCTCTAACCCCATTTCGTTACTGCCCCATCCCATCCCGCTCCATACTCACTCCCCTCCCTCTCTTTCCCTCTCTCCCATCCCATTCATCGCCATATCCCTCCCTTCTCTCCCTTTCCATCTCTCCCAGTCCCCCATTCCCACCCCCACCCCAACATTTCTCCCTCTTCCATCACATTTACATATCCCTCCTTTCTCCTTCTCCCTCTCCGAGTTATCTTCCCTCTCCCATCGCACTCCCCTGTCCCTCCCCTCCCTACCATTCCCCCTCTCCCATCACACTCCCCTGTCCCTCCCCTCCCTACCATCCCCCCTCTCCCATCGCACTCCCCTGTCCCTCCCCTCCCTACCATTCCCCCTCTCCCATCACACTCCCCTGTCCCTCCCTTCCCTACCATTCCCACTCTCCCATCGCACTCCCCTGTCCCTCCCCTCCCTACCATTCCCCCTCTCCCATCACACTCCCCTGTCCCTCCCCTCCTTACCATTCCCACTCTCCCATCACACTCCCTGTCCCTCCCCTCCCTACCATTCCCCCTCTCCACACTCCTGTCCTCCCTCCTACCATTCCCACTCCCATCACACTCCTGTCCCTCCCTCCCTACCATTCCCCCTCTCCCATCGACACTCCCCTGTCCCTCCCCTCCCTACCATTCCCCCTCTCCCATCACACTCCCCTGTCCCTCCCCTCCCTACCATTCCCCCCTCTCCCATCACACTCCCCTGTCCCTCCCCTCCCTACCATTCCCCCTCTCCCATCACACTCCCTGTCCCTCCCCTCCCTACCATTCCCCCTCTCCCATCACACTCCCCTGTCCCTCCCCTCCTTACCATTCCCACTCTCCCATCACACTCCCCTGTCCCTCCCCTCCCTACCATTCCCCCTCTCCCATCACACTCCCCTGTCCCTCCCCTCCCTACCATTCCCCCTCTCCCATCACACTCCCTGTCCCTCCCCTCCCTACCATTCCCCTCTCCCATCACACTCCCCTGTCCCTCCCCTCCCTACCATTCCCCCTCTCCCATCACACTCCCCTGTCCCTCCCCTCCCTACCATTCCCCCTCTCCCATCACACTCCCCTGTCCCTCCCCTCCCTACCATTCCCCCTCTCCATCACACTCCCTGTCCCTCCCCTCCCTACCATTCCCCCTCTCCCATCACACTCCCCTGTCCCTCCCCTCCCTACCATTCCCCCTCTCCCATCACACTCCCCTGTCCCTCCCCTCCCTACCATTCCCCCTCTCCCATCACACTCCCTTGCCCGTCCCCTCCCTACCATTCTCCCTCTCCCATCACACTCCCTGCCCCTCGCCCCTCCCTACCATTCCCCCTCTCCTATCACACTCCCCTGTCCCTCCCCTCCCTACCATTCCCCCTCTCCCGTCACACTCCCCTGTCCCTCCCCTCCCTACCACCCCCGCCCCCCCTCTCCCATCCCACTTCCCACTACATCTCCATCTCTTCCCTCCCTCCCTCCCCTCTCCCCTCTCCCGAACTCCTCCTCCCTCATTCCCCTCTACTACCATTCCCTCCCGCCTTCCTCTTCCCTCTCTCTCCTCCCCACCCTGCCATTACTTCCCCCGCCCCGCGCTCCCTCCCTCCCCTCCCTACCTCCCCCTCCTCCTTTTCCGCCCTCCTCCCGGACTGGGCGCGTGTATGATTGAGTGACCGTTCAGCAGCGTCCATGACCAGGCTGTGAAGGCGGTTAGCAGAACGAGGCTGTGGCACAAATCGCGCCTGCGCACAGTGTGTTAGTGCGCGCTGCTGGTGTCAGCGGGGTTAACGGCTGCGCATTAAGCAGGGGTCAAAGCTCACCCGGCACGTGCAGGGCCACACACCGAAGCTTAAAAGCAGGGCAGGCGCAGGGTGAGGCACCGACTTAAAGTTAATAGAAAACCAGGTTAGCTGAGAGCAGGTTAGTGCCAGGGTGGGATTTAGGTGGTATCGGAGGAAAGTAATTGCTATGAAACTGTGAAAAAGGGTTACTGCCAGGGTGGGATTAGGTGATATGATGGAAGCCAGGGGTGTGAAAGGTGAGAAAGGGTTAGTGCCAGGGTGGGAGTAGGTGATCTCACGGGGAAGCCAAGGGTGTGAAAGGGTGAGAAAGGGTTAGTGCCAGGGCGGGATTAGGTGATATCAGGGGAAGCTAGGGGTGTAAAAGTAGGTACTCCAACATGATATATTTTCAACAGGTCAGTATTACAAGTTATATATCTGTATATATCTCTTAAACGGATTCTCAATGATATAAAAATCATTTAGATCAGTTGAATAGCTGCAAAGTTATGAGTGTTTAAAGATTGATTTTGTTACCCCGATTTGTGCACATTTCCAAATTAGCCAAATCTTGGTTTTTAGGGTCCCACCTGGAAGCTATTTTGCAGATGATCTGTCCAATATTAAAGAATCTCATTCTCAATAGTAGAAATAAGAAGCTAACTTTTTTACAGACCATCACTGTTCGTATTCTTTCTGAAATTTCATGTCAAAATAACCAGAACTAAAAGCTCTACATAATGACATAATTTTCTAACGGCTCAGAGAACGAAAGACAAAATTCACTTTTAGGCATCGCGAGCTGACAATAGCCACATTCTTGCAGCAGTAACTTCTCAGACCAACCTTGATGAGCATGATATAAATCTCAACCAAATATTGTTCTGGTTAGGTAGAGGAAGACTTGAGCTTTCTGATGATATCATTTTCAGCACACTCATCATCAATTATCAAGGAGTGTTTTCACTCCTTCAGTTCAATCTTGATATGCTAATGAAGCCTAGTTTCTTCTCTGTCTTTCATTGGTGGTTATTTTTAGCTCAGGTCATTTTGCTCACCAAGGTATCAATTTTAGGGAAGGGCGTAGCTCAGAAAACAAAGTCGGCGAGCATGCACAGAGCTGCTGATGGTACCCCCAAACAAGTTTCCATTGACTCCAATTTATTTCATAATGCTAACTAAACATCAGACCTAAAAGACAAAAGAACAAGCTTTAATTTCATATAATTTTTATTTCAAACGAAGCAGAATTAGTGGATGTAGTATATGGTATGTACACCAGCGCAGGCCAGTACCAGCAGCAGTGAACGCGTATGCGCGTGACTGTAGGTAACATGTTAAATCGAATAACAATAAACTGGCACTTGCAACTTAGACATCCAAAACAGTCACATCATCTCGTCCTTTACATGGTGTCAGATGTTCGAGAATGAACACCATGGCATTGCAAGGATTGAAGCCACCGGCGCCCCTGAAGTTGGATGGGAATTTGGCTTTAAACTGGTGGGTATGGTATGACTCGTATGAACTTTTTGCAGGTGCTACTTGGTTGGCATCCAAGCCGCTTTTCTCCACATTGCCGGACTGCTGGCGCAGAAGTTATTTCACATGATGAACGTAGGGAGTGGGGAGCACGAGAGAATAGGAGTGATGACTGAGGCATTTAGGAGCTACTGTGACAGTAAGTCAAACCGGACAATAGTGCGTTATAAATTCAACAGCTATAACCAGGGCTCAGAGGATATAGAAGAATATATTCGAGAGTTGGGGTACAGGTTGAATTATGTAAGTAAAGTAGTAATGAAGAGTCCATGGTATTTGACAGGTTGGTATGTGGGGTACGGGACAGGCAGTTGCAAAACTGGCTGCTCAGGATGTCTAATTTGACATTAGAAAAGTTTTTGGAAATATGCAGTCTGAGCAAACACAACGATGAACAGCTATCAGGGGGCGGTGACGACAGGCCTGAAGTGGAGGTGCATGCGGTCAACCGGCACGACACATACAGGACACGCCCCCCAATGCCTAGTAGGGGGAGAGGCAACAGGTAGGGCGGCCAAGCATGACAGGCCTCTCAGCCAACTAATTGCAGCTGGTAGGGATATTCTCACGTGTCCTGCAGTTGGAAAGCAGTGTATTACGTGTGGGTGAATAGGCCATTTCACCAATGTGTGTAGAGGTGGTCAAAGGCCTGCGGTGCCTGTGAATGCAATTAATGTGGATGGAGATGACAGCGAGAATGAGCCGTGGAGGGATGACAAAGAGGATGACGAGTATGACAATTTGTTTGTGGGCGCCATTGCAGATATGGACGAGCAGGCAGGTCTGTGGTTCGAAACCATAGAGGTGTGCAGCGAGCAAGTGTGATTCAAGCTAGACACCGGCTCCGAGGCAAACATCATTCCGGAGTCGGAATACATGAGGATGCCCAACATAGCGCTCAGCAAGCTGATGTGTCGGCTTGTAATGTATTCGGGTGAACAAATACGACCACCGGGTGAGGTCTGCATCGACATACAAGGCAAGCCGATACGGTTCCAAATCATCGACAATGGGTGCACAATCTTGGGAAAAGATGCCTGTGTCATCCTGAACCTCATCAGTCAGGTGCAGGGGGTAGACATTGAAGAAAAGTCATCCCTGCAAACCAACGAGCAAGCGTCTAAATTAGTAAATAAATATAAAATGTTATTCAGTGGTTTGGGTTGTATTAAAGTAAACGCAGCTATACATGTAGACACTATTGCACCGGCGGTAATTGACCCGCTGAGGCGCATTCCACATGCCATTAATAGTGCTGTCCGGTATGAGTTGGATAGGATGTTAGAGATGGGGGTGATAGTCGAACAGAATGAGCCGACGCCGTGGGTAAACTTGGTTACAATAGTGAGGAAGCCAAATAAATTAAGAGTATGTTTAGACCCGACAAAGTTAAATATAGCTATATTACGGGGACCTTACCCAATTAAAACTGTAGAGCAGGTTGTCGCTAACACCGCAGGTGCCAAATTTGTTTCAGTATTAGATGTGCAAAGTGGGTACTGGCAAATTGTACTAGATGAACAGATCTCATTGCTATGCACTTTCAGCATGCCTTTTGGTATCAAGACAGCCGGGGATATCTTCATTCAAGAGATGGAACGAATGCTAGAGGGTCTTCCCAGGGTGGTTGTTGTGGCCGACGATATCTTGGTATATGCAGCAAAGGCGTCAGAGCATAATGAAAGGCTAGAGGCAGTGTTAAAGAGGGTCAAACAAGCAGGGTTGGGGTTGAACCCAAGCAAGGTAGTGTTGTGCAGGTCACAAGTAAAATATGTCGGTCATATGTTAACCGGAGAGGGCCTTATGCCAAACACGGATAGGGTGCAAGGAATAACCAAGATGCCCACCCCTACTGACAAACCGACTGTACAGAGGTTTTTGGGGATGGTGGGGTACGTGCATAAATTCATCCCGAACCTGTTGGAAATTGCAAAGCCACTCAGAGTTTTGCTGTCAAAGGACGTTGCCTGGCTCTGGGAGCATGAACAAGAAAGGGCGTTCACAAAGTTAAAGCATTTGCTAGTAACAGCTCCAGTACTAAAATATTATGAGGTCGACAAGCCAGTGACCATGCAGGTAGACGCATCACAGAGTGGGCTGGGGGCTGCGTTGTTTCAAGCTGATTTGCCTGTAAGCATGGCGTTGAAAGCGTTAACCAAATGTCAAGGGAATTACGCGGTAATTGAGAGGGAAATGCTGGTGATCTGTTTTGGCTGTACCAAATTTCATGATTACATTTTTGGTAAGCAAGTCACAGTTGAGACAGATCATAAGCCACTAGTAAATATCATGTCAAAAGGGTTACACATGCTGACAGCATGGTTGCAGCGAATGCGGCTACGGTTGCAGAATTATGACCTAAATGTGACATATGTGAAGGGTACTACTATGTTTTTGGCTGATACTCTGTCACGTGCCCAGACAGTAATGCACAGATCGTTAAACTTGGTCGTAATGCGAAGCATTTCGGTTGATGCGAGGGGAGGGAGAGCGACTCACCCGGCCCTGAGCGACTCACCCCCCCCTCCTGCCACTGCTCACCTCCCCCCGCCCCTGAGCGACTCACCCCCGCCACTGCTCACCTCCCCCCGGCCCTGAGCGACTCACCCCCCTCCTGCCTCTGCTCACTTCCCCCCTTATAAGGCCGCCCGCCGGCCTCCCTCAGGCACTCAGCCTCCAGCCGCCTTCCAGCTCTCTGCCCTTTTTCTTCTCTTTGGCTATCCTGCCCGGCTCTACTCCTCCTCGGATCGCTGCTCCTCTGCCGATATTCATCATGCCCGGGCGCGGAAAGGCAAAGAGCCGGAAAACCTCCAAGATCTCCGGCATGGCTACGCCAGGGCCCTCCTCGGGCTCCCCGGGGGGATCCCTCCCCTCCACGGCCCCCACCTGGCCCGCAGCACCCTCGGGCCACGCCAGCAGCGAGATCGCCCTCCTCATCCAGGCCATCACCTGCCTCACCAGCCGCGTCCAGGCCGTTGAGACGGGGATCGCCCGAGGAGCCTCGGACCTGCCTGCACCCGCGCCGCGGCAGGAGCCCGCCTACAGCCTGCCGCCCGTCCCGGCATCTCGGGCGCACGCCGCAGCCGGGAGCCGGCCGCCGCCTCCACCTCACGCGACTCAGCCCGGAGGCCTGCACCCGCAGTACGAGCTGTACAGCCGCGTCCACGCCAGCTCGACACCGTCGGTCGCCTACCGTCAGGATCCCACGGAGCACACCCCAACATCCGCGGCCGACGCAGTCCGGGACATCCTCGCATCCGCCGAGGCGCAACACACCGTACGCCGCCGAGGTATTCCCGCTGACTACGTCTTCCCCTGCAACCTCGTGGAAAGGGGGCTGGGGCGCAAGGTGGTAAAACTCGGGCAGGCGACCAGGGACGAGTATAGCCTCGCCCTCCTCACCTTGGTTAACCATCCCTCCTTCCCGGCCCACTCCATCCAGGGCCTACACCACCACCACCTCACCGTCATGAGGGACATCCTCATCCACCCCTGGCCGACTGTCCGCCAGTACTCAGAGACCATATTTTCCTGGATCGCGGACAGAAGGCTCCCCCAGGGCTGGCATGACCCTGTCGCCCTCAACGCGGTCAGGCTCGACTCCCTCACCACGCCTACCACCCCGGCAACACCAGCTCCCCGAGGCGACGAGGGGGCCCGAGGCGCACACCTCCCCCGGCAGCAGGTCGACACCCGCACCGCCTACGATAGGCACGCTCACGGGGCCCCCTGCTCCGCTTGGAACCGCGATCCCACCTCGTGCGATCGGGCACCCCTCGGAGAGGCTCACGGCGAGGTGGGAAACAGGCACCGGCACGTCTGTGCGTATTGCGCCAACGTCCGGCGCATACTAACATTGCACAGCGAGGCCGCATGCCGCACCAAGCAAGCCCATGAGCGCCAGACCCCCGCCACCTCGGCGGATTTTTGATCCGCCGGCCCCCCCCCCGGCTGGCCCGGGGGGCATAGCCCGGCGCCTCACCCCGACCATTCTCGACAGCCCCGCAACGCCCACCGACGGTCCCCCAGCAACACCGATCGAAACGCCGCCCAGACGAAGCCGAGGATCACCACCTCGCACCTCACACCTCAGACGACTCAGCCCAGCCTCACGGGAGACCCCCCCCCAGACAGCCCAGCCACCGACCTACACGGCACCGACCTTCACGACACCGCCTTCATGAAGCCGCCCGACCCGACCCCCATTCCCACCCAGCCCAGCCCTGAGGAGTTCGCTGCCCCCCTGCTAGACCCTCACTGGACCTCCTCCCCCAGCCCTCAGGAGCGGGCCTACCCCTTTTTTTTGGCCGCCCGCTCCCCCTCCACCTAGACCCCGGACCCTCCTCTCATCCAGGCCTGCCTCTCCGGGCCCCGCCTCGGGCGCCCCGCGCCCCCGCCTCGGGCGTGCCTCGAGCCCTCTCCTTACTCTTTGGCGGAGGGCTCCTCGGCCCCCCCTCTACCAACTCTGACACTGCTCCTTATGAGCCCCTCACTATTTATCCTCTGCTCCTCATGAGCCCCTGACTCTCTGCTCCTCGCGAGCCCCCTGCTCCTCATGAGCCCCCTGTATTGCTCTGTGCCTCCTCAGCCTTTTACCTCCTCAGTTACCCTGTTTGTACCTTACTCTGTCATTTATTGTTATTTTCACTGTTTCTCTGTATGTTGCCCGAGGCGTCACAATAAACGCCTCAGTTTCCCACCTCCGCCTCTGTTCTTCCTTCTCGCGCATCGGTCATAATGCGAAGCATTTCGGTTGATGCGAGGGGAGGGAGAGCGACTCACCCGGCCCTGAGCGACTCACCCCCCCCTCCTGCCACTGCTCACCTCCCCCCGCCCCTGAGCGACTCACCCCCGCCACTGCTCACCTCCCCCCGGCCCTGAGCGACTCACCCCCCTCCTGCCTCTGCTCACTTCCCCCCTTATAAGGCCGCCCGCCGGCCTCCCTCAGGCACTCAGCCACCAGCCGCCTTCCAGCTCTCTGCCCTTTTTCTTCTCCACCCACCCACCCAACTCTCCCTCCTCTACCCTCCCCCCTCTGCGGCGGAGGGCTCCTCGGCCCCCCCTCTACCAACTCTGACACTGCTCCTTATGAGCCCCTCACTATTTATCCTCTGCTCCTCATGAGCCCCTGACTCTCTGCTCCTCGCGAGCCCCCTGCTCCTCATGAGCCCCCTGTATTGCTCTGTGCCTCCTCAGCCTTTTACCTCCTCAGTTACCCTGTTTGTACCTTACTCTGTCATTTATTGTTATTTTCACTGTTTCTCTGTATGTTGCCCGAGGCGTCACAATAAACGCCTCAGTTTCCCACCTCCGCCTCTGTTCTTCCTTCTCGCGCATCATATGACAATACGATGTCTATTGCAACACTAAACTACATGGAGGACGAGTTAGCAGAAATAGCGAGTGAGACACAAACAGACAGCAGCATGGTCAAGTTGTCTCAGTATATACGACACGGATGGCCAATGAGGCACAGTAATGTAGATCACTCAGTAACACCATATGAGACCTTTAGAGATGAATTAATTGTTCAGGATGGCATTGTGATGAAGGGCACTAGAATACTAATTCCTAAGGCGTTACAGTAAAAAATGCTAAACAAAATACATGCATCGCACCTAGGCATCGCTAAATCTAAACGGATAGCTCATGATTATGTTTTCTGGCCAGGTGTAGACAGTCAAGTGCAGGATAAAGTGTCCAGGTGCCAAACTTGTCAAGCAACATGGGACCGTCCAGGCACGGAACCGTTAATATGTCATGAAATACCGGATATCCCTTTCTACAAGGTTGGAATTGATTTATTCCATGTAGATCATGAAAATTATTGATTACTTGTAGATTATTATTCTAAATACCCGGAGGTAGTATGGCTGCAGAGCACTACCAGTAAAGCAGTGATAAACAGCATAAAGGAGGTTTCCGCACGTCACGGTATACCAAATACGGTGGTTTCAGATAATGGCCCACAGTTCATCAGCGATGAGTACAAATCATTTGCGGTGACGTATGGGTTCAAACCAAAATACTCTAGCCCGTTATACCCTAGAAGTAACGGACAGGCTGAGAGATATGTCAAAACTATTAAGTCGATGATAAAGAAGTCTAAAATAGATAGTTCGGATTTTCATTTAGTGCTCTTGGCTTACCGGAATAGGTAATACCAGAGCTAGGGGCATCCCCAGCCCAGCTGATGATGAGCAGGTGGCTGCAATGCCACATTCCGACGTTGCCACAGCTCCTTAAGGCTAAAGTAATTCCGTTAAGAAAAAACCAGATAGGGGCATGTCAGACTAAGCAGAAGGAATATCATGACAGGTGGGCAGGCGCAAAACTGAACGGTAACAACAGGTGAGCGAATGAGATATGTGAACCACAGAAAAGAATGGGTGTCAGGGCATGTAATAAGCATCGACACACAGTACAACCTAGCGTATAAAATTAAAAACTCTGACAACAATACAATAACTAGGAGCAGGTCTATGATTATTCCAGCGCCCATAGAGGGGATGCTTTCTAAACTCAGACGAACAGGGCCACCAGCTGGTGTGCACTCTAACACAAAAGCAATAACAATATCAAGCACAGGTTACAGAACAAGAGCAGGCAGAGAAGTAAAACCTGTGAGGTGGTTAGAGTGCTAATAAATTAAATATAGATGGTAAGACAATAATGATAAGAAATGAAATATATCGTTGTACTTCTGTGAGTTAGAGAACATAGGTGGCACATGCGGTGCTGGGTCGTGATACACGTGTATGGAGATTTCTACAGATATGTAGAGAGCACGAATAGCGGAATTTGTATATCTGCTTGTCAAAGTAGTGTTAAGAGCATAAAATGATGAACGAAATGCGATGTTAGAAGTAAGTTTATTGAAACTATATCACACTGAGATAACTAAAAAGGGAAGTCAAACATTGTAAAACGTTTGTTATATGCGATTAATGGTTACAGGAGTGACAGTTGATGACAACATACACCTATGTATAGATATTGGATAGGGTAACATCAAGTGATGATATTGTACACTGTTTGAGATTTTCTTTAAACAAGAACAAAAAAAAATAAAAAATTATAATGGGGAAGATGTAGTATATGGTATGTACACCAGCGCAGGCCGGTACCAGCAGCGGTAAACGTGCATGCGCGTGACTGTAGGTAACATGGTAAATTGAATAACAATAAACTGGCACTTGCTACTTAGACATCCAAGCAGTCGCATCGTCTCGTCCTTTACAGTGGATATTGAAGTGTTTTAAAAAGGGTTAAAATATGTCAAATTTCGCGCTGCGGACAGCGTATACACCCACTTTGGAGTACCTAGTAAAAGGGTGTGAAAGTGTTAGTGCCAGGGTGGGATTAGGTGATCTAAAGGGAAGCCAGAGGTGTGAAAGGGTGAGAAGGGTTTAGTGCCAGGGTGGGATTAGGTGATCTAAAGGGAAGCCAGAGGTGTGAAAGGGTGAGAAGGGTTTAGTGCCAGGGTGGGATTAGGTAATCTCAAGGGAAGCCAGAGTTGTGAAAGGGTGAGAAAGGGTTAGTGCAAGGGTGGGATTAGGTGATCTAAAGGGAAGCCAGAGTTGTGAAAGGGTGAGAAAGGGTTAGTGGTAGGGTGGGATTAGGTAATATCAGGGGAAGCCAGGGGTGTGAAGGGGTGTGAAAAGGTTAGTGGTAGGGTGGGATTAGGTAATATCAGGGGAAGCCAGGGGGGTGAAGGGGTGTGAAAAGGTTAGTGGTAGGGTGGGATTAGGTAATATCAGGGGAAGCCAGGGGTGTGAAGGGGTGTGAAATGGTTAGTGGTAGGGTGGGATTAGGTAATATCAGGGGAAGCCAGGTGTGTGAAGGGGTGTGAAAGGGTTAGTGGTAGGGTGGGATTAGGTAATATCAGGGAAGCCAGGTGTGTGAAGGGGTGTGAAAAGGTTAGTGGTAGGGTGGGATTAGGTAATATCAGGGAAGCCAGGGGGGTGAAGGGGTGTGAAAAGGTTAGTGGTAGGGTGGGATTAGGTAATATCAGGGAAGCCAGGGTGTAAGGGTGTGAAAGGTTAGTGCAGGTGGGATTAGGTAATATCAGGGAAGCCAGGGTGTGAAGGGTGTGAAAGGGTTAGTGGTAGGGTGGGATTAGGTAATATCAGGGGAAGCCAGGGTGTGAAGGGTGTGAAAGGTTAGTGTAGGGTGGGATTAGTAATATCAGGGGAAGCCAGGTGTGTGAAGGGTGTGAAAGGTTAGTGTAGGGTGGGATTAGGTAATATCAGGGGAAGCCAGGGGTGTGAAGGGGTGTGAAAGGGTTAGTGGTAGGGTGGGATTAGGTAATATCAGGGGAAGCCAGGTGTGTGAAGGGGTGTGAAAGGGTTAGTGGTAGGGTGGGATTAGGTAATATCAGGGGAAGCCAGGGGTGTGAAGGGGTGTGAAAAGGTTAGTGGTAGGGTGGGATTAGGTAATATCAGGGGAAGCCAGGTGTGTGAAGGGGTGTGAAAGGGTTAGTGGTAGGGTGGGATTAGGTAATATCAGGGGAAGCCAGGTGTGTGAAGGGGTGTGAAAGGGTTAGTGGTAGGGTGGGATTAGGTAATATCAGGGGAAGCCAGGGGTGTGAAGGGGTGTGAAAGGGTTAGTGGTAGGGTGGGATTAGGTAATATCAGGGGAAGCCAGGGGTGTGAAGGGGTGTGAAAGGGTTAGTGGTAGGGTGGGATTAGGTAATATCAGGGGAAGCCAGGGTGTGAAGGGGTGTGAAAAGGTTAGTGGTAGGGTGGGATTAGGTAATATCAGGGAAGCCAGGGGTGTGAAGGGGTGTGAAAGGGTTAGTGGTAGGGTGGGATTAGGTAATATCAGGGAAGCCAGGGGTGTGAAGGGGTGTGAAAGGTTAGTGGTAGGGTGGGATTAGGTAATATCAGGGGAAGCCAGGTGTGTGAAGGGGTGTGAAAAGGTTAGTGGTAGGGTGGGATTAGGTAATATCAGGGGAAGCCAGGTGTGTGAAGGGGTGTGAAAGGGTTAGTGGTAGGGTGGGATTAGGTAATATCAGGGGAAGCCAGGTGTGAAGGGTGTGAAAGGTTAGTGGTAGGGTGGATTAGTAATATCAGGGGAAGCCAGGTGTGTGAAGGGGTGTGAAAGGTTAGTGTAGGTGGGATTAGGTAATATCAGGGGAAGCCAGGTGTGTGAAGGGGTGTGAAAAGGTTAGTGGTAGGGTGGGATTAGGTAATATCAGGGGAAGCCAGGTGTGTGAAGGGGTGTGAAAGGGTTAGTGGTAGGGTGGGATTAGGTAATATCAGGGGAAGCCAGGGGTGTGAAGGGGTGTGAAAAGGTTAGTGCCAGGGTGGGATTAGGTAATATCAGGGGAAGCCAGGTGTGTGAAGGGGTGTGAAAGGGTTAGTGGTAGGGTGGGATTAGGTAATATCAGGGAAGCCAGGTGTAAGGGGTGTGAAAGGTTGTGGTGGGATTAGGTAATATCAGGAAGCCAGGTGTGAAGGTGAAAGGTTATGGTAGGGTGGATTAGGTAATATCAGGGGAAGCCAGGGGTGTGAAGGGGTGTGAAAGGGTTAGTGGTAGGGTGGGATTAGGTAATATCAGGGGAAGCCAGGTGTGTGAAGGGGTGTGAAAGGGTTAGTGGTAGGGTGGGATTAGGTAATATCAGGGGAAGCCAGGTGTGTGAAGGGGTGTGAAAAGGTTAGTGGTAGGGTGGGATTAGGTAATATCAGGGGAAGCCAGGTGTGTGAAGGGGTGTGAAAGGTTAGTGGTAGGGTGGGATTAGGTAATATCAGGGGAAGCCAGGTGTGTGAAGGGGTGTGAAAGGTTAGTGGTAGGGTGGGATTAGGTAATATCAGGGGAAGCCAGGTGTGTGAAGGGGTGTGAAAAGGTTAGTGGTAGGGTGGGATTAGGTAATATCAGGGGAAGCCAGGTGTGTGAAGGGGTGTGAAAGGGTTAGTGGTAGGGTGGGATTAGGTAATATCAGGGAAGCCAGGTGTGTGAAGGGGTGTGAAAGGGTTAGTGGTAGGGTGGGATTAGGTAATATCAGGGGAAGCCAGGGGTGTGAAGGGGTGTGAAAGGGTTAGTGGTAGGGTGGGATTAGGTAATATCAGGGGAAGCCAGGTGTGTGAAGGGGTGTGAAAGGGTTAGTGGTAGGGTGGGATTAGGTAATATCAGGGGAAGCCAGGGTGTGTGAAGGGGTGTGAAAAGGGTTAGTGGTAGGGTGGGATTAGGTAATATCAGGGGAAGCCAGGTGTGTGAAGGGGTGTGAAAAGGGTTAGTGGTAGGGTGGGATTAGGTAATATCAGGGGAAGCCAGGGGTGTGAAGGGGTGTGAAAAGGTTAGTGGTAGGGTGGGATTAGGTAATATCAGGGGAAGCCAGGGGTGTGAAGGGTGTGAAAAGGTTAGTGGTAGGGTGGGATTAGGTAATATCAGGGGAAGCCAGGGGTGTGAAGGGGTGTGAAAGGTTAGTGGTAGGGTGGGATTAGGTAATATCAGGGGAAGCCAGGGGTGTGAAGGGGTGTGAAAAGGTTAGTGGTAGGTGGGATTAGGTAATATCAGGGAAGCCAGGGTGTGTGAAGGGGTGTGAAAGGGTTAGTGGTAGGGTGGGATTAGGTAATATCAGGGGAAGCCAGGGGTGTGAAGGGTGTGAAAAGGTTAGTGGTAGGGTGGGATTAGGTAATATCAGGGAAGCCAGGGGTGTGAAGGGGTGTGAAAAGGTTAGTGGTAGGGTGGGATTAGGTAATATCAGGGGAAGCCAGGGGTGTGAAGGGGTGTGAAAAGGTTAGTGGTAGGGTGGGATTAGGTAATATCAGGGGAAGCCAGGGGTGTGAAGGGGTGTGAAAGGGTTAGTGGTAGGGTGGGATTAGGTAATATCAGGGGAAGCCAGGGGGTGTGAAGGGGTGTGAAAGGGTTAGTGGTAGGGTGGGATTAGGTAATATCAGGGGAAGCCAGGGGTGTGAAGGGGTGTGAAAAGGTTAGTGGTAGGTGGGATTAGGTAATATCAGGGAAGCCAGGTGTGTGAAGGGGTGTGAAAAGGTTAGTGGTAGGGTGGGATTAGGTAATATCAGGGAAGCCAGGGTGTGAAGGGGTGTGAAAGGGTTAGTGGTAGGGTGGGATTAGGTAATATCAGGGAAGCCAGGTGTGTGAAGGGTGTGAAAGGGTTAGTGGTAGGTGGGATTAGGTAATATCAGGGGAAGCCAGGGGTGTGAAGGGTGTGAAAGGGTTAGTGGTAGGGTGGGATTAGTAATATCAGGGGAAGCCAGGTGTGTGAAGGGGTGTGAAAGGGTTAGTGGATAGGGTGGGATTAGGTAATATCAGGGAAGCCAGGTGTGTGAAGGGGTGTGAAAAGGTTAGTGGTAGGGTGGGATTAGGTAATATCAGGGAAGCCAGGGGTGTGAAGGGTGTGAAAGGGTTAGTGGTAGGGTGGGATTAGGTAATATCAGGGAAGCCAGGTGGTGTGAAAGG
This sequence comes from Branchipolynoe longqiensis, assembly GCA_030323885.1. NCBI lineage: Eukaryota > Metazoa > Annelida > Polychaeta > Phyllodocida > Polynoidae > Branchipolynoe > Branchipolynoe longqiensis. The sequence goes on from CM059199.1 coordinate 25,159,002, forward strand.
GTGTGAAAGGTTAGTGGTAGGGTGGGATTAGGTAATATCAGGGGAAGCCAGGGGTGTGAAGGGTGTGAAAGGGTTAGTGTCAGGGTGGGATTAGGTAATATCAGGGGAAGCCAGGGGTGTGAAAGGGGTGTGAAAGGGTTAGTGCCAGGGTGGGATTAGGTAATATCAGGGGAAGCCAGGTGTGTGAAGGGGTGTGAAAGGGTTAGTGGTAGGGTGGGATTAGGTAATATCAGGGGAAGCCAGGTGTGTGAAGGGGTGTGAAAAGGTTAGTGGTAGGGTGGGATTAGGTAATATCAGGGGAAGCCAGGGGTGTGAAGGGGTGTGAAAGGGTTAGTGGTAGGGTGGGATTAGGTAATATCAGGGGAAGCCAGGTGTGTGAAGGGGTGTGAAAAGGTTAGTGGTAGGGTGGGATTAGGTAATATCAGGGGAAGCCAGGGGTGTGAAGGGGTGTGAAAAGGTTAGTGCCAGGTTGGGATTAGGTAATATCAGGGGAAGCCAGGGGTGTGAAGGGGTGTGAAAAGGTTAGTGCCAGGGTGGGATTAGGTAATATCAGGGAAGCCAGGTGTGTGAAGGGGTGTGAAAAGGTTAGTGGTAGGGTGGAGATTAGGTAATATCAGGGGAAGCCAGGTGTGTGAAGGGGTGTGAAAAGGTTAGTGGTAGGGTGGGATTAGGTAATATCAGGGGAAGCCAGGGGTGTGAAGGGGTGTGAAAGGGTTAGTGGTAGGGTGGGATTAGGTAATATCAGGGAAGCCAGGGGTGTGAAGGGGTGTGAAAGGGTTAGTGGTAGGGTGGGATTAGGTAATATCAGGGGAAGCCAGGTGTGTGAAGGGGTGTGAAAGGGTTAGTGGTAGGGTGGGATTAGGTAATATCAGGGGAAGCCAGGTGTGTGAAGGGGTGTGAAAGGTTAGTGGTAGGGTGGGATTAGGTAATATCAGGGGAAGCCAGGGGTGTGAAGGGTGTGAAAGGTTAGTGCCAGGTTGGGATTAGGTAATATCAGGGGAAGCCAGGTGTGTGAAGGGGTGTGAAAAGGTTAGTGGTAGGGTGGGATTAGGTAATATCAGGGGAAGCCAGGTGTGTGAAGGGGTGTGAAAAGGTTAGTGGTAGGGTGGGATTAGGTAATATCAGGGGAAGCCAGGGGTGTGAAGGGGTGTGAAAAGGTTAGTGGTAGGGTGGGATTAGGTAATATCAGGGGAAGCCAGGTGTGTGAAGGGGTGTGAAAGGGTTAGTGGTAGGGTGGGATTAGGTAATATCAGGGGAAGCCAGGTGTGTGAAGGGGTGTGAAAGGGTTAGTGGTAGGGTGGGATTAGGTAATATCAGGGGAAGCCAGGTGTGTGAAGGGGTGTGAAAGGGTTAGTGGTAGGGTGGGATTAGGTAATATCAGGGGAAGCCAGGGGTGTGAAGGGGTGTGAAAGGGTTAGTGCCAGGTTGGGATTAGGTAATATCAGGGGAAGCCAGGGGTGTGAAGGGGTGTGAAAGGTTAGTGGTAGGGTGGGATTAGGTAATATCAGGGGAAGCCAGGGGTGTGAAGGGGTGTGAAAGGGTTAGTGCCAGGTTGGGATTAGGTAATATCAGGGGAAGCCAGGGGTGTGAAGGGGTGTGAAAAGGTTAGTGCCAGGTTGGGATTAGGTAATATCAGGGGAAGCCAGGTGTGTGAAGGGGTGTGAAAAGGTTAGTGGTAGGTGGGATTAGGTAATATCAGGGGAAGCCAGGTGTGTGAAGGGGTGTGAAAGGGTTAGTGTAGGGTGGGATTAGGTAATATCAGGGAAGCCAGGTGTGTGAAGGGTGTGAAAGGTTAGTGGTAGGGTGGGATTAGGTAATATCAGGGAAGCCAGGGTGTGTGAAGGGGTGTGAAAAGGTTAGTGGTAGGGTGGGATTAGGTAATATCAGGGGAAGCCAGGTGTGTGAAGGGGTGTGAAAGGGTTAGTGGTAGGGTGGGATTAGGTAATATCAGGGGAAGCCAGGGTGTGAAGGGTGTGAAAAGGTTAGTGGTAGGGTGGGATTAGGTAATATCAGGGGAAGCCAGGGGTGTGAAGGGGTGTGAAAAGGTTAGTGGTAGGGTGGGATTAGGTAATATCAGGGGAAGCCAGGGTGTGAAGGGGTGTGAAAAGGTTAGTGGCAGGGTGGGATTAGGTAATATCAGGGGAAGCCAGGGGTGTGAAGGGGTGTGAAAAGGTTAGTGCCAGGTTGGGATTAGGTAATATCAGGGGAAGCCAGGTGTGTGAAGGGGTGTGAAAAGGTTAGTGGTAGGGTGGGATTAGGTAATATCAGGGGAAGCCAGGTGTGTGAAGGGGTGTGAAAGGGTTAGTGGTAGGGTGGGATTAGGTAATATCAGGGGAAGCCAGGTGTGTGAAGGGGTGTGAAAAGGTTAGTGGTAGGGTGGGATTAGGTAATATCAGGGGAAGCCAGGTGTGTGAAGGGGTGTGAAAGGGTTAGTGGTAGGGTGGGATTAGGTAATATCAGGGGAAGCCAGGGTGTGTGAAGGGGTGTGAAAAGGTTAGTGGTAGGGTGGGATTAGGTAATATCAGGGGAAGCCAGGTGTGTGAAGGGGTGTGAAAGGGTTAGTGGTAGGGTGGGATTAGGTAATATCAGGGGAAGCCAGGGTGTGAAGGGGTGTGAAAAGGTTAGTGGTAGGGTGGGATTAGGTAATATCAGGGGAAGCCAGGGGTGTGAAGGGGTGTGAAAGGGTTAGTGGTAGGGTGGGATTAGGTAATATCAGGGGAAGCCAGGTGTGTGAAGGGGTGTGAAAGGGTTAGTGGTAGGGTGGGATTAGGTAATATCAGGGGAAGCCAGGTGTGAAGGGTGTGAAAAGGTTAGTGCAGGGTGGGATTAGGTAATATCAGGGAAGCCAGGGGTGTGAAGGGGTGTGAAAGGTTAGTGCCAGGGTGGGATTAGGTAATATCAGGGGAAGCCAGGTGTGTGAAGGGTGTGAAAGGGTTAGTGGTAGGGTGGGATTAGGTAATATCAGGGAAGCCAGGTGTGTGAAGGGGTGTGAAAAGGTTAGTGTAGGGTGGGATTAGGTAATATCAGGGAAGCCAGGTGTGTGAAGGGGTGTGAAAGGTTAGTGGTAGGGTGGGATTAGGTAATATCAGGGAAGCCAGGTGTGTGAAGGGTGTGAAAGGGTTAGTGGTAGGGTGGGATTAGGTAATATCAGGGAAGCCAGGTGTGTGAAGGGTTGAGAAGGGTTAGTGGTAGGTGGGATTAGGTAATATCAGTGGAAGCCAGGTGTGTGAAGGGTGTGAAAAGGTTAGTGGTAGGGTGGGATTAGGTAATATCAGGGGAAGCCAGGGTGTGAAGGGTGTGAAAGGGTTAGTGGTAGGGTGGGATTAGGTAATATCAGGGAAGCCAGGTGTGAAGGGTGTGAAAAGGTTAGTGGTAGGGTGGGATTAGGTAATATCAGGGAAGCCAGGGTGTGAAGGGTGTGAAAGGTTAGTGCAGGTGGGATTAGGTAATATCAGGGGAAGCCAGGGTGTGAAGGGTGTGAAAGGTTAGTGGTAGGGTGGGATTAGGTAATATCAGGGAAGCCAGGTGTGTGAAGGGGTGTGAAAGGTTAGTGGCAGGGTGGGATTAGGTAATATCAGGGGAAGCCAGGTGTGTGAAGGGTGTGAAAAGGTTAGTGTAGGGTGGGATTAGGTAATATCAGGGGAAGCCAGGGTGTGAAGGGGTGTGAAAGGTTAGTGGTAGGGTGGGATTAGGTAATATCAGGGAAGCCAGGGTGTGAAGGGGTGTGAAAGGTTAGTGGTAGGGTGGGATTAGGTAATATCAGGGGAAGCCAGGGGTGTGAAGGGGTGTGAAAGGTTAGTGTCAGGTGGGATTAGGTAATATCAGGGGAAGCCAGGGGTGTGAAGGGGTGTGAAAAGGTTAGTGGTAGGGTGGGATTAGGTAATATCAGGGGAAGCCAGGGGTGTGAAGGGGTGTGAAAGGGTTAGTGGTAGGGTGGGATTAGGTAATATCAGGGGAAGCCAGGTGTGTGAAGGGGTGTGAAAGGGTTAGTGGTAGGGTGGGATTAGGTAATATCAGGGGAAGCCAGGTGTGTGAAGGGTGTGAAAAGGTTAGTGGTAGGGTGGGATTAGGTAATATCAGGGGAAGCCAGGTGTGTGAAGGGGTGTGAAAGGGTTAGTGGTAGGGTGGGATTAGGTAATATCAGGGGAAGCCAGGTTGTGAAGGGTGTGAAAGGGTTAGTGGTAGGGTGGGATTAGGTAATATCAGGGGAAGCCAGGTGTGTGAAGGGGTGTGAAAAGGTTAGTGGTAGGGTGGGATTAGGTAATATCAGGGGAAGCCAGGTGTGTGAAGGGTGTGAAAGGGTTAGTGGTAGGTGGGATTAGGTAATATCAGGGGAAGCCAGGGGTGTGAAGGGGTGTGAAAGGTTAGTGGTAGGGTGGGATTAGGTAATATCAGGGGAAGCCAGGGGTGTGAAGGGGTGTGAAAAGGTTAGTGGTAGGGTGGGATTAGGTAATATCAGGGGAAGCCAGGGTGTGAAGGGGTGTGAAAGGGTTAGTGGTAGGGTGGGATTAGGTAATATCAGGGGAAGCCTGGGGGGTGATGGGGTGTGAAAAGGTTAGTGGTAGGGTGGGATTAGGTAATATCAGGGGAAGCCAGGGGGGTGAAGGGGTGTGAAAAGGTTAGTGGTAGGGTGGGATTAGGTAATATCAGGGGAAGCCAGGTGGTGAAGGGGTGTGAAAGGTTAGTGGTAGGGTGGGATTAGGTAATATCAGGGAAGCCAGGTGTGTGAAGGGGTGTGAAAGGTTAGTGGTAGGGTGGGATTAGGTAATATCAGGGGAAGCCAGGTGTGTGAAGGGGTGTGAAAAGGTTAGTGGTAGGGTGGGATTAGGTAATATCAGGGGAAGCCAGGGTGTGAAGGGTGTGAAAGGTTAGTGGTAGGGTGGGATTAGGTAATATCAGAGGAAGCCAGGGGTGTGAAGGGGTGTGAAAGGGTTAGTGGTAGGGTGGGATTAGGTAATATCAGGGGAAGCCAGGTGTGTGAAGGGGTGTGAAAGGGTTAGTGGTAGGTGGGATTAGGTAATATCAGGGGAAGCCAGGGGTGTGAAGGGGTGTGAAAGGGTTTGTGGTAGGGTGGGATTAGGTAATATCAGGGGAAGCCAGGTGTGTGAAGGGGTGTGAAAGGGTTAGTGGTAGGGTGGGATTAGGTAATATCAGGGGAAGCCAGAGTTGTGAAAGGGTGAGAAAGGGTTAGTGGTAGGGTGGGATTAGGTAATATCAGGGGAAGCCAGGTGTGTGAAGGGGTGTGAAAAGGTTAGTGCCAGGGTGGGAATAGGTAATATCAGGGGAAGCCAGGGGTGTGAAGGGTGTGAAAGGGTTAGTGGTAGGGTGGGATTAGGTAATATCAGGGGAAGCCAGGGTGTGAAGGGGTGTGAAAAGGTTAGTGGTAGGGTGGGATTAGGTAATATCAGGGGAAGCCAGGGGTGTGAAGGGGTGTGAAAGGGTTAGTGGTAGGGTGGGATTAGGTGATCTCAAGGGAAGCCAGAGTTGTGAAAGGGTGAGAAAGGTTTAGTGCCAGGGTAGGATTAGTTGATAGTCATGGGAAGCCAGGGGTGTGAAAGGGTGAGAAAAGGTTAGTGCCAGGGTGGGAATAGTCGATATCAGGGGAAGCCAGGGGTGTGAACGGGTGACAAAGGGTTAGTGGCAGGGTGGGAATAGTTGATATCAGGGGAAGCCAGGGGCGGAATGCGGTAAGACCAGGGCAAACATGGGCGGAATTTGTTTTAATTTTAAAAGTTTTTTTATTGAGGCTGTATGTATACTGTCCATAGCATATAAGCCCGGGTACCCAGGCTTGTTTTCAATGCTGGCCAGCTGTAGTGTTAGTGTTGTCTTATCAAACAGTAGCTGCTGATAAGTTATTTGATTGTCTGCATTTCAGTAGCAGATAGATAGTCTGTTGGTACGTTTAGTAGCCTATGTTAGTTTTTTTGGGCCCTCTTGGCATTGTATTTTTGTTCTATTCTTATTACTATGTTAGTTGTTTTCTTAAGGTTCTATGTTAGTGTTTTGGGGTTTTCTTGGGAAGAGTTTTCCCGCTTTTTTCTACTTAATTCTATACTAGCCTGTTTTATTTACATATCCATAGGCCTGTATGTAATAGGTGGTTGAGTTATGTTTGTTTGAATTTGATTTGATTCATATTGTTGTTGGATATGTTATCTGGCTTTTATATTTCCGGTTATCCCGCCCTGGGCTGTGCATTTGGTGGGCCGTGACATATCACCTGCCCCCTTGTGGTGCAGTTCAGTTGGGGTTCCCAGTTTTTATTTTGCACAGATATTTTTTGTACGTTTTTAGGTCAGGGATTTGTCTTTCTTTCACCGTTTGCACATTCCATGCCTTGGTGGCCATTTCCAGTGTGCTCCTTTCATGGGCTTTGATCTGGCTTCTGGTGTGCCTTAGTACTGGTGCCTTGCTTGCTCTGGTGTCCCATAGTGGTTAGGTTAGACGCTTAATGTCTTGGCTACATCCATATGCTAATATTTTTAGGTGGATTATCCTTCTGTTTTCTAGTAGCTTTACTTTAGTTCTTTTGTGTAGGTCATAAGTGGGGTGTAGTTTGTCTACTTTCAGGCAGATTTTCAGGGCCCTATTTTGTAGTAGCTGCAATTTTTTAAGTAGCTCTTTTTAGCACCCATGTAGGTTACATCCCCATAGTCAAAGTAGGGGAGTACCATGCCTTTGAAGATTTTTATTGACATATCTTGTGTCATATAGTTTCTTAGTTTATCAAATAACCATAGTTTGTGATTTACTTTTGTATGATTTTTGTTACACACAGATTGTAGTTTAGCTGGCTATCTAGTTCTAGGCCTAGGTATTTGTATTGATTTATACTTTCCAGTGTTTTCGGTTCCTAGTGTGCATTGTAGGTTTCTTCCTGTGATTGCTATATGTGAGAAGTGTACTGTTTTAGATTTATTTGCATTGATGGTTATTTTATTGGATTCACACCAGCCGTCCAGCTTTAGCAGGAGGTTGTTCAGTTTGGTTGCTACCTCCTCTACTTTGCTTCCTTCTGCATATACGACAGTGTCATCCGCATATACATGGAGACATTCTGTCTCTAGCCATTTTTCTAGGTCGTTTATGTATAGTATAAATAGCAGTGGTCCCAGGACTGATCCTTGGGGTACACCACAGGTGACAGTTTGTTGGTCTGAGAGTGTACCATTTACTTTAGTTTTTTGCTGCCTGTTGTTTAGGAAGCATTTTATCCAGTTTATTGATTTGGATTTAATGCCCATGTTGTTTAATTTTCTTATTAATATGCTGTGGCTTTGCTGAAGTCGATGAAGGCTGCTCCAACTAATTTCTTTTGGTTCAATAGGTTTGCTATTGTTTTTGATGTGGAGTGTAGTTTTCTGAAACCTCCTTGCCTCTTGTTTAGTACATTGTTTTTTTCCAGGTGCTCATTTATGTGCCTGTGGAATATTTTTTCAATTAGCTTGCCTGGTATTTGCTAGATTGATATTGGACTGTAGTGTTTTGTGTGTCACCACTTGTAGATGGGGGTGATGGTTGACATCATCCATGCTGTGATGAAGTGTCCCTGCTCAAATGATATGCTAAACAGGTCGACCATGGTATCTGAGATGGCTTGGAGTGAGTCTTTTAGTATTTTTGTGGGGATTCCATCTATTCCACTTGGTTTGTTTTCATCTATGTCATTTATTAGTTGTGTTAGTTCTTTTAGGTCAGTTTTGCAGGAGGGGATTTCATCCTGGATAGTTTCTGTCTTGTTTTCCCAGATTCTTGTGAATTTCTTTGATAACCTTTGTCCTACCGTGGCAAAGTGGGTATGTTAATTTGTTTGCTGCATCACTATCTGTGTGCGTATTTCCATCCTTATCCTGGAAGCTTATCCGTTCTTCTATCTTATTTTTGGGGAATAGTAAGCTTACATTTTTCCAGAACTTATTTGTGTTGCTTCCCCAGTCCTTGTCTTGTTTTATTATATATTTCTTTTTTGCTGCCCGTACTGCTTTGAGGGAGTTATTTCTGGCAGTATTATAGGCCCTTTTATCCTCTGGGTCTTTAGTACGTTTCACTTTGTCACCTAGCCTTTGTTTTGTTGCAATATGCGTTAACAGTTCCCTGTCTACCCACGGGTCTTGGTTTCTCTGTATTTTTAGTTTCTTTAATGGACACATCTCATCTAATGAATGTTTTATTTCTGTGACAATGTTATTCCAGTTGATATCAGTGTCATCTCTGTCTGTTGTGAGGTTGTCTATATTTTCATATAGGTGGTTTATTAGTGTTTCTTTTGAGTAGTTGTTTAGGGATCTGCCCATCTTATATTTATATTGGCTTGTGCTTTTGAGTTTTTTCCTCATTACATATATTACCTCATGATCACTTACACCCCAGCTTCTAGTGCCCCATTTTCTGGAATGGTTTGAGTTGTTTAGTATTAGGTCAATTGTCGAGCAATTGTTTCATAGTCTTGTGCTGTCTGTAATAAGTTGCTGTAGCCCTAAGATTTTGATAGTGGTTTGTAGCATTAGTTTATTTTTGTCATTGCTACTGTAGTTTATGTTGAAGTCTCCTAGCACAAAGATTTCTGCATTTGTTAGTTTTCTCACTGTATTTATGCTTCTGTCTAGAGTTTCAAGGAATGTTTCAATATCCCCGGACGGTGGTCTGTATGGCTATGTTAGCCTTCTTCTCATTTTTTAGTAGGCACCATAGTAGTTCCAGGTGTTCATTTGAGTTGTTTGCTATTTTTAGGGCCTCAGTGTCTAGATATTTTTAGGTTTTGCAGTAGATTGCAACACCTCCACCTTTTTTTGTTTGGTTTGCTATGTTAATTTGCTGTCTGTCATTACGTACAAGCCTATATCCTTCTATGTTGAGGGTGTTGTCTTGATGTCTGTCAGTGAACCATGTTTCTGACAGTGTTAAAACATCAAGATTTTCATTTTTTAGGTGCATTTTTATTGTGTCTATTTTATTGGATGCACTCTGGCAGTTTAGGTGGGCAAAGCATGTGCCCCTTCCCAGCCTGAATTCAATTTCATCTACCATCTTTCTTTACCTTTAGGGTTGGCGTTTGTTAGATTTCGCGAGTTTTTAATTTTGTTTAGATTGTTTTATGGGCATATGGGGTGGCGCATACAGTACATATGCCCTGTTTTGTTATATAGTTTCATATATTACCATAGACTGCACCTGTGTGAGTGGAGGGGAGGTACATGCTCTGGAATGGATGTTAGTTATACACAGTATTTCTAGTGCTTTAAATTTTGGTTAGTGGTATTTTAGGAAAAGTTTGTGATACTCATGGCTTTGAGCCCTGGTGTTGCTTCTGCCAGTTCTCCGTGATGCTATTTGTTAGCCTTGTAGTGACGTATTTGGCATAGTGTTCATTGAAGTGTACACCATCCGACATGCCTATAGCGTAACGCACCAATCTCCTTCCATGCCTGGTTTTGTGGATGTAATTTGCGTATCTTGGTGCGGCTACTCCCTTGTTTCGGCTATTGTTCAGGTGGTGGATATAGGCATTTAGCTCCGGTATGCACTCTTCTATTAGCTCCTTTTATTTATTTATTTATTTATTCGTCGGTATTCGACAGACCTTCCTTTATTCAGTATTTTTTGCATCATTTTTTAGGCTTTCCTTGACTTTTTGGAGGATTTCTCCCATTTTATTTTTGTATTCTTGTTTGACAATTTCCCCTTCGTTTGCATTGCCTAAGAAAATGCCTGTTCCCCAATATGGGCATCTGGTGCATTCTCTGAATGCTTTGCCTGGGGCATTCATCAATTTTTTTATGTGCTTCCTTTTATAGTTGTATTCTTATACTTCTGGGTTTGTCAGTGGCTTTTTTGCTGTCTGATTTGACTGGATCTGCAGTCTCCTGATTTTTGTTGTCACCTATTTCCTGTTTATTTTCCGGTTCGTCTGTTCCTTGTGTTTTTTTCTTTTTCTGTCTTGGTTTTTTCCTAGACGGTAGGCTTTTGTTACTACCGTCCAGCCAAAATTACAGTCGGCTTCGCTTAGTATGTCAGTGACTGTGGATTCTATTTTCTCGTCCTCTTTTTCAGGAACCCCATGTATCACAACACTGAGTTTTTTGTTCCCAGGTTCTAGATTCTTTTGTGGGGTAGTTTCGGTAGTCATTTTTGTCTCGGTGGTTGTTTTGGTTTCAGTTTTTTTGGGGGTGCTGTTTTCCCCATCTTGTTTGCTTTCCATCTTTTCATATTCAGCTTTGTACCAGGCACACTCAATTTTTAGAGTGTTGTATGCTACTTGGAGCTCCTGGAGCTTGTTCCAGTTTGGTCCTTATCTTTTTTTTCGGCTTCCTTCTCCAGTTCTTCCCTGGCTGTTCTTATTACCAGTCTTACTATGTCTTCCTTGGTCATTTGTTCGTCCTTCATTTTGTTTTAATTTTTATCCTGGCAATCAGTGGCCTTGTTTTCGCCGTTTTCGCCGTTTCCCGCCATATCTAACGGTCGACACGCTTTTGTGAGGTTGATCCTCTTTGTTTAAGCTGGATGTGAGGGACAACCAGGCAAAGGTAGGAAAGAAAGATAGATCCATGCATATATATATATTAATATATATGCAGGGATCTATGTACACAAACCTATATATATATATATATATATATATATATATGTATATATATATATATATATATAGCACCGTGGTGCTGATATCATGACCCATCACCACTCCATGAGCATTAAATCATAGACACATCGTATCCGACTTCACCGCGCCTCCCCCAGGTCCTTCTCCCTCTTCCAACTGTTCCCGAAGGTCACCTTCACTGTGTACTGAACATCCATCTTCTGAACCTTGTCCAATACACCAACATTGGATAACCCTACTGTATGTGCTTCGTCATCCGCAGACTAAGAAATTTAACAAATGTCGCTGTGCGTTGGTAGATAGCTAAGGCTGGACCTGGATTTCTACATAATTGACCGGCTATAAATAGAGCTCCATTAACTACATGATCTACTCGCTATTTTACTTAGGAACCAACCAAATATAGCTTTTCTATTAATAGGTATATTCATTTCTCGTTACATTCGGTGATTAAGCATATTGCTGACAAATGGTTTTCCTTGTGCCAGTGATCCTTGTTCTCTCCTAGCAATACGGATCACCAGGCTATGTTCGGTTAAGTTCGGTTAATTTCGGGTAGGTTTGCCTAGATTCGGCTAGGCTCAGTTACGTTCTGTTTGGTTCTGCTAGGTTCGGCTAGATTCGGCTAAGTTAGGGCAAGTTAATTTAAATTAGGTTTGTTTAGCTTAGGCTAGGTAAGGCCAAGTAACCACTAATACACATTGTGTAACCATTGATGTGATTCACATGGGGTTCAAACCCTCGCCCTGCCACATGGGGTTCAAACCCACGCCCTGCCACATGGGGTTCAAACCCACGCCCTGCCACATGGGGTTCAAACCCACGCACTGCCACATGGGGTTCAAACCCACACCCCACCACATGGGGTTCAAACCCACGCCCTGCCACATGGGGTTCAAACCCACGCACTGCCACATGTGGTTCAGAGCCACGCCCCGCCACATGGGAAGAAAGAAGTCAATTCACCTACATAATCTGAGCTACAACTGAGTACGTCTTTATGTATAATCTAGTAGTATCAGCATTTCAAAGTGCATACCAACATTAATTGTGCATAAGTTCCCTTCAAATATGATCAAATTTAGCCATTCATACTCAAGGTTTCTTAAAAGTAAAGTAGGTCCTATTATCGCCCTAACATATCTTTGCCCCAGAAACATGGCTGAAACTCAAAACCATCGAATTCTGACAATTTAATACATTTCTTATAGGATAGAGACATTATATTCAACAAACAATGAACACCCTGGTGAAGATTGATGACAGATTACCATAGTTTCACCTACAGGCAGGCATCCTCTTACTGCTCGTGGGGGAACGCCGTGGTTTCCAGTGCGTCTGAGGCCCATTTGCAATCAAATCAGCTTCGGCCCACTTGAACTTTCACATCCCTACCTCCACGTATGTAAAATTTCATCTTCTGAATATAGCGCAATGTTGGCAGTGACCCAGTGACTGGTTTCCACTTGACCAGTCACAAGATGCGGGCTGCTGACGGACGGGAGCCCGGCCCAGACGGGAGCCGGCGTGCGGACAGGCGGGCCCTGATGAAGGGGGCGCGGGCCGTCCGGTAAATAAGGCGCATCAGTGGGGCTGCTTCAGATCCGACAAGCAGAGCATCGAGACAACTGAGCACGCTCCTTACAAGTGGGAGAGTTATTGTCCCCAGAAGCACAGGAAGGCAGCCGGAGAAGGGCAGTGTTCAGAAGTGAGCAGCCGGGGTTCAGACGGATGGGGCGGGGGGCGGGGGGGGGGGTGGAGGATGGGTGTCGGTAGAGCCTCGTGTGTGGAACGGGGATGTGTGTGATGAGCAGTGTACGTGTGTGAGAGGAGTGTGAGAGAAAAACAACTGTGAGAGAAGTGCTTACATGTGTGACCGAAGTGCTGGGTGTGAGAGGAGGCTTTGCATGCGAGAGGAGTGTCTGCTTGTGAGAGGAGTGTATGAGAGTTGGCAATTGTGTATGCTAGGGTTATGTGTGTGAGAGGAGTGTATGTGAGTTGGCAATTGTGTATGCTAGGGTTATGTGTGTGAGAGGAGTGTATGAGAGTTGGCAATTGTGTATGATAGGGCTATGTGTATGAGAGTAGTGTATGTGAGTTGGCAATTGTGTATGATAGGGCTATGTGTGTGAGAGGAGTGTATGTGAGTTGGCATTTGTGTATGCTAGGGTTATGTGTGTGAGAGGAGTGTATGTGAGTTGTCAATTGTGTATGCTAGGGTTATGTGTGTGAGAGGAGTGTATGTGAGTTGTCAATTGTGTATGCTAGGGTTATGTGTGTGAGAGGCATGTATTTGAGTTGGCAATTGTGTATGCTAGGGTTATGTGTGTGAGAGGAGTGTATTTGAGTTGGCAATTGTGTATGGTAGGGTTATGTGTGTGAGAGGAGTGTATGAGAGTAGGCAATTGTGTATGCTAGGGGTATGTGTGTGAGAAGAGTGTATGTGGGAGTTGTCAATTGTGTATGCTAGGGTTATGTGTGTGAGAGGAGTGTATGTGAGTTGTCAATTGTGTATGCTAGGGTTATGTGTGTGAGAGGCGTGTATTTGAGTTGGCAATTGTGTATGCTAGGGTTATGTGTGTGAGAGGAGTCTATTTGAGTTGGCAATTGTGTATGGTAGGGTTATGTGTGTGAGAGGAGTGTATGAGAGTAGGCAATTGTGTATGCTAGGGGTATGTGTGTGAGAAGAGTGTATGTGAGAGTTGGCAATTGTGTATGCTAGGGTTATGTGTGTGAGAGGAGTGTATGTGAGTTGTCAATTGTGTATGCTAGGGTTATGTGTGTGAGAGGAGTGTATGTGAATTGGCAATTGTGTATGCTAGGGTTATGTGTGTGAGAGGAGTGTATGAGAGTTGGCAATTGTGTATGGTAGGGTTATGTGTGTGAGAGGAGTGTATGAGAGTAGGCAATTGTGTATGCTAGGGTTATGTGTGTGAGAGGAGTGTATGTGAGTTCTCAATTGTGTATGCTAGGGTTATGTGTGTGAGAGGCGTGTATTTGAGTTGGCAATTGTGTATGGTAGGGTTATGTGTGTGAGAGGCGTGTATGGAAGCATTATGTATATGTGTGAGATGAGAGGTTGCGTGTGAGAGGAGTCTTTAGACATGTGACACGATTGGGTACGTGTTTGACAGGAGGAGTGTTTGAGTTTGAGATAAGTGCTTATAGATGGGACATGAGTGTATATATGTGTGAGAGGAGTGTTTATGTGTGAGAGGATTGTTTACATTTGCGACAGAAGTTTGCAAATATGTGTGGGAGGAGTTAGTCTGAATGAGAGGTGTGTTTACATGCCACAGGAGTGCGTATAAGTGAGAATGACATTGATGGACACAACTTGACCTTGACGTACTCAAAATGTACACACTCTTATTACTTATCATAATAGAAGCTAGTAGATGCACTTATTCTAGTCACGATGTTTTACATTTGTGGTACTCCCAAACGGACACATTTATAATGCAATTCAAATTCCACACACACACTGCCAAAGACACTGTTGGCACAAACACCCATGTCACAAACAGACACATTCATACTGATTACAGATTGAACACACTCACACACCACCAGACCCCAACCACACACACACTGCCAAACACACTGTTGACACAAACACCCATGTCACAAACAGACACATTCATACTGATTACATATTGATCAAACTCACATACACCACCAGACCCCCACCACACAAAACACCAGATCACCAGACACCATGACGAGAACTCCCCACACAATCACCCACACCACCAGACCCCCACCACACACAACACCAGATCACCAGACACAATGACCAGAACTCCCCACACACTCACGCACACCACCAAACCCCCACCACACACACCACCAGATCACCAGACACCATGACCAGAACTCCCCACACACTCACACACACCACCAGACCCCCACCACACACAACACGAGATCACCAGACACCATGCTCAGAACTCCCCACACACTCACGCGCACCACCAGACCCCCACCACACACACCACCAGGGCCCATATGCATGGAGCGGTGTTAGCGAGCCAAACCGCGTTTAGGGAGGGATTTCTGGTTTAGTGCCGACAAGTTGGTATGCATGGAGCAGTGTTAGGCTTAACACCGCGAGTTTAAACTCGGAAATTCTAACTCTGCTCATAGCAGGTTTACAGCGGTGTTAGTGTTAGGTAATGGCCCTGTCACACTACGACGTAACAATGTCAACGTAGGGAGAACGTGAAGAACGTTGAACTTCTCGGCGTAGTATGCAAATTTGGGCACAAGTTGAACATGGATGCAGGGTAGTGGACGAGAGCGTAATGTCGGTAAAGCGTAGTGATACCGTCATTCAACGAGAGAGGACAACGTCATTACGCTCACAGAACGTTATGAACGTTATTCCATCGCCAGAAGAATGTTACATGACATTACATACGTCATGAGACGTTGAACGTACATTGAATGTATGTTCTCCTGACGTTCTCCTGACGTTCCCATTACGCTGCGTGGGCATTTCCACCCGGCTTAATGTGGGTCAATGTAGTGGAACGTAGTTGAACGTAGTGAGCAGCGTTTGCCCAACATCCATTTAACGTCATTGATGTTCGCTGAACGTGAACAGCACGTACGGCGAACATAAACCCTTACGTTCGAGCTATGTCTAAATTTTTGAACATGTCTAAAACCTCAACGTAACTCAACGTAACACGACGTAATATGATGTAGCTCGACGTCAGTCTAACGTCATTATGACGTCATCATAACCTAATCCAACGTACATCAACGTAATGACGAAAAATCACCACGTTAGGCTCGCATTAGCATGTTACGTCATAGTGTGACAGGGGTATTAGTGTGAGGATGGTGCCCAAATCTATTCAATGCTATCATATTTGACAGAATTAAATACACAATGAGTGAAATTTAATCAAATTAACCCTAAAAACGAAGCAATATTAACGCTGATGGCGCATCGGCGGTGATATTAATATTTTCGAATCGACGAATGTAAAGTAAACAAATCGCCGCCGCCACCGCCGCATAGACGTCGATATACATACTGTCACCACGCCGGTTAGTGTGCATGTGTGGGTCTCAATCTATTCAATGCTGTCATATTTAACAGAATTACATAAGCAATAAGTGAAATTTTATCAATTTAATCCTAAATTCGAACCGATATTAATGCAGCCGCAGCATTGGCGGCATTATTCATATTGTTGAATCGAGGGATTTCCCAAATCTATAAGTACATTCACGTTTAGTTAACACTCACCGTTTAGGCACCCATGCATACGGCTTGACATAGTTCTCGACACCGCCGATAAACGGTGATAGCTAACCAGTGTTACAGGGTTAACACCACATGCCACTAACACCGCTCCATGCATACGGGCCCAGATCACCAGACACCATGACCAGAACTCACCACACACTCACGCATACCACCAGACCCCCACCATACATAACACCAGATCACCAGACACCATGACCAGAACTCCCAACACACTCACACCCACCACCAGATCCCCGCCACACACACCAGCAGATCACCAGACACCATGACCAGAAACCCACACACACTCATGCACATCACCATACCCCCACCACACACAACACCAGATCACCAGACACCATGACCAGAATTCCCCACACACTCACACACACCACCATACCCCCACCACACACAACACCAGATCACCAGAACCATGACCAGAACTCCCCACACACTCATGCACACCACCAGACCCCCACCACACACAACACCAGATCACCAGACCCCATGACCAGAACTCCCCACACAATCATGCACACCACCATACCCCCACCACACACAACACCAGATCACCAGACACCATGACCAGAACTCTCCACCCTCTCACGCACACCACCAGACCCCCACCACACACACCACCACACACCATGACCAGAACTCCCCATACACTCACGCATACCACCAGACCCCCACCACACACCACACCAGATCACCAGACACCATGACCAGAACTCCCCACACACTCACACATACAACCAGACCCCCATCACACACAACACCAGATCACCAGACACCATGACCAGAACTCCCCACACACTCACACACAACCAGACCCCCACCACACACAACACCAGATCACCAGACACCATGACGAGAACTCCCCACACACTCACCCACACCACCAGACCCCCACCACACACAACACCAGATCACCAGACACCATGACCAGAACTACCCACACACCCAAAAACACCACCAAATCCTTCTCTACCGACCCACCACACCACGAGACCAACACACACGCACAACTAGACCCACACCCTCCCACAAACCACCTGTCGCACTCACACCACTCAACCCATGCCCACTCACACAAACCCCCATGCCAACCCACACCCACACTACCGCTAGCTGCCAGACCGATAGACATGAACACACAACAACAATCCCACCTACATAATCATAACATATACATAACCACCCACAACCACATCACTGGACCTCACCCACCAACAACCCACACCAGAACCACACCCACCACACACCACCACTAGACCAACACCCACCAAAGCACATATCCGCATCTACATTCACACCCCAGACCCACACCAACACACCAGTAGAACCACACACACCACACACCACCACTAGACCAACACCCACATACACCACCAGAACCACACCCACCACACGCCACCACTAGACCAACACCCACCAACACACATATCCACATCTACATTCACACCCCAGACCAACACCAACACACCAGTAGAACCACACACACCACACACCACCACTAGACCCACATACACCACCAGAACCACACCAACCACACACCACCACTAGACCTACACCCACCAACACACATATCCACACTCACATACATACCCCCAGACCCAGACCCACATCCACACCACCAGAACCACACCCACCACACACCACCACTAGATCCACACCCCCCCCAAGAACCACACCCACCACACACCCCCACTAGACCAACACCCACCAACACACATATTCACACCCACATAGATGCCCCCAGACCCACAACCATATCCACACCTCCCGACCCACATTCACCCACACATACGCCACCGGCCCACGCACACCTATACGCCCATCCATTGACCCACCTACACATCACATACATACCTTACACACCCACCACACAATCTTGCCCATATAGACACCGGTGTCGCAGTTTCAGCCGTGCCCCAGTTTCAGCCGTGCGCATAGACTCAAACTCAAGGCATTGTCAATGGTCGTGAGTCACTAACCTTATAAATTTAATATAATGTTGTTGGTAAAGTTGTTTTCTATATGTGTAGCAATCGATTTGTTTCTAGGTTGTGTGGTTTTAGAAATATTTCACTTTTCCTGGATTTTCTGTATGAAGATTGCTCACCACCATTGACAATGCCTTGAGTTTGACGGTACACGCAGTGCAAAACATTAGTTTGATTCAAAATTAATAGAAATCAGGAACCCTAACCTTATAAATTTAATAAAATCTTTTTGGTAAAGATGTTTTCTATATGTGTAGCAAGCGATTTGTTTCTAGGTTGTGTGGTTTTAGAAATATTTCACTTTTCCTGGATTTTCTGTATGAAGATTGCTCACCACCATTGACAATGCCTTGAGTTTGACAGTACGCGCAGTGCAAAACATTAGTTTTATTCAACATTAATAGAAATCAAGAACCCTAACCATATAAATTTAATATAATCTTTTTGGTAAAGATGTTTTCTATATGTGTACCAAGCGATTTGTTAATAATAATAGGTGGTGTGGTTTTAGAGATATTTTACCTTTTCTGTATTTTCTGTATGAAGATTGCTCACGACCATTGACAATGCCTTGAGTTTGAGTCTATGTGCACGGCTGAAACTGGCGCACGGCTGAAACTGCGACACCGGCACTACCACCCCCAATAGACCCGTGTGTACCCCCCCCCCCCCCCCCCCCCCCCCCCCCCCCCCCCCCCCCCCCCATACACACCTCACCATCCCCCAGCCGAACCCGGTGGGACACGCTCGCCACACACCCGGGCTTCCTTCATTAAGTGGCAGTCAACAGCAATAAACGCAACCTGACAAACACTGGACACGTGACCAGTGTGCGTCACGTGACCACCGCTTCCGCCACCTACCACCCACCAGGGGGCACCATCACGGTCAGCCTCTTCTGCCACTAAGCGGGACACAGGACCAGACTGGTCCCGGCAGGGCGGGAATTGGAGGAATCTGTTTAAGGTACAATATCATCATGTTGGGATTGGAGTTAGGGAATGAGTCAACACAGACAACTTCATGACCTGGAGATTATGGTTTGATCAAGGGATCAACTAAAGAACACGGCCATCAGGTGGCCGTGTGGTGAGATGATGGGTGAACTAAATTATACCGTCATCAATTTGAAATTGGTTGTGTTTTTTTGGTATGATAAATATCTTAATACATGTGTTGGTATATGTATTGGTACACTTATGTATGTATTGTACATGTATTGGTTCTTGTACATGTTGGTGCATGTGAAGTGGGAGTATGACAGTGTGACAGTGTGACAGTGTGACAGTGTGACAGTGTGACAGTGTGACAGTGTGACAGTGTGACAGTGTGACAGGGTAGCAATCTGACAGTGTGCCCTATTACTGGCAAGTGTCAGGTTAGGTAGGGACAAGTATAACTTTTTTTTGACTTGACAGGATTCAAAACTCGACTTTGCGTATGTGAATCCATTGCTGTTATGCCTGGTACACACCTACCGTATAGGATTCACGCACTAAAACTGTGTGACTCGACCCGACCCGCTTAAAACTGAAAACGGGCCGATTCATTTTTCGAATCACGAATCGCAATTGTAATCGGCCGGTTTTAGCCCTAAAACTGAGGTTTTATGCGCGAATCGCAATCGCTAGGTGTGCGCGGGGAGTGCACACATGGCGATTTTTGTGTGCGAAATGGGCAGTTTTAGATCGTATACGGTAGGTGGGTGCGCACAAACGGTAGGTGTGAACCAGGCATAACTGATTCGGCCACTGCATCCGGTAACAGGACTAGTATTACTAATATCGAAGACCCTATAATACTTATGGCAGGTTTCCGCATTTGGTATTGGTGATTGGATCCACTGATTTGCATATTTACAATATAATATATATATGTGTATTGGAGATATGTTATATCTTTTTGAAAAAAGAAGAGAAAGCAAAGGAAGAAAGAAGTGTTTAAAGACAATTCTAGAGTCGTCTTGTACATTTATTTATGCATGCTCACCAAGTGCATAATACATATGTTGAACTGGAATTGCATGCAGTTACTATTACGACAAATAGTCAATTTATGTTAGGCTTCTATTATCGAACAGGTTTTTCATGTGGTTATTATTGCAACTGATATTGTCATTTATGTACCAACAAATTGTAATGAACGGCCGGAAGACCAGTGCTCTGGCGCTGACAAAAGACATTATTCGCTGAATAAAATACATTTAGTAAAAAAAATGGCTCTGTCACACTACGACATAATGTCATCAACGTAGGGAGAACGTGAAGAACGTTGAACTTCTCGGTGTAGTATGCAAATTTGGGCACAAGTTGAACGTGGATGCAGCATAGTGGACGAGAGCGTAACGTCAGTAAAGCATAGTGATACCATCATTCAACGAGAGAGGACAATGTAATGACGCTCGTGGAACGTTATGAACGTTATTCCATCGCCAGAACTACGTTGCTTTACGTTACCTTATGTTACTTACGTCATTAAATGTTGGCAAAACTATTGATGTGTATTCATACTTACCTATCTCATGTATAATATAATTGTATGTGTTTATATGTGAAATGCCAACCAGCAGCAGGGCTGATCAAACCCATCACAAGGTGGCACTGCAAAATTTACCTTACCATAGGAGAGATAGGGAGTGAGCCGTCTTAGTATTATAGGGTCTTTGCTAATATCTGCAGGATAATCTTACTAATTGTTGTAAGCATTCAAATACCTTATCAGCAGCTACTGTGTGATAAGATAACACCAACATTACAGCTGGCCAGCATTGAAAACAAGCCTGAATACCCAGGCTTATATGCTATGGACAGTATAAATACAGCCTCAATAAAAGAAAAAGCAAAACAAAAAGCAGTATGCTTATGACTTTCAGGAAAGGCTGACTGACGGGATAGATCGGATAGATAGGACGAGCAGAAGGTACTCTATGAAGGGAACATTTGTGTTCTAGTGACAATGCCCCACCCCGTTCTGAAGATACATACAATGGGCACCTTTCATGAGCCAGTTCTCTCGCTATACACTTGGGGGCAGCACCCGTTCCCGGTCCAAGTCGGCCATCATGGTTGGATAGATGCAGGTGTGTGGTAGGGGTGGTGGTGTGTGGTGTGTGGTGTGTGGTGGGGGTTTAGGGATGTGGTGGGGGTGTAGGTATGTGTCTGGTGGGGGTTTAGGTGTGTGGTTGGGGTGTAGGTGTGTGGTGGGGGCTTAGAGTATGTGTGTGGTGGGTTTAGAGTATGTGTGTGGTGGGGGTGTAGGTGTATGGTGAGAATTTAGAGGTGTGGTGATGGTGTAGGTGTGTGGTGGGGGTGTAGGTGTGTGGTGGAGGTTTACAGATGTGGTGGGGGTGTATGTGTGTGGGAGTGGTGTGTTGTGGAGGTGGAGGTGTGTGTGTGATTGAGGTGTAGGTGTGTGTGGTGAGGTTGTAGGTGTGTGTGTGGTGAGGGTGTATATGTGGGTGGTGGTGTAGGTGTGGTGTGTGTGGTGGGGGTATATGGGGTACTGGGGTTATAGGTGTGTGTGGTGGGTTGGGTGTAGGGGGTACTGGGGGTATAGGTGTGTGTGGTGTAGGGGGTATAGGTGTGTGGTGGGGTCTGGTGGGGTGTGTGGTGGGGGTTTAGGGCTTTGGTGGGGGTGTAGGTGTGTGGTGGGGGTTTAGGGATGCTAAAGATTATGAGGTGCCGTTCTGCAAGACACCCCTACACCTCAACCACAAACCACCTACACCCCCACCACACACACCATTAACCACCACTACACCTACACCCCCACCGCATCCCTAAGCCCCCACCACACCCATACACCCCACCACACCCACCCCACCATACCCACTCACCCCTACACTCCCACCACACACCCCTAAATCCCAATACACTACCACCACCCATTCACCATACACATCTACACCCCAACCACACCGACCACACCATACCCACTCACCACACACCCCATACACCCCCACCACACACCCCTAAATCCCCACACACCACCACTACACACACCAACATCCTCACCACACCCCTACACCGCCATCACACAAACATATGCCCCCACCATACACCCACCATACACCCCAACCACACCCACCTTACCATACCCACTCACCACATACCCCTACACCCCCACCACACACCCGCACCCCACCACACAAACCAAACTCCTCACCACACCCTGCTTCTATAGATACAAAAGCAGCATTACATGAGACCGGCATGGTGCGCCATCTGACGATAGAGTCATGCAAACTGAAAGGTGGCCATTGCCCGGACTAATGTGGCTAATTCACAACACTAACGAGAACTGCCTCTCGTGTCGACGAGGGTACATCTCATTTTCTGATGCCATAATTTGCACATGCGTTGCACACGTGGCAATTTGAGTGCACAGGCTCAGCAATTTTAAGTAGGAGAAAATAGGACGTGGCGGCCAAAGTGAAATGACTCCGCCCATGTGAGATAGCTATTATGTATGGCACCTATTATGTAGGACACATTTTAAGTAGGGCAACTATTTAGTAGGATGCCTGTTTAGTAGGGCGCCTGCTTAGTAGGGTGCCTACTACGTGGTGTGCCTATTACGTAGTGTACCTATTACGCAGTGTGCCTATTACGTAGTGTGCATATTGTGTAGTGTCCCTATTATATAGTGTACCTATTACCTAGTATGCATATTACGTAGTGTGCCTACTACGTAGTGTGCCTATTGCACAGTGTTCTATTACATAGTGTGGCTATTATGTAATGTGCCTATTATGTAGTGTACCTATTACGTAACCTGCATATTACGTAGCGTGCTTATTACGTAGTATGCCTATTACCTAGTGTGCCTATTATGTAGTGTGCATTTTACGTAGTGTGCCTATTAACTAGTGTGCCTATTACGTAGTGTGCCTATTAAATAGTGGATCTATTACGTAGTGTGCCTATTATGTATTGTACCTATTAAATAGTGTGCCTATTAAATAGTGTGCCTATTATGTAGTGTGCCTATTACGTAGTGTGCCTATGACATAGGGAACCTATTATGTAGGCATACATATATGTACAACTGTAATTTGCTTCATTAAACACATACTGCACTGTGCACCTATATCTCCACACGCCACTGGTGTCAGCCGCCCAGACCCGAGCGCACCACTGCTTTAACGCATGCGCAATAACTGCTGCGCCCAGCTAGGGTGTCGCCATGTCTGGGTGTGTGTTTACATGACTTATGTCAGCACACGTCGTTCTACGTGCACGAGGCCGCAGTGCCTCAGTTGAGTCGTTCCTAAGCTGCCGCCCTTCCCCGGTGATGCGGATTCTGAGGGACACCAGTTTGCCAGGGACACTTCCATTCAAATGCATTGTTAACGGCCGTGAGCAAATCTTCATACAGAAGAAGTCAAATATCTCCCAAATTACACCATCTAGAAACAAATCGCTTGGTACACATATAGAAACCATCTTTACCATAAAGACTATATTAAATTTATATGGTTAGGGTTCTTGAATTCTATTAATTTTGAATAAAACTAACATTTTGCACTGCGCGTACCGTCAAACTCAAGGCATTGTCAATGGCCGTGAGCAATCTTCATACAGAAAATACACAAGAAGTCAACTATCTCTCAAATTACACCATCTAGAAACAAATCGTTTGGTACACATATAGAAAACATCTTTACCAAAAACATTATATTAAATTTATAAGGTTAGTGATGATGCTGTTCGATTTTGACGCATGTGCAGAAGCGATGTGTCCCTCGCAAACTGGTGTCCCTCGGAATCCGCAACACCCGCCCTCTGATCTCCATCCCCCCACTCTCACTCCTCCGCACCCGACCTGTTCCAATTCCCGCCAAAACTCACCCCGACCGGCCCTCCTCCCGCGCGCCCGGTCCGCCCTCCCATTGGATCCCTTCTGCCACTCCCTCTCCCCAATTTCTCTCCTCGCCTTCCCCTCATTGTCCTCTTTCTCTTCGTCCTCATTCCTCCCTGCCCCCATTTCCATTCCCCTTCTCTCTCCGCATTTTCCCCCATTCTTCCTCCCAGCGCCTAGTGCCGTTCCCTTCTCTCTGCTCAATTTAGCTTCCACTCACGACACCAGTCCTCAGCTCTTTGCCTTCGCTCCTTCCGATCCGGTCCCATCCTGCACACCTCCCTGATCCCCATATTCCTCATATACCTCTTCCCTCTTCCACCTCCTCCTGCCCATCAATCTCCTCATTATCTTTTTCTTCTTCCCTTCTTCCACCTCCGCTCGTCTCCTCATACTTTCCTTCTTCCTGCTCCACCCCTCCTGCTCATGTTCTTCTGATTATCTTTTTCTTCTTCCCCTCTTCCACCTCCTCCTGCTCATCGTTCTTCTGATTATCTTTTTCTTCTTCCCCTCCTCCACCTCCTCCTGCTCATCGTTCTTCTCATTATCTTTTTCTTCTTCCCCTCCTCCACCCGATCCTGCTCATCGTTCTCCTCATTATCTGTTTCTTCTTCTCCTCCTCCACCTCTCCTGCCCATCAATCTCCTCATTATCTTTTTCTTCTTCCCCTCCTCCACCCCCTCCTGCTCATCGTTCTCCTCATTATCTTTTCCTTCTTCCCTTCTTCCACCTCCTCCTGCTCATCGTTCTTCTGATTATATTTTTCTTCTTCCCCTCCTCCACCCCTCCTGCTCATCGTTCTCCTCATTATCTTTTTCTTCTTCCCCTCCTCCACCCCTCCTTCTCATCGTTCTTCTCATTATCTTGTTCTTCTTCCCCTCTTCCACCCCCTCCTGCTCATAGTTCTCCTCATTATCTTTTTCTTCTTCTCCTCCACCCCCTCCTGCTCATCATTCTCCTCATTATCTTTTTCTTCTTCCCCTCTTCCACCCCCTCCTGCTCATCGTTCTTCTCATTATCTTTTCCTTCTTCCCCTCCTCCACCCCTCCTGCTCATCGTTCTCCTCATTATCTTTTCCTTCTTCCCCTCCTCCACCTCCTCCTGCTCCTCGTCCTACTCATCTTTCTCCCATTCGTCCTCTCCTTCTCCTGTTCCCCCTTCCCATCTCATTCTCCCTCTCATCTGGCATCCAGCTTGACCACTCCGCCTCTCGATCTAACTCCTCTTCTCGTTCCTTGTTCCCTGAGCTCCTTCCTCCCTATTTCAACGTATAATGTTCCCTACGGGCCCTCTCCGTTCTGTCTCTCATTCACCCTCACTCTGCTACCATAGCACCTTCAAACCTAGATAAAAGATTCACCCGGTACTTGTAGTACACGGGTGAACGACAATGTAGTCTAAATACGGGCGAAAATAGCTTTAGTATGGAACAGGGAGTAGAATGCCTGCCTCCAGTATCAAATGGATACTTATATCGGCACAGAGTTGGTGAAATGGGAGAGAATGCAAAAAGACAAGATGACGGCTGTAGAACGCCGTCGATTTCACTTTTAAATCTTATTAAACTAGATATTATATTATATTTTTCAGCTCAAAGGTAGCGGGCTAATAATAAGACATATGTAAAGAATAATTGTTACTTCTTACATTGTGAAATTATGCTCTCATTTCATTGACCCGCATTTTTGACCATTTTTATATAGGGTTGGAATTCACCCGTGTACTGAGTACCGGGTGAATCCCTTATCTACTTCAAACCCTTCATCTTCCCCTCTTCCCTTCTTCACCCGGCCTATCCCTTCACCTCCCTCCTTCCCTTCCACTTACTTGCATTCCTTCCCTTCCACCCCGGCATCACTCCCCTCACCTCCCCCTCGCCTACTCCATTATTCTCCCCTCTCTGCCCCCCTTACCCCCCTCCCCCGTCCCGGCCCTCCCCACACACTTCAGACACCTGTCGCCGGCTCTACTTGATATCGTGGACGACTGGTCTGAGTGGATGTGGGGTGTAAGTGGCCAGGGGAGCGGAGAGGTGAGTGCGGGGCGGGATGGCGTAGACCGGGTGGGTCATTGGCAGAAAGTGCAGTGTAGGAGAGTTTTGAGGGACATGGGGAGGGGTGTGTGGGTCGGCAGTGAGGCCAGCAAGTAGGTGTAAAGGGCGCATTCCTTACTTGCGGTATGCGGTATGCGAATGCGAATGCGAATGCGTTTTTCCGATCGGTCCATGTAGCGATCGGTGCGGCATGCGGCATGCAGCAAGCGGGGTGCGAATAGAAACCTGAGTATGATGTGTCCATTAGTTTAACACTAGGAGAGGCGACTGAGCATTACGGAACGGTCTCACACAGGGGTGAGGAGGGGAAACACATGGTGAGCTGGGCACCCGGGAGACATACGTTAGGGGAAAGCTAAAAATGCTACCATATGCACAGAAATATGAATACTTATCTATAATTTGGTTATAATAAAGGTAGGAACCCCCATGTGACATCCGAAAAGGTACATAGATATAAATGCAATATTTGGTCATATACAGAGCAGTATGGAGAATAATTGTTTATTTTTATTTTTTAAATATAGCCAGGCGTGTGCCGCATACCGCATACCGCATACCACATGTAAGGAATCATGCCATTCGCATACCGCATGCCGCATACCGCATACAGCATACCGAATACCGCGTGTAAGGAATGCCCGCTTAAGGGGTTGGAAGGTGTGCTGCGGGGCTTAGCAGACCAGGCATAGGCTGAAACACTAACAACCTAGACAACCTAAACAACCTAGACAACCTAAACAACCTAAGATAAAGGAAAGGCCGCTGGTATTCCGCATACCTGATGTATGTGACATATCTAGCAAACCCGGCATAGTTGGGGCACCTAGCATACCTGACTTACCCGGCATACTCAACATACAATATACCCGGCGTACCTGGCATACGTTGCATAGCTGGCATACCTGACAACTTACCTGGCTAACTTACCTTATCTAGCATGCTTGACATACCCAGAATACCTGGCACACCCAGCATATCCGGCATTCACAGTGTATCGCAGTGTATCCCGGTATTCACAGTGTATCACAGTGTATCCCAGTACTCACAGTGTATCACACTGTGTTCCGGTATTCAGTGTATCCCAGTTTACCCCGTGTTCCCAGCATTCCTGGTTCAGTCAGCCTACCCAGCCTACCCATCATACCCAGCGTACTTAGCCTTCCTGATTTACCTGGAACACCGGCATACTCGTTCCACTCGGTCTTCGGGGCGTCCCCGGTGTTTCAGGTGCATCCAGTGCCCGGTCACGTGACGGCGTTGGATCTGGCCGACTGTTAAGTG
This sequence comes from Branchipolynoe longqiensis, assembly GCA_030323885.1. Lineage (NCBI taxonomy): Eukaryota > Metazoa > Annelida > Polychaeta > Phyllodocida > Polynoidae > Branchipolynoe > Branchipolynoe longqiensis. Next base: position 25,186,067 of record CM059199.1, read on the forward strand.
TTAGTTGCATACTCAGGGTGCGCTTCTTAACCAGCGGACATCCGGCAGCAGGCCGCCACCAGACGCTGGCCGGACCCAGCAGGCCGAGCTGGGAAGTGGCTGGGGTTGTCCGTCCTACACACATCTAGAGTACAAGAAGAGCCAGTACAGACTCTCACTGCTACGTTCGTGGTGGCTTTTTAGTGCTCTCCAACTGGGATACCATCCCATGTCTTCTGTGGGATATCTTAAGGCTACCAGAAACATACACTATCCCGGCGTTATCTCGGAATTATCCCGGAATTATAAGAGGTTATCCCGGCATTATCCTGGTATCATATCGGTATTATTCCGGCACTATCCGAGCAGTATCCCGGAACTATCCCGGTATTACCCCAGCATTAACTTTCTAGTGCTGCCCAACTGGGATACGAGCCCACATATCTGTGATATATCTTAAGATTACCAGAAACAGGCATTATCCCAGTATTCTCCCGTTAATATCCGACATTAACCTGGCCTTATCCCAGGCTTATCCCGGCCTTATCCCGTACCCAAGCAACCCTCGGTCTACCCGAGTACTTGCGTATGCCATGCGAGGTAGCGACAAGATCCCAATCTGCCTTCAGTCTTCGCTTTTGACTCGGCTACAAGTCTGAGCCCACCCCGGCCCGCATGAGAATCAACCCTCAAACAAGCACCGGGCCTCCTCACTCCGCTACCCGGCAGTTGGACTAGGCCGAACCCGACCAGCGCTCTAAGCAACCTTAGTATCCCCCACCCAGATCCAACCCCTTACCCAAACCAGGCCGCCCCTAAAAGCGGAGCTGGCCTGTTTGGGATGCTGCGCATGCGTGTTGCGTCACCGCCGGGTTGTTGACCTGATTACCTCCATTGTGCGGTGGGTTGATCACTGTGTGTCCCGTCTTTATGTCACAGCGTGGCCAGACTTCACGGGGAGCCGCCTCTGAAAGAAGCCCTGGTCACGTGATTGGTCACGTGCTGAGCGGCCTGGGAGGGCGACCTATGCTATCATATATATATCCCGTCTCAAACCAAAGGATCTCTGTTTGGCAAATATTTCTTCTCATGACTAATCTTGTGTCCGCGCCAAGCCACTTGTATTCCGAACATGCATAATGACAATTAGTTATGTTTATTTCGACTGGATAAGTTACACTCCAATAATATTTGATCGATTATTAAATGAAGTATACCATAATTATTGGAATGATAATTGAACAGTTACTAAGTGAAGGATTTACGAATACAATCAGAATTCACTGATGATCTCGCTACTATATTCTCGCTTACAACTATAATTACTTATAAGAATAGGATAGAACTCGTATGGGTATACTGGGCTAAAGCTGCAATTTTGTCAAATCTCTGAAGCGCAAGGTACGGGTCGGTGTCTACTAGTGTGTGTACTATTCTGGTTTTCTTTGTCAAGTGGTTTATTGGTCAGAATAAATATCCTTTCAGTCATTGCTGAGATGCTGGTGTTGGGGTTGTGAGGTAATTTACACAAACGTCTACTTGGTGTTGGGGAACTATTGGGCATTATGAGCGATAGACGGCGCCATATGAATAAATAGATGAGTTGGTAGCGAAATCCTAACTGTTAACTGCTTGTTGTTACTTGTGTAGTTAGCTGCACCGATCGCTCAGACAAGTACCAATATACACAGGTAAGCGTGGGTAGGGTGACTGTAACAGGAGGCCCAGGTATCCTAATGGGTAGGACGCTGGCCCAGCAATGGCAAGGAGTGTAGGTTTAAATGTGGTCCATTTCAATGTTTCCCATTTGTATCACTCTCCAAAGATTGGTTGCGATGACCAAGGTCCTGTACAAGCTATGGGCTGTATGGGTAATGAACCTACCTTATATATGTAAGTGCATTGTCGATGTTCATTTCAACATGGGTAATTTAACCCACAAGAAAAAGTACATACTAAATATGGAGGCGACTACTGGCACCATCTATAATGTCCATCTTAATTATAAATGCTCCGACTGTGGCACCATCTTCTGGAAATGTTGCACAATGAGATGCGACCCAGTTTCATTATAGACACTTCGACCAGAGCATTTCGATCGACATGACGTGTTCTTTCCTTTGGATTTACCGTCCCATCCAGCCCAACTACAAGTGACATTCATAGGGCTACGTCCCTGAAATCCTTGAAATCTTAATAAATCAAACATCTCATGACCTAAATGTAACAACGAAATAGTAAGAATAAATGCCACTTTATACTGTACTTGTCTTGCCTTGGTTGAATTAGCTGTATATGCAATTGACTAGCAGGAAGTGCGGAATTTAATCTTGTTCTAGGCGCAATGTTTCCCTTTTGCACCCGCCAATGACACTGGTTAGATAATAGTCGTTATCAGCTGTTGAACTTCGTCAACATTAAAGCTATAGCTATAGCAAATTCTTGACACCAAAACACTTACCTAGATTTGATCCTACATATCCAAATTACAAATTAGCATCAGCATTTCTTGTTGCATAGAAAGGAATACAACATCAACTTAATAGAACCTGTTACTGGTAAAGCAGTCAGCACTTTGCCAATGTCAACTTTGCACATTTTCATTATCTAAATAATGTGGCCATAGCTCAAACTGATCGGCCAGTCAACAGGACAGTAATACTAATGGTTGGGAACCCTGCATTTGCTGGGTAGGAATTAATCTCACAAGAAAAAACTAATCGTCCAACTTAGCTTGGTATTGTGTTACAGAAGACTGAGCTACAGTTAGCAGTCACATGGGCCCGTGAGAAGGCTGGTGCAATTATAGGCAGTGCAGTTAATACAATATCCATCAGTCTCACTCACCCGAATTAAGTAGAAATACATGGGAGGCCTGAGAGATCTACGCATCCCTGGTTACACCAATATGCCGGGCCCACACGCCGTATATCAAACACAAGGGACTGGAAGCGTTATGATGACCTAGATATGTATAAGGGCGCTCGTAATTCCAAGATCCGCATTACCAGTCATTCACCGACACCAATGACAGACATTCTGTTGCTCTGTAATGTTGTCGACAACTAATCAGCTGTGGTCACAATGAACGTACTGCAATCCGGGGAGCATCTACAGCCAGGACACTGCAGGTAATCAGCACATCCCAACAGGAGTTCGACCTCTGGGCTGCCGAGCATATTTCACTATATTCAGAGTGTGTCCAGTGATTCCCAATTCGTTCAAAGTCGAGCAGATACTTTCATTGTAGGTCAGCTTATAAGCATTCTTATCCTAGATTATATTGTAAATTGGTCAACCATAGATTAACCACCAAACAGGCCCCTGGATAGGGCATGATTTAAGCTAGTACCGAAGGGGAGTCTGATTTCCTACTGAATTAATTGATCATGTAGGCGATTTCTACAGCCATCGTTCCCTCTAACATGACTGGGGGAACTAGCACTCTGAGGAGGGGCTCACTGTGCAACATGGTGTACAATTTTCCGATATTATGGCACATGAGGATATATGTGAACACTCCTATAATAAATTGCAACTTGTCTATATAATGGTAAATGGTGATATATAAAATCCAAAGGCATATGAGGGATATGTGGAGTTGGTAAACTCTTACTCATTAGGAATAGAAATTGTTTAGTAAAATAGTAGAGAGGAGGAGTGTCACTTCTTAGATAGTCTTTGGAGGAGTCACCTCACATACCCCCTCCCCCCATGGTGTTATTTATGGATCACTGGCCACCACAAGGCACTGTAACCAGCATGACAAGGCTTTGGATACAACAGATTGAACTCTGATTGGTGGATCAACCCATGTGACCACCACCATCTTGGATTCTAAAAGCTATATATATAATAAACTAAGCAAGCTCCTTCTGGTTCCTTCTGCACACTCTATCTCTTGCCTTCCTTCTCTATACTTGCCTGTAGTGATTTCCTATTTAACCTGCCTACACAACCACAGCTGCCGGCCGTCGCACTTTACAAAGGTTCAGTGACTAGGTCATCACCAATGCTCCTTCTGATATCAGTAACGGATCCCTGTGAAGCACGCTCTGGGGAAAAGGTGTAATAGAGAATGTCTACTACCATTATGCCTTCTGATGGCAGTCGCAAACCTAATGTCGGTAGCAGCTCCAGTGAAGCATATCGATGGAAAAGGTCGCAGAGAGGATTCCTACTACCAATGCGCCCTCAAGGTGCCACGTCCATGAATGCAAGCAGGCCGGCCATTTTGAAGCAAACAAATTGATTTAGTGAAACAAATTAACTGTCTGCTGCAAAATGTCATGTTCATATGATACTGATTTGTTCATATTTCACCATATGTGCACATCAAACTATCTTCGCCCTGGTAGACTAAACTATGACATAAAAGGAATGATAAAATAGTCAGATTGTCTGTATTAAATAAATGTCATTACCACATACGCATTAACATGGCCATTCATCAAGCAGTACAAATGGAGTCTATACAGACAGTGCACAAAGCACTAACATGGATTACAATTATGACAATAACAAGAACAATACCAAAATAACAATAACACAACAAGATAAACCCATTAGCTAGATTCCAGAATGATGATGGAATATTTAAAAAGTTAAAAGCACGTAATGCTCAAAGTGTGGGAAAGAAGTAGAAAGTAGACGATAACAATTAGAAGCCGGCCTGACCTGAGCACTAAAGCTGAACTACCCTCACGCCAAACTGACTGACACCATCAAGCAGGCCACACGGCCCACTCCATTAAGATTCGTTTTAACTGCACCATCATTGTTTACACCTTTAACAAAAACAGCTGCCTGGAGTGGGAACTTGTCGCCACCATTACACGTGGCACCAGGCTGCACTGGAGGTAGTTGAGGGCGGAGTGGAGAAGAGCATCCGGGCTGCACACCGGGTCATGTCACACACCACAATGTGCCACCTACACCCACACAGTGTGGTAGTCACACACCACAATGTGGCAGCTACACCCCACACAGTGTGGTGGCTACACACCACAGTGTGCCAGCTACACATCACAGGGTGGTAGCTACATACCACAGTGTGGCAGCTACACATCACAGTGTGGCAGCTGCACACCACAGTGTGCCATCTACACACCATAATGTGGCAGCTACACACCACAGTGTGCCAGATATACACACCACAGTGTGGCAGTTACACACCACAATGTGGCACCTACACCCCACACAGTGTGCCATCTACACACCATAATGTGGCAGCTACACACCACAGTGTGCCAGATATACACACCACAGTGTGGCAGTTACACACCACAATGTGGCACCTACACCCCACACAGTGTGCCATCTACACACCATAATGTGGCAGCTACACACCACAGTGTGCCAGATATACAGACCACAGTGTGGCAGTTACACACCAAAATGTGGCACCTACACCCCACACAGTGTGCTATCTACACACCATAATGTAGCAGCTACACACCACAGTGTGCCAGATATACACACCGCAGTGTGGCAGTTACACACCACAATATGGCACCTACACCCCACACAGTGTGCCATCTACACACCATAATGTAGCAGCTACACACCACAGTGTGCCAGATATACACACCACAGTGTGGCAGTTACACACCACAATGTGGCACCTACACCCCACACAGTGTGCCATCTACACACCACAGTGTGGCAGCTACACACCATCGTGTAGCAGCTACACCACACACTGTGGCAGCTACGCACCACAGTGTGGCAGCTGCACACCACATTGTGCCATCTACACACCATAATGTGGCAGCTACACACCACAGTGTGCCAGATATACACCACACAGTGTGGCAGCTACACACCACAATGTGGCACCTACACCCCACACATTGTGCCAGATACACACCACAGTGTGGCAGCTACACACCATAGTGTGGCAGCTACACCACACAGTGTGGCAGCTACGCACCACAATGTGGCAGCTGCACACCACAGTGTGCCATCTACACACCATAATGTGGCAGCTACACCCGACAATGCGGCAGCACCATCACATTGTGGCAGCTACACACCCCACTGTGGCAGCCACACACTACAGCATGGCAGGTACATACCACAATGTGGCAGCAACACACCACAATGTGGCAGACACATCCCACAATGGCAGCAACACACCACAATGTACCAGATATACACCACAATGTGGCAATTACACACCATTATATGGGATATGCATACCACAATGTGGCAGCTACACACAACAAGGTGGAAGTCACACCCCGCAATTCTGCAATTGTACAGCACACTTTGTTAACCATAATACTACGCTTACACACCGCACAACTGATATTACACACCACAAACACAGTACACACTACACTGATGAAGTGCCGAACTACTTTCCATATAGGGCCTGAACCAGAAACCTAATTCGGTATGAAAGCCTTTCCTGTCTTCTTTCTATTTAAACATTCAATCAAAAGTAAATTATGATAAACTTGGTGTCTGTAACTACTAGCTAAAATAATATGGTGGTTTAATAAATAAGTTACGTCACCTTCCCACATATGGCGGATTGATATCAACTTGATTTGACTGCTGTGTAGCCTCGTCTAGTTCCATTATCAATATGTGACATGGTGGCCTGACCGCATACGGTGGAAAGACAACGTTAAGTGTATGTACCTGCACTGTGCCGGACCCTTCCCTTGATACAGACTCACGAGAATGGGAGGCGATATGATGAAACATAGCTGATTGCACCACCCCGGCCGGGTCCGCATAGTCCGACCCGTCTGTACCACGGACAGCCCGGCAGTCCGACACGTCTGTACCACGGACAGCCCGGCAGTCCGACCCGTCTGTACCACGGACAGCCCGGCAGTCCGACCCGTCTGTACCACGGACAGCCCGGCAGCCCGACCCGTCTGTACCACGGACAGCCCGGCAGTCCGACCCGTCTGTACCACGGACAGCCCGGCAGCCCGACCTGTCTTTACCACGGACAGCCCGGCCGTCCGACCCGTCTGTACCACGGACAGCCCGGCAGTCCGACCCGTCTGTACCACGGACAGCCCGGCAGCCCGACCTGTCTGTACCACGGACAGCCCGGCAGCCCGACCCGTTTGTACCACTGACAGCCCGGCAGCCCGACCCGCACGAGCGGGTGACCGCCGGCCAGGCAAGTCAACTCCCCAACCAGCAACCACCAGCCCAACAATTAAACCACCAACTCAAACACCAACTCACCCACCAACCCAATCCCCAACAAACCACCAACAATCAACCACCAACCCAACCACACAAAATCAACCACCAACGATCAACCACCAACCAAACCACCAACCACCAATCCAACCATACAACCGCCAACAATCAACTACCAACCCAACTATTAACCCAACCACCAACCACAAACCTGACAACCCAACAGCCAACAACCAACCACAATACACCAATCACCAACCCAACCACAAACCACCAACCATCAAAACCAACTATCACCCCCCGACCAAGCGCAACCAACCCAACTGCCAACCACCAACAATCAACCACCAACAATCGATCAACCATCAACTCAGCCACTAACTCAACCACCAACCCAACCACCAACCCAGCCACCACCAATCACCACCAGTCAACCACCACCAGTCAACCACCGACCACCAACCCAACCACTCGACTGTGATGATGGACTGTTTCGCGGGTAAGTTTGTTGTTGTTTTACGTCCTAGCAACATCTAAGGTCATATCAGGACGGGTACCGACTTGTGACAGTGCGCACTCATGGCGACTTTATAGTGCTGCCCCACTGGGAAACCAAGTCACTGGCACACTGACCTGATATCCCACTCAGTCACATTATCCTGACATTGAGCCAACCAGTCCCTGCCCTGTCCTATTAATGCCGAGCGCCTGGCTAGGAAGCGACAAGTATCAATTTTTAAGTCATTGGTTTGACTCGACCAGGGTTCAAACTCACGGGAGATGGGCGCTCTAACTCATTCGGCCATCCCGTCTGGTTTTTCGCGGGTAAGAGATGTATGTGGGGATGAATCCATGACATAAATCAAGCCCCACAACTTACAAAGTGATATTTCTCCCGACCCTGCCTCACGTTCTGCATTAATATGATAGGGCAAGGACTGGTCGCCCCATAGTTGTAATCTGTGACTGAGTGGGATATTAAGCCACGGTCCAATCGCCCGTTATCTCAGGACAATAGCATCATAAAGCTGTCAATTACAGGTCGATGCCTTAGATGCTGCGAGGACGTAAAACCCTACTAAACCAACCGACCCATTAAGTCAGTAATCACCAAGCAGTCATCAACCCAAACGCGACGATCATAACTGACAGCGTTTTAGCCGGGACCTCGGCGACAAGCAGCCTGCTAATTTGCCCCTAGTACTAAACTACTAGCGCCAACCAATGCACTACAGTCTCGGTACTAAAGCCGGAAGCTCACTAGCGCTGACATAACGCATGTGCAGAGGAAGAACCCTTGTGTGAAGATATGAAGCTTATTGCCCCTGTCACACTACGACGTAATGACGTCAGCGTAGGGAGAACGTGAAGAACGTTGAACTTCTCAGCGTAGTATGCAAATTTGGGCACAAGTTGAACGTGGATGCAGCGTAGTGGACGAGATCGTAACGTCGGTAAAGCGTAGTGATACCGTCATTCAACGAGAGAGGACAAGTTCATTACGTTCACGGAACGTTATGAACATTATTCCATCGCCAGAACTACGTTACCTGATGGCAAAACGTTGAAGTATGTTGAACGTACGTTCTCCTGACGTTCTCCTGACGTTACCCTGACGTTATCCTGACGTTATCCTGACGTTATCCTGACGTTCCCATTACGCCGCGTGGACGTTTCCACCGGGTTTAATGTGGGTCAAAGTAGTGGAACATAGTTGAACGTAGTGACTAACGTTTTAATAACGTCGGTTTAACGTCATTGACGTTCACTGAACGTGTACAGAACATACGGCGAACGTAAACCCTTACGTTCACGTCACGTCGAAAGTTTTGAACAGGTTCAAAACCTTGACGCGCGCCGACGTAACACGACGTAACATGACGTAGCTCGACGTCAGTATAACGTCATTATGACGTCATCATAACGTAACCCAACGTAATGACGAAAAATGACCACGTTAGGCTCACGTTGGCTCGTTACGTCATAGTGTGACAGGGGTATTAGGCAGTATCTGGTGTGAAAGATGGACCTATTTTGCTGGTGCCTTTTCTAGCCGGTTGTCACACCGGACTTCAAACACGGCCCGCTGCCGACAGTCGGCTCAGTTAGCGTTAGTCGGTCCAGACGACCAGGTCCAGGGGTGCGTTTGATAGATATGTGAACACATTTAATGTAGCGGAATGCCACAAGGGGCGCCACTGGTAGAAGTCAGCTACACATAAGAACATTCCATTAATGTGGTGAGGGTGGGAACTCATTAAGTTTATTCACATAATGAATTATTAAGCTGAGATTCCTTCTACGTGGTATGCTGTATGCGGCATGCGGTATGCGGTATGCGAATGGGAAGATTCCTTCTACGTGGTAAGTGGCAAGCATCTACCCCCCACCACCACTACCATATGTTTCCCCTCAGCACCCCTGTGCATGACCGTTCCGTAATGATCAGTCGCCTCTCCTAATCTAAAACTAATGAACAAGTGCGACTGACGTTTCTATTCGCATACCGCATGCCGCATGCCCCATGCCGCACCGATCGCTACAGGGACCGATCGAGTTGCCACATTCGCATTCGCATTCGCATTCACATTCGCATTCGCATTCGCATACCGCATGTAAGGGATGTAGCCCATTGACTTCAAGGCGTTTTCGATTTTTTGCCGCATTCGCATTCGCATACCGCATACCACGTGTAAGGAATCTTAGCTTAAGCCGCATACAACTGACGACAGATCCGACTTCTCTGAAGCCGGTCGCCTACATTGTAAAGTTAGATACTGATCCAATCATTAATCCTTTCTCCCAAATAATAAAAACACGACAACTCAACAGGCGGTCATGTGACCTAAGTAATGGTGCAATGGAATATTGCACTTGTCTTCAACTGCTTTGTGCACGTGATTTAGCTTCAAATATCTCCCAAGTTAGCAAATATTGTCTTACATTTGCACGCCAAACTAGAGTTGAGTAGATTAGTAATTATCACACTAATATATTTTAATTAAAAATATCTAAAAATAATATTCAAAACCAAGGGATTCTGCAACATGACACCTGGCCACTGATAGTAAACGCAGGATGCTGGCGGGAACCAGTGTTCTGCTGGACGTGAAACACTGACATCCTCTCGGCACCCCCGTGTAACCCCCCCCCCCCCCCCACCCCTTCACACATCTCACATATGCACAAAGCCGAGAGAGGATAATCCTCCTAGCATGCATGATATCACAGCCTTCGCCAGATGTCACCTGACACACTTCATTGGACTACCGGTAGGGGGCAGTATGGGTGTAAGACTCAGCCAGGTGGCGCCACGGCCGTGCTTGCCCACCCGCCTCCTACCTCAGCGCCCATACACCATCATCTCACACACCCCACACACACACCCGTGGCGCCGCCTGGTGGGCCAGTTAGCGCCGGATAATGGCGGCTCGGAGCATGCGCGCTGGCATGTCGCCGGCCACTTCCGGTGGCGACTTGATGGCGCCTGGCGCCCTGACCCGGGGTCCCGACGCAGGCTGCGCGCGCATAAAAACCGGAAGCTATTAATTAGTCGTGCCGGTGGCCTGCCTTTGTGTGGGAGTGTGGCCGGTGTGTAGGGGAATGGTAAGTGCACCACCCAGAGCTGGGGTCAAGCCGCGTAGTAGAGCAGGTCGGCAAGAGGTGAAGATTGGGGGACCCGGGGGGGGGGGGTGGAAGGCAGAGAAGAGTGACGGATGGGTGAGCGGACGGAGGGCGGGAGTGACGGGTAATGAGGGAGGAGGGGAGGCGCGGGATGGAGGATGGGGTGGGGAGGTGGGGGAAGGGGGCGAATATCGGACAGAGCGCCAGAGAAGGTGGAGATTGGGGAAGGGGGATTGGGGACAGGAAGGAGAAGAACGGCTAACAAAAAGGGAGGTGACGGAGGTGAGAGGGTGGAGAGTAGGCAAAGGGTGTAGAGAAGTGGGGTGAAGGAGGGGAGATGGAGGAGAGTAAGGGAAGGGTGAAAAGAAGGGAAGTGAAGGAGGGCAGACGGGGGAGAGTATGGGATGGGTGAAGAGAAGTGGGGTTAAGGAGGGGAAATGGAGAAGAGTAAGGGAAGGGTGAAGAGAAGGGAGATGAAGGAGGAGAGATGGAGGAGAGTAAGGGAAGGGTGAAGAGAAGGGAGGTGAAGGAGGGGAGATGGAGGAGAGTAAGGGAAAGGTGAAGAGAATGGAGGTGAAGGAGGAGAGATGGAGGAGAGTACGGGAAGGGTGAAGAGAAGGGAGATGAAGGAGGAGAGATTGCGGAGAGTAAGGGAAGGGTGAAGAGAAGGGAGGTGAAGGAGGGGAGATGGAGGAGAGTAAGGGAAATGTGAAGAGAAGGGAGGTGAAGGAGGGGAGATGGAGGAGATTGAAGGGAAAGGTGAAGAGAAGGGAGATGAACGAGGAGAGATGGAGGAGAGTAAGGGAAAGGTGAAGAGAAGGGATATGAAGTAGGGGAGATGGCGGATAGTAAGGGAAAGGTGAAGAGAAGGGAGGTGAAGGAGGGGAGATGGCGGAGAGTAGGAGAAAGGTGAAGAGAAGGGAGGTGAAGGAGGGGAGATGGCGGAGAGTAAGGGAAAGGTGAAGAGAATGGAGGTGAAGGAGGGGAGATGGCGGAGAGTAAGGGAAGGGTGAAGAGAAGGGAGATGAAGGAGGAGAGATAGAGGACAGTAAGGGAAAGGTGAAGAGAATGGAGGTGAAGGATGGGAGATGGAGGAGAGAAAGGGAAAGGTGAAGAGAATGGAGGTGAAGGAGGGCAGATGGAGGAGAGTAAGGGATGGGTGAAGAGAAATGAGGTGAAGGAGACCAGAGGGGTGGGGGGAGAGTAGGGGATGGGTGAAGAGAGGTGCGGTGAAGGAGGGGAGATGGATGAGAGTAACAGAAGGGTGAAGAGAAGGGAGGTGAAGGATACCAGAGGGGTGGGGGGGAGAGTAGGGGATGGGTGAAGAGAGGTGGGGTGAAGGAGGGGATATGGAGGAGAGTAACAGAAGGGTGAAGAGAAGGGAGGTGAAGGAGGGCAGGGGGGGAGAGTACGGGATGAGTGAAGAGAGGTGAGCTGAGGGAGGTTAGGGACGCACATATGGGGAAAGGTGAAGAGAAGTGGGTGAAGAAAGATAAAGGAGGGAAGGAAGGAAGGAGGGGTAGGGCGAAGAGAAGTGGGGAGAAGGAGGGTAGGGGTGGATAGGTGGAGGGAATACGTATAAGTAAGGATAGACTCGAGCTGGGGAGTAAAGAAGAGGGAGGTTAGGGGTTGGGTAAGGAAGATTGGAAGTGTTGGAACATAGGGTGGTGTGGGCCGGCCACATGAGGACGGGTCGGGGAAGTGGGATTATACGGAACGGAGTAAGAGAGGGGAAGCAGCCGGCAGCACCCCCCCACTACACGCCACCCTCCACCTTACAGCACCGCCTATATTTGCCTTCAATGTCGCCACCTGCTGCTAGAGGGCGCCACTGATTGCGCCAACAATACGAGGACAGGATTGAGTTTCAAATAATACACCACCGTGTCTACTTTTTCTGACGAGAGTCTAGACTGGCACTAATGTATGTATGTATATATATGTATATATATACATATATGCACACACATTTATATATACCTGGGATATAGAGCAGCTATATTCGTCTAAAATATTCCGATACTCAGTGAGAGGGGGAATGCAAATGTTCTATTACTGATCGGTATACGTGACCAAGTGCATGTATATACATATATATATATATATATATGGGTTGGTGGTGCCTGAGTGGGATGTAAATAGACATTGGGTGTGAGTGCACTCAGGGCCTACCCCCTCTGCTGGGGTAGGGGTCACCACACTCAAAAGGTCAAAGTTGGTGGTGGCCATGGGGCCATACAGCTACTGGTGGTGAGCAGATCGCTGGTATTCATGGAGACCAGGAATGCTGGATCCCTATTGGTATGGCCAAGAATGCTCAATTCCCATTGGGGGAAGGAGGTGATGTGATATGAACGCATGTAACTATATAAACAATAAACCATAGGGCTGGACTCTCTTCTCTTACACTTTACTCTCTTCCTTTCTCTTTGTCTGTATTGTTTACCTCATAGCCTACATACACCGCCACAGATCCGAGCATTAGATTCTACAAACTGGTGACCACGACGAGTGGGTGGTTTCTACATTTGGATGTAAGATGAACATATATATATATATAATTATTCCATCCGGATTAATTAGGTTCCATATTTATCACACTGTGAAAACTATTCCATTGACATCACGTAATCACCGGATGCGGTGGCCAAATCGGTAGAGCGGAGGCGTCCCATGCGGAAGGTCGAGAGTTCGAATCCCAGCCAAGTTAAACCAATGAGTTCTACAATTGATATTTGTTGTTACCTAGTCTATCACTCGGCATTAATAGCATAGGACAGTGACTGGTTAGCACAGTATCAGGATAATGTGACTGTGTGGGATAACAGGTCGTTGTGTTGGTGGCCAGGTTTCTCAGTGCGGTAGCACTATAAATTTACCGAGAGTGCACACTGTCACAACTCGGCACCCGTCCTGATATGACCTTAGCTGCTGCGAGGATGCAATATACAAACAACCAATTAACCAACACCACGTAATCTAATTAGCGACATACTTATTTTGACGTACTTCTCACAGGGATGTGTAACAATGTAGTAAAACTGGCAATATTTGAAATCAGCTATGAGGACTATCCAATCACTCAATGTCTTCAACGACGGCCTCTTTCAAATTACCCAGAACCTTCCGAGGATTATCGCGTCTACATGCACAGCTGGAAGCTGAAAGTAGCACGGATGACATAAATAACAGGACAACTAAAGAAATACCATCTTTGAATAAACGATGTCCACCACCGGACTGCTATTTGATGGCACTGACAGAACTGATGTGGGTAGCAACTCACTATGCAACGCGCTCTCTGGTCAAGGCCTCCTAGACAATCTCTTCCACCGACCTGCCCTCGGGTGGCAGTGATAAGAACTAATGTTGTGGGTAATAATTCTCCGTAAAGCCTGTTGTGAGGAAAACGTTTAAAACAAGCAGCACCAAGAAGGCAGCAACAAGAATTCATTTTGCCAGCAGCGGCTCACTGCGCATGTTTCCCGTCAAAGGTCTTTTAGCTGGAAGGTGGTTCTAATCCTGCTGCTTCATCACGATCAGCCCCTAGTGTGCATATTTCCCATCGGGCGGCGCCACCTGGGTGCAGGAAGCAGGCCGACCAGAAGGGAGCCGTAAACTGCACGTGGTCTGTAATTAGCTGGGACCCCCGGGCACGCGTCTTTAATACTGTTCCTCGTGTAGGACGCAATGCTGAAGTAAACACGTATATCCTCATCTATAAACATGTCAGTTTGAATTGCTTTATTACTGTTCCTCGTGTAGGATGCCATGCTGAAGTAAACATATATATCCTCATATATAAACATCTCAGTTTGAATTGCTTTATTATTGTTCCTCATGTAGGACGCCATGCTGAAGTAAACACGTATATCCTCGTCTATAAACATCTCAGTTTGAATTGCTTTATTACTGTTCCTCATGTAGGACGCCATGCTGAAGTAAACACATATATCCTCGTCTATAAATATGTCAGTTTGAAATGCTTTATTACTGTTCCTCGTGTAGGACGCCACGCTGAAGTAAACATGTATATCCTCATATATAAACATCTCAGTTTGAATTGCTTTATTACTGTTCCTCATGTAGGACACCAAGCTGAAGTAAACACGTGTATCCTCGTCTATAAACATCCCAGTTTGAATTGCTTTATTACTATTCCTCGTGTAGGACGCCACGCTGAAGTAAACACGTATATCCTCCTCTATCAAATCTCAGTTTGAATTGTTTATTACTGTTCCTCATGTAGGACGCCACGCTGAAGTAAACACGTATATCCTCGTCTATAAACATCTCAGTTTGAATTGCTTTATTACTGTTCCTCATGTAGGATGCCACGCTGAAGTAAACACGTATATCCTCGTCTATAAACATCTCAGTTTGAATTGCTTTATTACTGTTCCTCGTGTAGGATGCCACGCTGAAGTAAACACGTATATCCTCATCTATAAACATCTCAGTTTGAATTGCTTTATTACTGTTCCTCATGTAGGATGCCATGCTGAAGTAAACACGTATATCCTCGTCTATAAACATCTCAGTTTGAATTGCTTTATTACTGTTCCTCATGTAGGACACCATGCTGAAGTAAACATGTATATCCTCGTCTATAAACATCTCAGTTTGAATTGCTTTATTACAGTTCCTCGTGTAGGATGCCACGCTGAAGTAAACACGTATATCCTCGTCTATAAACATCTCAGTTTGACTTGCTTTATTACTGTTCCTCGTGTAGGACACCATGCTGAAGTAAACATGTATATCCTCATCTATAAACATCTCAGATTGAATTGCTTTATTACTGTTCCTCATGTAGGATCCCATGCTGAAGTAAACACGTATATCCTCGTCTATAAACATCTCAGTTTGAATTGGTTTATGTTGGTGCAGTCTCGTCGAATTCAAGTCTGAGGCACATCGATGATGTCTGTGTTTGTATTAGTAGGTTGTAGTGACGTCATCAGGCAAATGCATAGGTAAATACAGGAATGCTTGCTGCATTAAGGGGTCTAGGTATTCCACTTGCAGAATATATAGCTATTGATGTTGTTCGGGGGGTGAATTCATGTCAATATATTATTTGTCAGCGCAGAATCAATGGTCTTCTATCCACTGACATTGGTAGTTGTATACATGCATGGTACATAGTGGTACCTGTTTGGTGCCCATGATTGTACAACAAGGACACAGTAATACGGCCTAGAGGGATGGATGGAAAAGAGCGCGATCGAGAAATCCATGTGGAATTTACAAGTTGCAAACTCATTCACTGAAAATGCAGAGGCGTGCAGTGAAGGACAACTCGAGCAATTGCGGCCCACATATCGAACACGGCTACGGCACTTGTTGCATGACCAGGATGTACATATTATACATGGTTCCATGACCAGCAAATGTAGTGCATAATACACATGGTATCGTGGCCAGAATATTACAATACTATACATGGTCCCGTGACCAGGATGTACATACCATACATGGTGTCATGACCAGGATATTGTTGATACTATACACGGTGCCGTGACCAGGATATTGTAATACTATTCCTATACATAGTTCCCTGACCAGAAGGTACATACTACACATGGCCCCATGACCAGGATGTTGTACATACTATACACTGCGCTGGAAAATAGAAGTTATAATACTACGCATGGTGTCGTGAACAGGATGTTGTAATACTATGAACGGTACCATGACCATTATCTTAAAATACTATTGACAAATTTACTCTGAAGTAAAGTAAAGTCGATTTTAAAGCTCAGCCAACTATATACATTTGTAATTATAACAACCAGACTATCCAACTTTAAAGGAACAGTACCTTGACGAACAAAACTCTACTCATTTAGAATTAATATTGTGCAAAATAAGGCTAGGAAACCCCCACTAAGCTACACTGCAAAGGGGCATGTGATATATCACAGCCCACCAGCGGGTCGCCCAATGGAAGGTAACCATGCCAAAAGTAGTCAGATAACACACCACACAGCTACGTACAGGCCTATCATATGTAAATAGGAGTAGGCTAGTCTAGAAATACGAGTAGAACAAAATAAAATAATACATATATGCCGAGAAAATCCAAAAAAACTAACATAGGCTACTAACCATACCAACCAATTATCTATCTGCTACTGAAATGCAGGCAATCAAATACCAGCTGCTGTGTGGTAAGATAACACCAACACTACAGCTGGCCAGCATTGAAAACAAGCCTGGGTACCCGGGCTTATATGCTATGGACAGTATAAATACAGCCTCAATAACAAATTTAAAAAAAAAAAAAAAAGATTGGATATGATGTTTTTTATACTATGCATATCTTAAAAGTACCTATTCTCGTGAAGTTATTTAGATCCCAATGACTGTTGAAGGCTAATATGGTCAAGCCATGACTATTAGGGTCACACAGTGACGTAGGATAGGGAATGTATAATCAGTTGAATATGCTTAGTCAAAGAAATATACATGAGACAGGTTTAGACGCATGAACCACTAATTATTCTATGTCATCTAACAAATGTCATTCCAGCTAGCCTATATTTAAAACAAAAGGTTATTTGAACTCTATATCAGTTGCTAGGGATTGATCTGCTTATGATCATTAGATCAAGTATCTCATGGTTATTCTTCATAGTATTAAGTGCTCTTTGCTTCATATGAATATGTTTCCATGTTATATCGAGTATTCATATAATAAATAAATGATGAAGTCGTGCTCAATCAATCAATAGTTCCGTCCTCTAGTCGAGGGTTGGATGCAATGGTTCTCCACTTGTCCCGATGGTGTGCTGTTCTGATAGACTGTGAATAATTCAAGCCTGTCCACTGTGAAATATTTGTAAACCATGATGTTCTTGGTCTCCCTCTCCCTCTGCTGCCATTCACCTTCCCTTCCAACAATGTACAGTATATTGAACTCTGACGAATGATGTGGCCAAAATAAATAAGTTTCTTTGTCTGTATAGTGGCAAACAAGCTTTTCTTATTTTTAATTTTTCTGAGAACTTCTTTGTTGGTGATCTTCTTTGTCCATGATATTTTCATCATCCTTCGATAAGTCATGCTACCAGATACATAAATGCAATAGCTGGTAAGGTGTTGCCGATTCGATCCATAGCCAAAGTGGTACCTGAGCTGTAAGTAGCTGATCACGTGGCCTGGCAGCGTCCGCCTTGGTTTACGCTGATATCCCGTATGGTTTCAGGGTCGTGTACGGAGGGCGTAATGACCACAGTGGTCATGTGATATATCACGTGACACCCGAGCGGCTTACACTCTAATGATTCAGGAGAAGCGGGCGATAATAAGGGTTAGAAGACAGGGGTTCCTATTTGATGGGTGGAGGTGGCATGGTGGAGGTGAAGGGAGGAGGGGAGGGGGAGGGGAGGTGAGAGGATGTGGGGTCGGGGAGCACGGGAGAGAACGGCAGCGGAGAAGGTGAGGAGGAAGTGAAGGGAGGAAGGCAGAGGACGGAAAGGGGGGTTAGGGAGGAGGGGAATATGTGAAGGGAGGAGGCAAAGGGTAGGGGAGGGGAAGTAATGGGAGGGATGAAGCCGAAGGGAGAGGGTAAGGTGAAGAGTCCTCGACAGGGGAAGAGGACCAATGCGGACATATAAAGAGGATTACAGATACAAATAAGCGGGCAGGTGAAGGAAGAAAGCGAAGGAAGGAAGTAGGGTATGAAAGTGTGGAAAGAAGATGGAGGAGGTGAAGTGAGGAAGTGTGGGACAAAGGGGAAGAGGAAGGAGGGTTGAGGATGGAAGGAGGGACAATTACTGAGGATAGGAGGTCCTTGCAAAGCTTGGAAAAGAGGTGGGAACGGAGGAAGATAGTAGGAATGGGAAAATGTGTATGCACAGGACTCGGACGGATATAACAAGAAGGGAGGATGGGGAAGGAATTATAGGAGGGCTGGGAGTGGAATGGAAGAGAATTAGAGGATATAGGAAGGAGGAAGTGGGGTATATATATTAGGGATTAGAAGGTGATTGGAAGGTGGTAGGGATAGGGGAAGAAGAGGAAGAGAAGGAACAGGCAGGAGAGAGTAAGAGATGGCGAGGCAGGGATAGGGGAAGGGCGATGAAGGACAGGCAGAGAGGTGAGAGATGGCGAGGCAGGGATAGGGGAAGAAGGGGAATAGAAGGAACAGGCAGGAGAGAGTGAGAGATGGCGAGGCAGGGACAGGGCAAGAAGGGGAAGAGAAGGAACAAGCAGGAGAGAGTGAGAGATGGCGAGGCAGGGATAGGGGAAGAAGAGGAAGAGAAGGAACAGCTAGGCGAGAGGGAGAGATGGCGAGAAGTAGATAAGGTGGTGTTGGGGAAGAAATGAGGGGAATAAAGAGCAGGAGGAAAGGGAAAGAGGATGGCGGGAGAGTGAGAAGGACGTGGCTGAGTCGGCGGAAGAAGGGGGGCGGGCTGCAGCTGTTTCACCGGCAGCCGCCAGGCGGCGTGAGGCGAGAAGGCGGTGTGTGTGTGTGTGGCTGCCCGTCTGTGAATGTGGCTGACATAGAAGGGGTTCAGACGCAGCCTGAAAGCCGCATATATAGCGCGCACAGCAGATTGCGCATGGCTCCATTGAGCCGGGTGTTCGGCCACTTCCGGTTCAATCCCACTACAGCATTAGGGCGTGGCCGCGGTCAATTCGGGCAGTCTGTCACCGTGTACTCAGGCCAGCCCCCTTGATTCATCGCCTTCCGGCCTCCGCAATGGCGGCCGCAACAGCGACATGTGTTTGGGCCAACAATTATGTTCTTTTTGAAGTGGAATATGGTTGTTGGGCCCAGAGAACCCGAGTGGACAACTTGCAGTGCAATACATATAGCGACCCAAAGGGCATAGCTATTGTAATGACGGGAAGTAATATTGTCCAGCAAGCAGACTCTCGAAAACCTCATACCCAGTTAAATGTCTTCAGTAATAATCAATCATATCCACAGTACAAACCTGAACACCGGATAACTGGACAAAGCGGTCAACTAATAATTACGGATAATTTGGGTACGTCCCATCCTTTCCATTATGCTTCATGCTTGACAACAATCCACTTATCTGTGATCTTCCAGTTACTGCCCCCGTCCCCGAACCCAACACCCGGTGTCACCATCTCACCTACCATTGTGGTGCCAGCAGTGGCCAGCAGGTGGCAGCACACTTGTATGTGACTTCATATCAGCGATGCCAGGCCTATGTCAGTACCTGGACAGCCAGGAGCAGGTCAACTATACTTAGAGGGCAAGAAAGCGGCAGGCCGATGAAAACAGAAAGTTGTCTGAAGCTAAATTATAACCATGTTTGTTGGTTATATATCCTATTAGTATCATAGGTCATCATATCAGGACCGGTACATATTTGTGAGAGTGCGCACTGATAATCAATTTACAGTGCTGCACACTGGGCGACCATACGGCCAGCATAATCACCCGATTTCCCATGGAGTCACATTATCCTGATACTGATAAAAAAAAAACGTTCCTTGCCCTCTCTTATGAATCCACAGCGCCAGGCTAGATACACAGAAGTATCAATTATGGAAGTCAACTGTTTGATTCAGCCGTAATTCGAACACCGACCTTCCCCATAGGAAGCCAGCTAGTGCTTTGATCGATTTGGCTACCGGGCCCGATACACTATTACTTATACCCCTGTCACACTACGACGTAACGAGTCAACGTAAGCCTGACGTTGTGATTTTTCGTCATTACGTTGACGTACATTGGATTATGTTATGATGACGTCAGAATGACGTTAGACTGATGTCGAGCTACGTCACGTTACATCGTGTTATGTCGACGCGCGTCAAAGTTTTGAACCTGTTCAAAACTTTCGACGTAACTAGAACGTAAGGGTTTACGTTCACCGTACATTCTGTACACGTTCAGTGAACATCAATGAAATGCTGGTCACTACGGTGCACTACATTGCATTACGTTGCATTATGTTGACCCACATTAAAGGTGGTGGGAACGTGCAGTCCGCGTCATGAAAACGTCAGGAAAAGGGATGCCTAACGGACGTCCAATGTACGTTTACCGTTTTGCCACCGTTTCATGACATAAGTAATGTAAGGTAACATAAAGCAATGTAGTTCTGGCAATGGAATAATGTACATAACGTTCCCTGAGCGTAATTACGTTGTCCTCTCTCGTTGAATGACGCTATCACTACGCTTTACCGCCGTTACTCTCTCGTCCCCTACGCTGCATCCACGTTCAACTTGTGCCCAAATTTGCATACTATGCTGAGAAGTTCGACGTTTTTCACGTTCTCCCTACTTGTACGTCATTACGTCCTAGTGTGACAGGGCTTTTAGATTGTATCCCCACAAATCAACCGTAGATACCAGTGCCCTTATAGGGCATTCTTTGCTACGCATAACCTAACTGTGTCAATACCAATTTTAATGTTACTGATAAAGCCTATGATATCGGAATTTCGACGTGAACGCCAACATTAACTTTGCATGCTTTCATTTCAAATATATCCAAAATTAACTATTCATAATAACTGATACGTCAAACTAAAGTAAGGTGTCTTGTGACAAACAAAGTAATAGATTTATCTCAAAAGAAATGGCATAAACTGAAAGGCAACTTTAAGCCAGCATGACGTTGATTGATCTGTTTGTATCCGTGTCGTCTCTTCTTTTACAACAGCATGAACTGTGTTCAACCACAGACAGGCTACCCTTCCGGCCTGACATGGTCCTTCCCCCATTGACCAGGCCCCAGGCTCTACACTGACCTTAGGGCTCGACGGGCTAATCTTTATTACTGAACATCAGCTCCTTGTGAAATCCATCAGCATGCTGTAAACTATTGCTGCCCTTTGGAACTAATCATTTCCTGGAAACTCAGCACTCAATCATCCCCAGTTTGTGAACACTGACCGATATCAGACCTCGTTTATTTACTGTATCTGAAATAGCAAATTAACCAAACACAATCTTCAAGTCAGTCTTTGCGTCAGTAAAATATGGACTCAATTAAATGTTAGAAACATTATCAATGTCAATGAGATCAACACATGATATATGCAAACAAAAATGTATTCTTTTCAAATCTGAAAGCAATGGCTGATTCCCCGCGGGAATCGGGGAGCGGTATTTAGCCACAAGCTATACTATATGGCTAAGCCATTCTCCTAAGTGTTTCCCCCGATCTGATGACGTCGCATAATCCATTATTTTAACATTCCTGCAATAATTCTGAGATACATACATTAACTTGATCTTCATAATTAACTACATTTACGAGTTAATTATAATGGTTAATTTTACAGCTATCAGATATGAAATGTTAATAATCTGCATTCCATATGTAGCAGTGGAGGAGTAAGGAATCCCACCAGTGTCTAACTTGGCTAAGTAAATCAACATTATAAGTAAGTGCCTTGTTTTTAATATATCATGCTTTCATCGGATTACGGAGCTTTAATGGCGGTTTAAATACACAGGTTGTCAGGTAACGGCGGGGGCTTCCTCCAGTGTAGGATGGCAGTGCATATGTAGCAAGCATAGGGGTGTATAAGTATAAATGCTCCATTTAGCCTGTAGTTGTATTGAACTACCGCGACCTGCCACAACAACAGACAACCCTTCGGGCGGTGTCAGAATATCGTCGTGGCAGCCTGCGTGTCATGCTTGCTTATTTATTTACATACCCACGATGTTCCCCGCTGAAGGCGGGTGGGCACTAGAACTGCCAAGTTTTACACATGCAGATGGCGCCAGCATGCCAGCATCTGAAACTAGATTAGCCACGGTTGCAATATGCTCAAGTGGCGCCACTGTGCCAGCATCTGAAACTAGATTTGTCATGGCGTCAATAGGCTCAAGGGGCGCCAACATGTGAACATGTAGATTTGGGCTAGCCATGATTGGAATAGGTGCAGGCGATGTTACTCTTTGAGCATGTGGAATTATAATAGCTGACATTAAAACATCAGCAAGTGGTGCCACTACGGGAAAATCTAGTACTATAGTAGCCACAAACATTCAAATTACACACGTACATAATAGTAACTTGTTCACGATTGACACGGTAGGATATACGCCTGTATTACGATCGCTACACCTCGTAGTTCTAGTTGGTCGCCCACCTAAGTATTGAGAAGGCTACATAACGTAGTTTAAATCAATTGGGTTCAGACTCAAATTGTCCGTTCTCAGTGTGATCTTTCACTAGCATACATTCAATATTTATGTAAGGATTACTGGTCAAATCAATTGGGCAGATCTTTAACGTCAATGAACACATGAGAACCGTTGCTTATTGGTTGCGTGTAATGTATGGATTAGAATACACAACACATAGCATATTATTTTATTATGAATCACATTCGGTCCTTCAGTCAATACTCATCCCAGATTCCCTCAGGCTTCAAACCCCATATCAGACAACAAATGCTCAATATGTTAATTGCCCAGCAGGGTTGATATATGACGCAAGGGAGCTTGAAATCAAATATGATTATTCATGATGGTGCATTTTGACACATTCTATTGTCTGTGAATTATTTAGGGCCCAAACGAGGCAAACGGCCACTGTAATCAATCCATGATTACTAGTGTCATTGTCCTTAATGACTCTTTTCAGCTGTTATAATTGTTCTTAGCGGTTAGTTCTAAGTGCCATGCTATAGTTAATACTTTTACAATTTTAAAATTTTATTAAAATATAGCAATAGGTCATGTACAAAAATCATGTTAAGTTTATGGTGCTGTCATATTACGACGTTTTTTTGCCAACGTGTGTCGACGTGTGTCCTTTTTTGGCGAAACGTCGGCAGACATCTGGAAGTGTTACACGCGCGTTAGGCATGCATTGGTATTCGTTCATCTACAGCGACGGTCGGCGACGGTCGGCAGCATGTGTCAGGGAATTGGTGAAGTTTTGTGCTTGCACAAAACTTTCAATGTGGGCCAACGCGCGGGTGCCAATTTTATGGCGACGTTAGGAGGTCGTCGAGATACGTTAGAGGCCCGTTGGATGTGCAAATACTTTTTTTTCACTGACGCCATGTGCGCATGAGGCTTGTTCCAACACGTTGCGCCAAACTGTTGCTTTTTTGTCTGTTGTAGTTTTACATCCTACCAACATCTAACGTCATATCAGGATGGCATGCCAAACTTTTTTGTTATTTTATCTCACAACATCGGCCGCACACTAACAAAACGATGAAAAGTTTGACATCTCTCGAAGATTAAAAGTGATTTTGCGCATTGGCGGCGCGCCGGTGAGATACGTCGTAGTGTGACAGGGCTATTAGATGACCAGATCTTTAACATAAATTTGACCCATGTGTCAATCCATCACATTCATATGCCGGATATAATTAATTGGACGTCGAAGTCGCAACTCATTCGCTTCTATGGGTATATCTGTATGTTAGAGACGGGTGTTACTTCAATGCGGATAGTTCCACCGCCCGTCGCACGAGGGCGTCACCAAATACTCTGGTCACGTGTGCGTCCCCTCAGGCTGCCAATATGGCCTCATTGGTCGAGCGGTCAAGGGACCAGTCTGACTGTGACCAATCACTGCCCCGCCTGGTGTTGTAAAGTCGATGTGGCCACCGACCGCTCACCATGAAGTGGTCAGGTGAGGGTAAATCCAAGCATACCTATGCATGCATTTATATCACAAACCGGATAGGGAAGCATTATATACGTACAATATATGAACAACAATTATAAAGTTATGGGTCTGGCATATTGAGAGTCACCCAGATAATAAGAAATATTACCAACCAGGCCAAATGCGTTCCCAAATATTCTGAGTACGCGATCAAGTATGTGTCAAGAGGCACTTTCGAAGTTAAAAACTCGTAATTAACAAAAGATTGTGACCAGGAAAGGTGACATTCTGAATAAAAGTTGAAGATTCCATTGTCGTTAAAAGTTATCTTAATGAGCTATATGAGGCGGTATAATCCCGATGTCCTCAGGAAGGCTAAATCCACTTATTGTATTGCATTGGTGAACAGAGTATGCAGTTTAATCAAATGTGTTTGAATGTCAGTAGGACATCCGGGCCAGGCACATCCTGCCAGGCACACAGGACATCCTGGCCTTATTACAAAAACACCTAGACCTGACAAGTAGGGGGCGAACCACCTGGGTTCATGCACTGACCACCAGGCGTCCCACGGCGTGTTTCTGCGCATGTGTGATCGGCACACTTTTATCCATCAGGAGGCAGCCATGTGTGACAGAGCCTTGTTGTCCATCATACTGTAAGCCAGTTAGCAGTGAGGGTAACTGTCCCCCGCCCCAAATATCGCCCATCCGATGTGTGAGGGCACGTGTACACCGGATATGACGTGTGCCGGGTGTGGCCGGACGCTCTCCGCCCCTGTGCACTTGACCTGCCGTTGGGCCAGAACCCGCAGTGCTTGTCGGGCGAGACCGGCTGTGCTTCCCGAGTTGGCAGGAACTCCTATGGACTGACCCCGGCCAAGTCAAACAACGTGGGTAGGGTCATTAGGGTTTGCCAGATTTTGTTGTTATTATATTCGTTGATTAATCAGGGAGAATACTGTCATGCAGCTTCTTGTGATGAATCATGCGCACTGTGTTCTGTGTGTCGGTAACGCGCCTTCACTCTCGACTATGCGCAGTGAATTTCTAGCCACACTCAGTCTCAGTAATCCCCACAGAGGGCGCAATGGCAACAAATCACCTATGAGAGCTTTTCCGTAGAGAATGCTGCCAGTGAGTGGATACCCACAGTATTAGTTCTTGCCACTGCCACCAGAGGGAAAGTTGGTGGTGGAAATCTTGTATGAAACCTTTTCTACAGACCGTGCCACAGAGTCACCCGTTGGCTGTTTACTTAGTTCCATACTGACTATCAGAGCGTGGTGGTGGTGGTGGAAATCGTCTATTGGTCTATATACCGTGCTATTATTAAAGCTGGCTCACTGCTCAAAGAGCTGCGTGGTTGGCAGCCGAGGCTGGCAGCACCTAACCAAGAGCCCGCCTCAGTCAGCGCACAGCGCCATCCCCAACGGGCGAATAACCGGCAGAGCCGCGAGAGGGCGCCACCGCGGCCTTAAACACGCTGAGTAAAATAAGGATTATAAAGTGAGCAGAGGGAACCATAACGCAGCCGGAACAACGTGACCAGGATACGAAACGGACCTGGGAGAAATGGACAGAAAATGACAGAGTGGCTGAGCCTGGATTTGGCAGGAACCGGAAAGGAGGAATCGGAAATGGCGGCTCACGTGACTGCACATTTCAGTCCCGCTCACGTTAGGCTGTGTTAGCGCTGCACTTGCATGCAGCTATGTAGCGGTGTGGTTAGCACACCCGCTTCTCGTCCGATCCCCGACGGAGTCAAATCAAGACTTCTAAAATTGATAATTGTCGCTACTTAGCCTGGTCCTCGGCACCACTATGATAGGACAAGTAGTGATTGGGTCCGTGTTAGGACCATGTGACAGAGGGTAGAGAAAGCATTGTTCTAAATAATTCATATCCGACGCTCAAGAACTAGTATTCCCGATGTAGATGTATCCATGACAACTCATGAACATGACAAACATCTTCGTGTAATTTTTTCCTTTTTATTAATAACAATGTTATTACCATATCTGTTACCTTATCTTTAAATATTTAAGAATGTTGTTGGCAGTTTGATGGTGAATAGACATCGATGTGGGTAAGGTGGAGTGAGGGTGTTGGCGGCAGAGTGTGTATTACTGAGATATTTATTGAGTTAGTTAATTGGACTGCATGGCCAGCTTTGCAC
Source organism: Branchipolynoe longqiensis (assembly GCA_030323885.1). Lineage (NCBI taxonomy): Eukaryota > Metazoa > Annelida > Polychaeta > Phyllodocida > Polynoidae > Branchipolynoe > Branchipolynoe longqiensis. The sequence goes on from CM059199.1 coordinate 25,212,597, forward strand.
AGCTGTGTGTGTTGGCTCGAATGGCTGTCCCCATTTGATCCGATGAAGAGACGGACACGCAGAACAGTTCGTTCACAGTCAGTGAGTATAAACTGGATTCAGTGAGTGAAAGTGTGAGGACTAAGATTACATGGCTAAATTCAAAGGTTGTCTAGAAAGTTAATTTAATGCAATTAGCATTTGATACAAATATTACTTAACTATATTAAAACTGTATTACTGTAGATTATTAAGGGTTCTTTGGCGTGGTGTAGTGTGGATTGGGTGGAGTGTTATGGTGTGGTGTGGTGTGGAGTGGTGCGGTGTGGAGTGTTATGATATGGTGTGGTGTTGAGTGGTGTGGAGTGGTCTGGTGTAGAATGGTGTGGTGTGCCATGGTGTGGTATGGCGTGGTGTGGAGTGGGGTAGAGTGGTGTGGTGAGGAGTGATATGGTGTGGAGCGACGTGGTGTGGTGTGATGTGGCGTGGTGTGGTGTGGCATGGTGTAGTGTGGTGTGGTGTGGAGTGGCGTGGTGGGGGTGTGGTGGGGCAGAGTGGTGTGGAGTAGTGTGGAGTGATGTGGTGTGGTGTGGGGTGGAGTAGAGTGCATTGGCGTAGTGTGGTGTGGCATGGTGTGGTGTGGCATGGTGTGGAGTGGTGTGGTGTGGGGTGATATGGCATGGAGTGATGTGATGTGGAGTGGGGTGGCGTGGTGTGGCGTGCTATGGTGTGGTGTGGCGTGGTGTGGTATGTCATGGTGTGGTGTGGTGTGGTGCGGTGTGGTGCAGTGTGGTGTGCTATGCTGTGGTGTGGTGTGGTGGGATGTCGTGGGGTGGAGTGGAGTGGTGTGGAGTGGGGTGGTGTGGCTTGGTGTGGTGTGGTGTGGCGTGGTGTGGTGTGGTGTGGTGTTGTGTGGTGTGGTGTGGTGTGGTGTGGTGGGGTGTGGTGGGGTGTGGTGGGGTGGAATGGAGTGCTGTGGAGTGGGGTGGTGTGGCTTGGTGTGGTGTGGTGTGGAGTGGTGTGGTGTGGTGTGGTGTGGCGTGGTGTGGTGGGGTTTGGTAGGGTGTGGTGGGGTGGAGTGGAGTGGTGTGGAGTGGGGTGGTGTGGTTTGGTGTGGTGTGGTGTGGCGTGGTGTGGTGTGGTGTGGTGGGGTGTGGTGGGGTGGAGTGGAGTGGAGTGGTGTGGAGTGGTGTGGAGTGGGGTGGTGTGGCGTGGTGTGGTGTGGTGTGGGGTGGCGTGGTGTGGTATGGTTTGGTGTGGTGTGGTGTGGCGTGGTGTGGTGTGGTGTGGTGTGGCATGGTGTGGTGTGGTGGGGTGTGGTGGGGTGGAGTGGGGTGGAGTGGCTTGGTGTGGAGTGGTGTGGTCTGGTCTGGTGTGGCGTGGTGTGGTGTGGTGTTGTGGAGTGGGGTGGAGTGGAGTGGTGTGGAGTGGTGTGGTGTGGTTTGGTGTGGTGGGGTGGAGTGGAGTGGTGTGGCATGGTGTGGTTTGGTGTGGTGTGGTGTGGCGTGGTGTGGTGTGGTGGGGTGTGGTGGGGTGGAGTGGTGTGGAGTGGTGTGGTCTGGTTTGGTGTGGTGTGGTGTGGCGTTGTGTGGTGTGGTGTGGTCGGGTGTGGTGCGGTGGAGTGGGGTGGAGTGAGGTGGAGTGGAGTGGTGTGGAGTGGTGTGGTGTGGTTTGGTGTGGTGTGGTGTGGTGTGGTTTGGTGTGGTGTGGTGTGGCGTTGTGTGGTGTGGTGTGGTGTGGTCGGGTGTGGTGCGGTGGAGTGGGGTGGTGTGGCTTGGTGTGGTGTGATGTGGTGTGGCATGGTGTGGTGTGGTTTGGTGTGGTGTGGTGTGGTGTGGCGTGGTGTGGTGTGGTGGGGTGGGGTGGGGTGTGGTGGGGTGGAGTGGTGTGGAGTGGTGTGGTCTGGTTTGGTGTGGTGTGGCGTGGTGTGGCATGGTGTGGTGTGGTGTGGTGGGGTGTGGTGGGGTGGAGTGGCCTGGAGTGGAGTGGTGTGGAGTGGTGTGGTGTGGCGTGGTGTGGTGTGGTGTGGTGGAGTGGAGTGGAGTGGAGTGGTGTGGAGGGGTGTGGTTTGGTGTGGTGTGGTGTGGTGGGGTGTGGTGGGGTGGAGTGGGGTGGAGTGGAGTGGGGTGGAGTGGAGTGGTGTGGAGTGGTGTGGCTTGGTGTGGTGTGGGGTGGCGTGGTGCGGTCTGGTGTGTTATGGTATTGTGTGGAGTGGTGTGTATGTGGTGGTTTGCTCCTGAAGGCGATACTTCCACTGCGTCTGGCTGCGGACTGCGAGTTGCCGGGCCGCCTGGCGCCAGAACGAGCCTTGACTTGGCGTCAGATGCCGGACCGGAAAAGGCAACTTGGAAAATACTCAGAATCTACTCCAGTCCATCACAACTTCAATGATATTCCACTTACAGCCCAACCACCAAGAACCATCGCCGTCATGATCCTCCGCCACACTGACAACGAACATCATTTTCATTGCGGGGATTTTAATGTAGGAATGTGTAAAACCCCTCGTGATATCAGGCGGCCGCCACCTCTCTAAGCACCGACCAGGCTTCAGGTTCATCTTGATTCCACTGTTCAGACGAGAACCAGCGCCGATGTTCCCAATATGACATGGCGGCCAACCATGCCCTAATCACTGATCTCCTTCTCAACATGAACTGTCCCTCCGGGGACCTTTTTAATTAATTAACCAATCACTCCGTGGTTGGTCATTCTCCGGCAAGGCAGGTGAACGTTTGCTGCTCATAAAGCTGTCACGTGATCACCATTTGCCAGTGGTTGGTAATGTGATAGGTTCATTCTGGAAGGGCCCCACACGATGCAGCGCGCGCATGTCTGGCTTGAACTCGGCGCATGCTCGTTGGGCGACGTTGCCAGTTTGCATGGTTGGCTCGTACGGTAGTGTTTTAATTATTAGTTCTTTTATCGCTTATTGCGTTTGTTTGAAGTTGCCTATTTCAATGAAAGTGTAGAAGTCTGCACTGGTCTCTCGAGAAAGGAGCCACATATAGGCATGTGTGCAAAGGGAGCCTCAATAGAGTACCGTATTGCACTGGAATGGCAAGAAGTTCTCTGTGGCGGAGTGGTTAGAGTGTCTGACCTTTTTCTAGGTCAGACTCCTAATCTGAGGGTCGGCGCTTCGATTCCCCATGCCCCCAGCTCTGCTGATTTGGATTTCCACCGCTGTGTATAACGTACAGCGTCATCAAAGGCCGGTTGCTCTCATACCATGTCTATGTGGTGTGGGAGGTTAAAAATCCCTTGGGTCGGTAAAAGTGTAGGCTCGGGCTTTCTATCGACCAGCAGTGGAATGAGGAAGACCAGTTGTCTATGACTGAAATTTCCCCTGCTTAAGCAACTAATGGACCAACAAAAACAAACAAAAAAGTGTGAGATCGAAACTTGCTCTAGGTGAAATATTTCTTACGTGAATACTGTATGTATTTTACTGAAAGCTAAAGCTTCGAATAATTAATTTGAGTTGGAACTCAGTAGGCTGGGATTCATCTTAACTGCACCTCATGCATGATGTGTTACATATTATGCATTATGTGTTAATAATTGTCGTAAAGTTCAGCTGATGTGATTTCATCATATATTCTTTACATAAATCTGCAATGGATCTTAATGAAAGATCATCATAACACTCCACACCACAATTTGTCATTGGAGTTTAAACACCGTAGGCTGGGAATGATATGCCAAGCAGACTCTGAGTCCTCCATGACTATTGTTAGTGGTTCTGTGACACGATATAGGGAATGGAAAGGTGGACTCACCTAGGTTACAAGGCATACTTGAAGATCTTAATATATACTTTAAGAGATTGTAGGGGTTACACTACTTTCCAAGTAGTCGATGGTATATTCCCTACCCTAAATCACTGATGACAGTCATTACAACTAAACACCACAAGTATCACACACCCTCAGACCCTGGTTGGGGCTTACATAAGTAATATATAATAGCCCTTTTCAAAATAGACAAACTATGACTCGTCATATTCGGTCCCAATACATGTAAAGAAGTAAATTTGTGTGTGCACGTTACTGCCCCGTTCCATCGCCGTTGGCTGTACACATGAAGGCATGCCGCACTGGGGTACCGTGCCACATTATGTTCACACTTAGCTGATCAGTCTATGTTCACACATGAATGCATGTTCCACTCGGGTACCATGCCACATTATGTTGACACTTAGCTGATGAGTCTATGTTCACACATGAAGGCATGTCCCACTCGGGTACCATGCCACATTATGTTCACACTTAGCTGAAGAGTCTATTTTCACACATGAATGCATGTTCCACTCGGGTACCATGCCACATTATGTTGACACTTAGCTGATGAGTCTATGTTCACACATGAAGGCATGTCCCACTCGGGTACCATGCCACATTATGTTCACACTTAGCTGATGAGTCTATGTTCACACATGAATGCATGTCCCACTGGGGTACCGTGCCACATTATGTTGACACTTAGCTGATGAGTCTATTTTCACACATGAATGCATGTTTCACTCGGGTACAATGCCACATTATGTTGACACATAACTGATGAGTCTATGTTCACACATGAAGGCATGTCCCACTCGGGTACCATGCCACATTATGTTCACACTTAGCTGATGAGTCTATGTTCACACATGAAGGCATGTCCCACTCAGGTACCATGCCACATTATGTTCACACTTAGCTGATGAGTCTATGTTCACACATGAATGCATATTCCACTCGGGTACCATGCCACATTATGTTCATACTTAGCTGACAAGTCTATGTTCACACATGAAGGCATGTCCCACTCGGGTATCATGCCACATTATGTTCACACTTAGCTGACAAGTCTATGTTCACACATGAAGGCATGTCCCACTCGGATACCATGCCAAATTATGTTCACACCTAGCTGAAGAGTCTATGTTATATTCTAGTAATGCCCAGAGCTAGGCAAATCAGCGACAAGGAATCCCTTTGCTATGTTTTTAATTTTTTACTCCGCAAGGGTTTGAACCCGCAAACTCTCCGCATGACATCAACTTACTAGCCCATCAAATCCGGTCTACTCCACACTTATACCATGGCTCAGTACTATTCTGCGTTCATTCGCCAGTATAGTGTTATACCCCCCCCCCCTATATAGCACAATGTGCATGCCGGATGTGAAGCGCCTACATCAGTCTCCCTTCATCCGTATCCAATACAACAGGGAAAGGTCACGGACGCCACAGGTTCATCTACCCATCCACATCGCCGACTCCTGAATCTTGCTTCACTCTGCAATTATGCATGCACACCTCAGATTCAGGAAATGCGCACTGGCACCGGATGCTCTGTAAGCTTCCAGTGTCTGTACACCATGGAGTGTCAAGCCTGGAGTGACTGCCTGTCCAAAGTTTGGATACTCGACCTTTGGCCCCGGTAACGCTCCTGAGCAAATGTGTAAATGCGCTGTGAGGAACAAAGGCAAATGTGGTTGTCTAACTTGCGGTTCATCTGATATCATTTGTTACACTGCTAAATTGGTTCTTTATGTGGGCATAACCTGGTGGTGTCTAATCTTACCATATCGTGGAAAGATCTGGATTTGTCTTTGTATTCCTTAAATGGATATCTTCTATGTCTTAACAAAATACTCATCTTATAGAACTATCAACGACATTGCACTTATGATGGCGACGGGAAACTCGGTATATTGTCTCTGAATGATAACGTTAAGAGGGTCTGTATTGCAATGACCTGCATCTTTATAACCATTCACTGTGATTAATGAACAATGAGTCTGAACATGTTCTAGTTCTACTTAAAGAATACCAATTGGTCAAGTATCAATTAACCTACATCACTCGTCCCACAGCTGAGGAGGGTCCTCGTGTTGAACGATTGTAAATAGTTATAACTAAGCCAAAGACGGCCGGAATCTTCACTTGACCATACATAATTCCAATGTCAAATATTGCTTCAAGATCTACAACCTGTCAATAGTCTTATATAATCATGCTGACTGTGAATAAACAAAACTGTGTTGGGCATGCTACTGCCCTTTTAAGGTAGATGGAGGGATAGGGCTGCATATCAAAGAAATACAAAATCCCGATTAGATTCCGACTATTATTAGCTTACCTCGACTTAAATATAATTCAGAAATTGTCTGTGATGTTCGCAACTCGGGTAATTTGACTTTCGACACAGCCATAGCCTCTAGCCTGAGAAGGCCTTATGCTGCCACCTATCATGAACTGGCCACACTGCCTTAAGCGTTGGACACTAGCACCATCTATATTCACTTTCTTAATACGAAACTCGGCTAGGTAACTAATGATATCAAACTGCCACCTATCTACAAATTTCTGAACTAAATTGCCGTCGCTGCCTATATAAGGCCAGGTTTGCCACTGAGAGCTCACATCGACACGGGGACGAGGAGGACACGGACTGAACCCTAAAATTGCCGCCCGCCCACCCCTACATGACATTGAGGGCTAGGGTTAAAACCTTCCTGGCCTTACTTTGATTGAACATGTTGTTATTTGAATTGAACTTTCTATGATCAAAACTTGTACTCGTGCTTAAGAAATTAAACCCCAACTTTATACTAGTTGCTGTGTCTTTGTCAAATTACTTGAAACTGCAAACTGGTTTTGTGAAACTGATTTAGATAAATCAGTAAAGGGCTCAGACTCGCATTTCATGCCCTCGAAAGGTCAATGCAGATTGGACAATTTGGAAAGGTTCATATCAAATGCTGGGCTACAGGTGTGTCTAAATCAGCACAATAGTGGTGGAAGTGTTCCCATGTAACCCTCTCTATGATCTATGACCTGTATAAAGGGGAGCTGAACCCAGGCGCGCTCATGCGCACTGCCGCTTCCAAACCTCCCGCTGCACCCCACCTTACAATGGGTCCCGCCTTTCTCTGTCGGCACTTTCCGGCAAACCGGCACACCGAGCACACCCCCAGTTCTTTAACATACCTGTTCAATCCCCGGCCAAGAAAATGCCTTAAATAGAAATTGACCTTAGCTCCTACTCTGCCACACATTGGACATTGCTAGAATAAGGCAGGGCTGAAGCACTGATTGGGATCCGGATACTGTTGGCAAGTACCTCAATGGGGCAGCACTATAAAGGCGCTGAACATGCGCATTGACGCAAGTCTGTAATTGCTAATAGTGTGCAAGTAGCACTCACCGTGCTTCTGCCATGGCAACTGCCTACTAGGGATCCACATCAATAAGCAATATGTTGATGTGAGGGGAGAAGCTGGGTTTGACCGGGTATTGTGGTGTGGGGACTGCTGAAGGCTGGTGTTGGTAGTACTTGCATATAGTCAGGGTGATGTGGAGATATGCCAACAATAGTGCTAACTGTACAACCGGTTGCAATTGTCAAATTGTATTTGATTTGGCACATAACAATAAGGGAGTCCACCTTCCACCTCTGTTACACAGGCAGGTTGACATTTCCTGTATCTACATACTTTATCCCCCCCCACCCTACCTCTTAACATTTGATATCCATTTGCGGAACAAGCGCTTATTCGTTCATAGTGGTGTTGTCGGTGGTGGAGTAGTTAAAGTGTCTGACTATTTTCTATGTCGGACTCCTAATCTGAAGATTGGTGGTTCGATTCCCCATGCCCCCATCTCTGCCAATTTGGATTTCCACCACTGTGTATAACTTACAGCATCATTAAAGGCCAGTTGCTCTCATACCATGTCTATGTGGTGTGGGAGGTTAAAAAGCCCTTGGGTCGGTAAACGTGTAGGCTCGGGGTTTCTATCGACAAACTGTCTAATGGTGAAAACAAGCCTATTCAGGCTTATCCATGATAGGCAGTATAAATCTTCAACAACAAAAGTCATAGTCACTTCCGGGTCTGTGGCTCTGAATGGTGTGAGCGGCCAGCTGCATTGAAACTAACCAAGGCAGGCGTAGATGATCAGGAGGCGATTGGGTGTCAGTTCTAACAAGCCCAGTTGGCTGAAGCCACCACTTGCTGGTAACAAGTTAACTTATTAGCATTGCTGGCATTATGGTGTCTGGGAAGGTAGCAGACCTGAAGGCTTCGCGTTGTGAATGAGATGGGTGGGGAGACCTGTTGATGTAACTGAGGCACATTAAGTACTGATTTAGCCGGTGGTTCAAAGAGAACTCATGTAATCGTGGAACCTAATTCGATCTGCTGTGGCAGTTTTGTGTAATATTAGTGGTCGTGTCGGATGTGGTTTAGTACTGAGATCTGTATGACGAATGAGGTGCTTAACATGTTAGCAGGGCTGTGATTTAGATAGTGGTTAACCATTCAGTACTATTCTCATTTGAACATTGTTTAGCAATAGAGCAGAACTCTGAAAAGCACAGTGGTTAACAGGTGATTAGTACTGTGATTAGCATAGTGATTAACAGTGGAGCAGTACTGTTATTAATATAGTGGTTAGCAGTTGCGCAGTACTGTGATTCGCACAGTCGTTAACAGTTGGGCAGACTGAGATTAACACAGTGGTTAACAGTTGAGCGCTACTGTGATTAACACTGTGATTAGCGATTGAACAGAATACAGTGATTTGCATACTGATTAGCCATTGAGCAGACTAGAATTAACTCAGTGGTTAACAATTACACCACCGCTGTGGTAATCACAGCTAAGCGATGGGCAACTAGCTGCAGGTAACCACGGGCCGGTCTAATTAGCACTTTGATCACCCTGCGACACAAAGTGTGCCAGAGTTCAGGAAGCAGCCACACACAGTCGCATCCTGATACAGCTTCTAGTCTCACGCATGCAGCAGAGTTGGTAAGAATGAGAACGGCACATTCTGTCTGCTGAGTGGTAGAAACAGTAAGTCATCATCATCATGCTGTTGGTCGGAATGCGACAAAGACTGCTTTTATTTCTTAACCGCCGCTATTTTGTGCGGTTGTGCATTTCATAAAAGCTGCTTGCAAAGTGTTGAAGTGCTGTTGGCTTTTGCAAGTTACTAGCAGCACTCTCTCAGGGAGCAAATAGAGGTTTCACACCGGCAAGAACACGTCAAGACAGGTGCAAACTATTTGTCCCTGCAGTGGCTGGTCGGGAGATGTTGGGAGTTCCATTCATCACCGCCCTTAATGCTGCCTCGGAAGCATGGTTTTCTGTTAGGGTTTGCTCCCTTAGCCTTTGGTTCTATCAAGTACCAGTACACCACAAGGCAGTGGTTTATAACTTTGCAAGGCAGGGGCGTCAAACTCCCTGAGGTATTTTAGCAGGTAGGTACTGCAATACCCGCATACCAGAAACAGTAAGTAGCATACGGAAATAAGGCGTTCGTTCAGGCAACCAGGGCGCTAAGAGTGAGCACATCCCAGACGTCCTCACGCCATGGCACGGTAACAAGCATTGCCCTTCAACGGCTGTAGGGTATTTCCAACCAGTTACCCCCGCAGAACTGTCTATAGAACAAGTGGCAGATGGCTGGCCAATTAGATAGGAAATTCATTTAACTATTTTCTTAACCCAGCGATCTGCCACTTCATGTACTTTTCTATCATAGCCTGCTGTGATTGGAGTTCCAAATACCCCATTCTAAATTATATCTCTCAGTAAAATACATATATACTATTGTGTAAGGAATAGCTGTGAAAGTCACGATGGCAGTTCTTTATAATAGAGCGACTGTATGCTTACACCATAGCTGACTGTTCTACATATGACTAACTGTATATCAGTGTATATTAATATTATATAACGCGCTATACCCGCGGTGTTGGACATGCCTTCCTCTGTGTTACCGTGTCTACTGCTGTACTATAACCACTATTTACTACTCTCATACTAAGGTCGATTCTCGAGTGGCTCGTCAAACAGGCAGTCTGCGCTGACACAATCAGGTCACCTTCACTCCACCTCCGCTTTAGTGCTGTAATGTAGACACGCACCCAGTTCCGACCACGAATTTTCTTTCCCTAAAGATGTAGTGCTAGGCATATTGCGACCACTTCATGCTCATCGAACCCACTCATGCATCTTGTCTCATTATGTACTATAATGACGCTGCACATTAGCTTTTGCCGGGGGAGATACCCGGCCTTATTCCTGAATGGGCGACACTAGAACAAACAGAAAACACGTCGGATCTAATCGTTAATTAGCCGTACAGCTCATCATACACGAGAATTGCCAGGCACCATCACACCGTCTCACCGTCACGCCGCTATGCCGTCACGCCATCACACCGTCACGCCATCACGCCATCACACCATCACACCATCACGCCATCACGCCGTCACGCCATCACACTGTCACACTGTCACACCGTCACGCCGTAACGCCGTCACGTCGTCACGCCGTCACGCCGTCACGCCATCACGCCTTCACACCGTCACCCCGTCACCCCGTCACTCAGTCACACCGTCACATCGTCACACCATCGCACCGTCACACCGTCACACTGTCACACCGTCACGCCGTAACGCCGTCACGTCATCACGCCGTCACACCATCATGCCTTCACACCATCACCCCGTCACCCCGCCACACCATCACACCATCGCTACATCAGATCACTTATCACATTGGGGGTTGATGTCGTACTGTGGTGCCACTACCCATAATTCCCTGAGACGCCCCCTATCCGCATCCCTCTGAACTGCATGCTGCGAGTTACTCAGCTCCTGGACAGCACTGATGAATCAAACCTCCCCCCCACCTTACATTCCTTGCAGCAACTTAGTGCAGTTGATTAGTGAAGACGTGTACTGCCGAACACCCGATGATAATTATATTATGCACTAATTAAATACAAAGTAACCATATACCTGTATCTAAAACCTTAACTCGTAATTGTGTGTCATCTACACCACAACAATTTCAATTTCCACCACTGTGTAATTTGCAGTGTCATCAAAGGCCAGTTGCTCTCATACCATGTCTATGCAGTGTGGGAGCTCAAAAATCCCTTGGGTCGGTAAAAGTGTAGATTCAGGTTTTCTATCAAACGATTATTTAATGGTAAAAACAAGTCTATTCTGACTTATCCATGATAGGCAGGAAACATCTTCAAGAATATTTCAAGAAGAAAAACAGCTACTAAACAAATATAAGTGAAGACTGGCACGCACCTGTCATCGACGCTGTGGCCGTCGGCGGTGATGCAGGTGAGGTCGCGGTGCCGCTGTCCCAAAACGCCGACAAAGTCCCGCAGGCGCCGCTGCTTCTTGGCGTCCACGTGCTGGCAGGGTCGCCAGGTGCCCACCTTGTAGCGGTGCGCGCCCGGCCCCCGGCAGCCGGAGGCGCGCGACTGGCACCGGCGCGACTGCGACAGCGCGACGCACGCGCGCCCACCGCCCGCCGGAAGTGCCAGGACCGACCGGAAGCGCGTCTCGTTTGTCATCCAGCAGGAGTCACAGGCGCTCCAGGCGCCGTAGTCGGAGAGGATGCAGTCGACGGGGCAGGACAGGCGGCAGATTCGCTCTATGGGGGGACGCGGCTCGAAGTGCTGGCAGATGTAGGTGGGGGCGGGTGCGGCGCCGCACCGCGTCGCGCACGTCACGTTCCGGTGCTGCACGCCGTACTCGTAGTCGCACGCGCGGAGCGGCCCGTGGCGCGGTCGACATGTCGACCAACGTGCGCTGCGCCACAGGAAGTGGTAGCGGTGGAAGGCGCAGATGTGGAAGCACCTCTGGGTTGTCGGCGGCTTGGTGTGCGGGCTGCAGTTACTCTCCAGCGTCGCCCAGCCGGTCACGTGGGCGCACCACACGTCACGTGACTGCACGCCGCCTTCGCCGCAGGTGTGGTGCTGGCACGCCATCCAGGCACCTGGAGGAGGGAGGAGGAAGGAGGAGGAGTTTGTCAGCAAGGGTCATAATATGGAGTTGGTGACACACAGCCAGACAACTGTGAAGCTCAATAGAATATACAGTATGTGTCCTAAGTCAAATTGCTTATTCCGCAAATAAAATGTTAGCATGAGTGTCACTAGAGGGTACCTACATTAGCATACGCTGTATATTAACATGCAACACCAAGTGTGTGATATAATAAAATAGACATATCACAACTTGGGTCGATATTTTGAAAACAAAAAATAATTCTGCGAATAATCCCAGTCATCAGGCTTCAGCACTGGTCCTTCGGTCTTAGTATATGGGAATGATAACATACAAGTTAAAGGCAAAGTGGCCGGTGGAAGACGATATCAATAGCTGCAATAATTTTCTTGGTTGTCCAATTACATGTAATAAGTTAATATGTTACGTGAGCAATAATCAGTCAGTACTTGTGGATAGTGCATGCAGTTTATATATACACCATGGTACGGTATTTAGCTTCAGTTCTTCAGGTCATAGATACAATAAGTGATACTGAATCGAATGTTTGCACGTTGCCATTGCATAGTATACATGCAATGATAAATAAGAAATACATATAACGAAATAAATCGATCAATAATACATAAAAATGGAAAAACACCAGAGGAGTCGAACTCCAGACCTATGCAGTCAGTAAAGGGGCTGTCACATTAGGGTTTTTTGTGGGAGCGTATGGCGGCGTAAGCGCGTTACGTCATATACGTCGGCATACGCCGTATATGCTACTCATACGCTACGCATACGCTACTCATACGCCGCCAGATGCCGCCAGATGCCGGCGTATGTGAAGCGTATGAGGCATACGCCGCCATATGCTTTCATAAATCCGTCCGTCCAAATTTGTTGGTGCATGCTAAAAAAAAAACGACCTATGAGGGCATATGGCCCATACTGTCCAAAAATATCACAGCACGCTCCCATACGCTCCCATACGCTCCTCATACGCTCCTCGTACGCTCCTCGTAGGTTCCACATACGCTCAAAACCACCCGAAAGGTCACCAAATGTCATCATAGGCCGGCACGCGCAGGACCTACGTAGGTTTTCAATACGCTCCCGCCATACGCCGTAATGTGACAGGGCCTTTAAACCACCACAACCACCATGAACCACACAGTCAGTAAAACCACAACCACCATGACCCACACAGTCAGTAAAACCACCCCCACCATGACCCACACAGTCAGTAAAACCACCACCACCATGATCCACACAGTCAGTAAAACCACCACCACCATGACCCACACAGTCAGTAAAACCACCACCACCATGACCCACACAGTCAGTAAAACCACCACCACCATGACCCACACAGTCAGTAAAACCACCACCACCATGACCCACACAGTCAGTAAAACCACCACCACAATGACCCACACAGTCAGTAAAACCACAACCACCATGACCCACACAGTCAGTAAAACCACCACCACAATGACCCACACAGTCAGTAAAACCACAACCACCATGATCCACACAGTCAGTAAAACCACCACCACCCTGACCCACACAGTCAGTTAAACCACCACCATGACCCACACAGTCAGTAAAACCACCACCACCATGACCCACACAGTCAGTAAAACCACAACCACCATGACGCACAGTCAGTAAAACCACCACCACCATGACCCACACAGTCAGTGAAACCACCACCACCATGACCCACACAGTCAGTAAAACCCCCACCACCATGACCCACACAGTCAGTAAAACCACCACCACCGTGACCCACACAGTCAGTACAAACAGCACCACCATGACCCACACAGTCAGTAAAACTACCACCACCATGACCCACACAGTCAGTAAAACCACCACCACCACAACCCACACAATCAGTAAAACCACCACCACCATGACCCACACAGTCAGTAAAACCACCACCACCACGACCCACACAGTCAGTAAAACCACCACCACCACAACCCACACAGTCAGTAAAACCACCACCACCATGACCCACACAGTCAGTAAAACCACCACCACCATGACCCACACAGTCAGTAAAACCACCACCACAATGACCCACACAGTCAGTAAAACCACAACCACCACAACCCACACAATCAGTAAAACCACCACCACCATGACCCACACAGTCAGTAAACCCACCACCACCATGACCCACACAGTCAGTAAAACCACAACCACCATGACCCACACAGTCAGTACAAACAGCACCACCATGACCCACACAGTCAGTAAAACTACCACCACCATGGCCCACACAGTCAGTAAAACCACCACCACCATGACCCACACAGTCAGTAAAACCACCACCACCATGACCCACACAGTCAGTAAAACCACCACCACCATGACCCACACAGTCAGTAAAACCACCACCACCATGACCCACACAGTCAGTAAAACCACCACCACAATGACCCACACAGTCAGTAAAACCACAACCACCATGACCCACACAGTCAGTAAAACCACCACCACAATGACCCACACAGTCAGTAAAACCACAACCACCATGATCCACACAGTCAGTAAAACCACCACCACCCTGACCCACACAGTCAGTTAAACCACCACCATGACCCACACAGTCAGTAAAACCACCACCACCATGACCCACACAGTCAGTAAAACCACAACCACCATGACGCACAGTCAGTAAAACCACCACCACCATGACCCACACAGTCAGTAAAACCACAACCACCATGACCCACACAATCAGTAAAACCACCACCACCATGACCCACACAGTCAGTAAAACCACAACCACCATGAACCACACAGTAAGTAAAACAACCACCACCATGATCCACACAGACAGTAAAACCACCACCACCATGACCCACACAGTCAGTAAAACCACCACCACAATGACCCACACAGTCAGTAAAACCACAACCACCATGAACCACACAGTCAGTAAAACCACCACCACCATGATCCACACAGTCAGTAAAACCACAACCACCACAACCCACACAATCAGTAAAACCACCACCACCATGACCCACACAGTCAGTAAAACCACCACCACCACAACCCACACAGTCAGTAAAACCACCACCATGAACCACACAGTCAGTAAAACCACCACCACCACGACCCACACAGTCAGTAAAACCACCACCCCCATGACCCACACAGTCAGTACAAACAGCACCACCATGACCCACGCAACCACTAAAATGACCAGTGCCTGGTGAGGGGTGTTTGTATTGAGGGTAGCGCCTTCTGGTGGCTTACTGATGAACTATGGGTCATGCTCAGGGGTACCAGATCTGGACACTGAGGGGTGGCAGGTCGCCATTGCAATCCTCACGGCGATTATTCTGGTGTTGGCAGCATTAACAGCTAGTCTGGCGGCTCCATGACCGCCAGCACACGTCAGTCATATAAGTCACCAGACCGGGTCTTCTATCTGCAAGTGAGCAAGGGCACATGACCTGCTTTGTCCAGCAGGATCCATTAAAATTAGAACACCAACACTTTTTCGGCTTTGTGTCACACTGCTGACCAAGATATCGGTCACAGAACATTCAATCCCGAAACACATGATCCTCATATTAACAAGCCTGGAACACTTTCTCTTTGTTATGGGGTTAGCTCTATACAGCTGGTCCGGTGGCAAGACATCTTCACCTGGGGTTTCGATTGGATATAATTCTGATACATATCTTCCTTTTGTGTACGATCTGTAACCATATCTAAACCTTTGTGTAATTTGAATTGTTAAGTTCGGAGCTGACAGGGTTAAATTCAATTTCTGTATCATACTTTGTTTGCGTGATCTATAGATATGGCAGGAGACTAACAATCAACCAATACAGTTTGAATGCCGTTCGGGTTAATTTGAACTTCATCCATTTTAATGTGGGGTTTTCAGGGCAGTGGATCATTGAATCGGTATTATAATTAATTAATGAATACGGTAATAGCCATCGGGTAATAAATGACAAAGACACTTTGACTCAAAGCACAGATAAAAGTCACACGCTGTGCGTGTAATGAATTAACTTGGAAGCTGTTAAAATCATTATTTGCAATGCCTATCGTAGTGGGTTCACTTCGCTTCCCAGGTGAAATGCTACATAGACAGGTAGGTGCAGTGCGGGGAGAGGTGCACCCAGCTCCCCAGGTGAAATGCCACATACACATATAGGTGTAGTGTAATGTGGTGCACTCAGCTCTCCAGGTGAAATGCCACATACACAGGTAGGTGTACTGTAGTGAGGTGCACCCAGCTGCCCAGGTGAAATACCACATACACATGTAGGTGTAGTGTAGTGAGGTGCGCTCAGCTCCCAAGGTGAAATGCCATACATAGGTAGGTGTGGTGTAGTAAAGTGTACTCAGCTCCCAAGGTAAAATGCCACATACACAGGTAGGTGTATTGTAGTGAGGTGTACTCACCTCCCCAGGTGACGTGCCACATACACATGTAGGTGTAGTGTAGTGAGGTGCACTCAGCTCCCAAGGTAAAATGCCACATACACAGGTAGGTGCAGTCTAGTGAGGTGCACTCAGCTCCCCAGGAGAAATCCCACATACACAGGTAGGTGTAGTGTAGTGAGGTGTACTCACCTCGCCAGGTGACATGCCACATATACAGGTAGGTGTAGTGTAGTGAGGTGCACTCAGCTCCCCAGGTAACATGCCACATACACAGGTAGGTGCAGTGTAGTGAGGTGCACTCAGCTCCTCAGGTGAAATGCCACATACACAGGTCGGTGCATGTAGTGAGGTACACTAAGCTCCCCAGATGAAATGCCACATACACAGGTAGGTGTAGTGTAGTGAGCTGGCCGCATATTCACTGTGTTTGTTCATACCTGATTTGCAATTTGTATCAGCTGAATGGGGTTTTAAATCATAGCACCTTCCAGTCATGTCAAGACAGTACGTAGCGACCTCTGACAGTGCGCACTCATAGCGACTGCATAGTGGTGTCATTCTGCCGGCACAATGATCCGGTATCCCTTTAATTAGGTTTAATATGAGAACCTCTCTCACCCTGATTTTATAAGCAAACTTATTTGAAGTATAGCTAAAGGGGCCACAACATAAGCAAACAACTCGACTTATTTACAATTAGTATGGTCAAATATCACTAGTCATAATATGCATAACTTGAAATGTCTACATCTCCAGAAGGTATTTACGGCCCAACCACTGACTGAAGGTACATGGGTCAATACTTAGTAGGCCTATCATTTAGCACTAATGACTGTACTTAGCAGAGGCGCATAGCATACTAGGAAAATAGTCCAAAGCCTACTCTCATATAGAGTAAATATAAAAGTTTTCAGTAAGCTTTATAACCTACATAAATCAACCTTTCCATTCCTTGTCTGATCTCAAAGACCTACTAATAATAGTCATGGGATTGTGATAGTATAATGATGTTGGGCTGTTCAATCCCTGCATACTGGGTTCAAACTCAAGTAGCCCGTTCTCAACGTGATCTTTCACAAATGTACATAACATAGTAATGTGGCCAGATCTATTAAGCAAAGCAAAGCAAACACGCAACCAGTTCCATATTATTTCGAAAATGGCATGACAATGTCCGTTTACATCTTTTATATTATTTTCATTCCACACATTTCGTACGCAAGACGGTCATAATATAATTGGCTACGCTCATTCTTCGATTCACACTGTGCTTGATATTCATGAATCAATTTACGCGAATAGTAGGCCTACATCCAGCTGGGATTCTGGACAGTGTACCGTCGGCTATACTGGCTGTATTCTGAAACCTTCTCAACACTGAAGCTATGCATCACCAAAGTCGCCAGTGAGCGACATCGCATGCTTCCTCTATAACGTGACAGCGGCCAGTGGGGGGGGGGGGGCGCTGTCAAATTGTTACTGTTGCAACACTGCCGCTGTTATTCAGGTGAAAACATGCTCGGTGAGAAAAGGGGGGGGGGGAATCTCTAACTAACTTTTTGCGCTTTCTTCCTTGTAAGACAACATCGGGTCATACACCAATTCCACACAATGGAATAGAGAAACAACAAATGAACAAATACATGAATAAAAAGCGGCGTCACGTGGTTATGCGAAACCCGCGCTTCCTGCGCGCTGTGAAGCGGTTTGATAAATAACTAGGTCTGCGATAACAGAGGGAGGAGTTTGTGTTGTCGCTGAGATAACAGGATGATCAGTGCCCGCTGCGGCGTGCACCCGTCTCCTCTGTCGGCATCACCTTTGATATGTTGCCTCGCCCGTGCCTCCTCCTCTTGTTCACCTCCTTCTTTTTCTTCTTCTTCTTCTTCTTCTTCTTCTTATTCCTGCTGCTTTTCCAACTTTCACAGTGCCACCCCCCACCGACTGCTCCCCCTTACTCCCCCTCACAACCTCACACCTCTGACGGTTATTTACAGTAACATCACAAAGATGAGGCATATGTCCTCTACACCTTCTCACGGCCACACCCAGCCACCCGCCCCTTCCCTTCTGCCTCCTTCCATCTCCTCCTCCCTGCTCCTCCGTACTCCTCCCTGATACTGCCTCCTCCTCCCTGATACTGCCTCCTCCTGCCTGCTCCTCCCTACTCCTCCCTGATACTGCCTCATCCTCCCTGCTCCTCCCTACTCCTCCCCGATACTGCCTCCTCCTGCCTGCTCCTCCCTACTCCTCCCTGATACTGCCTGCTCCTGCCTGCTCCTACCTGCTCCTCCCTGATACTGCCTCATCCTCCCTGCTCCTCCCTACTCCTCCCTGATACTGCCTCCTCCTGCCTGTTCCTCCCTACTCCTCCCTGATACTGCCTCCTCCTCCCTGCTCCTCCCTACTCCTCCCTGATACTGCATCCTCCTCCCTGCTCCTCCCTACTCCTCCCTAATACTGCCTCCTCCTACCTGCTCCTCCCTGCTCCTCCCTACTCCTCCCTGATACTGCCTCCTCCTCTCTGCTCCTCCCTACTCCTCCCTAATACTGCCTGCTCCTGCCTGCTCCTGCCTGCTCCTCCCTGCTCCTCCCTACTCCTCCCTGATACTGCCTCCTCCTCCCTGCTCCTCCCTACTCCTCCCTGATACTGCCTACTCCTGCCTGCTCCTACCTGCTCCTCCCTGCTCCCTCCTCTTCCCCGTCCCTCCTCCTCCCCCTCCCTCCTCCTCCCTCCCTCACCTCCCCATTCTCTTCCCCCAACCCATGCTCTTAGTCCCCTACCCGCTCTCCCCACACTACACAGCCATGACATCCAGATTCATCTTCCCGTCCGCCTTCGCCCCCCACTTGCCCCCTCCCCAACCCCCCATCGCCCCCTCCCTCTGCACCCTCCGCCACCCTCCGCTACTCTCCTACACCCTCCTCTACCTCCCCCACCCTCCACCACCCACCTCCGATACCCACCATCTCCCACCGTCACCTAGCCTCCCCCACCCTCCACCATCATCCCCTACCCTTCGCCTCCCTGCCTCCCTGCCCACCCCTCTCCCTTCCCCATCCCCTCCCACCATCCCCCATCTTCTCCCCACCCACCCCTCTCCCTGCCCCATCCCCTCCCACCATCCCCCATCTTCCACCCATCCACCCCTCTCCCTGCCCCATCCCCTCCCACCATCCCCCATCTTCCACCCACCCACCCCTCTCCCAGCCCCATCCCCTCCCACCATCCCCCATCTTCCACCCACCCACCCCTCTCGCTGCCCCACCTGTACTCACACAGCCATACGTGCATCCTATCCCGACTTGCTTTATCCGCGTCCACCTCCCCCTCCACTTTCAGCTGTCCCCCCGTCCACCTCCCAGTTCTCCCCCCTCCCCTCCCCCTCTCCTACCCCTCCTCACCCCTCACATACCTGTCCGTCATACCGAGGCCTATTTGCTTCCCGACACCCACTCCCCGCAACCCGCCCCTTCCCGTTCTGTCTGCGACCCGCTCAGATCTCCCGCCAGGCTGAGGCTCTCGCGTGGAGACCACGTGGGCGTGCCCCAGTGCCCATGACCCGGATCAAAGACTGCCCCTGGCGGTGACCTCTATTACAATGTCGGCCTCGTCTTGGCGGGTCGGACCATGTCATCTGAGAAGAAAATGGCCGCCGCCTTCGCCTTCCCCAAGGAAACAAAATGGCTGCCCCTCCCCATGCCCTAAGTAAACAAAATGGATGCCGTTGGCGCGCTTCTAGAAAAGGGTGAAAGGCTAACGTGGTGGGGATATATTTCGATGACAGTGACTATAATTATGGATATGACGTCAGAGAGCGCATGGGTGTGTGACCTATATAGGCATACATCCCCTAAATTAGAATCAGAGGGCAAACCATTTGTGTTTGTTCACAGATAGCAAGTACATACAATGTATGCATTCATGTCTACACATATATCTTGTGCTTAGCAATTTCCAAAAGTGAAATAAAAGGCTTACAGTCAAAATTATTGGACAATGCAAATATTAATATTAAAAAATAACATGAGAGCCGCATGATCTGATGAGAGAACCAATTGTTCCAAACGAAAGGACTCAGTCAGATTGATGTGAACTATTCGGTTTCGCCCTTCTCTCAAATGAGTAACCCTTAATATTAAAAAATAACATGAGAGCCGCATGATCTGATGAGAGAACCAATTGTTCCAAACGAAAGGACTCAGTCAGATTGATGTGAACTATTCGGTTTAGCCCTTCTCTCAAATGAGTAACCCTTAGGTCTGTATTTCGGTTTTATTTCATACATACATCCTACCTAATTGCACATGCCCTGGCCTGCATCAATCTAAACAGCTGTGGACGGTCAATATGAAAGACTGACCCTAATAGTCACAGGTTGACTACAGCAACCCTCAGCCTCAATCGTCTCTGAGTAACTAACAGGCATGAGGTGGTCTCAAGGTACACACTCCATGACGAGTCCAATTTAATCCTGATAAATGTTATGTAGGTCCTGCTAGTGCTTCTTTAAACCTTCAGTTTGACCTCAGTGAAAGCACCAACCTTCACATACCTGGTGCGCCCTACCCAGCGTTCCTTGCGGCCTGTCACGTGTCCTCACGGTTAGAGCGCCACGATGCACTCTTTAGATACTTTCTGGCGCGCGCATGCGCGACCTCACACACTGAGTGCCATTGAGTGTGGCGGAGCCCCTTTCTGAGGCGATGCCGAGTCCCCAGGGAAGCCACATTGTCCGGCTCTGACTGCTGCACAGGTACACTCAGCCCCCGATAATTCGACCACATTTTATCCGGATATCTCACTACCTGATCAGAACCTCTACGGAACGGATTTCACACATTCGGTTGACGGCGCTTATCCATATTTTGGAGCGAAATAATAGGTGGCACAAAATGGTCAAAATGCATGTAAAATATAGAGCATAATCAGAAGAAAAGTGGCGGATTCTAATTGGAATATGCGGGGTAAACCCAACTCGTACGAACTTACTGTCTAGTATAGGGGCAAACACGTGGGTTGTAGATGCACCATAGGAGACGTGAGGTCAGTGAGGTCTGAGCAGAGTGACGACTGTGGGGAGGTGGTTATATGCAGCGTGAATCAGAGAAAGGTTTGAATAGACCACGGAGGGGGGTAGTACTAGTAGGGTGTGAATGTCTGAGTATGCAAGTGTTTGTGAGTACTCAGTGACACGGTCTGTTAAAGGCGTGAGAAGGGGGTCTGCGTGCGGGAGTGTGAGGAGGGGGTTGGAAGGGTGGGTGAGCTACCGGTGTGTCTCTCGTAATGGTGTGTGTGAGGGTGAGATATGTGTGGTGCGGTCACGTGGTGCCATGTGCCATGTGTATGCGATCCATGTGTGTACACAGGTTGTTCTATCAGGTTGCTTGAGGGTGAGGTGTGTAGCATGCTTCATGTAGTGTGTATGTGTGTGGAGTATGTGTCAGTGCGCTATGTGTGTGGGAGTGTGTGTGGTGTGTGTGCAGGTTGCTCTATCAGGTTATGTGAGGGTGAGGTGTGTAGCATGCTTCATGTAGTGTGTATGTGTGTGGAGTATGTGTCAGGGCGCTATGTGTGTGACAGTGTGTGTGGTGTGTGCGCAGGTTGCTCTATCAGGTTCTGTGAGGGTGAGGTGTGTAGCATGATTTGTGTAGTGTGTATGTGTGTGGAGTATGTGTCAGGGCGCTATGTGTGTGACAGTGTGTGTGGTGTGTGCGCAGGTTGCTCTATCAGGTTCTGTGAGGGTGAGGTGTGTAGCATGATTCGTGTAGTGTGTATGTGTGTGGAGTATGTGTCAGGGCACTATGTGTGTGACTGCGTGTGTGGTGTGTGCGCAGGTTGCTCTATCAGGTTCTGTGAGGGTGAGGTGTGTAGCATGATTCGTGTAGTGTGTATGTGTGTGGAGTATGTGTCAGGGCGCTATGTGTGTGACTGCGTGTGTGGTGTGTGTGCAGCTTGCTCTATCGGGTTCTGTGAGGGTGAGGTGTGTAGCATGCTTCATGTAGTGTGTATGTGTGTGGAGTATGTGTCAGGGCGCTATGTGTGTGACAGTGTGTGTGGTGTGTGTGCAGGTTGCTCTATCAGGTTCTGTGAGGGTGAGGTGTGTAGCATGATTTGTGTAGTGTGTATGTGTGTGGAGTATGTGTCAGGGCGCTATGTGTGTGACAGTGTGTGTGGTGTGTGCGCAGGTTGCTCTATCAGGTTCTGTGAGGGTGAGGTGTGTAGCAGGCTTTGTGTAGTGTGTCTGTGTGTATGTGTGTATGTATGTATGTGTGTGGAGTATGTGTCAGGGTTGCTATCTGTGGTGTGTTCCCATGGAGGGTTACCTAGGTGCGGCGGTTGGCGTTTTACATCCTATGGAATGTGAAGAGGAGGTGGTGTAAAAGGGAAGCCTGTAACGGTCCTTAAGATAGTGTGTCGTTAAAGGAATATGAGCTGAGATACAGCAAATACTGCATACTTTATTGTCAAACACGAAGAGTGGTGGAAAAGGTTGCCTGGATATTGGATGATAAGATCGGCAGAGTCTAGACATATGATCGTATTTGTCCACAGAGATCAGAGTGGCGGGTGAGTAGTTGACAAAGCGGTGCCTCGGGTGAAGCAGTTCGAGTGTATGTTAGTGAACGTTCACTCAGGGCTTGTCTAAGAATATACAATATAGTTCATCGGAATTATTCTGCTGAAGACAACGCTGGAGATGGCGGTCACCGTGCCGGTTCCATCGGAACTTCCTGGTGGTTCATGGATACTGCTTGCAATTGTCGAGTAATGAACCGTGCATATAAACCAATAATAATCATAACCCAGCAGGTCTAAGGCTCTTAGCTGTGAACCATCACTAAATCAAAGTCACGCCCGGCATTAACAATCCAGCCTCATTCCCATATATCTCCAGCCACCCTTCCAATAGTCCCCCCCCCACACACACACAAGCAACCCCCACCATCCTTGCCTCCCTCCGCTCCGTCACCTTGACCATGTTTGTGAATAAGATGCGGCAGTGAGCTGTGATCAGCCCACCAGGCGGCGCTGCAAGCGCTAACAAAAGGCTCACCAGGGGGCTCTGTGGGCAGCGCACATTCCTAGAGGGGGCGCCACAGGCGAATGCAGCCTCGGAGAAAATAGGATTAGACACAGGCCTGAGACAAGTCGGGCGTAGAACTGTGACAGCGTGTGAAAGTTTGAATAATCAATAGGTACATGAGCGTGGGTTAGTGTGATAAACCAAGGCGACAGATGCGGGCAGTGGGTGGTGGGTGGTGGCAGGTGGGAGGGAGGCTGGGATTAGCTGCGGGGTGTGGACAGCTAACTGGTACCACTCAGTGGTGGAGTGGCATGCTTTAAGTGTCTTTCAGCTCGCTCGATATCTAAATGGAACCGTGAGGTGTGAAGAGAAGCGTAGTGATTCATGTTATCTATTCACTTCAACACAACTGACTAAACAACAGAAGGAAGAGGCGCTCAAAGGCACAGGCCGCCTCTGTATGGCTGCGACTGGCTGAGAGGTAGTGCGGGATGGCCAAATGCTTCTATCAGTGCCACTATCAAAGGCACAGGCCGCCTCTGTAGGGCTGCGACTGGCTGAGAGGTAGTGCGGGATGGCCAAATGCTTCTATCAGTTCCACTATCAAAGGCACAGGCATCCTCTGTAGGGCTGCGAATGGCTGAGAGGTAGTGCAGGGTGGCTGAACGCTTCTATCAGTGCCACCATCAAAGGCACAGGCAGCCTCTGTAGGGCTGCGACTGGCTGAGAGGTAGTGTGGGGTGGCCAAACGTTTCTATCAGTGCCACTATCAAAGGCACAGGCCGCCCCTATAAGGCTGTCACTGGCTGAGAGATAGTGCGTAGTGGCTGCACGCTTCTATCAGTGCCACTATCAAAGGCACAGGCCGCCTCTGTAAGGATGCGACTGGCTGAGAGGTAGTGCGGGGTGGCTGAATGCTTGTATCAGTGCCACTATCAAAGGCACAGGCCGCCTCTGTAGGGCTGCGACTGGCTGAAAGGTAGTGCGGGGTGCCGAAAATGCTTCTATCAATGCCAGTATCAACGGCACATGCCACCTCTGTAGGGTTGCAACTGGCTGAGAAGTAGTGCGGGGTGGCTAACCGCTTCTATCAGTGCCACTATCAAAGGCACAGGCTGCCTCTGTAGGGCTGTGTCTGGCTGAGAGGTCGCGGGATGGCGGAATGCTTCTATCAGTGCCACTATCACAAGGATGCTATAGAGCACATCATGCCTGGATGGAGCATCAGCTTCCGGTTCCGGTTGAGCAGTTCCTGTCACAGTGCTCAATGAGGGTGCTGGCCTATTTCCACGGCGCGCGCACTCATGTCTGTCTGTCCTTATCTGTCAGTTTGGGCTGGACCTTCTTTAGCCAGTACAGAATCAGACGGCCACACATGCTATGTCCCTGGCCAGCCTTAGGCCTCCGGTCGACACAACAGTACTTATACTTAATACTTCGTTATTCCTACACCTTTATTCTCTGTATAATGGCAATTATGTGGTTGTAAACAAAGACACAATTCCCATCAATACTTGACCTGCCATTAACATGTATTCAAATCAGCCTTACATGATATTGTAGGGTTATAACAGACTCTATATATTCACATAACAGACTATCTATTCACATAACACCTGATGTAGTTCCGGAGTCACAGTGTGGCTTCAGAGGTAACCGGAGCACCGTGGATATGATATTTTGTCTCCGACAGCTACAAGAAAAGTGCATTGAGCAGGACCGACCACTGTATATAGTATTTGTCAATTTCACTAAGGCATTTGATACAGTCAGGAGGACCGGGCCATGGCAGCTACTGAGGAAGTATGGATTCCCAGAGAAGTTCACAACTATGATCGAGGCTCGACATACAGGAATGATGGTGAACGGTAGTGTTGGAGGGGAAGTCTCGGAATCGTTCGGGGTTACCAATGGGGTCAAGCAAGGTTGTGTACTGGCCCCCACGCTCTTCTCCATCTTCCTATCAGCAATGCTCGACGAGGCTTTCCAAGACATGGGGGATGGCATCTATATACAGTTCAGACAGAGCGCTGTCCTATTCAATGTCACACACTTCAGAGTGAAGACCAAGACTACGCAGATACTGGTGAGAGAGCTGCTATTCGCAGATGACAATGCACTGGTTGCCTACTCTGCTGAAGAGATCCAGAAAATAGTGGATGCTTTCTCCGATGCATCAAAGAAGTTTGGCCTGAAGATTAACATCAAGAAGACGGAGGTGCTGTACAAACCCAACTCTACAAGAACCCGAGAGGAGCAGATCATGGTTGACGGATGGACGCATTGATGCTGAAATACAGAGGAGGATGGCCAAGGCTAGCGCATCTTTCAGCCGACTACGCCAGAGACTCTGGAACAACCACCATGTGTCCATTCGGGTCAAAGGCAAGATCTACCGTGCAATCATGCTATTCACCCTACTATACGGAGCCGAGTGTACAGATGACAGGTGAAAAAGCTGCATGCCTTCATGATGCGACATCTGCATTCAATCATGAGGCTATCCTGGAAGGACAAAGTGACAAATAAGGAAATACTCGAATGGACGGAGCTGCCCTCTATGGAAGATCTCCTGATCAAAAAGAATCTCCGGTGGACTGGACACCTCCTGAGGATGTCATCAGACAGGCTACCAAAGCAGATCCTCTATTCTCACCTGTCTTCTGGTTACAGAAAGAGAGGGTGCCCTCGTCTCCGGTTCAAGGATACCATCAAGAGAAACCTTAAGCAGAGAGACATTAAGACCGACTCATGGATCCAACTCTCACAGCAGAGAGCTAAATGGAGAGTGGCAGTCAAGTAATGAAAGCAGTCTTTGTCGCATCATGACCGACAGCATGATGATGATGAGGGGTTATAGTTCCTTCTGCTACCACGGTGGCGCCACTTCAGAGTATCAATTAAAGCATATTACCGGCACTGCTGGTGGAATATATCCTAATTAATGGCGATAGTGGGTGATCTCTATTAAATGACGTAACCCTACCCTGGCATCACGTGATACCATATACCAACATATTCAGTTTGCTGGAATATTCTGGCCTACAGTGACCTTCGCCGTCCTAACAGGCAGCTCACCTTGACCACTCTGCAGTAGAAGCCATGCCGCAACGGTTGGACCACCCACACACCCTGACCAGGTCTTCTCAACATTGAACTGTGAACTTTGACCTGATTATCGGACCTCATGTCGTAATGTAACCTAACTACTCTTCAAATACCCACCATGAAGTTACATATATAATGTACATGTATTATGTATAATGTGTATATATATAACTAAATAAACACATGCATATGTAAATATGCCAATATACACATGTAAATAATACACATGCATGTATATACCATATGTATATATAGGTACAATATATATATATAATGTAATTTATGCATCATGCATATATGTACTAAATATGAATATGCATAATGTAAATACATCAAATCGATATTCTTATATATTTACTGCACATGTATGTGCATGTAGTAAATATGTATATGCATGTATAATATATATAATCATCATCATCATGCTGTCGGTCGCTATGCGACAAAGACTGCTTTCATTACTTGACTGCCGCTTTCAATGGTGTTTTGTGCGGTTGTACATTTGAAGTGCTGCTGGCTTTTGCAAGTTACCAGCGGCACTCTCTCGGGGAGCAAATAGAGGTTTCACACCGGCAAGAACATGTCAAGACAGGCGCAAAACTATTTGTCCCTGCAGTGGCTGGTCGGGAGATGTTGGGAGCTCCATACAACAACCGCCCTTAATGCTGCCACAGTGACATGGTTTTCTGTTTAGGGTTTGCTCCCTTAGCCTTCAGTTCTGTCAAGAACCTGTACCACAAGGCAGTGGTTTACAACTCTGCAAGGCAGGGGCATCAAACTCCCTGAGGTATTGCTATACCTGCAATACCTGCATACCAATTACATCACCCCACGATAAATAACCCATGGTAAGAGAGCCTTGTACCCGGTCGGTCATCCTGTCCTGGGTACATACATTAAGCAAGCATCCAATTTGACTCGGTCAGGGATTTACCCCATATCTGGGATATGACGCAGCTCTTCCTCAGGGGTCCAATCAAAAATATAAAATCCCTGAAAAACTAGGGGGCGGGACGTCCAGGCATGCTCCCCACCTGGATATTTGTGTAAACTTACAATTAAATTGGTGCACTCTGGCACATACTTGGACATATTTTGGCCGTAAAATTCCAACTGTTTTAAGACTTCCAAGACTAACAAATAATTAAAAGTGAATTTTCTTTAGTGGACAGGATAATATATATATGCTATACATAAGTCATATAGTGCACGTATGCATAATGCTTACACTGTACATACGTGCAATAAATATATATAGAGTTGGTCCAAATGAAGGGAATACTGTGTCTCTATGGTGATTCGAACCTAGATATCTTACCATTCTGGGGCTAGCATACTACCCATTTCGCAATATAGGTTCCCTGATGCAATGCCCCGATCCCAAGTCTACCTGTATGTGTCGTTCCTTGCCAATGAGGCCAGTGCAAACTACTGGTTACATATACGATACATATATATATAAATGATAATATGCATAATATGTACTATGTGTCTAATAAGTATGTGCTGAGCCGTAGTATTATGTCAATATGAATAAATCACCCAAGGTATGCGCTTTGCTCACGCCCATCTAGTGGTCCCTGTATTCTTGCAGGTAGTCAGCTGTATCTGCACCAGTTTCTGAAACCCATGTACGTATGTCCTGCTCTGAACTGGTTGATAGGAATTGTACTTATACATTCATATTGGTGATTGCTTGTAATAACTCTCATCAGCACCGAATTTGGGCCCGCGAAACTGGAGGTATCATGCAATTTACTTCCGAGAAATAAGACTGAATCAGTCGATTTAATCAACAGCTATGGGTAAGGCGCACACTCAGTCTGACTCCGATTGATCACACATAGTTTTTCCTCCCTTTTGGATGCGAACAAAGCTGCGATGTACGGAAGATGGCAGCATTGTAGGTGACAAACAAATTGGGCTTAAAATGGATGACGCCTGTTTTGAAATGCGACAACCCGTGTGGGAGATTCTGATGGCTGAGCTTGTTTTACAGCCGCGTTTTAGTCTCGCCATGCCGGTGAGGGCCGGTAATGGTGGGGTCGGAAATGTGAATTGATGTTCTCCTAAAAGCAACGCGATGCGATGTGTAAAGTGTGCGCACCACGTGATCACGTCTTTGAATGTGCAAAACGATGACGTATTCACGTTTCAACTGGCTCTCAAAGCACGGCCTGAATGCTGAACTGTGTGCAAAGCTTGTCAATTTCCTCATTCTTTGTCCACACATGGTTTCAAACTGAAATACATATTGACTTTAAATACCTTATACGTGACTAAAGTCATTAATGTAAAAAAAAATAGCCGGACAATGTGCATGTTGTTTGTGCTTTCAGATGATATACATTATCTAAGTGTGTGCGGATTGATTCATGTTCGAAAAGTGGAATCTGTGATTCGTATATCTGAACCCGATGACACATTAACTAATTCTAAATAGGCAACCTTATCTTTAGGAAGAAGTGGAATTCAGGAAGTTTGTGTCCCTGTGCAAAACTCTATTTAAGCGGATCGCACAATAACGTGTCATCGCACTTTCGACTTCATGTAAAAGACATAGTTCTATGAAATCTATCGCTTCAGTCACAAGAAAGACGCATAGCGTAATGGGAGCAGAGCGAAGCACCTTTCATTGAACTGTTCGCTAAATTAGATGGAAAGCGACTGCGCGACACTAAACAGTTACTTTCATAAAGCTGCCTCACATGTGTTTGCATTTGGCGACACCGGTGCGGTGCACCTGGCTGCTGGCTGCTACTCGGCCGTTTCCATCGTTACGTTGGTGCGCTTTGTGTGTCTTTCTAATTTGCTTTGTGTCCATTCATGGCTTTGTCGATTCTGCTTGAATCGTCTATAGTTTTGCCGGCCTCATGCACACATCAACACCTCCTGAGTTCACCCACCGAGCACAAACACAGAGTCCCCCCGGGCTGTACGCAACCCGCACACACAGCAGTAAAACACGAATGGTGCTACCGAACCGACTAACAGCACGTGTTTAAAAACGACGCGAAGAAGCGTAGTTGTGCTGAGTGCTTGCTTTTCAATTTTACATTGATACAGTGCCACAATTTTTCAATTTTACATTGATACAGTGCCACAATTTTAGAAGTGGATTTAAAATAAAGCTAGTTAGGAATCACTACACATCAATCGCATGCTACACATGTCGCAAATATGATACTACGTATTGTGAATGTTATTGATCAAACTGAACATGTTGCATATATGATACTCCGTATTTTCAATGTTATTTATCAAACTGAACATGTCACATATATGATACTCTGTATTTTGAATGTTATTTATCAAACTCAACATGGCACATATATGAGACTCTGTATTTTGAATGTTATTTATCAAACTGAACATGTCGCATATATAATACTCCATATTTTGAATGTTATTTATCAAACTGAACATGTCGCACATATGATACTCCGTATTTTGAATGTTATTTATCAAACTGAACTTGATAGATAATAATGTTGAACATCTGGAAATGGTGTAAATGACTGAAGTTAAAGCTGCATCGTCCAATGGAAGCAACTTTGTTGCAAAGGGTGGAATAAAAATACATGTTCTGACTCCGGACAGCAGTGACCTGACAGATTACCTGACAATCCAAGGGACGGCACGTTTCTACCATCCCATGTGTGGCTGAGACGCGGGGTGTGGGTCGTGGGTCGTGGGTCGTGGGTCATGGGGAGTGTGGCGTGTAGCATGGGGTTGTGGCGTGGGTCGTGGGTCGTGTGGCGTGGGTCGTGGGTCGTGGGTCGTGGGTCGTGGGGCGTGGGGCGTGGGCCGTGGGGTGTGGAGTGTGGGGCGTGGGGCGTGGGGCGTGGAGTGTGGGGCGTGGGGCGTGAGGTGTGGGACGTGGGGCGTGCATCTAACTGCCCCTTAGCCCGCTAGGGGTAGTCGGGACCCAGTCTGATGGGTGCGCAGGAGATGTGCGCACCCGGTGTAGATGCAGCGTTAGGAACACGGCACCAGGAGCAACCAATGCTTTCCGGGTCAGGGGGTAATGGGAAGAGGTGGAGGTGTGCTCTGGTTGGGTGTATGGTATAGTGAGTAGGATGGGTGTATGTGGATATTAGTTATAGGGTTAGCTGTGTCTGTGGTATTAGGTAGAGAGCAGGAGGTGTATGTGGGTATTAGTAGAGGGTAGAGTGTATGTGGGTATTACTTATAAGGGTAGGGTAAAAATATACGGATTTTCGGTTCGGAATTATATATTGGCAGAGAGCATTATTATCCTCGGGCAACGGAGTAGGGACCAAGGTTATGTAATAGAAAGGCGATGGGTGCCCCACTCACTGTGTGACATATTAGGCTATGTGAAATATATGTTAATACATAGTGCCCGAGATTATGACGAGATGTTCCTATATAAGAGACAGTTAATGTTTGGTGAAATGTTCCCTCTATGCACCAGTAAGGGTGCAAGTGGAGGAGAAGGACATTTTTAATATATATATTTATTGTAACTGTCTGCAACTATCTGTTACCACAGGGCCGATAGGAAAGCATACCAGCCATTCTGCATACATTATGTACACCACCTGCAGCTGGGGTGGGTGACCGCTGCCCATAACGGGGGGGGGGGGGGGGGGCGTCGCCTCCCAGGCTGTGGAGGGTGCCTGATTGGCTGGCTGTGGGAGGCCCAGTCAGCTGCACCCCTTTGCCCTACCTGACCACACAAGCCGCACTTTGATATTGATTATTCTAGACACTGCTCCAGACACACTGGGCAGGACACTCTACTCCTGACTCTTGAGTGAGACAAACTCTCTCTTGGGCAGGAACCCAGACACTCTCTCTGATGCTCCACCTTTTCATATATACAAACTGAGCTGTGTGCAACAACCATGGGACTCCGGTTCAATGGGATGTAGGCACTGATTCATAGACATACTAAAGAGGTAATGAGACTCTGTGTGGACAGAAGGTAAGGGATCAGGGTGATAGGTCACTAGTAGGTGAACAGGAGTTGATGCCAATAAAGCACAACTTCTTCACTGTCAATCTTGCATGACTTGTCTTCCCTTTCTTCCTTATGAGTTTGTTTGAGAGGGGCATCGGGTGTGAACTGACAGACAGTTGTCAGAACGCATCTGGGAAGAGTTTGTGGTATTATCTGGTGCTCTGACGGCCGGGCATCCAGTGATATTATAGTAGGGTGTGTTAGAGGGTATTAGAGGCTAAGGTGTGTGTCTGTGGGTATTAACTATATGATGAAGGTGTGTGTCTGTTGGTATGTTATGTATATTATGGGATATATTTGTGAGTATTAGCTATAGGGTAGGGTGTGTCTCTATGGGTAATATTTATGAGGTAGGACATGTATTTGTGGATATTAGTGGGAGCGTTAGGTGTGTTCTAGTATCATTAGAAGGTAGGATGTATGTTTCTGGATATTAGTGGCCAGGGTAAGGTGGGTCTGGTAGTATTAGAGGGTAGGTTGTGTTTGTGGGTATTAATTAGGGGGTAGAGTAGATTGTTTTGGTGAATGAGATAGAGAAGGGTTTCTGGATATAAGATGGTGGACATGTTATGCATGACTGTATGCATAGATGGTAGTGTGTGTTGACTCATTGCGTAACGGGGACCGGGCCTAGGATGGGCTATAACATAGTCTGAGGGACTTGTGAGACTACGGTACAAATAGAACGAGTTGTTAGAGGCATGACTCTGGTGGCTTTATTTGTACATGGATCACATGGCTTGGAGTAGGTGACTCGGTGGATAAGACCGAGGAACAAGTCGAGCAGTGACGCTTGAATAGAGGGTAGGGTGGAGGTGTGACATCTAGTGCAGTGTGTATATGGAGGTATGATTGCATGAGGACATAATATACTATAGATAGCTGTATGCCTGACCCGTTATAATATAGAGGGCACAATGTATGCACCGGTGTGGTATAGGGGGTAGTTGATGGATCATTTTCTCTTGTGTTCTCCTGTTTCTGCATTCGTTTTCAGGATCCTGAAGTCCCTCTTTACCAGAGGCACCTTTGGAGTGCATATACTTTATCCCATTTTCTCCAAATACTACTGTTAAAAGAATGTTCACAAATGCTGTAACTAATGTTTTAGCAATGCTTGTGTTGTATTCAAAGGAACAGATTTATGAAAAAGAAAAGAAAGGACTGACAGAGCGAGCATGTGAATCATGACCGACATTCTCCCAGTATGTGTGTGTTTATATGAATAGGCAACCACTGCAATACCTAGAGATTTATTTCTACGATAAGGCAATCAAACAGTTGGTTCAGTATCAGGATAATGTAACTGAGCCAGATATAATGGCATAGTGCCTTCGGGACCGTATCCCAATTAGGCAACACTATACAGTGATCATTAGCGCGTCCTATTCCAACTCAATACCAATCCTGGTATGACCCTAAATGTTACTAGGACGTCAATATTCTGATGCACCAATCCATAGCAGGAGTGTGGGTGATTGAACCTACATAATTGTATAACGGACACAGACGGACACACATGCAGCAATACTGAAGATGACCATAATAAGGACACAAAATGATGGAGATTACCCATAACTGTCACTCCCAGAAGGCCACCACCATGTCTATTAGAACTGCGGGGTGGGCGCCATCTGTCGGATGCTTTCCGCTGGTTGCGGCTGTGCTTGCGCAACGGTATGGAGAAAAGGGCAGGGCTTCTCAGCAGGCAGAGCCCAGGGGGGGGGGGGGGGGGGGCTGGGGGCGAGGGACTACACAGGAAAGCAATTACTCGCGTCACGTAATTGAAACAGAAGACACCTGGTGGTAGAACCGACCCGCCTTCTACCGGCGAACAAAGTCAGTGAGGAAGGGCAGGAAGTGTGGTTGTGAGTGAGTGGGGAGTCGGGAGGGTGTGGGGGCTGTCAACAGCGCAAACTCTGGTGACAGTGGTTGCTGTCAGTGTGTCTTTTCAGTGGGTGCTGTCCCAATGGGCACAAGGCACACTGGTGAAACATAATTGTGCTGTCATCGTCACCATAACGCAATCTGGAGCGCTTTCACTTTTGTCATAGATCAGCCAGGTGACAGAGCAACCCAGCAGGTCAACCTAAGTCCTCAAAACACTAAATAAGCCTGGACTGAAGGTGCAAGGCTCTGTTTTTGGATCGGATACAGCTGCCCTTGTAATAAGGACTAGCGTACACACGAGTGCGGATACAAGGTAGGTAGAAGAAGTGGGAAGAGACCATCAAGGAGTGAGCAGGCGATTAGCAGAGTGCTGGTGAGAACCGAGCACTGTGGAGGGACATTCGACAGTGGTTCTCAAACAATCTTTACAGGTGTTGGCAGATTGTGCAGCATAGGGCAGCTTACCGACATACCCTGAGGTTACTGTCACCATACATGCATAACATATGCTGGTGACAACTTGTGTAATCACTGTAAGCGTAGTCCACGCTGGTGATAGGTTTCGTTGTCACTCTGAATGTGGCCCACCCTGGTGACGGGCTGTTCGGTCACTGTCAGGAGAACACATGCTGGTGACAGCTTGTGCTATGAATGTCAGCACTGGGGACATATTGCGCTCTCATGCTGTCACTGTAAACATCGTACACCCTGAATGATACAGTGAGTGATTCTGAGTGATACCTGTTGATAGACTGCTGTTACAGCGCATATTCACATTTATCTGCCAAGCTTTCTGCTGAGTCCGCCTTTTTGAGAACTGACTTCGCTGAATTAATCAATTCAGCTGCTACAATGGGACACTATGTCCTGTTCATATCAATTTAACTATTATTTAATTAAATCCTCGCTTATAACGCTGCCTTCTTGGTCTGGTAATGATGGTGAAGGTAATAATAATGGTGAAGGTGAGGAGGATCGTGGTGGCAGTAGTGATGGTGAGAGTGAATGTGATAGTGACGATGGTGATGATGCAGAAGATACTGATGCTGAAGGTGATGGACATGACGATTGTAATGATGATGATGGTCGGATGATAATCGTGATACTGCTGAGTGTGGGGATGAGGGTGATACTGTTGCTCGTGATACTGAAGATAGTGGTGATGGTAATGATCATTCTGATGGTGATGCTGATAATGGTAATGAAGGTGATAATGCTGAGTGTGATGATTATGCTGATGATAGTGGTGTGTTGGTTAAAGATGGTGATTGTGATGACGACGATGGTGATGATGATGAGGGTAGTGATGGTGGTGATGGTGATGGTTATGATGGTGATTATGATGACCATGATCATGGTGATGAGAGGAATGGACAGGATGATAGGATGGAGAGTTCATTTAGCTTTCTTGCCTACTCACTTTGTTAATTTACTTACACACAGTTATTGTCGCTAAGAGTGGGTGCATGCTAGTGTGTGCTAACTAAGTTTGAAATGTTCCTCTGCAATTTGAGCGCAATTTGCGCAGCATGGCCCTGCGATAATCAATGTATGACATATATTAAGTTCACCGCCTTCTTCTACATTAAGATGCTAATTGCTCAGTAAATATGTAGTTGTAGTCTTTAGGCACATGTGAATCACCCTGACATAATCCCAAGATAACCAATTATAATGTACTTCATCTGTATTAATAGGTTGCCAGCAGCGAACCAGCTATCGACAATAAGACAATTTAACTGTTTCAAATCCAAGATTTTGACGATAAAACATTATGCTATTATCATCAAATTGAAACCCGTGGATATATTTTGAGAATAAACTATCCTGAAGGTTGATTTATTCCTAATACTGTTGCTTGTCGGGCTAGGTAGCAACAAGTATCAATTTTGCAAGTCATTTGTTTGATTCAGGTGGGATTTGATTTCTCGATCTAAGCATGCGTTCTTAATAATTTGGTCATAGCATCCGGTATAAATCCTGAGAGTGGAACATTTATAATATAATAATTAATACAAAACTCAAAATTGAAAAAGCATGTCTCTTTGTTGTTGTTTTACTTGCTGGCAACATTTAAGGTCATATCAGGACGCGGCTATTTACCATGGCTAGTGACATAGTCTCAAGATAACCAATTATAATATAGTTCGTCTGTATTAATAGGTCGTTGTCATATTGATTAGTGGGCATCACGGGAATAATTAATTTCATGTAAGTTTTTGTGTTGGTGATTTTTAATTGTATGTTATTGTTAATTAGAAGAGTGAATAGTTTTTCATCGGACATATCAATGATACAACTTTTATTTGAGTTGAATAATGTCCTTTTCTACATCACCAATCAGGTCTTCTGAATGTTTAAAACAATCGCGGATTTGAACTATTTCGGAATATAATAAGTATATGCCTGGAAACACTGCTATAAAATATGCTGACCATGCAAATTCTGATGTACCATCACACCCCACATAATGCTAAGCAATGCGGCTATTGCACATCTCAATTCTGATTTACCATCGCAAGGCAAAATGCCAAGAGACAATTTTCACCAACATCGCCCTTTGACGGCGGTGAAGGAACTAGAGCTGTGTGAGTTCAGTGTGTAACCTGCCGTGTGGAAAAGGGTGTTATGTTGAATGTTTACCACGATCCCACCACCTGATGACAGTGGCAGAACGAATGGTATCTGGCAGCCTACTTGACGGAAAAGGTGCTATGGATCACTTCCTCCACCAACTCGCCCTCTGGTGGTAGTGGCAAGAACTAACGCTGTGCTTATAGGCTTACTGTGCAGCCTGCTCAGTGGAATAGGTTTACAAACGGATTTGCAGGACCAGCCCACCATTTGATGGTAGAAACAGAACTAGTGTTGTGGGTAGCAGCTCACTTAGATAAAAGATTCACCCGCTACTTTAAGTACACGGGTGAAGACCAGCCTTATATAAATATGGGCGAAAATAGCGTTAGTATCGAACAAGAAGTAGAATGCCTGGCACCACTGTCAAATGGTTACTTATATCAGAACAGAGTTGGTGAAATGGGAGAGAATGCAAAAATACAAGATGGCGGCCGCAGAACGCTGTCGATTTCACTTATAAATCTTATTAAACCAGATATTATATTATATTTTTCAACTCAAAGGTAGCGGGCTATCAATAAGACATATGTAAAGAATAATTGTCCCTTCTTAGATTGTGAAATTAGGCTCTCAATTCTTTAACCCGCTTTTTCGACCGTTTTTTATATAGGGCTTGTATTCACCCGTGTACTGCGAGTACTGGGTGCATCCTTTATCTACAGCTCACTGTGCAATCTGCTCGTCGAAAAAGGTCTTATAGAGGAATTCACCTGCAACTCACCCACTTATGGAACTATTTGTACGTGGCTCACCTTATGTGTGTAAAGTATGTCACTACTGTGGATAGGTTCTAAGGAAAGAACAAACTCCAATTAGATTAATAAATGCCCTATGCATTTCCATAAGGTATGAAATTAAAGTGATGGTCATCATTATGAAATCAAATATGAAGCCTAACTCATGATGATCATAAGTACTTCTACATAGTAGCCGACCAGCTGGGTTGCCGAATGAGTTGAGCGTCCGTCTCCTGCCTTGGGAGATCCGGGGATCCCAACCCATGAGTTTGTGGGATCGAACCCTGGTCGACTCAAACCAATGACTTAAAAATTGATACCCGTTGCTTCCTAGCCTGGCGCTCGGCATTATTAGGATAGCGCAAGGACTGGTTGGCTCAGTGTCAGGAAAATATGACTGAGTGGGATAGCAGGTCATGATGCTGGTGGCCTGGTTTCCCAGTGGGGCAGCACTATAAAGTCACTATGATTGTGCACTGTCACAAGTCAGTACCCGTCCTGATATTAGCTTAGATGTTGCTAGGATGTAAAACAACAACAAACAAACAAATCTATAGTAATGACAACTGTAACCCTAGAACGATAAGTCAATGAACATACTTCACACAGGAAGGACACCGTGGAGATGAAGTTGAACTGTGATCAAAAGAGAATGCATAATAAATGAATATCATAATTTGTACAGTTTTTATATATTTTCAATTAGTCTTGCTATAATTTATTATACTATACTTTTGTACCTTGCAGATGATTGGCTATATATTAATTGGCCACCCCAAACACACCCTATATTTTTACTGACAACCCACTGACCCCACCTAA
The DNA here is from genome assembly GCA_030323885.1 of Branchipolynoe longqiensis. Classification (NCBI taxonomy): domain Eukaryota; kingdom Metazoa; phylum Annelida; class Polychaeta; order Phyllodocida; family Polynoidae; genus Branchipolynoe; species Branchipolynoe longqiensis. Next base: position 25,250,002 of record CM059199.1, read on the forward strand.
CCTAATACCCTGTTACCTCCCAGTTGTAATAATGTTTACAACCTGGCCTATCTTATGTAACTTTGTCTGCACGGGCTATCCCTACCTCCAATGTTGTCCTTGACTGGACCTGAAACACATTAAGAGGCATGGGTGTAGGTTACGCCCTCTATGTTGTCAAATTAGCACTTTCCTACACATGTATATACTTAGTTAAACCCTCTCATCCCTATTCCTTAAATATTCATCTTATTATCATCCGTAATTATCTGGAAATGTTACATTCTGAGAGCAGTTCCAAGAACTTGCTTTTGTGCAGCAAATCCGTGTACAGCCTGCTCTGTGCAAAACTCTCATAACAAATGTACACCACCTGATGGCAATAACAACAAATAATAGAATGCCTTAATCTGCATGCTCCATGGAAAATTCTGGCATTCAATGACTCCGCGACACACACACAAACCTCGCGACACACACACACACAAACTGCAGCATCCCAGACTGACTGCACAAACTCGGCCCACTGCAGTAATCCTTCCCAGCATCCCCCGCGACACCGTATACAAAACCCAAAGGCAACTTACTAATGAGATTTCACCCAAGATGGGTGGCCCTCCGCGGGGAACTATTTCTTGATCTAGCCGGCGGACTGACACATATTCCTTCCTACCCATACATCATGTCAGAGGAGGACCACATTAGGAATCATCCGGTGATTCTGCTCCCATGATGCAACCTACTGCGCTGGTTCCTGGTCCACGGCCCTCAGCACCACACACTGACTTAGTGACTGACCTCGATTTGATTAAAAAGATATTTCGACCAGAATTTTCAGCTGAGGGTGAAACATGTTTGTGGCTAATAATGTAGTTCCAGTTGAATACACTGGATTACTTGTTCTTTCTTGTGCACATGTGCAATTCACTGAACGACGAATCTGATGTACAATGACGTTCTCTGTGGAGGAGTGGTTAGAGTGTCTGACTTTTTTCTAGGTCAGACTTCTAATCTGAGGGTCGGCTGTTCGATTCCCCGTGTCCCCAGCTCTGCCAATTTGGATTTCCACCACTGTGTATAACTTACAGCGTCATCAAAGGCCGGTAGCTCTCATACCATGTCTATGTGGTGTGGGAGGTTAAAAATCCCTTGGGTCGGTAAAAGTGTAGGCTTGGGCTTTCTATCGACCAGCAATGGAATGAGGAAGACCAGTCATCTATGACTGAAATTTCCCCTGCTTAAACAACTAATGGACCAAAAAAACAATTAAATAAAAATGCGCACACCACAGTAGACGCGCAGCAATATGGCCAGCCAGGAACTAATTCCGGAAGCAGGGCATCCAGGAAACGGAAGTGGAAGTAGTTTCTATAACGGACCAAAGTGGAGACCAGCGCGAAATGGTAGGAGCAACTTAATGCCCCATAGCCCAGACATAACCTGGCCTATATCTCACGGAAGGATCCACACAGGTCTGAGTCGCCTTAGAGGTTATAAAGTCCCGTTTCCTAATATGCATTCATCCGCATGTCACCATTAAGCATGCTGTTGTTTAGGTACATATCTGGTTGTGTGGTTACTAACAGATCATGCTCTCAATTTACGCCACAATATCCAATACCTTATGCCTGATATGGGGCTCGCGTGGCCAAGAAAACAATATACATGACATAGCATCAGCTCTATGTGCCACTTCTTCAGGACCTTGGATTCAGCCTGTGCGTTCAGACCTGAATAGATGAGTCTTCCCTTCACGTTCACCAACAGGCCCCCTACATTAGGGCTTCAATTTGTGTCTGAACACCTTCATTGTTGGTAAACCTTTATGATCCAGTCGTTTTTTTTTGTTTTTTTTGTTCAAATTGTTATTCCAGTTGAATAACATCTTTTTTCAGCACCGAGGCGCTGGTCTTCCGGCCTTAACAATTATAGTGCATATGAACTATTTATGGATGAGACGATGCGATGATATGAACAATATAGACAGTAGTAGGTTAAAATGAGGCATTACAAATATAGTGGGGATCTTATTTTGCACATGTAGACTGGAGAATAGCCATTTACGTTTAGACTATATCAGTGATTTGATGATCATACCTGTGAGGAGACATTAATATAATGGGCATGACTTGCTGATACAGGTAGTCGTGGATTTTGGATTATGCAAATTATGGTTGCACGACTCATTTAAATTGTCTTGGGTCAACTATAGCTTTGTCAGTAGTATATGTTTTATTGGTTTAGTCAGGTGTTATAGGCTGGTGGGTATACTTTGGTAGTTGTTATTTCTTTTACTCTTTTTTGCCAGTCATATTTGTATTAGATAAGCATGTCACGATTAGTTCTTACTATCGAATGTGCTTTAGTTTCAGGTTTAAGCGAATGATAGGGGGCTACCTATGGATATAGTGGAGGTGAAAGGAAGCGACTTAATTTCGGCAAGTAAAGGAAAGTCTTCTACAACTGAAGCACAGTTGAATCCCAGATTATCACGCGACCATGTCAATCTGTTTTCAATAGTCTTTGCTTCTCCTGATAGCAATCAAATGGATGTAGTGAATTGCAAATTGGAGGAAATAGACAACCAAGTGATACAGTATACAACATCATGACTACGGTAACTAGGTCATGTCTCCACTTCTCGAAGGCAGTGGCAGTGGATACAGCAACAGAATGAGTGTCAACATTTCTGTGGTAAACCAGTACTTCATAAGTCCACCGGTACAAGTAATAGATTTAAGATTTAATATATGTATGTACTTTAGTATTTTAGATCTTATGCTGGAATATGCAAGTGTAAGTTTCAAATTAATCAAATTAATAAAAGAACAGAATACGCGTACATCGTCACTTAGTCATTGAGATAGTGTGTGTCGCTCTTGTACTAGTTCATCATGAGTCCCACTACTACCACACGATGGCTTCTCGGCTGTACTGACCCTTGCCTGAATGATGGACCACATTCTACTCTGTCTGAGGAATAATAAGGTAACATGGAAGTTGTTTCAAACATCGGGATGTTCCCTGGGAGAGAAGTGACAAATGACGGCCAATAAAGGTCACAGGTAACCCCCGAAGGGGGTGAGTGCGTGGCCACTGACCATGGCTAGCCACCACCTAGCCATCAGAACTATCTCTGCTGGTGTGCTAGCACCTGCTGGTATTTCGTATTGGCAAGGATCAGTGCATTTGAGACTGTCACTGTGTGGATCAACAATGCTAGACAATTTCCAGCTTTATAGTGCTGCCTCTTTGGCTACCCGAGCACTAGCACAATGATCCAACATTAAGAGCATCGTTTCCGTACGAATATTGTACCGGATCAGAAAGTAAGGATAACACAATAAAGAGACACAATTGTATGTCATCGATGAATTGCCTCCAGTTGCTTTTCAACTAGTAACAAGTAGTACAATACAACCAAATATTGCGCACACAAACAAATCACACTGACATCCACAAACATGTTCAAACATCCACTACTATTCACTGCCATTCTAGAACAAATTATTTACATCTACTGACATCTACTGATATATGTTGACATCGGCTGACATATACTCAAATCCAATGATATATACTGACATCTACTGACTTTTACTCACAGCTACTCACATTTACGCGCCATTACTAACTCACACACTCAGACACACTCTCAGTCTCTCAGTCACACAGTCACACTAACATACGCTCACACTCACTCACACCAACACACACTCACACACATACTCACACACACACTCATTCACACACGCTGCACATACACTCCAACACACAATCACATACACGCACACACACACTCTCCTTCATTCACACACACTCACACACACTCCAACACACTGACACAGTCACACTCACTCGTACTCACACACACTCACACTCACACACTCACACGCCATCACACTCACACAGACTCCCTAACACTCACACACACTCACACAAACACTCACATACACACACAAACTCACACATACTCAGACACGGTAACATGCACTCACACACAATCACACAACACTCACACACGCTCACATTTTTTCACACACACTCACATGCAGTCACACACATGATCACACGCATTTACACACACTTGCACACACACAGACGCACACTCTCACATATTTACACATGCTCGCACACTCACGCACACCCACCCATGCTTACACACGCTTACGCACACTCACGCACACTCACAGACAATCATGCAGGCTGACATGCACTCACACACACACACTCACACACACTCACACTCACACTCACTTACTCACACACTCACACACTCAGACTCACGAGGGTCACCCCAGTACCTAAAGCACACGTGTGCTCACACCCGCCTACAACCTTCACGCACACCGCACGTCACGCTGCTCCTTCACGCCGCTCACACCACGCGCAACCCGCCATACCTCAGGTCAGCAGCGAGAAAGCGCTCGTACAGGAAGACCATGGATCATGAGGCGAAGCCGGTAAATTATTCATCGGCCTGTCGTTGGGGACTACTTTAGCTCATTTATCCACCATTACCCACTGACTTGTGGCCACTCCGGCCACACACCCGAATGGGCCGAGTGTTCGCTGTGTCGAAAGAACTCACCAAATGGCCAGTCGTGAAGCGCATTCGCAACCTCACTTTTGTTCATTGTGGTTTCATTGCATTTTATGTGCTTGTGTTAAAGATGATCCAAGCCATAACTTATTTTCTCGAAATGCTGATCACTGAACCAATGATGAGGGTATTATCTATTGTTTCTCCATCGTAACCACACTTAGACATTGTGAGCCATTCATGCTGCCTGTCTGCTTAGGACCCTGTTACTTATTGTAGCTGATACGCAACAACTCCTGCTCAAGTACGCTACCGAGAGAAGCAATATCACTTTGAATCAGACTTCAACATCTTTCGGTTTGAGCCAAAAGCTATGCATTAAAGAACGCAAGCACTAGCATTTATTACACACACGTTATTCATATTCCTACCAGACTACACACACCGCATTCAGAATGATGGTCACGGGACCAATACCCTTCTCATTTATAATCATGTAGGGCAATGAGATCTGTGTGCAGAGTTTTCCCAGTGTGCCTTGTTTGCAGGCAGTGCCACACTGACAGGCTGCGTCTGAGTTCGCTAACTTATTAGAGTATGCTGTGCTCCGTGTTCACTAGTGCGTGTTAGGTTCAACTTGTGCCACGTTATTCCCGTTGCTACGACGTTGTGAGCTGTAGGGCACATTCATATGATATATAATGTGTGATATATTTTGAAGGAGAGTCCTAGATGTATCCTTACGAGCCTGAGCATATGAATTGAACCTGAGCTGGTTAAGCAGACTTTGGAGCGAAGCGCCTCCTCCTCTAACTAGACTCTCCATCGTGCATGTCAGTGCAGCGGACCGTGTTAGTGCACACAGCCTCTGACAACACCTCGGGGCATGCTCCATTCTCGTGCAGTGTGACGGCGTTAATCTGCTGGTTCTAGCTGTCCTACAATAAATCAACAACTGACAGTCATTAGTACCCTGGGATACGGTGCTCGATTATCGGGTGTTGGAGATGGACAGAGGCTTATTTTGTGTCTATTTATTTTTCGAACATTGTATTCTCTGCAAATATATATAGGCCTAGGCAGTATGGTCGCATAAGATTAATTCATTAGATAATGGTGTCTCGCATATAAATAATACATTTGAATACATTCATATATATCACCTATATATGAACGTATTCAAATGTATTATTTATATGCAAGACACCATTATCTCATCATCATCATCATCATCATCATGCTGTCGGTCGCGATGCAACAAAGACTGCTTTCATTACTTGACTGTCGCTCTCCATTTAGCTCTCTGCTTATATTAGTAAGGATATTCAATAATATAAGACACGATGAGTTTGTTTGTTGCGGCTTTGCAGTCGTGCAACATCTAAGGTCATTTCAGGATCTGACAGTGCGCACTCATGACAAGCACATAGAGCTGCCCGACTGGGAGACCAGGTTACCGGCACCATGACCCAATTGACTCCTCACTCACATTTTCCTGTTACTGAACAAACTAGTCATTGTCCTATTCTAGTAATGTTGAGTACTAGGCTAGGTGTATTCATTTTGTAAATCATTGGTTTGACTCAATTGGGATTTGAACTCCTGACCTTCCGCACAGAAGGTATGTGCGCTACAGATTGTGCATGTTATGAGAACATGGGTAATTGAATGCGTATGACCGACGTCTTATTTCGCTTGGATACAAAGCATCTATTCTATTTATAGACCAAGGCCGGCCGCTGCGCCGTCGTCGCTACCTAGCTTAAGAGTTTCATATTAACCAAATAGCCGCCGGTTTGATTCACTTTCGCCTCGACTGCAGTTCATTCAACATCGTCTCCTAAGCCTTTCATTTTTTGAGCCATCCCACCCACCCATACTGTTATATTTGGTGGGGTCAAGTTCTGTAAGCCTTGAAATCATGACACTGAACTCTGATATTTGACGATAAAAAACAAGACAATAATAAATACCAATATTAATGTCTGTCGGTCTTCGTGTTTTTCAATTAGGATTATTTCTATCCACCTAATGCATTATATAATACATAAATCAGTATATATCGCATATAATAGTTAGGTTGTGTATAATTATTCATATAAGAAATTATACCTCAGTGAAATATTAGTAAATTAGTTTATATTTATGCATGGCGTAGCATAGTTAGGTTCTATACGCATATACAAAATATATAAAAGATAACCCTGTGAGACATAGCATAACGTATTTACCTTACTATCAATGCATAATGCATTATATAACAAATAAATCAGTGAGACCAGACATAAAGATGTTACTGTATTTATATCGATATCATGCATTACACTTCTACAGGAAATAGGCTGTCGTTGAGGTGAGGTGCGGGGATTCCCATTGTCTTAATTTCGAGAGTGGTTGGTTGCCAAGGTGACAGGTGTTGTTGCTAGGCTGTAGTGATGAGCGGGTGTTCCCGTCACTGCAGCACCAGTCAACATGTGCAGCTTCCACCCCTTCCCGCCAGGTGACGCCTCTGACTTGGTGGCTGATGGAGGGGGGCGGGGGCACGGGGGAGAATTGGGACAGAATCGCGCAGGCCATTAGTTTTAGTGTGTATTCGGTAAGCACGGGGCACGGTTTCAAATGCTTTTAAACAATTGCCTTTCTCCAGATCAGCTTGTTATTGTCATATCGCCACTCAGACCCTGGTATATAAATGCATGCAAGCATGCACATATATATGATCCATAATGCATTGTCGATGTTGATTTCAACATGGGTAATTTAACCCGCAAGAAAAAGTACATACTAAATATGGAGGCACTACTGGTGCCATCTATAATGCTTGCTAAATAATAATGCTCTGACTGTGGTGCCATCTTCTGTAAACTTGTATAACGAGATGCAACCCAGTTTCATTATAGACACTTCGACCAGAGCATTTCGATCCATAGGACGTCTTCTCTCCTTTGGATTTACCGTCCCACCCAGCCCAACTACAAGTGACATTCATAGGGCTACGTGCCTGAAATCCTCGAAATCTTAATATATCAAACATCTCATGACTTAAATGTAACAACGAAATAGTAAGAATAAATGCCACTTTATACTGGACTTGTCTTGCGTTGGTTGAATTATGGGAATATGATCAGGGATTCCAAATATATTTGATGCATATTGTATGATGAAAATATAACCATGGCCTGCTGCATGGTATCTTACATGTAGCCCACTTACATTCATCACCCCCTTAATGGAGCATTTTACGGTAAACGAAACTTCTCTATCCTTCAACTATTGAAGCCAACTTGTAAATATGTCATATCACGGATTCATTGTACAACGCATTCGAAAGACTAGTGATGGTGCCTTTTTACATGAATTTACATTATTTTTGTTATTATTATTAATATGGTTATATAATAGATATATATGTAGATCTAAGCTACCTGACCAGACGGGATGGCCGAATGAGTTAGAGCGTCCGTCTCCCGAGCTGGTAGATCGTGGGGTCGTGGGTTCGAGTCCCGGTCGAGTAAAACCAATGACTTTAAAATTGATACTTGTCGCTTCCTAGCCAGGCACTCGGCATTATTAGGATAGGGCAAGGACTGGTGTGCTCAGTGTCAGGATAATGTGACTGAGTGGGATACCAGGTCATGGTGCCGGCGGCCTGGTTCCCCAGTGGGACAGCGCTATAAAGTCACCATGAGTGCGCACTGTCACAAGTCGGTACCCGTCCTGATATGACCTTAGATGTTGCTAGGACGTAAAACAACAACAAACAAACAAACATCTAAACTACCAACCGATTTAATAATTAAAGTTACCGATGAAAGCGTTTTATTTTCATCTGCAGGACTCTTCCTGCTATCCTGTTGTGTGGCTGGTGAGTGGGTGTGTACATCTGTGTGGTGGGCATCTGTGTAGTGAGGGCATTTGTAAATATATTGTATTAGGTAGTGGGATGTTTGTAAATATGTGATTGTGTGGCTGGGGAGGACATTTATAAATATGTTTGTATGGCGGGTGATGTACAGTAAAACCTCTCTAACCTACCACCTCCACAAATCGACCACTCCCCTATATCGATCGCTTCATTCGGGTCCCGGCAAAGGATATTCTAACTCCCCAAACCGACCACCTCCCTAAATGAACTACTTAATGTCGGTCCTGTGCTCTGTTGATTTAGATAGGTTTTACTGTATTTATACAAATATGTGCGTGTGGCTGGCGGGGTGACATAGCACGAGGGCACACTCTTTCCGTGTAAATAGGAAGAAAGCCGAGCCGTATTCATAGATACTCGACATAGGAATCTTTAAATATAGCACTTTACCAAAACCACATGAAGATGAAGAAAATAAAATGCAATTTAGAAAATTGCATGACACTGAAATAAGGTTTGAATATCAGGATATCTGCAGATAGCCAATCTGTGGGGTCATGTGTCCAGCCTGCAAAGTGCAAGCCGGTATGTAATACCCCTGCTGCCGCCATTGCTGGATTCAGGCAAACACCACACAGAACGGATACAGCGGGAATCAGCACGGACCCAAGGGGAACATCCGGTACGGTGAAGGTCACGGTCGGGCTGAGGGGTGAGGCGGGACCAGGGCCGTCGACTGCCGGGCACAGGCCGGGCGCATTGATCTGTCATCGACCACATGCCCACGTTTAGTGTGCCCCAACCTACACGTCCAGCTCCGCCGCCCGCCGGCACTGTCCAAGGCGTGGTCCCCCATCCACCCGCCTCTCTCAACTCCGCTTTACGCCCTCCCGACTCCTCCCCACCTCCAGCTCCACCCCTCTGCGTTTCCGCCCTAATATTACCTCGGCCTGTCCCAGCTTCTGCCCCCGATGCAGGTCCTCCACAACACTTCCGCTCCCTGCTGTACCCAGCCCCAGTCCCCTCCCTTCTCTATCCGTGATCTTTACTTCCCAATTTTATATTGGCTGCCCCAACCCGGCATACGCTCCGTCCTACCAGATCCTAAGCCACCTCCATTCCACCCCCAACCCCTCCCAATCCCCGCCCCCGCCAACACCCCTGACCAATGCTCGCCCCGATGGTCCGACCACCGATTCAAATCTCCCCGCCCACACTTACGTGGCCAGACCTTCCCTTCCGGTTCGACCGACGCCTTCCGCTCTCATCCCTCGGTCTTCTCCCTCCCCAACATTGATAAGGTTAACCCAGATGTAAGCATTCCCGCTTTATCCCGTTTCCTAATCACGGAGGTCCAACCCCACGTGACCTTCCGTATTGAGAGGGTGAGAAGGGGTCGGCTCTGCAGTGTGCAACAGGTGAGGTTGGTAGGGCGGGATGCGAGATGCGGGACTTGGAGGGTGGGGCTGGGTGAGTTGAGAACGAGGCCAGGGAGGCGGGAGGCGGGGGGTGGAGACTCAGTGCCACATAATTTTTGCGATTAACCATTTGACCACCAGATGGCAGCACACGAACCAACCCGCCTTGTCTTGAAGACGCGATCAGCAGGATAAGGAGGGGGGAGGTATCAGAGGTCAAGACAGTCAGACCAGTCACGTAATAATGTGCAGGCGTCACGTGGGGTGCATGTACAATGTCACGTGGCACACATGACCCATACAGACGCCCATACCCACAATGCTCCGCAATGTTGTTGGAACCTGGCAGGCAGAGTCAGCGCTTAAAGGTTCACTAACAGTAACACCACATGGGGAATTTCACATATTGACAGATGTCAACATGGAATAACAACGATATATGTCACTCATTATACAGCAAGATCATAAACAAACTGCATGTATGTCTTTCTAAGATATAGAGCTGGAGCATATTTATACCTATAGGTAATTAATTATAGAACAATATTATAACCAAACTGCAGTAGATCGACAAAATGAAGACCTTGTTAAAGGATGCTGAACATGCAGACTTAACAGACCTGTGACATGACCGACATTGTTAAAGGATGCTGAAAATGACATGTGACCTGTGACATGACCAACACGACTTCACGTACTCAACATCATCATGAGCAAACATTACTCTCATCATTTTAATAATTTAGATAACCCAAAACAACATATGTTCTAGTAATTATTTAGGGTATCTGTGGTCAAGTTAAATTAATAGTGCTACTCAGCCCAAAAACTTTCGTCAGTGATAAAGGCCAGTGCTTGGGAAATAATGCGAATTATCCTATCACTGACGCTACATTTAGTTTCTCAGTATGCCTTATGACCATGCAACCCAGAGAGTATGACCGAATGAGTTCAGCGTCCATCTCTCATTCTGGTAGATCGTGGGGTCGTGGGTTGGACCCCTGGTAGAGTAAAAATAGTCGCTTCCTAGCTTGGTGTTCGGCATTACTATGATAGGGAAAAGAGCAGTGAAATGAGGAAGACCAATCGTCCATGATTGAAATTTACCCTGCTTAATAAACTAATTTACCAAAGAAAGAAGAAAAAGAGTCCACCTTTCCTTTCCCTGTGTGTCATTACCGAATTACTGATAATAGTACTCAACGTCTCAGATCAAACCCGACATTGCGGGTTCAAGATCAGATAGCCTATTCTAAGTGTGCTCTGTTATTTAGCAACACTGACAATTCATGTAGGGGGTCCATGGTCAAATCACTGGACCACATATTTAATGAAAGCTCTTCTTTCCAGGAACCAATATACGGTGTTCTACAATCTTGAAATCTCCCTTTCTTAGGAATGTGAATCTTAGCCAAGTGTCTACACATTTCAGCCCCTTTCTTGTTTCGTATTACCTTTACAATGGAGGATATTTGAGTTTGAACCACGTATCTAGGAATCAATCATTCTAGGAATATTAGGACATGCATTGCATAACTCCTCTGTGCTCAGTTCAATATGCTTCCTATGTCTGAGCAAAGAATATTACAAGAAATGTCGGATAGTTCTGTAAGGATTGCATGCTACGATCACATGTCGCAACATTAACACCTGATACATGATCATTTGGTTTAGACTCTGCTGACTCTGAGATCGGAGACAAATGTTAAGAATAGAACCCCAACATGCCATAGAAGCAGACCACGCATACACAATCCCAACACAATCACTTCAGTCGCAACTAATAACTTTCCACTTTGAGGAGCTATGCATACGGCCAACCAAATACCCATAATACGAACTTAACATAGGTACATATTTATTATTGTGTTGAAGACCATTACTTTGGGGCTGAAACAACACCAGTTCTCACTACATTTCAGTGGCATCGGGGTATTTAATTTCAACAGCCCTTCTGAAACATCAGATTCTCATACAGCAGACCTAGCCCAGTTCAGTATGCAATTCATTAATAGTTCACACAACAGTTACATTTCAATAACAGCACACACTGCAAATCTCCAATGATTCAGACTGCACTTCTGGAACAATTCACACTGCAATCCAACAGCAGTTTACACTGAATTGCAAGAACAGTTCACACAGTTCTATAACAGTTCACAGTGCCTTTCAACAACAATTTGCATCACAGTTGTACAACAGTTCACACTGAAACTCTACAATAATTCACAACGTAGTTCTACAATACTTCAGACTACATTTCACCACAGTTCAAACAATAGTTGTACACCAGTCGACACAGTAGTTCTACACCACTTAACACAGTAGTTCTACACCAGTTCACACTGTATTTCTACCTAAGTTCACAGTCTAGTTCTACACTAGTTCACATGGGGTATTTCACTGCAATTCACACTGTAATTGTACACCAGTTCACACTGTATTTGACCACAGTTCACACTATACTTCTACCCCAGTTCATACTGCAGTTCTACACAAGTTCACACTGCCGTTCGCCACAGTTCACACTGTAGTTAAACACCAGTTCACATTGTAGTTCTACACCAGTTCACACTGTATTTAACCACAGTTCACACTGTAATTCTATACCAGTTCATACTGTAGTTCTACCATAGTTCCCACTGCTTTTCATGACAGTTTATACTGTTGTTCTACAACAGTTCACACTGTACTTCTACACCAGTTCCCATTACATTTCACTCCTGTTCACACTGTAGTTCTACAACAGTTCATACTGCATAGCACCACAGTTCACAATGTTCGTACTGTAGTTCTACAATAGTTCACATTGCGCTTCACCACAGTTTACAGTGTAGTTCTACAACAGTTCACACTGTATTTCACCACAGTTCAAACTGTAGTTCTAAAGCAGTTCATACTGTAATTCTACATTAATTCACATTGAGTTTCACTACAGTTGACACTGTAGTTCTACAATAATTCACATTGCGTTTCACTACAGTTCACACTGTAGTTCTACAATAGTTCACACTGCGTTTCACTACAGTTGACACTGTAGTTCTACAATAATTCACATTGCGTTTCACGACAGTTCACACTGTAGTTCTACAATAATTCACAGTGCATTTCACCACAGTTCACACTGTAGTTCTACAATAGTTCACACTGTATTCACCATGCTGTATTTCACCACAATGCACACTGTAGTTCTAGACCAGTTCATGTAGTTCAACAATAGTTCACACTGCGTTTCACTACAGTTCACACTGTAGTTCTACAATAATTCACATTGCGTTTCACCAAAGTTCACACTGTAGTTCTACAATAATTCACAGTGCATTTCACCACAGTTCACACTGTAGTTCTACAATAGTTCACACTGTATTCACCGTGTTGTATTTCACCACAATGCACACTGTAGTTCTAGACCAGTTCATGTAGTTCTACAATAGTTCACACTGCGTTTCACTACAGTTCAAACTGTAGTTCTACAATAGTTCACACTGTATTAACCGTGCTGTATTTCATCACAATGCACACTGTAGTCCTAGACCAGTTCATGTAGTTCTTCAATAGTTCACACTGCGTTTCACTACAGTTCAAACTGTAGTTCTACAATAGTTCACACTGTATTCACCGTGCTGTATTTCATCACAATGCACGCTGTAGATCTGGACCAGTTCATGGAGTTCTACAATAGTTCACACTGCATTTCACTACAGTTCACACTGTAGTTCTACAATAATTCACATTGCGTTTCACCAAAGTTCACACTGTAGTTCTACAATAATTCACAGTGCATTTCACCACAGTTCACACTGTAGTTCTACAATAGGTCACACTGTATTCACCGTGCTGTATTTCATCACAATGCACACTGTAGTTCTAGACCAGTTCATGTAGTTCTACAATAGTTCACACTGCGTTTCACTACAGTTCAAACTGTAGTTCTACAATAGTTCACACTGTATTAACCGTGCTGTATTTCATCACAATGCACACTGTAGTTCTAGACCAGTTCATGTAGTTCTTCACCAGTTCACACTGCGTTTCACCACAGTTCACACTGTAGTTCTACAACAGTTCACACTGTATTCACCGTGCTGTATTTCATCACAATGCACGCTGTAGTTCTGGACCAGTTCATGGAGTTCTACAATAGTTCACACTGCGTTTCACTACAGTTCACACTGTAGTTTTACAATCGTTCACACTGTATTCACCACAGTTCACACTGTAGTTCTACAACAGTTCACACTGTATTCACCATGCTGTATGTCATCACAATGCACGCTGTAGTTCTAGACCAGTTCATGTAGTTCTACACCAGTTCTCCCTCTGTCACCAGTTGCGGAGAGGTCATGACCCTCCCCCTATCTGACGTCCGCACCTCCCACTACGCATGTGTCTATCCCTGTAGCATTTCCAGAAGTTATTTGGTATTTCCCGCTAAGCACAAAGCTGATATTTACGAGTTAGAATGTAACTGACATTTAATAGCAGCTGTTTCTTTCTCGGACTGAAGACACCCAGAATCGTGGGTGACCTGCTGCAGATAAAAAAGAATTCCGTGCTCTTGTTCGCTCGATGGAAAACAACTTGGGACGATTCAAATTCAATGTGCACAAAAGGATCACATGCCATCGCCAGGATGGCTTTTTATTAATGATTGGGATGGCGGAATGAGTTGAGTATTTGCTTCCTGGGAGCAAGTCGTGGGATCAATCCCCTGCCGAGTGAAACCAATCACCTAAAAGTGATACTTGTTATCTAGCCTGGTATTAGGATAGGACATACAACAATGGAATGAGAAAAACCACATGTACACCCTTGAAATAAAATTCCCTTATTTTATTAATGAATATAATGCCCCCACCGACGAAAAATAAAATAAAGTAAAAGAAATATTTTTCGTAAATCCCTGACATCCATTAGTTAATTACCTGAATTGCTCAAACCGTACGAACCCAATATTAAATACATACGAACAACACCCATGCAAAAACCTCCATATTGAAAAATAGCATATCCTCCCCCTACATGTGCAGTTATATAAAATTACACAAAGAGTAATATCGGACTGGCACCAGTCCGATCTGAGGTTTATTGCAGTTTACCCAAATACGACGAATACACACAAAGTGCAGGGTACATTCCTTGAGTGTATTCACCGTGTTGTGTCAGTATGCAGGTATAGCAATACCTCAGGGAGTTTGACGCCCCTGCCTTGCAGAGTTGGAAACCATTGCCTTGTGGTACAGGTCCTTGACAGAACCGAAGGCTAAGGGAGCAAACCCTAAACAGAAAACCATGTCACTGTGGCAGCATTAAGGGCGGTTGATGTATGGAACTCCCAACATCTCCCGACCAGCCACTGCAGGGACAAATAGTTTTGCGCCTGTCTTGACATGTTCTTGCCAGTGTGAAACCTCTATTTGCTCCCCGAGAGAGTGCCGCTGGTAACTTGCAAAAGCCAGCAGCACTTCAACACTTTTGCAGGCAGCTTTCATGAAATGTTGTCATCAGACAGGCTACCAAAGCAGATCCTCTATTCTCAACTGTCTTCTGGCTACAGAAAGAGAGCGCGCGCCCCAGTCTCCGGTTCAGGGATACCATCAAGAGAAACCTGAAGCTGAGAGAGATTAAGACCGACTCATGGATGCAACTCTCACAGCAGAGAGCTAAATGGAGAGCGGCAGTCAAGTAATGAAAGCATTCTTTGTCGCATCGCGACCGACAGCATGATGATGATGATGATGACCCAAATACGACGAATACACACAAAGTGCAGGGTAGCAGTGTGTTGTATTGCCGTCACTGGGAACACTTTGCGCCTGTTTACTGGTACAAGGGCCACATACCACCCCCAGACAAACCCATTTCGAATCGGGGGAAGAACAATATAATTATTTTATATTTTTACTTTGCTGATTTTTTGTTAAATGCATTGGGATTTAAGTTTCTACTGGTCAATATTGGTAAATTTTGTAAACTAAAATAATTTATTTACTAAACATAGTTTCGCCCTAATATTGAGTTTGAGTCCTTCATGGAATGTGCATGGCCCTGGGCTTGGCTTTGTTCAATACACACCTTGGAATCGACCATGCCTTACAAGTTACATTCATTATCTCAGACAATAACTGCTCATATCAATGCCACGGAAAGATAAGCCTCCAGATCTGTGTGAAGCAGTGTGATAGTCACGTGATGGTGAGCTTGCACTAGCGAGAAAACCTGTCAGGATCTAATGTGTCAATATGCTGCTGTTATGTGAAAATATGCTGCCGTTATGTGTCAATATGCTGGTATGTGTCAATATGCTGGTATGACTTTGTGTTAATAGCATGCCTGCATGTGTCAATATCCTGTTGTTATGTGTCAATATGTTGCTGTTATGTGTCAATATGCTGTTGTTATGTGTCAATATGTTGCTGTTATGTGTCAATATGTTGCTGTTATGTGTCAATATGCTGCTGTTATGTGTCAATATGCTGCTGTTATGTGTCAATATGCTAATGTTATGTGTCAATATGATGCTGTTATGTGTCAATATGCTGCTGTTATGTGTCAATATGCTGCTGTTATGTGTCAATATGCTGCTGTTATGTGTTAACATGCTGCTTTTATGTGTCAATATGCTGCTGTTATGTGTCAATATGCTGGTGCTAGGTGTAAATATGTTGCTGTTATGTGTCAGTATGCTGCTGTTATGTGTTAATATGCTGCTGTTATGTGTCAATCTGGCTCATGACTTGTTTTTGCTACTGGAGAGTTTAGTAGTTGCCCTTGTCTTGTCTCTTTCAGTTGTTGTGCAGCTAGCTACTGCATGCATTTCTTCTCTGTTAGTATTGTCCTACATCTCCCTCACCCCAATGAGCTCAGTAGTCATAGAATTGTCTAGTTGTTTGACTGCCTATAGCTACATTCCTTGAGTGTATTCACCGTGTTGTGTTAATTCATTTGTCGTTTAACACTTACCTCCTGGGTATGTCGTGCCTGAGATTTACGCACTTCGTAAGTTGGGTCACTTCGGCAGTGAATTTGTCGTTGTTGGTTAGTTTAACAGTGAAGTCATTTCATTTTGATTTGTTTTAAATAAATTGTCCTACTGTCACCGTACTTCTTTCTTGTACTCCCTGTGCATTCCATCCCGTTGCTTTCATTTACTCGCTGCTGCTCTCATTTGCTCCACTTTTGGGCTTGCCTTATTATTAGACTGAAGGTATGGCCCCCATCTCGGTGCCCTTTGCTATTCCCAGCACCTGCCACGCTTCTTGCTTTCCCTGAATACCGGTACTTGAGATGTACTTTTCCGATGACAGACAGCCTTCCGGTTCATACTATATTTCATGATTCCTTGGTGTTAGATTCGCATGTCACTGAATAAGCTGCAATCTTCGGATATTGATAATGCTAATGATACTGAAGACACCCACTATTGAGCCCAAAACGTACTGTATCCTGCAACCACTACCTTTTTATAGACAACCATTATTTTGATTATTTCAGTAAATGGTATCCAATGGAAATTTATTTGAGTAACATTGAGAGATCCAGGCTATGCCAAACTTGTTTTTGTTTGTTGGGGTTACCTGCTCAACATTAAACTCAATTTTCAACATTATGACTCTACCACCTTTTGCTCATTTACCACCAATGCCTGATCCGGCTCTTGCGAGCAGTCGACCGTGAGAACAACTGCAAACACTGCATCGCCAGGATTCAAATATAGCTGTTAACATTCAAAGTATTTTAAAAAGGATACATACAAAAGAAAAAAAGTTAGCTTTGCAGTGCACAGCAACCGAGTGCCTCGTCAACAGCTAGTAAGATACGAAGTCTGAATGCTGCAAATACTGTCACATAGAAACGTAAAGACAAGAGACGCAAATGTCAGCAGAAAGGTCAGTAGGCATGGGAACAAATAGCCGGACCTGTGGCCGGCCACCCACCCGCCGCCCGCCGCCCGCCGCCTGCCGCCTGCCGCCCCCTCCCGTCCCTTCCTCTCGTCACCCATCCAGGCCAGAAACTTTATAAAAAGGACAAGAGAGAGAGAGAGAGCGCACACACGCGCCGAGAAAATAACAACAACAAATTAACCAGCGGATGGTTGACTAGGATTGTGCTTCAGTTGCGATATTAGGAATGTGGGCTGTTAGTTGTGAAAATAGCAGAGGCAATACAAAAAATGTCACACGGAATAGTACTTGAGAACTTTTTGTGAATCTCGTCTCATTAAAAGGTGCGGTGAGGGTGTCGGCAAAGGCAAAGGGCGCGTTGGGAGCGGCGCCCGGGGGACCTGCCGCACGGCGCCCGGGGGACCTGCCGCACGACGCCCGGGGGACCTGCCACACGATGCATGGGGACTTGCCGCATGGCGCCCAGGGGACCTGCCGCATGACGCCCGGGGGACCTGCCGCAAGGCGCCCGGGGGACCTGCCAAATGATGCATGGGGACCTGCCGCACGGCGCCTAGGGGACCTGCCGAACGACGCCCAGGGGACCTGCCACACGACGCTCGGGGACCTGCCACACGACGCCCGGGGAACCTACCGCACAACGCCCGGGGGACCTGCCACACGACGCCCAGGGGCCTGGCGCACGGCGCCCGGGGGACCTGCCGCATGGCGCCCGGGGGACCTGCCACACGACGCCCGGGGGAGCTGCCGCAAGGCGCCCAGGGGACCTGCCGCACGGCGCCCGGGGGACCTGCCGCATGGCGCCCGGGGGGCCTGCCACACGACGCCCGGGGGACCTGCCACACGATGCCCAGGGGACCTGCCACACGACGCCCAGGGGACCTGCCACACGGCGCCCGGGGGACCTGCCACACGACGCCCAGGGGACCTGCCGCACGGCGCCCGGGGGACCTGCCGCATGGCACCCGGGGGACCTGCCACACAACGCCCACGGGAGCTGCCGCAAGGCGCCCGGGGGAGCTGCCACACGGCGCCTGGGGGACCGGCTGCATGGCACCCGGGGGACCTGCCGCACGGCGCCCGGGGGACCTGCCGCACGGCGCCCGGGGGACCGGCGCTCCTCCCGGGTAGAGCAGACAGGTGAGGCGGTCTGAGGACGCCAGTTTAGTTTGTACTGGAAAGCATGGTCATTCTTGAGAAAGTCTTTATTCAGTCCCATCCCCACTAGCATTCCGGTTACACCGATTCCAGACGATTGGCCTCCAAGCAAAGTACTGTTATTAAATATGATTAAATATGATTAATATTAGACAACTGAACAATCTAATTCTGAGTTAAGCAGCTCTCTGATGACCCTTCCTTTTGGACAGTAAGGTTATTCGCTCCAAGGTTACTTTGTTTCAATGGTTTTCCGGTTGGAATTTGGATCCAGTTATTTTCTCAAATATTATTCATGCTTAATTTAAACACGATAGGGAAATACTAAAATATATGGCGGATAAATAAAATAATGTGTGTCCCAGTGTTTATGAGTTACAACTCATAGAGGAGTTTTCAATTACATTTTCTGGCCATCGATTTTCTGAGGCTACTTCAATTCATAAAATAGTAATTGTGTGAAATGTCTGTCATACTGGCAGCCATGACTTAACCTTGATACATTCTGGGAGTGTATAGGTTAAGAGGGTTAATATCTAAATTGTGGTTTCGTCTTTCTTCTGATGCTATACAGAGTAGTAGTGTGGTTCACAGAAATAAGAGTAAATAAATAGCAATACCTAGATTTCACAAGAGGACAATACTATGTACATGATGCGGCGCCGGCTCCGATATGGGCTACAATATTTATACTTAGCAACCTATCTGCTTGGGCCTGTCTATAATGACTTACATATTGATCTGATCACACGTCAGGCGTAGAGAATCATGAAAGAATTAAAACCAAACAAGTAAAAAAAGAGGTGGCCTTGTGCTCAGTGGAAACCTCCTGCTGTGAGAGTTATTGACAATTAGTTACTATGTGTGTGCTCATGTCACTACCATGTAAATGTTTGTGTTTGTTTGTTTGTTGTTGTTTTACGTCCTAGCAACATCTAAGGTCATATCAGGACGGGTGGTGATAGTGATAGGCAACCAACATCATGGTGGCTGCTAGCCACTACTCTGAGATGGGGGAGAGGGCGGAGAGTGGGGGGGGGGGAGAGTGAAGAGAGGGAGGAGAGCGAAGAGAGGGAGGAGAGCGAAGAGAGGGAGGAGAGCGAAGAGAGGGAGAAGAGCGAAGAGAGGGAGGAGAGCGAAGAGAGGGAGTAGAGCCAGGAGAGGGAAGAGAGGGTGGGGGTACCTTGTGTTACACATATTTGAATATCAATATGCTAAGCATCAATATCTCGGATGATTGGGACTGCAAAATAACTGAACTCGTATAGATTCATGAGGTTATCTTATTCCCTGAATTATTCAACCTGAGCGACAGGATATTAATACAACGTATAATATTTGGTTTACCTCCAGTAAAACAATTAACGATTTACTTACGGTTTATACTACAGTACCTGATCACTCCGACGTTACAGACATGCATCGTTGTGAAAGAGCACCAGTGGATGTGCAAACTGATGTTAAATGGCTTAATGCCGGAAGTCTTCTTGATATCAGCCCTCTTACCCATGAGGACATTCCGTGTGTCTACACGGGTCTAGAGGTATATCCGATGCACCTGTACTGTCGTAAAATTTCCCGATATTTAGACATTGGAGGATGGTGTGACCTCGTCTATAGTAATTACAATTGTTATATAAAAAGGTAAATGATATATAACGCCAGAGGCATTAAGGTATTAATTATGTGGTGCTGGTGATCCTTTACTGAGTTGATATAAACATTATGTAGTTATAGATAGTGTGAGAGGGGCACTACTTTTAGTGTGACAGAGCCTTGGGAGCTCTGCTCACATACCCCCTCCCCCCAACTGATATTTACGGATCACTGCACACACAGACACAACAGGGCACTGTAGCCATAAACAACCAAGGCTTGGATATAGGCAGGTTGGATGTTCATTGGTTGGTTGCAGAATGCCTAGTGCTGATTGGAGGAGCTGGTCAGGTGTGACAGCCATCTTGGATTCTACAACCTATATATAATAATAAAACAAGCAAGCTCCTTCTGGTTCCTTCTGCACACTCAATACTCTGCCTTTCTTCTACTTGCCTTTAGTGATTTCCTATTTAGACTGCCTACACAACCAGAGCTGCCGGCCGTCGCCTTTACACTGCGTATGCACTGAGTTATTTAATTAGTTACTATAGAACCTGTAGGGTACTCCCTTCATATGGCACACGTTCAATTTACCGGCACTTAATGCACCACACT